>CM077668.1:293901883-295101883 GCA_039707655.1 Elymus sibiricus
CTCATTTGCCGCCTGGTCGTCGCTTTCCTCCCGCACCCCAACCCTCGACGAAACCCTAGTTCCCCAAAGACGATGGCAAGCCCTGGTTCCCCAAAGTTGGAGGACAACGAACTCTTCCTCAGGCAGCACGGCCGCGCTTCTTTGGATGCGTGGATTAAGAAGGCGCATGCCCAAAATTATGGTATCAAGCAAGTGCCGCCATTGGAGATCATCGAGTTCGAAGGTGCGACGAAATTTCTATGTTCTCGTTTTGGGGATAGTATTGGGGCTTGGGATCTGCCCTAGTAATTTGTTACATGATTTATTTTGCCTGCTGGAAAGATTGGATCCGTATTGAAATTTTGGGCCACACTTCGGTTTCTAAACCTCTCTCCCTCCCGCGTCGCTCCCGCAGGCGACCGGGAGGGCAAACCCTAGCCGCCGCCGGCCTAGGCCCCCCATCTCCTCCCACTCTCCTCGCCGCCGTCTGGGTGCGCCGCCGGGCAAAGCCCGGCCGGCGTGGGCGGCGGCGGGGCTTTTCCCCCCACGCTCGACACTGGTGCTCGCGGGATCTGGTGTAGGGCGGCGGCGACGTGCTGACGCGGGGCGCGGCGGCGTGACGGCGGGCGTCGTGGACGTCGAGATCCGGCGCGGGGGGCTGCGTGGTGTGGACTTCCGTGGCGGCGGCTCTGGTGCGGCCAGGTCCGGGCGACAGGGGCGCCGCCGGCGGGCTGGCGGCAGCGCGGGGCTCGGCCTCTGACCAGATCCGGCCGGATCTGCGGCCTGGGGGCCGGCCTGCGGTGCGGGGGCCTGGTGGAGTCCCGGCTGGGGCTCTGCTGGGCGGTGGCCACCGGCAGGGTCTCCGGTGGTGGCCGCGGTGGTTGGTCCTGCGCTGGCGGCGCGGGTGGTTGTCTGGACCGGGGGCGGAGATGGTGCTGCTCCTAGGGCCGAGGGCTGCGGATGGCCTGGGCTGGTGGCGTCCGAGGTGATTGTGAGGTGGCACGGGCTGTGGACGGCTTGGGCCGGGATCGGCGGCCGCCTTTGTGCTTCGGTGGGGGTGGCTGCGGCGTGGTGGCGGTGGCGCTTGCCCGGCGTGGTCGGGTGGCGGCGACTATCTTCGACCGCGGGCGCGTGGCGGCGGGCTGCTGTAGGTGCGGAGGCCCTCGGTGGTGGTGCAGTGGGGGCGGAGCGAGTCGCGGGGAGCCGACGGAGTTGGAGTTGCTTGATGGCCGGAGGTACTGGCTACCACCGGGTGGCTGGAGGTGCCGGCTGTCATGGGGGTCCCCCTGTCTAGATCTGGAGTTGCCGGATCTGACGACGCGACCCCATCCCCTCCGGGTAGCGCTTGCTGACAGTTGGTCGACGGTGCAGGCTGGCCCGTGGGCAGGGGTTGGACTTGGTTCCCCTGCCGGGGGCTGGTTGTTCTTCCGCGAGGGCCTTGGGCTCTCCCTGTCCAGGTCGAGGTGGAGACTTGTGGTTGTTTGGGGAGGCGGCCACGTGTTTTGGCGTCGGTGTTGAGTTGTCAGAGGAAGCCGGGGCGGCGGCCCTGGATGGTGGGCTATACGATGGGCTTTCCGGCAGGCGTCGTGGGAGGCTCTGGCATGCTCTCGTGGTGCCCGGATCTCGTATGGTTGGCCTGCCTCTCGTTGTGGTGTTGGCTGGCGACGTCTCCTGGTGGTATTGAAGGGTTCCCGAGCGAAATCTTAGCGCTTGGCGCCGGCAACGACGGCGCCCGTGGGTGTTGTTTCCTTCATGAAGGCATAGCCGTGGGTTCCGTTCATGTTCCACGGCTCCGGGTGAAAACCCTTGTCTGTTCTCAGGCTCGGCAGCGGCGACGCGTTGCGCCGTCACCCTCCTGGGGCCGTTGCTGTGGAGTTATGCCGTTGCCGGTCGGTCCTATACGAGGTGGTAGTCTAGCTATAGGCTTCTTGTTGTATTTTTTGATCCGTTGTAAGAGAGTCTGCTCTCCACTATGTATCGTTCGGCCGTGTACTGTTTGGTGTTGTGGCTTTATATAAAAAGCGGGGCGAAAGCCTGTTTCGAGGCTGGTTTATTGCACGCGCAGACATACCATCCTTTTCTGTTGTTGAATGTTGAGAGTACCGAATCTGCGTTTCCTTCCTTTGCCATATCATTATCTTCTGCTCTGCAATTTTCTTGCTAATACTATTAGATCTGACACGTATGTATTTCTATGTTAAGATCTTATACCGATAGCATGGAATACGGCCAGGCTGGTGCCTTGGAGTTGCGCCATAGTTCATTTCGAGGACTATATGAAATATCTGAAGAATTTTTTCAAGAAAAATCCGGCTCTTCATTGTGACCCGCGTGCTGCAGCAGTTAAGGTAGATTCCTCTTAGCCTTCACCAAACCAAACAGTGTCGTTTTTTTTAATATCTTCGCAAATTACTAACATCTTGTCAAGTGTCTCGAGATGGAGACAATGTATGTCGGGAATCATGATGTTCACGATGACAACCTGAGCGTTGAGATAAATAATGTAGCAGAAAAGATCAAGAATGAAGGAACATTTGAGGGTGATTCTGCTGTCGTTGCTGCTGGCTTGGTGGTACATGCCTGCCTCTAACAAATCAGTCAATATTGTTGTCTGACTTTAATTTCTAGTTATTTGATATGCATTGACTTGTTTGCAACAATTGGAAAACTATCTATCATTTCCAGTGCATTGGTGTTGAAGCTAAGTTGATGTCCAAGCTATTGGCAAGTGATACAAAAATGTTAAAGTTTAGCAATGAAATCCGCGCCTGTGTCCTACGTATGTTGGCCTATAAGGGGCCTGAATCTCATGCCATAGCCGGTGCCATGTTGGTATGTTCACTGCGAAGTGTGGCTTACATAAATTTTGTTATCCATTTCTGTGTTTCTTTTCACTAATTACAAATTGATCTTTTGAAGGGTCTTTCACAGGAGGCAAAGAAATCACGCAGGCTTGTCTACAAAGGGGATGCTAAAAGCTTCGCAAAGCTCCGGATTTGTTTTTCTGTTAGGAGGAGCACTCTTTGTTTTCTGGATCAACTACGCCAATCTTTTATTTCAGAAAGTACTGTTAATGGTGATGTGAATGCCTCGAACAATACGAAAAGGTAGTATGACCTGAATTATTATGTCTTTTCTTGTTCCATCTGTATTGTTTAGCTTGAATCATTGATTTCACTATGTGCTATGATGCTAGGGAGTTAAATAGCGATGAAGCTTTTGTGGAGAATGAGAAAAAGAAAAGAAAAGAGAAATGAGTGGCCATGGTAGAGACTTCTCTTATACGAGTTAATAATTTTGTCTGCCGTCTGAATGTTCTTAGTAATAACTAATAAGCATCATTTGTTGGTTCAGGAATTGGAGAAAGAAAAGACAAGCTGTCAAGTTATTGGGCATATGAGAAGGTTTGTCAAATTACTGAAGTGCCCTTATTAGTTTATAAAACAACCATATTACATGCCTGCAAGTTATGTAGTGTTATGTAAACTGATTGTCACCGCAAACTTCATCATTTAACTTGCACATAACCTCCAGGTTCTAATTTTCACTAGTATCCTGCACCTTTCTTTAGTTGATCATAATGATGAGCATTACGATCCTTGGTTTTCCTTTCTACTGTTATTAGAGTGGATGATTATATGCATCTCATTAACATGCCCAGTGGTATTTGATAATTAGCAACATGTTCTGTTCATATTCTGACATATTAGTGCCATTCTTTAACTTAACAATCCTTGTCATTATTTCCTTTTTTGCAGGGTTAACGTCCCACAGTAGTGGAGTCCAAGGAAATGGTCTTTATCAAGTCAAGCAGACCTGACCATCAACAATGCTTTTGCGCCGTAGCATCTAGGTTGCTTGCAATCGTCTAGTTTCATAGGTTTCTCAGTTTTATCTACAGCTGTCGGATATCTTATTATTGTATTGTCCTTTGTAATCTTGTCAGTACTGAAATCACATGGTGTAGAACTGAACTAAATTTGTGTGGTGGTACTTTTTGTCCCAAACTTGTCAGGCGAGACATCGCAGCTGACTTTTGATGAGAGGTTCACTTTGGGTGTCTTTTAGTGTGAGGCTTGTTTTTTCATGATCGAAAATACATTCTCTACATCTTAAAATTCTGAAAAGTCGTATACTTGTAAATGGTGACCGGGTTTGTAAGAGCTACTCTAGCCGGTCTTTTAAAAAAATTGAGGAATATCCGTCCGAGTAAAGATTAGTGGAGTAATTTTACTCCATAAATTACTCCATTAATTTTGGGGTGTGCTACGCTACCGCCGGTCGACCTTATTAACAGATCCGCCCAGTTGCGAGCCATTAGATATGGTGGATCATGCGGCTGATTGACGTCTCCGTTATTGCAACAAAAGTCTTGTTGCAGATTATTATTTTCAACAAAAGGTCTTGTTACAGAAAGTTTTTGCAACAAAATCTATTTTTGTAACAGAGGACTTGTTGTAGAATTTTTTGTAACAGATGACTTGTTGCAAAGGTCTTGTTGCGAAAATATTTTTGCAACAAAGGTGATGTTGCATAATCTTTTTCCCAGGCGAGGAGGCAGCTCACGAGGCGGTGGCGTCTCCCAGCTGTAGGTGATGTAGAGGCTCAAGTAGCGCGAGGCGGCGAGCTGGTCCACGACGGCGGCACACACGCCGGTGATGCAGGAGGAACAGCGAGGTGCAGAGAAGTGCTGGGGACGAGCAGATCCGGACCGTGGCGGCCATGCACAGCTCGGCAGCGGCGGTGGAGTCCGGCGACAGGCGAGCACGATCCCTTCCACGGAGATTCGGGTCGGCACCGGTGACCTCACAGGGGCGGCGTGGTTAGATGTGACGGTGCGGTGAGTGGAGTGAGAGGAAAAGAGGGAGCAGCGGCGGGGTACCTCGGTTGCGCGGACAACAACCCTTGAGGGATCCAGATCCTGCAACATATGAGTTGTTGCGGTGGGCAGACTGCAACAAGGGTTGAGTTGCAAAAACGCAAGAGGTAATGTTAGGTGAGCCCACGCACGACACGTGTCGCACGGACGAGGCGGCGGACGCCCGCATGCGATCCGCCGGCTGAAGCCGAGCGTTTTCCATTAATTTTTGGCTGGACCTAGCTGATCTCATAAATTTAGCGGAGTTAAAAGCAAATTTGGATATGATGAACAGAGATTTGATCTAAGCAAACTTCTAACCGAAATTCGACACATAGTTCACATTACCATCCGTCAAAACATAATTAGTTTAAATCAAAACTTAAACTTTACTAATCCGACATTGTGAGAGACAACCAGTCTGGCCTGTGCCATCGTCGCCAGAGTCGGGGAAGATTCTTCGCCATTCTTCAACGTCAAAGTCGTCGTCATTGCCTCCGTTGTCTTCCTCGTTGCTTGATAGGACGATGACCTTCACCCCGCTGGTCGTTCGCTGCTCGTACATGCGGTGCTCCGCCTCCACGAGCTCAGGGTACTAGCGGCGGAGGTCTGCCATGTACGCCTCATTGACGATCTCCGCCGCGAGCCGTTCCCTCGTCTCCCTGTCCTCCCTTGCCACCGCGCGTTCACCACCTGTTGGTCCAATGTCTTGCCCCCCTTGAGTTTTGAAGATTATTGTCAGAAATAGTAAGGGACTGATTTGTTTGTTAGTGCACACACAGAGAAACAGTTCCCCGCGTACCGAGAAGAATGCTATATTCTTTCAGGAAGTTCGAAGAACTTCATTGAGAAACATCTGTGTTGCAGAGAAGAAAGAGATATGTTTCGGGAAGAAAACATACCGAGAAGATTGTGTGAAGGAGTTGAGCCCTTAAAATATTGCTGACGCAAAGCAAGTGTTCATCGGTGTGTCCAAAAAAGAATGACTGCAGTCGAGAAATTTGAAGGCGAAGCAAAGACGTAGCATTTGTTTCGTTGTTCTTCTTTCTCTTATTTGAGTCATAGGACCACCGTACAATTAAGAGTGGTACAAGAATTCGAGACTTAGGTATGTTGTGGTACTTAGCCGAATCCTATGAAAGACCGAAAAAATCTCTTTGTGCTCCGAAAGTTTACTCGCCAGTCAGAGACGTTGTTCTTCTGGACTGCGAGAGATATCTTTCAGACCGAGGAGTCAGCTTTACTTGTTCCTCAAGTAAAGTTGCACTGTGCTAAAAATCTGGCCGTTGGAAACGTGTTGGTTGGCCATTGGCTGCATCTCGTGTCCTAAATGGTCATTTCCCATCTGGGAAGGCTGCGGCTACAAATAGCCATCCCGCTCCAACGTTTGTCGTTGTCTACTCTACTTGATATTTTGAGAAGATTGATTGAGCACCCCTCTTAAGAGATTTTAGTTTAAGATCCACTGAGAGAAAATCAAGAGCCGAAACTTAGATAGTGGTTGAGCATCATAGATTCACAGTAGATCTTAGTTGAGAGTTCTTGTACCTATTACTCTTGAGAGCTGCATACTCTTTAGAAGGATAGGTGTTGGCTTGAGTGTTGAAGAGTAATTGTTTTCACCAAGCAAAGTCTTTAGCAACCAATCGAAGGTTTGGAGATCGTCGATGAGCATCTATCTCGAGTGAAATCAACCTAAGTCTGACCAGCTTCACGTTGAAGGAGAATGGGACGGAGAGAGGTTTGCTCATGTGTTCAATCACAAGTCCCTCCAACCAGACGTAGCTCTTTTGCAGAAGAGTGAACTGGTCTACCAAATCATCCGTCGACATCGAGCACAACTGGTTCATTCTCTTCTACTACAGTGCTTTCAGTAGTTTATTTTCAGTGCTCTGTGACCCAATATATATCTCTGATCATTTATCTGTATCATCTTACTATCTGTGGCTCAGCAATGTTATTTTTTATTCAACCGAGTAATGCTCTGGTGAATATTTCTCATTAGTGTGTTTGTTTTCTTTCGCATCGGTTCGGCTATGCTATTCATTTTGTTCCCATTCTGTGTCACTATTGTCATGTGAAAGTACTTTATCACTATAAATATTATCCTCACCCGCATCAAAAGTTTTGCTTAATCTTTCTCGGTTAGCCCATATTCTGTCGAGTATCTGTGTTTGTTCTATTTTAGTGTTCACGTTCTAAATATTACTTCCGTTGTATTGTCTCGGTAGATTTCAAGTTTCAAAAGAAAATTTAAATCTCCCATTCATCCCCCTCTGGTCGATATACTCCCGGTCGTAACAATAGGTATCAGAGTAAGGTCTCCTTTTCTCTGTTTATTAATGGTCTAACCACCTTGGAGTTTTGAGTATGTCGCTTGCAGGACACCTTAGGCACTCTGAAAGATTTCCCATCTTTGATGAAAATGACTATCATTCTGGAAACAGAAGATGACAATTCTACTGAAGGCTATCAGCAAAGAAATGTGGAAGATTGTTGAAAATGGCTACACAATTCAGTCTTCTGAATCTCACTCACCAAATGATGAAAGGAATTCAACTGGATGCTCAAGCGAAGGATATCATTTGCGACAATGTCTCAAAAGGTGTATTCGTTCGATTCAGAAAACTGAGACTGTCGGGGATATACCCCGCGATATGATCCGGCCCGAAGTACGACCCGGCCGGGACTTGGTGCTTCATTAATAACCCGGCCGGACTTGGCGGCTCATTGGTGACCCGACAGGCGGGTCAGACGAACGACAAGACCCAACGGCCCAGAAGGCGGCTCATGGGAAGGCCGACTCATGTTATGGTATCCGGTGGGCCGGCTTAAGAGGAAAGGCATAAGGAATATTTTCTTTACAAGAGAAGCAAGATCTGGACTAGGATTCCACTTGTAATAGAGAATAGACTAGTCCTAATCCTACTAGGACTCTACATGTAAGCCGCCCCTTCAACTTATATAAAGAGGGGCAAGGCACCCCAAGAGGGACAGATTTAGACAGACAGATAAGTCTTAGACAAGATCAAAGTAGATGCTCTCGAGATAGAGGTAGCAGAACATCACCCCTGTAATCGAGATCATTATCATCATCAATATCAATCAAGCAGGATGTAGGCTTTTACCTCCACTGCGAGGGGCCGAACCTGGGTAAAACTCGCGTCTCTTGATTCCGATCAACCCCGTTCAAGCTACTACCTAGTTGCGATGGCCTCACGACTAAGTCCTCACACTAGGACATCTACCGTGACAAAACAACGACAGAGACTACCAAGTAAATCTGGGATGGCGTCAAGAATGTTCATGAAGAAAACCAGGCACGCAGAGATGCTCACACTGATATGGTTCGAGCTATGTTCACTCCCTTCCGGAGTCTTCGAAAGGAAAGTGTTATGGAGCTCACTGATCGACTTAGCAGTATTGTTGAGCGGCTGCGTCAGAGAGGTGTTGAAGATATTACTGATCACGATGTTGTTGAAAAGCTGCTTCCGTCACTTGACGATTCCTTCGACTCCCTGGTTGCAATCATCAAGGAAAGGTCTGACTATGAAAGTCTTCGGACATCTGAAATCATGGAATTATTGATTGTTCACGAAGAACAACTGGAGAATAGAAAGGTCAGGTTGATTCTTCTTTGTAAGAGGAGGTGAAATTCTACCAAACTATGGTAGCTCAAACGAAGAAGAATATGAAAATCACCACACCATCACAAGGGATCTGCAAATACTCACAGATCGCCTCAACACCCTTAGACATCAAAAATTGTGTCTGACAAGATCTTCATAGGATTATATAATGGATTCATCGAGACGATTGCCTCCTCTTGATATATGATGTTTTAAATGTGAAACCCTAAATCACTGATTGTCCAACGCGGGAAATGGATGTCAAGCCAAGCAGAAGATGGAACGCACTTCATTGTTCTGGATTCAAGCGTGAAAATCATCATACTATGCTCATGGCGAAGAATGATTCTGGTTCGACATCTTCATCACTGAGACGAGTCACTAACATAAATTCACACGCAGTGATTGAATCAAACATGAAGCAAACATCTAAAATAGCTGGTGCATATGCTGGAATGACGATGGACTCCGACAATGAAATTTTAGAATCTAATTCGGATGACGATGAGTACTTTGAAAAACTTGAACGTGGTCACGCTTTCATCGCCAATGCTTCCTCTACGCAATCGAATCATTTCGACAGCGACTCAAGCGATGATGAAACACCTGCATTCTGTTTCATGGCAAAAGCTTCAAGAGATCAAGTCTCACCTAAAGGCTAGAAATCTGTTGACAAGAATGTTTTCTCTAAAGAGAACATTGTCTATGCTAAACTCATAAAAATGACTAAGACTCAACAAGATGCTCTTGAAAGACTTGAGAAAACCCTCGGCAAATCTAAAAAATTGCTGGTCGAAGAGATGGAGAAAAATCAAATGTTGGCAGAAGAGCATGATGCTCTCTCATAAACATTTGAAGATTTATCCATTTGTTATGAATCTCTTTCAGTTGATTTTGAGAAGTTGTAAAATGATCTGCTGAAAAGAAATCAAGAGCTTAAACCTTAAGGACGTGTTTGGTTCTCGCAGCAACTTTTGCCTGCATAGCATACACTTCCCAGTTGGGCCTGGCTGAGGGAAAACAGGCAAAAAACCAACATTTGCACCTAGTTTGGTTGCCTGCATACCCTCTAGACTGCATGGAGTGTAACGAGAGGTGGCTTGTTTGGTTGGCCGTTTGTTTAGGCGAAAACACAAGGCATGGTGTTTGGTTTCATGCAACGCCTGTTGTCTAGTAACCTCTTCGGCGAGTTGGTGAGGTTACCAGCACACATGGCGTGTAGAACAACCCAAAGACATACAAAAGATAGCAAGCAGTAAGCAGTTTAACATACTACCACACTTAAACATAGTTCTAAACCATAGCAAGCGGTTTTTAATATAGTACCACACTTAAACATAGCAGTTTTCAAGCAGAGCAGTACGATATAGTCGGTACTAAACCAGCTGGAGCAACAGAGAGTTGTCCTAGACGTTCACGGCGAAGGCCTCGTCGTGCCTCCCGCACTTGGTCACCACTTCAATGTCGTCGTCGTTGAAGACGATGACCTTGATCTTGTCGGGAGTCAGCAACTTGAAGGTCACCATGTACCCGATCTTGATGTGATGGACGGCGGCGAAGGTGGCCCAACCCTGATCGAGGGTGACCCTACCGTTCATCAGCCTCACAGTGACCCTCCATGAGCAGCCGGTGTCCGTCTTGAGCTTGAACTCCGTTGGCATGACCGGGAAGTGCTTGGTGAAGTCTACGGGCATTGGAATGCACTCGAGCTTCGGGGCAAGGATGACCTTGTAGAAGTGCATTGGCCCGCCCTCCTCATGGTAGTGCACGTAGTTCTGGCGCTTGCCGATGGGGGGCTCCTCCGGCACCCCGTCGTCGTCTGTGCCCGGCACTTCCTCAGGCGTGGTTGGCATAGCCTCCAAGGGCGGCACCACCTCCTTGCCCTTCTCCATGGGTGGCACCACCTCCTTGCCCTTTTCATTGTTCTACGCATCGATCTGCGTTATGAACAACACAAAGTTCATGGCGTTATGAAGAGCACAAAGTTCAAAGGTTCATCGGCATTAAAACCTACTGTCCAAAGCCCCTATATTTACCCACCCTGACGATCACTACTTACCTACAACCGCACTCAGTTAACCCTCTCTCTTCTTGTCTATCACTCTTCCTCCTATTCATCGACATGAACTCCAACTCCAACTCCAACCCCAACCCCTTCCCTTGGGGCATTGGATGGAGGGCTTTCTTCCTCGGGTGCTCGCTCGGTGACCGCACCAAGTTTGAGAACACCATGGAAGTGTGCTCGAACTTCAGCAACATCGAAGACATGCACAAGGAGGCAGACGCTGTGGTGAAGAAGGCGAGGCGGAGGAGTTTAAGACGATGATTCCTGACCCAGCAAAGGGCGCTATGTCAGTCGACATCCTTCGCTAGGCCATGAATCAGGCCGACTTCGGCGACGCTGGACAGAGGACAAGGTGGGCCAAGTATAGGGCGTACAGGGCTCCTCATGACCAGCGTGCCGCAGCGTACTAGAATAGGACTTTGGTGGCGTCGGAGGTCATCGGTTTGGAGTCGGAGGAGGAAGAAGAAGCGGTGGAGATGTTTGTCACGGCGCCGGAGCCAGGCCATCGTACTTTGCCAATCGATCTGGACTCTGGCTAGGACGACCAGACGGTGGTCCAGCCGGAGGACAAGAACAAGGCCAAGGCCACCCGCCGCTCCAACCGCCTCAAGGGTCACCGGGGCTAAGATTAGAAACTACCGTGTAAGATTTACCCCCAACCCCCATTCCCCTTGTACTCAATCCCGATCGGAACCCTAAAAATCCATCGCTACTAGGAACTCATGGTGATGTTATGATCAGTACTATGGCTATTTACCCCGATTCCCCATTCCCCAAGAACGCGGATCGAATGCGAAATAGTAAGTGAGGATGGTGAAAAAAGTGCTTACCGCCATTGCCGAAGTGCTACGGGTGATGTTGCGGATCGGATGCCGGTGATGGAGGCCGGTGGTCGCCTTGCTGTTCTTCGATCCGCTGAATGTCGCCGCCGTCGGTGAGAGTGGGAGAGTGGGGAGAGGGGAGAAAGAGCGGTGAGGGTAATTATTGTCGGCGCTTCGGGAAGCAACACGGCTTCTCGAGCAAGGCTCCTCGCGTGCAGCCGCCGCCGCCCACGTGCATCGAGTAGGTCTGACTCACTAGAAACTGCCGATTTGAGCGTTCCCAGCGGGCCTGGCTGCGAGGTGCTTTGAGGTCCGTGCGATGCAGACCCAACAGTGAACGCAAGGAACCAAAAACCCATTTTCTTCCTGTGTGGGTCTGGTTGGTCTATATGTGGGCTACCAAGCACGTACTAAGTAACTGTCCGTGGATGTAGCATTTCTCTTTCAAATGCCTACATTAGCTATGTATAGGTAGCACTCTACATGGCATGTCCACAACAACAGCATGTGTGCTACTGCTGTATTCCTAAATCTAAATGCTAGCAGACTCAGACATTGAACTTAACAGGGAAAGATATTGCTCCGTGAAGGTACGAGAAGTGGTGACAGAGTATATTGTGTCTGTGTTTTCCATGGGCCGCCCTACCAACCAGCTATACCACTTCTGCCGGTGTATTCACCCCCTTCACCCTAACCACTGCTCCAGCCGTCTAGCGTCATGGGGAGCCTAGCTACAAGGGTGTTTCGTGGCTGATTCATCTCGCAAGTTCGCGTGCTTTTGCCTGGCTGCAAATGGCTTGAGATGCATGATTTCCTTCTTGGAGAAGTTTCAGGCTCCTACATGCTCTATTTGGTAGTGCCCCCTGTTCTCATCTCCGGCTTGTTAATCTGAATATTTCTGGTGATGGCGTTTGGCAAAGGCAGCTAGGGTCTCCTTGTTGTTTTAGTTGTATCTAATCATTTGTAGTATTGCTTTTCTGAATACTAGTAAGCTTGCACGTGCAATGCACGTCATAATAGTTTACTACTACATGATCAAAATCTAGTTGTCTTGTGTCAAAATAGACCATCTTCATATTGCCACTCGTGTGTCAAGTTAGAACTTTTTTATAATATCACTGACATCTTCCAAATATCAAATTACTTCCTCGTGCACCTCGTAGGTAGAGTGATTGTCTCAATCACACTTGTTGAAGTAAAACCTCTTACAATAGTCCTTCCACAGTTCCATCCACACGAGGCATGCGATGCACAAGGGGAACGTTTGACATCACCAGAGGGTAGCCCTCACATCGTCCCCTCACACTGTTATCACTTCCACAGAGCTCTCCTCCACACGTTTCTCTGTCACTCATTCCCATCACTCCTTCGTCATGAAGAGGGCACCCATATCAGCACGCCTCCCTATTATAATCATGTTCCATGTTGATCTCACCACCACTCCCTAGTTCCCACTTCCCTCCCGAATCTTGCCAATTTTGCCTCAAATGGCTGCCTAGGCGGCCAATCCAATCATCACCCAGTCGACGCCTAGCGCGGGCCATGCACGAATTAGCCACCAACAATCCTGGTGTGCCTCAATGACACACCATAAGTGAGCCGTGGGTGCTATCCGTCTCGGTGTTGATTTAGTCACCATAGTAATTCAGTGGCCAAAATTATAATTCACATGTGTACAGACTATACATTCGAGAATGTTGGCCAAACATTCCGACTACACTTACGACACACAACAACCCAACAACCACACTCACACACACACATAACAAACAACTCTCTTCCCCGCCATATCTTTCCCCTACCCTTCTCTGCATCCTCTGTTCTGGTGCTCGATGCCACTTATAGGCAATCCCTTACATGCACCCCTCTGTTTCGGTGCTCCTTGCCACCAGTATATGTCATCACGGACCAAGCCACCTAGAAGGAAAATATGTCACCTGCAAGGTTGTTCAGTATACTAATGTGCATACACATGTGACACTAACCATGGCAGTTCATGAACAGCTCATGAACAGGAACAAGGGCGTGAAAAAATAGGTAAAACGGGTAATCTCGCTACAGCACCTAGCCCATAAAGATTTCAGGTTCATCAATTGCGTTCAGTTCTATAGTAAGCTTGCATGGGTGTCTTGAGACTAAAACTTCAAAATGAAAATGAAGAGAACCAACATCTAAAAATAATATGGGCAACTTGCAATGCAAGAAAGCATGATTATAGTTTGTCTATATCATGTTATCCTCGTACCAACACCATTGTAAAAAGAATGAACCCATAGAAATCATTGATGAACATTCTAGCATTATGAAATGATATAACATAATTAAATTTTGTGTAGATCATATTAACGCATTTGATTCAGATGTCAAATCATTGACCCAAAAAACCGAAAGTTGAGCTATGATATAATTTGTAGGGGTATTTTTAAATCTTCCAATTGACATGCCAATAATGCACAGACATAAAAAAACAAAGTATAGTCGCTACAAAAAATATGGGCAAGCTTGCAATGCGCGTGCTTGCGGCACAAAGAAGATCTAACTTACTCCATGCTCTATGGTAGCAATGCATATTAACAATATATGGCACTGCGACATTTGGTTAATTATATAAATTGCATAACAAGAAAATAAAGTGACATGTGCAGTAAGCATTGTGTACCACAGCAGTAATGGAACCTGCAGTGCATCCTGAACTATAAATTTCCCTCATTGAAGTAGTATCAAGAATTAAACCTGGTCAGGAAAGTGCAAACTGGAAAGTAGGGTTTTTGTATACAATTTCCAAATTTACCACGATATTACTGTCGAGCAAAGTAGCCTCCGTTGTCTTTCCCATTAATAGCAAAAGCGGCACTTTTCCAGTCCTGGCACATACCGTACACTCATCGACTTCCCCTGCGATGTGCCTCGGGCAGTATTTTGATGCGATCGTTCATAATATCTTGCAAAAGCAATTTTCTCATATTAACTAAAGAACTCAAACAGATCATGTTTTTAGGTGCTACCAAGTTAGCCCTTGCCTATTGTATAAAGAGGAGACTTCTTTAATTGATATCAATTCACTGACTTCTTTCTAGAACAAGCATTCATCGAGTCCGAACCCGTCGTTAATAACAAACAAAAATCTACACTCCCTTTCCTACAGAAGAGTTCAATTCTTTTCCGGAAAAAATGTAGCACGTCATCAAAGGAGTGGTTGTTCATGTAACTCTACTTATAGAAAATATCACATTCCTCCTTAGGCATCTAGTTTGCCTTTTCTAGTAACGACAATTCTCGTAAATCTGGACTACTGAATGCATAATTTAGTGTGACAAATAATTTTGCACAATCAATAGGAGAATTAATTAGCACATACCACGATAGCCCATGTAATACAAGAGGAGATGTGATGATGTGGGGTACGCTCGAGTGCTCTTTAGAGGCTTATGATGCTAAAGAAGGCATATCCTGAGAAAGAACAGTGTCAAATTGCATGAGAACCCATGTCTTACTGTGTGATATAAGCAATAGAATAAAACATTTGCACTGGTAACATCTTCAGTTGTAAGCATTTTAGAACTACCAATCCTGAAACAATCAACAACGTACTTACTTCTAGTGCCATCCACGGGAAAGAAAATATGGACTGACAATAACGAGATGCTCCCTGATGCACACATTTCCCAAATGCTTCCTTAATAGTAGGCTCAGTCAGCTCCTTCATTTTGTCAAAGCAAAAGTTTAGCAACTTCATGCATCTCAAAGTGAAAAAATATCTCAAGATAAGAACTAACACTGATATGGTTCATTAACACAAAAGGCTCCAGCATTTTGAATTCGAAAGAAAGAAGTCTCCAGCCCATATAATTTAATATTACAAATAATTAGCAATTGGAGATTGATGAAATAAATATCAAAGAGATTTTGGTAATAGCAATACACTTTTCCGAGAAATCTCAAGACAAAATCATACAGGCCAGTGGCTAAAAATACACGTTGCTAAATTACCCCTCATTAGCAAAAGCTTACAGGTATAGTCTGTAATGGAGGCTTGCATCAAGGGTGCAACTGTACTGCATTTTTATGAAGTTAGTGTCGCTGATTAATCTAAACTGCCCTCCTGATGGTCAAGTGAATATGTGTGATTAATCTAAGCCTGCAGGTATAGTCTGTAATGTAGGTTTGCATCCGCACCTTCTCCATCATGCAGCATGTTCTCAAAATGCTGGTGCAGATTTGACAGCGGAACTCTTTCGTGACGGTCAGCAGACACGTGCTGGTTAGGCAGTCGTTCTCAAGGAACGGCGAGCCCTGAATATTAGATTTCTCGATGAATTTGATGAAGCCCCAATTGTCACTTGTCGGAGAGGATGTATATGATTCATGTGGGAGTTGGTTACCTGGGACAGTCGGCCGTCCTTCTCCATTAAGTTCAGGGCCCTGACGTCCTTGTCGCGGATACAGTAGTAGAGGAAGGCAGCTGCGGAAAATTAGCGATCAATCGATAGGAATCAAACACGGTATACACGGAAGAAATTTCTCTATGTACGTACGTACCCGCGACGGCAGGCTCTTCCTTCCCTTGATTGACGGTGCGGTTGTGAGGGTGGGACGGGATCTTACGGATCCGAGGAGGAGTGCTCGCCATGTGGCGTCGGGGGCTCCATGGCGACCAGATCTGAGGTAGCCAGTGGTGGCCCTAGGTCACCTCCTCTCAGGAGTAGGGGTGGCGACCAGAGCAGCCAACGACCGAGGCACCGCGAAGCAGTGGCGGAGCTTGACCAAGTCCTTTGGGGGGGGGGGGGGGGGGGGGGGGGGGGGGGGCAAATAGAATATATGAACTAGTGGGGGGGCAAACACACAAAATTTCATAATATAAGCTCTTTCTCGCTCTCAAAAAACTATGCTTGCATGTGCCAATCCTGGGGGGGGGGGGCATAGCCCCCAGCAACACACTAAGCTCCGCCGTTGCCGCGAAGCCCTCGTGCGTGAGCGCAGAAGGCGGCTGCATCCCCGAGCGGCACATCACGTGATGGCCTCTCACTATGCGGCGTTGCCCGGCCCGCCTCCACGCGCCACACCCACTCATGGCGAGGCGGCGGCTCATGGCGACGCGGTGGCGCTCGGCCGATGACGCGGCGTGGCCGTGGAGGGAAATAGGGGAGAGATGGCGTTCATCGCGTGGGGCGGAGGCCGAGGCGGGGAGAGCATCCGTGAGGCGAGGGCGACAGCAGGGGTAGAAACAGAGGCGGATCGGCGGCGACGACGCAAAGAGAGGCAAGGCGAGCTGCGGTGGTAGCGGAGGCGGAGGCGGGTCAGGCGGCGGCGCGTGTGGCCTGCGAGCGCACAACAGGCAGAGGCGACGTGGGTCACGAGGGAAGTTGTTTTGGGCGAGCACGATCGATTGTAGGAGAGCAAGGGGCCCAATTTAGTTTTGGATCCGCCGGATGCGACTTTCATCATTGGTGGGAGAAGTCGTTAAAGACCTGTTTTAGACCAAACGTGTTTTAGTGACTAATCTGAACCGTACGGGCGTGATTAGATGGATAGGATTAAGTTTTGGATCTCCGCACTTCATGCTTTTATAGGGGTAGTAGATAGATAGATAGACAGTAGACTAGTACCTGCCATGTTCCTCGAAACAAATGTTGCGCCAAACATATACATATACTTACTTAGCATACAGATAGGGAAGAGTCTTGGAGAAATGGGGAAACATTTAGGTCTATTTGTTTCGATTTGATATGTCAAGTAACCGTGTCTATACGGATGGAAGTTTTGTAAGGAAGAGTCCAACCAGTAAAGAATGTAGGACTGGTGAGAAATACTCGTTACTAGATCATTGATGGCGCGCGTTGCTGCGCCCGTCCTTTTTTCCAAGAGATTGGTAGTAATTGCCACAAATATATGGAGGTAATAAAGGCACTTCATCTTTCTATTATTTCAAAAATAACAACGCACCATTCAATTTATTTTGAAGCAACAATACACATATTTGGGAGACATATATGGTCAGTGTGAAATTGATAAACATGGCACGAATTTCTCAATCCAATACTTGCTGCATCATAATGGTTAGTGTGCTAGCCGGCATCATGTATTCATGTGGAACAAACTGAATCTTCAAAAACAACAAAATCCAAAGGAAATCATTTAATAAACAAACTATAATTGTTTGGTGCAAGCTATAATAAAATAAAAAAGAAAATATAAGGCAATTTGACAATAAATTAGCATGTATCCGACTAAAACTTTCTCGAGTCATAACACTAAGAAGCCCCGCGTCATTCTTCTGCTGGCTACATGTTCCACTGTAGGCATTATCACCACCTTAATCGTGCGTTAAGGTCAACTCGCTCTGAAACAACCAGAATACGCCATCTCTGTTGTATGAATGAAAGGTAGCTTCCAAACAACCAATTTATTGAAGGGCAAGTCTTGTTTCTGTGTTACAAACATTCTAGTTATAAATCTGTAGGGGTGACATTTTGGCCGGAAACCTTTTTACTTAAAAAAAGGATAAAATGAAATGTAGTAGATCCATGGCCATGCTAAAAAATAAATAGGCATTGGTAATGGATGTGAGATCCTCTAGTGGAAATGGGAAATATAACGCAGGAAGTAAAACCAAATTCCAACTTGATCGTGGCCTCAACACCCTTCCAGTATCGGTGAAGCAAACACGTAAACAATATTTCTATCGAAGTACCAAGGAGCACTGCTATATAAAACAGGAGGAACAATTGAAAAAGTTGTATACGCACAAGTTAAATTGAATAAAGTTTTTTAAACATCTCTTCATTCTATGGAAATAAGACTGATAGTTGTAGAGCCTTCTTTATGATGGACTTGTTTCAAATTACTATATATTTACCTTTTTTATTTCAAGGAAATATATCTTTTTAAATCTTATAATGGACATCAACTATGTGAAAAGCCAGAATGGTTGCTTTGTGATGTCTATGATTCTAAGAAGCCAAGTGGTTGTGTTGTGTTATAACTGCAGACAAAAAACATTTACCATTCATACACACATCTAGTGGACACCTCAAGAGCGATTACACTGTAAATCAACTCCAGTACTTCTCAAATGAACAAAGGAGCTCAGGTGTTCACATTTTTTTTTTAAATGTACTGATATTCTTCTGTCCTTGAATTTTACCTTTGTTTTTTGGAAAGGATGTATACTTCCAAGTCAACCAATGTGTATGCTCCCAAGATAGAACCGACAAAGAGTACCACAACATGAAACTCACTGTTGGATAGTGATATATAGTTCCCCTGATAAACATTAAAAAACAACACTTTTCATATATGTTGCTGCTGCAGAAATTATGTGTTTCAGCCAGTAGTTCTCTAAGTAAAAAGCGGTTTAAGTTACACGGTTGACGTTCTTTACGTGCTAGTTGCAAAAGAATAAACACAACTTGGTACCTGATTCATAACAAGGTTGACTAAATTCAGTTTTTTAGCTAGCTAACTGTCGTAGAATCAAATGCAATTGTTGTTTTATGGCATTTATTAGTAAAACTAATACTATTTGCATATTAGTAGAGATATCTGATTCCAAATTTTGTGCTAACTGAACGGCAGTATAACCCCCAATCAAGTAACATACCTAATGTATAGCATTTTGTGAGATACATCCAAGAAGGGTGTGCTAACTGTTCCCATTATTCTGCACTGACGCACAAGCGCAAGAGATCTCCCTCCCAATAAACATCCTCACAATGGTACCCTAGCAGTGTTAATGGTGTGCTTAAACCAGATTAACTTAGAGAATCTGCATAGACCAATTTACTTTACATCAATGTTGGAAGATCAATTCAACAAACAGTAGAATTTACAAGAGAAGTAGCAGTGGCTATATATATAGCAAATACTTATCTCCAGGTCGCCAGAATCACTATGGGATGTTACAAATGAACTGGACGTGATAGAGATGCCACTGACCATTGGGGAATTCTTTGCTCACTGACTTTGTTCAGTAGTCCATGAGCTGCCTCTGCTTGGACTTGAGCTCCTCTGATGGCTTGAGGGATTCAGAAAGAGAGAAAATGAGAGAGCAACATCAATGTCAATGTGTCGATGCCATGGTGGCCTTTGATCCATCCTTTTGCACATTTTGACTCGCAGGTGCAGTAACGATTTGATCACTAAAAGATTCTGCAGAGAAATAATTAACATGATCGGTGAAGCAAATTTTCTTGTGTAAATCAAACATGATAATAGTATTGCACTCAATTTCATGATCAATTGAAAAGATAAATAGTTAGTGTGATATCCAGTACCTCACTTTGGCTGCTCGCATATTACATATGGAGTTGCAACAACTCAGTCGTAAACAACGGCATGCCCTAATATATTCATATGTACTGCTATGCTTAATGCAAGGATAAAAAAATAGTAATCACACCAGAAGTAAGTAAAGCTATATTTTTGTTTTGTTCAGAACCGTAGAGCAAAATAGACACAAGAATATGGTTCTTCAATGATTCCTCTTCTCCCTGTATGCATGAGCTGGCGTGGATTCATGAAAAAGATATGCTAAACAACATAATTTTCCAATCCTAACTGAAACGGAAACTATTAAGACGAGTGAACATGAACAAACCTGTCTAAAAGCCACCCGAGCCCCTCAAAGCGATGCATGACCTGAGCCCCTCCCAACCGAGAGTCCCCAACTAAAACCGCCCCGACGCCCGTGCGTTCCTCCGGCTAGGTGCTCGATCGTGGCAGATTTGACGGCGGCACACCCGAGGACCCCAGAAAAAAATCGGATACATTCTTCAGGGATGTAGTGCGCCAACGATCTAGGGATGGAGCTCGTGCCTCTTTGAGAGAGAGATGCTCCCTGTTGCGCCTTTCCGATGGAAGACAGGAGAAGGAGAACATCAGCGACTAGACGGAGACGGAGACGTAGGCGACGTGCAAACGGCGTGGCCGAGGACTGCGCCACGAGGAGGCGCGAGCCGAACGAAACGACGACGGTGGCGGCGCAACCTGTGGCGTGGGTGAGAAAAACGAGAGATTGGGGTGGGAAGGAAACGTTCGATGACCGTCCGTCCGAGATCGGACGCTCCTTCCTGCAGGCGAACGAGAGGGCCTCGATTTGGTTTCGGGAGTAGCTGGCCGTCGGACAGTTGGCCCAGGAACAGCCCACGTGCGAGAGGAACAGTATCGGACAACCACCAATGATCGAGCAACGAAATCAGACGGCCACAAACACGAATTGCTCAGAGAGCTCGCTTTAGGTGCGGTTATACTGTCCTAAATAAATAAATGCGCCGACTGATCCGAATATCCTGAGGTAATAAACATAAGTATAACACAACAAAATTTCAAAAAGAAAAACAAATACGCGGATCGAACCCACGGCCACGTGGTTAAAAGCCACGCGCTCTACCACTGAGCTAGGACGGCTGGTGAGAATTAATCTTGTGATTAGTGTATTAATTAATAACAAGGAGAAACATTCTTTTATTTGGAGAGACACGGTACAAACGAAGATGAAAACAAATGCATAAATACACTTATCCCTATGCACACACGCACACACACCCTACCTTATGAGCACATTTAAGAGACTAAGCTGAAGGGTCATGAGATTTGAGCGGTACTTAATACCTTAGGAGATTACTATACAAAACATATATTTTACATACATATGTATAAATTATCGCCAACATATGTTTTCAGCTATGTTGTACACAAAAAGAGCATGTCGTCTAAAAAAACAAATGTCTCTGCCATGGCGTGTTTTTGGGTGGTGGCTAGCCACATAATCTCTCGGTGTGCAGATGGACATGCACACACGCAAACTAGAGGCTCTCTCAACATGCATCGTTTGTGGGCCGAACGGAAATGTGTGTATCATGCGGTTATGCAATCCACAAAGGCGAGGGCGCTCCATGAGGTGACGCAAGAGGCATGAGATTTGCCCTCTAAACAAGACCTCAACAACTCTAGTCGGGATTAGGTGCTTATTACATTGGACAGAATGGATGATGAGACTCAATCCAAGTTGTCCCCCAACTACAATATTACTTTGGCAGCGGGTTGACACCGTAGAAACAATATTACTTTTCGCGGCAGAAAGGCGTCGATCCATGCTTCTTCGATTTTCCTTCAAAGCTACAATTTGCTGCAGTCTATACAAGCGGTCTCGCACAAAATTAGATATAAAAGGGAAATGCCTGGAGGACCCTATCACTAGTACAAAACAGGGCTTTGGTCCAGCCCTGAAAACCCATTAATCCCGGTTTACTCACGAACCGGGACCTATGGGGGCATCGGTCCCGGTTCGTGAGGCCAGGGCGCCGGCCGGGCCTCGTGGGCCATTGGTCCCGGTTCGTCTGACCCCTTTGGTCCCGGTTCCAGACACGAACCGGGACCAATGCGCCTCGCTCCTGGCCCACAACCATTGGTCCCGGTTTGTGGCTGGAACCGGGACCAAATGGGGTCCTTTAGTCCCGGTTCCAGCCACAAATCGGGACCAATGGTTGGCCTATATATACCCCCTGCCCGCGAGCAGAGCAGTGCACTGCTCTGTTTTTTTGGCCGGCCGTGGGAGAGCTTTTGTGGTGCTCTAGCTCACCTCCTATGCACATGAGGTGTTCGATGAAATGCCCGAGCCACACTTAAGCTTTCTCCTCTCGAAGCTCCTTGTTCAAACTTTATTTTCCTCAAGATTTGTCTAGGTTTGGCGGTCCGTCCTGTCCCGTCCCCGTCCTCACCGCCGTCGATCGCCCACGCCCATCTCGGCGCCGTCACCACCGTGGTTAGCCTCTTCTTCTTATCTTCTTTCTAAAAGAAAAAAGTTCTTACTTGTATGATTTAGATAGATACTTGTGTAATTTTCTTACTTTTATTATTGTTTGTTATTATATAGTGCGATGGATTTCGTATCCGCCTCCGTCGGCCCTCGTCCTGTCTATGATTCGGATGTGGTATATATTATCTTTTATAACTATTTATTTTATTTAGTGTTTATGACAATTATGCCGACCAACGTGACATAGATTTTTTAATCTAGGAGGTATGTGAACCGGAAATTCCAACCGACATAGAAATTCTTGTCGAGAAGTTAAATTTGGTTGAAAAAGAAAACAATTACTTGAAAGAAAAATTACAAAGAGTTGAAGAGGAGAAGATGAAGTTGGAGTTGCATGTTGCCGATGTCGTCGACGATCACAAGATCAAGATGGATGCAATGCGCTTGAAGATTAGAAAGATTAGAAAATATGTCATTCATACTGAGGCTTGGTATCAGTATGCCATTGGATCAATTGGTACCTTAGTTGCGGTTATGATCGCATTTGTTGTTGCATTTAAATTTTTTACATAGTTTCAATGTATGTTTTAATTAGATGCTCTAGAGAGTTATATGTTGTTCAATAATGAGAACTATATAACGCACGCAAATGAACCGGCAATGGATGTACGGTGACCGACGCACCTCCGAGTATATTAAGGGCCTGCATAATTTTCTCGAAGCGGCTGAGGCAAACAAGCAGAATGGTTTTATGCATTGTCCATGTACTGTCTGTGAGAATACGAAGGCTTTCTCCAACTCTAAAACCCTTCACTTCCACCTGCTTGAGAAGGGTTTTATGCCACACTATAATGTTTGGACCAAGCACGGAGAAAGAGGGGTTATGATGGAAGACAACGAAGAAGAAGAGGATGATGACAACTACCCGCCCCCTGAATACGGTGATGCTGCAATGGGGGAAGCTGAAGATCAAGAGGAACCAGACGATGTGCCCGATGATGATCTTCGCCGGGTCATTGTTGATGCATAGAGAGAATGCAAAAGTGAAAGGGAGAAGTTGAAGTTCGATCGCATGTTAGAGGATCACAAAAAAGGGTTGTACCCAAATTGCGAAGATGACAACACAAAGCTCGGTACCACACTGGAATTGCTGCAATGGAAGGCAGACAATGGTGTATCTGACAAGGGATTTAGTTCGCTACTGAAAATAATGAAGAAGAAGCTTCCAAAGGATAACGAATTGCCCGGCAGTACGTACGAAGCAAAGAAGGTTCTATGCCCTCTAGGATTGGAGGTGCAGAAGATACATGCATGCCCTAATGATTGCATCCTCTACCACGGTGAGTACGAGGATTTGAACGCATGCCCGGTATGCGGTGCATTGCGGTATAAGATCAGACGAGATGACCCTGGTGATGTTGAGGGCGAGCGCCCCAGGAAGAGGGTTCCTGCCAAGGTGATGTGGTATGCTCCTATAATACCACGGCTGAAACGTCTGTTCAGAAACAAAGAGCATGCCAAGTTGATGCGATGGCACAAAGAAGACCGTAAGAAAGACGGGAAGTTGAGAGCACCCGCTGACGGGTCGCAGTGGAGAAAAATCGAGAGAAGGTGGGGGGACTTTGCAGCTGACGCAAGGAACGTATAGTTTGGTTTAAGTGCAGATGGCATTAATCCTTTTGGGGAGCAAAGCAGCAATCATAGCACCTGGCCCGTGACTCTATGTATCTATAACCTTCCTCCTTGGTTGTGCATGAAGCGGAAGTTCATTATGATGCCAGTGCTCATCCAAGGCCCTAAGCAACCCGGCAACGACATTGATGTGTACCTAAGGCCATTAGTTGAAGAACTTTTACAGCTGTGGAATGGAGAAGGTGTACGTGTGTGGGATGAGCACAAACAGGAGGAATTTGACCTACATGCGTTGCTGTTTGTAACCATCAACGATTGGCCTGCTCTCAGTAACCTTTCAGGACAGACAAACAAGGGATACCACGCATGCACACACTGTTTAGATGACACCGACAGTATATATTTGGACAAATGCAGGAAGAATGTGTACCTGGGGCATCGTCGATTTCTTCCGACCAACCATCAATGTCGAAAGAAAGGAAAGCATTTCAAAGGTGAGGCAGATCACCGGAAGAAGCCCGCCCTCCGTACTGGTGATCACATACTTGATATGGTCAATGATTTACAAGTAATCTTTGGAAAGGGTCCTGGCGGACTATCTGTTCCGACTGACGATGCGGGACGCGCACCCATGTGGAAGAAGAAATCTATATTTTGGGACCTACCCTATTGGAAAGACCTAGAGGTCCGCTCTGCAATCGACGTGATGCACGTGACGAAGAATCTTTGCGTGAACCTGCTAGGCTTCTTGGGAGTGTATGGGAAGACAAAAGATACACCGGAGGCACGGGAGGAATAGCAAAGTGTGCATGAAAAAGACGGCATGCATCCAAAGCAGTATGAAGGTCTTGCCAGCTACGCTCTTACCAAAGAAGAGAAGGAAATCTTCTTTGAATGCCTGCTCAGTATGAAGGTCCCGTCTGGCTTCTCGTCGAATATAAAGGGAATAATAAATATGGTAGAGAAAAAGTTCCAGAACCTAAAGTCTCATGACTGCCACGTGATTATGACGCAACTGCTTCCGGTTGCATTGAGGGGGCTTCTACCGGAAAACGTTCGATTAGCCATTGTGAAGCTATGTGCATTCCTCAATGCAATCTCTCAGAAGGTGATCGATCCAGAAATCCTGCCAAGGTTAAGGAGTGATTTGGTGCAATGTCTTGTTAGTTTCGAGCTGGTGTTCCCACCGTCCTTCTTCAATATCATGACGCACGTCCTAGTTCATCTAGTCGACGAGATTGTCGTTCTGGGCCCTGTATTTCTACACAATATGTTCCCCTTTGAGAGGTTCATGGGAGCCTTAAAGAAATATGTTCGTAACCGCGCTAGGCCAGAAGCAAGCATCTCCATGGGCCATCAAACAGAGGATGTCATTGGGTTTTGTGTTGACTTCATTCCTGACCTTAAGAAGATTGGTCTCCCTCAATCGCGGTATGAGGGGAGACTGACTGGAAAAGGCACGCTAGGAGCGGACTCAATAATATGTAGGGACGGGCATTCTTGGTCTCAAGCACACTACACAGTTCTACATAATTCTACCTTGGTGACCCCGTATGTCGATGAACACAAGAATATTCTGCGCTCCAAACACCCGGAGCAGTGTGACGACTGGATTACATATGAACACATCAGGACTTTCGGCAGTTGGTTGCAAACACGTCTCATGGGTGACAACACTGTTTCTGATGAGCTGTACTCGTTGGCCAGGGGACCATCTTCGACTGTATTGACTTACAAAGGGTACGAGATAAATGGGAATACATTTTAGACGATCGCCCAAGATCAAAAGAGCACCAACCAAAACAGCGGTGTCCGCTTTGATGCAGCAACCAAGAGGGGAAAGGACACATATTATGGTTACATAGTGGACATATGGGAACTTGACTATGGACATGATTTCAAGGTCCCTTTGTTTCAGTGCAAATGGGTCAATCTGTCAGGAGGCGGGGTACAGGTAGACCCACAGTACGGAATGACAACAGTGGATCTGAACAATTTTGGGTACATAGACGAACCATTCATCCTAGCCAATGATGTGGCGCAGGTTTTCTATGTGAAGGACATGTCTACCAAACCGAGAAAAAGAAAAGATAAGGAAGCGAATACATCATACGATGAGCCAAAGCGCCACATAGTTCTTTCAGGAAAAAGAGACATCGTGGGATTGGAGGGCAAGACAGACATGTCTGAAGATTATGAAAAGTTTCATGAAATTCCTCCCTTCAAAGTCAAGGCTGACCCAAGCACCCTGTTAAACGATGAAGATTATCCATGGTTACGGCGCAATAAGCAAAGGACACAAGCGAAGAAAAAGTGAAGACTTTCTCTCCACAACTATATCATTGCAGTTACATGTGAAGAAATTAAATGCCTTTTGTAACAAATGAGTTTTCGTCCGAAACCCTGTTACTTCGAAAGAGATTGTCCATTTTGTTCACGAAGTGCATCCAGTTTTTGCCGTAACCCTCTCAACTTTTTATAACATGCTATGTGGGTGAAATGATGATACCATGCCAACTTTCAACCTTTTCAGAGTTCATTTGTAGTGCTTTTCCATTTCAGGGTCATTTAGCTCAAAAAAATCAGTAAATGCATGAAAAATACCAAATGAAGTCAGAAAGGGTTGAAAATTGATGATGTGGCTTTGAATGGTGCATTTTGAACACACAAAAAGTCTGGAGTTCAAATAAGTTCAAAAAAATGAAATCCCTTTGTAACAGATGAGTTTTCGTCCGAAACCCTGATACTTCGAAAGAGATTGTCCATTTCGTACACGAAGTGCATCCAGTTTTTGCCGTAACCCTCTCAACTTTTTATAACATGCTATGTGGGTGAAATGATGATACCATGCCAACTTTCAACCTGTTCAGAGTTCATTTGTAGTGCTTTTCAATTTCAGGGTCATTTAGCTTAAAAAATCAGTAAATGCATCAAAAATAGGAAATGAAGTCAGAAAGGGTTGAAAATTGATGATGTGGCTTTGAATAGTGCATTTTGAACACACAAAAAGTCTGGAGTTCAAATAAGTTCAAAAAAATGAAATCCCTTTCTAACAGATGAGTTTTCGTCCGAAACCCCGATACTTCGAAAGAGATTGTCCATTTTGTACAAGAAGTGCATCCAGTTTTTGCCGTAACCCTCTCAACTTTTTAGAACATGCTATGTGGGTGAAATGATGATACCATGCCAACTTTCAACCTTTTCAGAGTTCATTTGAAGTGCTTTTCAATTTCAGGGTCATTTAGCTCAAAGAATGAACTAATAGCAAAAAGAATGAACTAGAAAACCTTTATGAAACTCTAATAGCAAAAATAATGAACTAAAAATAATCAATTAAAAAATTCTGTTATGATCAACTAAAATAAAACTATAATATTCTTCAATAGCAAAAAGAATCAACTAAAAAGCTTTTATAAAACTCTAATAGCAAAAGGAATCAACTAAAAATATTTTATAAACCTCTAGTATTTATGAAACTAAAATTATATAAAATTTATGCAACTAAAGTTATCAAAGTATTTTTTTGTTCAAAACATTAATAGCAAAAAGAATTTTCATAAAGATTTTTTTTAGAAACTTTAATAGCAAACTAAAATAACAAAATCTGTTTTTGGTTAAAACAGACATTTAAAATAACCTAAAAATTACCAAATTGAATATAATGATAAAACACAGTAATATTAAATAGCTGGAAAAAGAATCACTCAAAAATCTATTTTTATAGTAAAGTTATTCACAAACTAGTGATTCACACCAATTTAAAAGAATTCAAATTTAAACTATTCAAATTTGGAAACTAATGGCACTAACAGAAAGTTTATAATTTTTGTGACCTAAAAGCAAAAAGAATCATTGAAAAACTGTAAGTAGAAACAAGAGAAAATAACTAAAGCAAAAAAGAAAACAAAAAAAGTAGAAAAAACTTAAAAAAAATGCCGCCTACTGGGCCACCACGGCCTGAATACGACTAGAAACCCAACCAGCTAGTTGGGCCAGGATTTAGGCTCGTAGAAGGCCCACAGGCAGAGGTTTTGCGATTAGGCCCGTAAGCCTGCAGTTGAGAGGAGCTCGAGAGGGCTGGCGCAGCAGCGCTTATAAACCACTCTCGAGCCCTCTCAGCTAGCGAGGTGGGACAAAATTTTTGGCCCCGGGCAGCACCACCCTTTGGTCCCGGTTGGTGGCACCAACCGGGACTAAAGGTGGGCATTGGTCCCGGTTGGTGGAACCAACCGGGACCAAAGGTCTTTGTATATAAGCGGGAGTTGGGAAAATTTGCCAAAGACATCTGCAGTTCCCCCGACGACGCCGAGCACATCGACGCCGCCAGGCTGCCCGAGCTCGCCGTCGACGCCCTCGCTGCCCTCTGCCCCGTCGACGCCATCAGGCTGCTCCTCGTCGCCATCGCCGCCGAGCCCCTGCTGCCCCGACGCCGGCGCCGCTCCCCGCGCCCCTGCTGCCCCGACGCCGCCCGCCGTGCCCCCTGCCCCTGCCCCGACGCCGCCCCCAGTGAGCTCCCCTTCCCCCGCGCCGCAGCCTCTGCTCTGCTTGCCGCGCCGTGCCCCTGCTCTGCTTGCCGTGCCGCCACCCCGGCCGGCTCTGCCTTTTTTTTGTTGTATGTATATGCAGTATGTATGTATGTATGTATGGATGCTGTATGTATGTATGTATATGCAGTATGTATGTATGGATGGATGATCCATAGAAAGTTTTTATATATGCATTGATACAATTTTATTTTTGTTCATAGATTTTTTTTTGGTCATAGATGTATGCTTTTTTTTGTTTATAGAAAGTTTTTATATATGAGCAATGATGATCCATAGAAAGTTTTTATATATGCATTGATATATGAGCAATGATGATCCATAGAAAGTTTTTATATATGCATTGATACAATTTTATTTTTGTTCATAGAATTTTTTTTTGTTCATAGATGTATGCTTTTTTTGTTTATAGAAAGTTTTTGTCATGAGGGGGGACGTCGGACATGCATGAGAGAGAGGCGGTCCGCTCGTCGGACATGTCATGTGGATTTTTTTTGTTCATATAGAAAACTTCGGTAACTTCGACATGAGGGGGGGGGACGTCGATCAACCCCCTCCCGCCCCTACCTGTAAAAGTTAAAATGTTCATATATTCAAAATGAGTTAAAATGAGTTAAAAGTTACTTACTCCCGGTCCGCTCGCCCGACCAACTCTCGAGGCCAACCAAACCCTAGAAGAAAGAGCGACGTCGTTGTCGATCTACCCCCTCCCCGATAACTTTGACATGAGGGGGGACGTCGATCAACCCCCTCTCGCCCGGCCAACTCTCGTGTCCACCCAAACCGGGACTGAAAAAGCGTTGTTGAGGCCACCCCAAACCCTAGAAGTGTTGTCGAGGCCACCCCAAACCGTAGAAGCGTTGTCGAGGCCACCCAAATTTACCAAGTTAAATGAGTTAAAAGAGCATTGTCGAGGCCACCCCAAACCCTAGAAGAGTTGTCGAGGCCACCCAAATTTACCAAGTTAAAAGAGCGTTGTCGAGGCCACCTCCCCGATAACTTCGACATGAGGGGGGACGTCGGACATGACATGAGGGGGGAACGTCATTGTCGTCTACCCCCTCTGGTAACATAGATAACTCCGGTAACATAGATTTATCAAGAATGCCCCCATTATGGATGTGCACAAGTTGATCCAATTTTTTTCTGATCTCATCTATATATATTTGCAGAAACTATGGATCAAAGAGACTTGGAACAAGAACAGTTGTTGGGGGAGATAATCCTCGCCGGAGGTGATGTCTTGTCGTTTCTCAACGACACCGATGGAACAATGGAGGAGGAAGGACATGATCATGATGGCTCCGGTGACCGAATGCCGGAGGAAGAAGGAGACCATGATGACGGTTCCGGTGACCGAACGGAGGAGGGAGCTATTGCAAAGTCCGGCGAGGTATATATATTAATTAAGCCTGTGCTGACTAGTTAATTGATGCATTAATTGTTTTGGTATGTACATATATTAACTCTTCTTTCTTCTTTTATAGCCCTCCGGATCGAGCCAAACTTCGGTAACGAGACGAGGCCCGAAGAAGAGGTTGCGCAAGGATGAAAGGTTCACGATCACAACACTCGCGGATGATGGCCTACCGATTGAACCCAAGCGGACCAAGGACGCATTTTCTGCTCAGTGCGGAGCTATTGTTAGGGACAACATCACGATCAGCGTCAAGCAATGGAATAAGCCTAAGGACGACGCCCCTGAAGGTGATTATGTCACCGATAGACAGAAAGATGATCTTTGGACCTTGCTGAAGGCAAATTTCACCCTACCGCCAGAGGAGGATCCGAATAAGCCAGTTATAGAGCCACTGGTCAAGGCGTGTGCTCTTAAGAAGATGGCAGATCTATTCAGGAGGTGGAAGAATGAGTTGAAATCAAAGTTTGTCGACAAAGGTGAGACTCCAGAATTCACCGGCCGATTTGAGAAGATAAGAGATCACTGGCCCGCATTTGTGGCCTACAAGACATCGGACAAGAGTAAGAAAATGTCAGAGACAAACAAGAACAACGCTGCAAAGAAGAAGTATCACCATCACACGGGGTCAGGTGGCTACCTCAAAGCCCGGCCGTTGTGGGACAAAGCTGAGAATGACCTGATTTCTAAAGGGGTCGAACCAGAGACATTGAACTGGCCAGACCGTTCAAGGACTTGGTTCTTCGGGGTTGGGGGAACTTTGGACCCTGAAACAGGGAAGTGCCGTTGGACGGGCGAGCAACTTGCAATACCTGTCACGAAGCTTCAGAAGTATATCACCACAGCGCAGGAAGGGACGTTCATTCCTGACAGAGAGAAGGACGAGCTGACTGAGGCCCTAGGGAATGCTGAGCACCCTGGACGAACAAGAGGCACACCAGGCTCCGTTCCGTGGAAGGTTGGGTTTCCCGACGCAGGCGGTTACAGAAGCCGGGAGAGAAAGAGGAAAGTGGAGCTGAGCGACATGCAGAAGATCAGTGCAAGACTACAAAAGCTAGAGGAACTTGAGAGCCAGTGAGCTGCCGGCTAACCATCTCAGCGGCACGAAGCTACCCCAGAAGCTACCCCACCATCTCAGCAGAGAAGCAGCGTGGCTTCCACGGAGCCCGTTCAGACTGACTTCACGGCTCCTATCTACCCCGTGGATACTATCACGGAGGCTCAAAATTGCGAGCTTATGACGAAATGCCGGAACCTCACTTTCAAGGCGGCTGTCGGCTCTGTTGCACCTCCTCAACCCAACGGAACTTTTCACTGCCTTCCGATTCCACATGGCTATGCTGTTGTGATGGTGGATGAAGTAATGGAGGGATTTGATGAGCTCGAGCTTGACCACTCTACAGGTGAAGGGGAGAATCAGCTGGTTCGTGCTCTGAGGAGTACATGTCTATGGCAGAAGGAGTACATCAAGCTTCCAAACTGGACGCCTCCACCTCCTCCTCCTCCTCCGACGAGTCAGGGCACTCCGCCTCCTCCTCCTCCTCCTCCTCCGGTGAGTGATCAGGGCACTCCGCCTCCTTCTCTGGCTCCTCCGACGCATGAGGGCACTCCGCCTCCTCCTTCGCCTACTTCGGCGCGTCAGAGAAGTCCGCCTCCTCCTCCACCTCGTCGGCAACGGCGGAAGACAGACGCCGCCGCTCCGGCTCCTTCGGCGCGTCGGAGCACTCCACCTCCTTCTCAGCCTCGTCAGCAACGACGGAACAGAGACGCCGCCGCTCCGGCGGCTAGCAGTACAAGCAGAGGCGGGAGGCAATTCAAATACGGTCCATCTCTCAAGCCTCTGGAAAAGTTACCATATGAGAGGACTGACGAGGAAAACAAGGACATCATTGCTACCGAATTGAAGGCCCATTTTGAACGGAAACGTCCACCTCCGAAGGAAACAATAGATCCGGTGAAAGCGAAGCGCACTCTGGATGCCCTTAAGCGACCACCACCGCCTCCGCCGCAATCCAACTATGACCGCTGTATTGAAAAGACATATGATGAAGCGTGTCGGTCGGGAAGTACTGCCAGTGCTTCAAGACGAAGAAGTGGGAAAACAATTCCCCAGCTCGGCGAACAGGAGAAGAAATCGTGCCCCCCGCTCAAGGTGTTTACCGATACCCCGGGGGTAGGGGCCGTTGCTCCTGGTTTCAATCCTGGTGATTACCTAGGTGATGATGTACATTTTGAAATCGCTAAGCCGGTAGACACCTTTGAATACCAGCACGGGAAGCGTCTCGTCAGAAGTGATGATCTGGAACGAGATCTACCAACGATGATGCGAACATTACATAAATGGTACTTGGAAACCTGCAAGGATGGGACGGGCAGTATCTTGGTGGGAATTAAGGATGAGCACGACTTCGTTGGAGTCGACTCGATCTTCGTTGAATTTGACGAACTCTTTCAGTTATACAATCAAGCCGCCCTCGACAAAAGTCTCGTGGCTTGTTATTCTCTGTAAGTATTATTTCTGTAATTAAGTCTCTAGCTCAGCTCATTCATTGCATGTATATAATTATCCTCACTATATTATGCAGATTGAAGATCGTCGAATTTAAAGAAGGACAAATGTATGACATTGGGTTCATTAACCCAAATATCGTAAATGAATGGTCGGTACAGAAGATCCCCGAGGAGACTGAAAAAATCTTGCTCAGCTCGTTCCTTCGACACCAAAACAAAAGGGAAATACTCTTTCCTTACAACTTCAAGTGAGTGTTACTGTCTTCTGCATATTCTGTTTCGCTGACTCGAGGTTAAGTGTAATTGATGAGTTATGCGCGCGCAGCTTCCACTTTATTCTGCTAGCCATTCAGCTTGACGAGGGAGCAGTAACGGTCTTGGACTCGAGACGTAAAGAGGCTAAGGAGTATGCGGACATGATTGAAATGCTCCAGAAGTAAGTTCAATCATTATCGCACTATATCCGCAACTTTCGTTCATTTCCTGATATCAAATAATCATTTTCTTTGCCGGGCAGGGTTTGGAAAAAGTTCATCACGCGGGTTAAGGGTGAATGGAGACCGGAGCTACGATTTAAACAACCCAGAGTAAGTAGTACTAGCTAGTTCCGTGCATCTCTCATTGATTCTAGTTTCAATACCATTATCATGGTTGATTATCATTTTGCTTGAACTCTATTCTCGTAAAGTGCATGTGGCAGCAACCCGGAAATGAGTTATGTGGATACTACGTTTGCGAGTTCATTCACCAAAAGACCACCGAGAGGGGCTTCACTAAACAACAATTTGAAGTACGTAAACAATATTCATAATTTTATTTTATCACCATCAATTGTGTTGATTTCATTCATATATATATATATATATATATATATATATATATATATATATATATATTGACCCCCCTTCTTTAAATTAGACCTGGCAGAAGTGGGACGTACTCCTACCAGCTGATCGCCTACGCGCAATTCAAGAGGAGTTGGCGGGATTCTTTGTTAACCACGTCATTCCTAAAGACGGAAAATTCCATCTGGAATTGCAAACCTGAATACATATATGCATCAACATGTACTATCTATAGTAGCGTCGAATAGATATACGAAAACTTGTTGTTCGACCAACAAGCACGGAGAAAGAGAGGTCACTTCTCTCTATATATTGATCATGCATGACGATCTTGTGTAATTAATGGTTTCCTTCATTTGCTTACTAGCTAGCGTCGAGTTCTCTCTATATGTAGTAGCTAGCGTCGACCAAGCACGGAGAAAGAGAGGTCACTTCTCTCTATTAGCTAGCTAACATAATATGAAACCCCTAAACCCTCCAAAACCCCTAAACCCCCCTTTCAAAAAAAAAACAAAAACCCCAGAGCCTGCGAGCTGCTGACGCGTGGCTGCCTTTTGGTCCCGGTTGGTGTTACCAACCGGACTAAAGGTCCTCCTGCCTGAGTGCTGCGCAGCGGCCACGTGGAGACCCTTTAGTCCCGGTTGGTGTTACCAACCGGGACTAAAGGTCCTCCTGCCTGGGCGCCCCACAGCGGCCACGTGGAGCACCTTTGGTCCCGTTTCGTAGGCCAACCGGGACTAAAGGTTTTAGGCATTAGTCCCGACCCTTTAGTCCCGGTTCCAGAACCGGGACAAATGGGCCTCTGGAACCGAGACAAATGGGCCTTTTTCTACTAGTGTATCTCAAATGAGAACTCCCCCGTACCAGATGCAAACCATGGATACTAGATGATACCTCATGAAGGTTGACTAAAACTGAACGTGGATGCAGGCTTCATTCAGGATACGAACCAGGGTGCTTTGGGAGTGGTATTGCGAGGTGATAAGGCGTCGGTCCTATGATCAACATGGCGACTATCAGTCATTGCACGTCAATTGAGATGGGTGAAGCTAAGGCGTGTCTGGAAGGCTTACATGGTAGTACCTTCCGCTAACCACCCAGTTTACGTAGAGAGTGATTGTGTGAGCATCATTTAGGCCTTGTCCTCGTCAGATTTTGATTGATGAGTGATCGATGGTGGTATTACGCATGATTCTAGGACTTGCTAGGAAATCTCCCGGTCTTCGGGTTATCGAGAATGCTCAGATGTGGCAATGGTGTTTACCCATTGCTTAGCTAGGTTTGGTAGAGAGGGGTTAAGTTGTGGTGTTTTGTTAGAGTTAGTACGAGCATGCGTTTTGTGTCTGGTTGAACCCGATGATAATGAATCTATGTTGCTAAAGTAATATAAAACATCATTTTCAAAATAGAGATTTTAAGCACAAATTTTCTTTTTCGTGTATACTACAAATTAACTGTAACACCCAACATACGGGACTATACTAGTGGGTCTCGACGACCCCACTCAGTATAGAAGCGTATGTCGGAGTTGTTCACGAAGTGGTTCTCATACACATACAACATAAAAGGGATAAACTCCAGAATAGCAATATATATATAGAATACGATACAATCATCCATAAATAGTATAACGACCGTCTACGGTCCTACTGAAACATGAAAAACCACCATGCGTGAACCCCGGATCACACCGAACTAGGCCTTCTACTGATCTTCCGGAAGGGTCACATACATGCGACCGCGCTCGTCATCGTATTCCCACCGGAGGGACTCGGGCTCAACGTAATCAACACCTGAAGTACCTGCATTTGTTTTTGTAGTAATCTGTGAGCCACTAAGGACTCATCAATCTCAACCCAATTCACATGACAAGGCTATTTAAGCTACATGGGTAGGATGGGGTATATATGTGGAGTTGCAGCAACACTAGCATTTTAAGAACTAACTTACGAATACAAGATTAAGAAGAGTATTCTACGCAAGTCGGTCGCAACAAGAATGATCAAGAAGTGATCCTGAACACATACCTACGAGTTCAATCATAACCCACCGTGTTCTCTTCTCGAACTTCCTCGAAAAGAGACAGTCACGGTTAGGCACTCAGTTGGTGTCTTTTAGTTAGGATTTACTGTCAAGTTGTCTACAACCGGAGGTTAAAATACCCACTTGCCACATAACCGCGGGCACGGCTTCGCGTAAGATTTAACCTTGCAGGAGGGTTCCAACCTGGCCCATCATAAGCCAACACAAGCTGCAGTGAGAGTACCTCAACCTCGGGATAGCCCAAAGTATCCTCGGAGTCCCAGTGCAGAAGACATTTCGACAATGGTAACACAAGTCCAGCAAGACCTCCCGACGTGCCGACACCCCGATAGGAGCCGCGCGTATCTCATATTCGGGCCACGACGGATAAGCTATGGTTACAGCGACCAAGTCCACGAGTTGCCCTGGGCGGCGTCGCAAGCTGCTCTAGTTTCGGACCAACACTCATGTGGAGCACTGGCCCGGGGGTTGTTGATTAAGAATCCACGGGTTAATTACTCCCTATGCAAATTTTAGTTGTTATTAGGCAAATGGTAAAACCAAGGTTGGGCCTTGCTGGAAGCGGTTATTCAAAGCGAAACATCAAGAGGGTCCCATTCCCCTAAGCGTGTTAGGAACGATATAACATGGATCATAACACCAGCATTACAGAAACTAAGGCGGCTTGAGTGGAACAAAACACTAAGCATAAGGCTAAGCCTTCCACCCAATACCAAGTATATAGATGCATTAATTTAAATAGAGATATTGTGATATCCCAACAATTCCATGTCCCAACATGGAACAACTGCAACTGCACCTGCAACTAACAACGCTATAAGAAAAGGGGTTGAGCAAGCGGTAACATAGCCAATCAATGGTTTGCTAGGAAGGGTGGTTAGAGGTTTCATGGCATAAGGGGAGGCTGAACATATATGTGGTAGGTAACGCGACATAGCGATAGCAACGGACAACTAGCAAGCAAAGATAACAATGTCATCAAAGAGGGTTGGTCATCTTGCCTGTCAGCTCTTCGGTAGGATGGTACGACTGCTCCTCGAAAATGGACTCAACAGGATCCTCGAACTCCGAATCGTCTCCCGGCACTACCCAAAACAAGAACAAGCAATGGAGAAACAATAAACACGGTGCAATGCTCAAGCAACATGATGCATGACATGACATGGTATGCAAGACATGATGAGCATATGCATATGGGGTGCTACCGGAAGGGGTGCATCGAAACGGAAGAGGAAAACGATGAACATGGCAAAAGCTTGGCAACCCAAGCATGCCACTGGATAGATTGGAAGATTACGATGGAAAACGATATAAAGAACACGAGGAACGGATGCACACATCTCAAGCAATGAGCAAAACAAGATGCAATGCAAACAGGAACTTAACAACAATCTAGCTACTTGACACTAGCAAAACAGAGTGTTACAGGGCATGTAAAATCACAAACAAGACATGGATGTGAAGTTCATAACATGTACAGCAATTCATTACTTTGGTTCAAGTTCAATAGCATCACAGGTTAAAAGATATGGAGTCAACAAGATGCGCAAACAACGTTACAGATTACAGACTTAGTGAAAAACTGGGATCACAGAAAACTACAGCAACTTAGCATATTAACAAGCTTGGAACAGAGGTCATATGAACTCTAAAATTATCAAACTTGGCATGTGGACAAATTACTCATATCCTACTTCAATTCATGTATTTGGAGCATATCCAAAAGAGGCATAGATCACTTAATAACAAGCCAACAACATGGCATCATGAAGTTAACAGAAAACTGGAACATCGTTTAGGCATGTTCATAGCAATGAAACCATATGCTACAGGACTTATACATGGCATGAAATGGCATGACATGGTAGTCTACAACATGGAGAAGGAATCACACAACATGGCATGGGCATAGGAGCAATAGTATCATGGAAACCATCAAGACAAGATGCTTAAGTGAAATAACAGATTTCTCAAGACTTAAGAGAAAATCTGGGCATGCTGACAATAACATCAGGTTGCCTACTTGAGAGGCTCAAAACAGCAAGCATAGCATTTTGTCAATTTATTAAAAAGGCATGAGCATGTAGTAGACATATCCCTCTACAAATACACTACTTACACAAGTTCATATGATGCACAGAACATTAACTATGGAATTTACAAAATGACACTTTCTGTTAACAGGCTGATAGATTATATTTTCAAGCAACTTGAGGGCATCAAAAGAACAAGCTACAGCAGGTTATAATTTCAACCAAAGGCATGGATAGATAGAGCATAACATGGACATCAAAACATGTTTACTGAACATCTTCAAAATATGCATGGATTTGATGGTAGCATCAAGTGAACATGGCATAAAAATGTAACAGTTTCAGACTTAGCAGAACATTAACAGCAAGTACCCTACTTTGCAAGCCTGTGCTGGTCACCACAGGGCATTTCATGACATGTAAGTTATACCATTGCAAAGATTACATGATTGTGCAACTAAAACATGTAGACATGTAGCTCAAAAGAAAATCACACAAAAAGATATGAAAATGACAAAACGACAAGTTTCAACAGTTTTCAGCAGTTTATATCACTTAGCACTTTTGCAACGATGATTATGACATGAAGATGGATCTTATCATGAATGCAACAGCAACCATCATGTAGAGCATGAAGAGGACAACATTTCACATATACAAATCATCTCCATCAGAGCAACGTGCACAAAGTTATGGGCCTCACAAAATGCAATAATTCGATAAGATTTCAGGGACTTAGTGAAAAACAACCTCCCAAAAATCTGGACGAGGGTGTTCCGGGACGAGGCGGAGCGGACGTTTGGTTGGAGGGCTCGGCGTGGACGTGCTCAGATCTGGACGACGCGATCCCGGCGGCGGCTCCGACGACGGGAGGCGGCGGAGGGCGGAGGAGGACGGTCCGAGGTCGGGGCGGCCGGATCCGGCGATCCCCGGCCCGGATCTGGCCGGTGGAGCGGCCGGCGCGGCGAGAGGCGGCGACGGGCGCGGGCGGGTGGCGGCGCGTCGCGGCGGTTGGCGGCGCGAGGCAGGCGGCGGCGGTCAGCGGCGCGGGACACAGCGCGGGCGGCGGCGACTGCGGGCGGCGGGGCGCAGCAAGGCGGCGGCGGTGCTCGGCGGCGGGGCGGCGACCGGCGACGGCCGGCGCGGAGGTGGTGGCAGCGGTGGCCGGTGAGGCTGAGGCGACGGTGAGCGGCGGGGTGCGGGCTCCCTCGGGCCCGGCGCGGCCCGAGTCGGGCCCGATCTGGGCCGGGCGGGCCCAGACGGCTGGCGGCGGCGGTGGGAGGAGAGAGAGCGCACGGATTTCGAGGGGGATCTAGGGTTTGCTGAAATCTAGGGGGGAGGGACGTTTTTATAGCTAGAGGGAGCTAGGAGAGGGGGAATTTGGATCCATATTCGCCCACACGATTGTGATCCGACGGCGACGAACGTAGGAGGGAGTAAGATGGGCTAGTGGGCTGGAGTGGAGAGGTGTTGGGCTGCAAGGAGAGGAGAGAAAACGGCCCGGTTCGTTTCGGAGTATCGAAACGTCTAGCGGTTAAACTCGGTTAACCGTTGGGGTATCAAACGACCTTCGAATGGAACGAAATTTGGCAGGCGGTCTACCGGTGATATATCGAGACCGCTCGCCAACTCTCGGCCCATTCCAAGAACATTTTTCTCCCACTCACAAAACAAGATCTCGGAGGTACCGCGGGCGCGTGTGGGAGAGTCGGAACTCGAAATGGACAACGGAGAAAAATGCCAAACACGACCGGATGCAAGTGATGACAACGAATGCAAATGCAATGCACATGATGACATGAGATGAAATGCATGACATGAATAAGGAATGCATAACGAGAAAACCCAACCATCGGATAATTTTTTAATATAGCAACGCCGAAAATGGCAAGAGTTATAGGTACATTTCTGGAATGTCACATCCGGGACGTTACAACTCTCCTCCACTACAAAAGGATCTCGTCCCGAGATCTAGGACTGAAAGTGTTGGGGATATAACCCCACGGTGTGACCCGCCCAGGAGAGGCCGGGTTACACCAGTTGGCGACTCATAGCGCAAGAGCCCAAGCAGGCCCAGGAAGACAAGACATGAAGACGACGACTTACAGGTGGGCCTGTTTAAGGCCCAAGGCCCGGAGGCGACTCAAGACCCGAAGGTATAAGCCGTCCGATGAAGACTTGCCTTGTAAGAGTAGGAAAGTAGAACCAGGGTCGGTTACGTTATGTGACCCGACCCGGACTCTTACCGTGAGGGGCCGAACCTGGGTAAATTCGTGTCCCTCATCTCGACTAACCCCTTTGAGTCCACCTCTTTAGCGATGGCCTCGAACCTAAGTCTTCGGACATCTGCCGTGACAAAACCACGATAGTTGGCGCCCACCGTGGGGCTAGCGCTCAGTGGTGTTGAGTTCTCAAAGGGTTCTCTCCCAGGGATCGAGGGGTGTGCGTGTGGTTTGACAACCAAGAGTCGCCAAGACGAGATTTACGTCGACGATGCTGGTCAAGAGATGGAATTCGGTTCAAGTGAGCAAGGATATCAGATCCCAGGGCTTAAGCCGGTCCCTATCAATGGCGTGTCAGGAATCAAGCCGGGTATTTACACCACTCTGTTTCACCCGCCCTGTGAGGAGAAGTTTGGAGATTATTCTAATGAAGATGGTGATCCGGAACCTTATGACCCGGAAAACCCGGCGGCTTTCGTTACACCAGATGTGTCACGGATTATCACTGGCACTCTGGAAGCTAGGAGAAAGGTGGAACGTGATACGGAGCCAATCAAACTACATGCAAGAATAGCTAGCATTCAGCAGCAAATGAAAGAAACACAAGCTTGGGTGCAGGAGGAGTTAAAGAGTTTGAAAGCCAGAATTGGGCAGCTGGAGGCCAACCAAAGCATCACACCGGGTCATCTGAGGCATAATAAGAGTCCAGGAGGTCAAAAAGGCGACTGGAAGCATAAGCCGGCCGATGACGGGTTGGAAAGCACTAATGAAGATAACAAGAGATTCAAGAATCAACACTGGAATAATTGCCCAGAAGGAGCTCACGTTGGGAAAAATTCATACAATTATGAGGAAATGCTCAAGGCGCCTTGTCCAAAGCACAGTACCCAGGCCAAGCCGGCCAAACATTCCTGGGAAGATTGCTTCATCATGCGGGAGTTCCTTAGACGAAGAAACGTTTAAGTTGCCCAAGAATACAAGCCAGTGTAATGATGACATGAATGTCTTGCCCTGAGGGCTTATCATATTATGATCAATGGAATAAAGGCAGCGTTTTTTGCAGATCGGCTCTTCAGCCAACGTAAGGCGGGTCAGGGACCCAAAAGTTGACTCCGTCAACAAGGTCATTTGGGGGCTTCCAACCCACCGGATTTAGCTTACACACCCTCTTGATCGGCTCTTCAGCCAACGTAAGGCGGGTCGGGGACCCAAAAGTTGACTCCGTCAACAAGGTCATTTGGGGGCTTCCAACCCACCGGGTTTAGCTTACACACCCTCTTGATCGGCTCTTCAGCCACCATAAGGCGGGTCGTGGACCCAAAAGTTGACTCCGTCAACAAGGTCATTTGGGGGCTTCCAACCCACCGGGTTTAGCTTACACACCCTCTTGATCGGCTCTTCAGCCACCATAAGGCGGGTCGTGGACCCAAAAGTTGACTCCGTCAACAAGGTCATTTGGGGGCTTCCAACCCACCGGGTTTAGCTTACACACCCTCTTGATCGGCTCTTCAGCCACCGCAAGTTTGAGTTAAACCTGCCTGTATGCTGCTGCTGCTGCTCCGCTAGGTGACCCGCCGAACTCTTGCCAGTTACTCTCGCCTCGAGACCCTGAGCCGCTCAAAGGAGTTGACGGTCACTCTCGTAGAGACCCTGTACTGGTCAAGGTTAAACCGGCGGATCTTGTCACGTGAGGGCCGGCTTACGGAAAGCGAGGATAAACTCACCCATCAGCTGCCGACTCTCCGCTATGTGGCCCGTCGTACTCTTAAACAGTTACTCTTTTAAAAGACCATGCACTGTTTAAGGTTCAAATGACGGATTTATGTCATGTGAGAGGTAGCTTATGGGCCTTTGGGATACTCATGCCCTGCTGCGTCTCTCTCTGGTTCGTTGCACTCTTATCAGTTACTCTCGCCTAGAAACCCTGAGCCGCTCAAAGGAGTTGACGGTTACTTTCACTAGAGAACCTGTACTGCTAAGAGTTCAAGCAGCGAGTCCACCCAGAAGAACCGACATATGAGAAGAAAGCAAGGCTATGAAATATTTTAACATCTCCGGGTTATGCTTTTTCAAGCCGCCCCTACAATAATGCAGAATATACTCTGTCTTGTTGCTTTGCAGGTCTTGTCTCCTAAGATAAGCCGGTCATTAAACCGGGTTAGATCGCAACCTCTGCAAGAACAATAGATCTTTAATAGCCAACATGGCTGGATCTTCATCACGATTTATCATAACCAGTACTAAGTGATTGGGGTTTTTTCAAAGCCAGCTTGGAAGATTTATTTGAAGAGCCGCCCTATCAGTTATAAATCCGTGTCATCTAATTGACCGGCTCTTGGATTTCTTCCATCGGTGCTCTGATATTCTACCGGGTTACGACCACGGTCAAGGATTCATTCAGCAAATTATGACGAGTCATTTTACTCTTACACAGTCCCGAGTCACCGCAGGCAGACGACCCGGCACTTGGGGGCTACATCACTCAGATCAAACTTCTTAAAAAGACCCAAGTCGTTGCAGGCATTCAGCCCGGCACTTGGGGGCTATAGGGTTCAGTTGATCAAACAGATTATAAAATACAAAGTTAAAGCCCGGCGTGTCACGTACTGATAAACCGGCCCTTGGGTTTATTTCCTCAGATAAGTCGCCGTGAAATATGATGAGAACATGATTGCAAGCAGAACACAGGATAGATGCACCTGCAAGTTGTGAAAAGATTTATACGTGCACGATGGCACGGCTCAGGCAATCAAGTTTTACCCCCCCTATTACAAAACTCCCCAAGGAGCACAAAACACAACGGACTTAAAGTTTTTGTACAACTCAATTTCGGCGGCTCACAGTGCCGGTTAATCAGTTTTCAGGTGCGAGTATTCAGTTCGATGGCAGGTCATCCCTCGCCGGCTCTTCGATCTCCTCGATCTGAAGATTATCCACATCCCAGTTGCAGCATGCTAAGGCCTCACACTGAGCCTGGTCGAAGAGGGGAGACGGGTCAAGATCAGGAGCAAAGAGCTGCTTACGACGTGCGGGAGTCAAATTCCTGGCTTCAAAGGTTGGGCCGCGCACTTGTTTGTTTTCTGCATCATAAGCCGCCTGATATGTGGACAGGTCCATTTCATTGGCAAGAGTTGATGCAAGCACCCGGGAGTCTTTCATGCACTTGGTATAGTCGGCTTCCGTGAAGTCTGAGCCATCATCCTTCTTGGATGGAAACCCGTCCATCATTTCTTCCACAGTTAGTTCAGGGGCAAAAGCCAGAGACCGGCTTAGAGCGGCCATTGCTCCTTTCCTGGCAGCTGACCGTTTGAGCTCCTCGACCTGCTTGGCAGGGTTGATAGGAGTTCTATCACCCCCTTCATATGTGTTGGGATGCTCTTCTCAGACAACATCGCCTTGATGGTGCAAAGGGTCCTGCAGTACAGCTGCTCAGCTAAGGAATATACTGCTTTCAGCCTGATCAAGCTATCAGAAGACAATTGGCGGCTTCGCTCACCTGCAAGATAGTTAAGCATTGTAAGCCGCCCGCGCAGTTATTCCAACAAAACAAGGGAACTTTCAAGTGTTCAGTACTTACCGAAAATCGCCGAAGTCATTCTGGAGATGTGGCATTTGATAGTCCGCAGTTCCTCTGACACAACCTTAAGCCGGCTCTCAGCATCATCGGCGCGTTTGGTCAGAGCGACTTTTTCAGATTCAGCCATCTTCTTATAAGAAGCAAGCTCAGCCCGGGTTTTCTCAAGTTCTGTTACAGTAACTCGCCACTTCTGGTCCTCCTCAGACCTGGCGGTTTGCTGCGAGGCAAGATTTGACTCGGCGGCTTCTAAGGCTTCCTGCATTACACAACAAGACAGCCCAGAAAGGTTTAAGTCATCAGGATGAGAATCATATATTGGTGAAGCTATTATGCTACAAGTCTCAAGCAGATTGCAAGCAATATACTTGACACTTGGGGGCTAATGCCTGTATTTTTCTACAATTCTACAAGGAAGTTCCGGCTCATCTTTGTTAAAGTTAAGCCGGCACTTGGGGGCTGCACAGCGCTCTCCAAGTTTACATTGAAATTCCGGCTCATCATCTCTATAATGACCCGGACTTGAGGGCTGCACTTGGATCAGCTTTTCAACACAGTACCGGCTTAATATCAATATTAACCTGATACTTGGGGGCTACAAGTGTCGCAATTCGAAATATGACATGAATTATAAGACCCGGTCTACTATTTGCAATACTAAACCGGCTCTTGGGGGCTACATAAGGGTATAAGGCAAAGCAAGAGGAGGAGTACCTCATATTTTTTCTTCATCAGTCCAACAAGTTTCGACTCCATATTACGGCTTGTGGAGAGCCGGTTCAGATAGCCAGCATGTAGTTCATCTACAATCAGTTTTTCTAACACGGGAAATTCAAAATGAAACTTCTCTGGTGAGCTCGCTTTAATCTTGCCAGTATGTCTCGTCAGTACATGAGAAGGAGATTCATAACCCGTCCCAGTGATGAGGACGTCCTCGGCGGCTGTTGAAGTGCCGGGCAGTTGAGGATCAGCTTGTGGAGGGCTTTCAGTAGCCATATCATTACCAGCCGGCTCAGAGGGCTGAGGAGCGTCTGCAGCTGCATCTTGCTTAGCGTCAGTAGGTTCAACATGAGGAGCAGGAGAATCCGGCTTAGTAGTCTCTGGCTCTTGGGCAGAGGGAGCAGCCTTAGACCCGCCGGCCTTCCTTCGTTTTGCTTGAGCCCTGGAAAACAAAAAGATTGTCAAATAAATGACAAAGTTGGTAAAAGGTATGGTGCAAGTTCAAAAATACGCACTCCGGGTTGATCTTCAGGGGAGGCAGCTTGGTTGCAGTCAAGTCACCAGACGAAGGAGGCGAGTCCTGAAAAAAGTTACAACGGTAAAACAAAAGTAAGGTTATAATGCAAGACTGTTAACAATCAGGCTTGGTTGAAAGAGTACCTCAGCAGGCCGTTTCCGAGGAGCTGGAGAGTTGGGTAAGCCGGTCAAAAGTTCTTCCGAACAGGTGTTCCGGGTCTGGTGTCTGGAGATGTGTTGTTGCTTTTTCAAAAGAAAATTAGAGTCTAAATAAGCAAGAGGATGAGAAAATGGGACTTTTCGGATGACCCGCTGTATCTTCTCTGGGGGAATTTTTTCCAAGTCAGAGGAAATGTTGGTTACCTCAGGAGCGTCTGCACGGCTCGTATCCGTTTCGCCCTGTGAATAGTTATTGTCAGTAAGCTGTGTAAAGAGACAGCCAAAGGAGTCAAGTTTTACCTCTGAATCATTAGACTCAGGGATTTCCTGAGCGGCGGTTTTCTTCCTCTGAGCAAGAGTTTTACCCGCTCTAGGTTTCCTGACAGGAGGATTGAGTTTCTTCTTCCAGAAATCAGAGCCGGCCTGTGCATAAGCCGCCAAAGAGGTTAAAAGATGCAAGTTAAAAGAGTAAGACAAAGATGACTAGTTTTCAAGGGGTTTTCTTACAAGTGGAGCCGGGTTCTTGGAATAAAAGGGTCTCAGCCCAATCTTGTTACAAGCTTCTTGCTTTTCGCCGAGAAGACTCTTAACATTACCGTTGTCGTCTTGTTCTGTCAAGGGGGCGTCGGAGAAGCAGAGAGGGTCATTGGGCTCACCCGTGTATTCAAACATGAGCCGGTCACGCCGGCTTAGTGGCAAGATCTTCCAACTGACCCAGCAGCGGGTCAAGTCGACACCAGTTAATCCGTTCGCAATCAAGGCCCTGATCTTGGCGAAGGAAGTGGCATACTTTGCTCTCTCTGCAGTGGATAGCCGGTCAGGGAGCTCTCCAGAGTTGGGAAGCCGGGTAGGGCGGTAACCCGGCAGCGGATTTTCACCCTCTGGAGAAGTGTCTTTACAGTAAAACCAAGTCTTGTTCCAATTCTTAGGATGACTTGGCAGGGTAGCAGATGGATAAGGCAGATCTCTCCGCCTCTGGATAGACACGCCGCCGAGTTCCAAACTTGAGCCGCCCGCCTTTTCAGTCTGGCGGTTCACATAATGGTAATCACGAAATATATCAACAGAGGGTTCTTCTTGTAGATACACCTCACACAAGACTTGGAATTGGCAGATGTTGGTGACTGAGTTGGGGCCTATATCCTGAGGATGAAGTTTAAAAGAGTGGAGAACATCCCGGAAAAATTTGGACCCGGGCGGGCTGAAACCGCGGAGGAGGTGGTCAGTGAAAACAACAACTTCCCCTTCTTGAGGTCTGGGTTTTCTCTCTGACCCAGGAACCCGCCACTGAATAACGTCCTGAGCTGGTAACACGCCCATCGTCACATAGTTTAGCAGAAGCTCTTCAGTGACCCCGGAGCCGACCCAGTCGCAAGACATCGTTGTGCTTGACATGATGGCGGGTTAATTCCTGAAATTAAGAGCCAGCGGCATGTTTACGGGTTAAGTGAAAGAAGCAATAACCAGACTTTATGGCGGGTTACATATTCTGTGCTAAGCCGCCCAGAAGATGAAGGGTGGGTTAATCACCTACGGACCCAGGATGGCAAATTTTTTACTAAGTGTGGGACAAACAAGTTTCACAATCTGCAGCAGCGTTTTCAGATCTACGAGCAGTTTAAAAAGGAAAAATAATTTCTAAACCTAGCAGACACCAGCGGAACAGCTAGTAAAGGGATGCGTTGATTCTGAAGAGAGATTGATCCACGCAAGATACAGAAGGAAAGCTACTTATTACCGCATTGTTTTCGGCTTCATTTTGGATTAAAGCACCGTTTCTAGCCCGAAGAACAAGAACGCACCAAAGAACACGAAGAACGCCATGGATGGGCAAACCCTAATGCAGTAGAGGCAAGAGACAGATGCGAAACCTTAGGGGTGCGGCGAATGCGCGAGGATTCTGGATCACTTCAGGCTGATGCAGCGGCCTCGTCGGGGCGGTTGGTGAAGATTTGCAGACGCGGCGGAGCTCCCGTGGCTGGGGGAGTCGAGATTAAGAAGAAGGAGAAACGGCGAGGTGACAGAGAAAGAGGGCAGCCCCGTGATTATTTATAAGGAGAAGGGATAGTGAAACGGCAAGCCCGAAGATCTAGGAGGCGACATGATTATCACGGCTGAGAAGGCGCCTCGATTTCCGGAATGGCGGGTTAAAGCAAAGATTCGCTGTGACGTCATACTGTTGGATATGGCGAGTGATAAAAATCTAGTCAAAGTTGCAGTTTCAGAAGAACTAAAGAAGACTCGCCAACCAGAAAGTGGAAATTGATATGAACAGGTTCAAATCAATTTGGGGCCTAATGTTGGGGATATAACCCCACGGTGTGACCCGCCCAGGAGAGGCCGGGTTACACCAGTTGGCGACTCATAGCGCAAGAGCCCAAGCAGGCCCAGGAAGACAAGACATGAAGACGACGGCTTACAGGTGGGCCTGTTTAAGGCCCAAGGCCCGAAGGCGACTCAAGACCCGAAGGTATAAGCCGTCCGATGAAGACTTGCCTTGTAAGACTAGGAAAGTAGAACCAGGGTCGGTTACGTTATGTGACCCGACCCGGACTCTTATAAACCCAGGGCCTCGACTTATGTATATAAAGGCGAGACCCTACGGCAGGTTAGACCTAAGAAACCAAGTAATCGAGAGTTAGGGCAAGCAAGCCGCCCCCTTGTAATCGATATTCCAGTCAATACAATATAAGCAGGACGTAGGCTTTTACCTCTACAGCGAGGGGCCAAACCTGGGTAAACTCGTGTCCCTCATCTCGACTAACCCCTTTGAGTCCACCTCTTTCGCGATGGCCTCGAACCTAAGTCTTCGGACATCTGCCGTGACAAAACCACGACAGAAAGAACTCAGGATATTCGGAACGGAGGTGATCCTTGCACTCCCAAGTAGCTTCTCGGTCGGTATGATGAGACCACTTGACTTTCAGGAATTTGATAGACTTGTTATGAGTCTTGCGCTCGGTTTCTTCAAGAATAGCAACTGGGTGCTCACGATAAGACAAGTCATCTTGGAGTTGAACTACGAAGTCAATTGTGCGTTCTGGAGCTTTGAAGCACTTGCGAAGCTGTTACACGTGGAACACATCGTGCACATTTGAGAAGTCTGCAGGAAGCTAAAGTTGATAAGCCAAATCACCTCTTTTGCCAATGATCTTGAAAAGGCCCACGTATCTAGGCGCAAGCTTGCCTTTGATACCGAATCTTTGGGTGCCTCTCATCGGAGATACACGGAGATAGACATGGTCTCCAATCTCGAAAGCCAAATCACGGTGCTTACTGTCATAGTAGCTCTTCTGGCACGACTGCGCTGCTTTCAGATTCTCATGTATGATCTTGCACATTTCTTCGGCCTCGGATATCGTGTCATTGCCAAGGAGTTGGCGCTCTCCAGTTTCAGACCAGTTGAGCGGAGTACGACACTTTCTGCCATATAGAATCTCGAAAGGGGCCTTGCCCGAACTTGCTTGGAAGCTGTTGTTGTAAGAGAATTCGACGAACAGAAGGCAATCTTCCCACTTCATGCCGAAGGAGATGACACACGCTCTCAGCATATCCTCGAGTATTTGGTTCACTTGCTCGACTTGGCCACTAGTCTGAGGATGGAAAGCTGTGCTGAAGCGAATCTTCGTGCCCATGGCCTGCTGGAAGGATTCCCAAAATCTGGAAGTGAAGATACTTCCACGATCTGAGGTGATCAACTGCGGAATGCCATGCAAGGAAACCACTCTTGAAGTATAGAGCTCTGCCAACTGGGCTGCGGTGATGGATTCTTTGACCGGAAGGAAGTGAGCGACTTTAGTGAGCTTATCAATAACCACGAAGATGGCATCGTTTCCCTTCTTGGACTTAGGAAAACCGGTGACAAAGTCCATCTCGATATGATCAAACTTCCATTCAGGAATTGCAAGAGGTTGAAGGAGTCCTGCTGGGCGTTGATGTTCCGCCTTCACTCTGCGGCACACATCGCACTCATTCACGAATTGAGCGATCTCGCGCTTCATCCGTGTCCACCAAAAAGAAGACTTGAGGTCATGGTACATTTTGGAACTACCCGGATGGATTGACAAGAGAGAGTTATGAGCTTCATTCATTATGAGCTTTCTAATATCCCCTTTAGGCACAACTAGCCTGTCCTCAAAGAACAGAGTATCTCTTTCATCAACTCGATAGCACTTGTATTTGGGAAGGCCCTTTGCAATGCCACGTTTAACTTTCTTCACCATGGCATCCAAAAGTTGAGTTTCACGGATCTGATCCTCCAATGTGGGAGTAATCTGGAGATTTGCAAGAAATCCTTGTGGAACAATTTGAAGGTTGAGCTTTCTGAAAGACTCGCACAAGTCTGGCTGCACCGGAGGAAGGATAAGGCTGTTGCAATACGCCTTTCTGCTCAAAGCATCCGCAATCACATTCGCCTTGCCTGGAGTGTATTCGATGCTCAGGTTGTACTCTTGGATCATTTTGACCCACCGAGTCTGCCGGAGGTTGAGATTTGGTTGAGTGAAGATATACTTGAGGCTCTTATGATCGGTGAAAATGTCCACCTGTCTGCCCAAGAAGAGATGTCGCCATGTGATCAATGCATGAACGACGGCTGCCAACTCCAAGTCATGTGTGGGATAGTTCTTCTCATTTGGCTTCAACTGCCGAGATGTGTATGCCACAACTCTCTTCTCTTGCATCAAGACACCACCAAGGCCTTGCAAGGAAGCATCACAGAAGATTTGGTACGGCTTCGACTCATCAGGAGGAGTAAGAACTGGAGCAGACACTAGCTTCTGCTTGAGTGTATTAAACGCTTCATCACACTCAGGAGTCCAAGCATATTTGACATGCTTCTGGAGAAGATTAGAGAGCGGCTTGGCAATCTTGGAGAAATTCTCAACGAACCTCCTGCAATAGCTGGCCAGACCAAGAAAGCTTCGGAGTTGCTTGACATTTTGAGGTGGTTGCCAGTTGACAATAGCTTCAACCTTTTCAGGATTTACTGCAATGCCCTCGGCAGATATAATGTGACCAAGGTAGAGAACCTCCTTGAGCCAGAATTCACACTTGGAGAATTTAGCATAGAACTGATGCTCTCTAAGCTTGTCGAGCACCAATCTCAAGTGAATAGCATGATCCTCTTCAGACTGGGAGAAAACCAGAATATCATCAAGATACACCAAGATGAATTCATAGGTGTAGGGGTTGAACACATAGTTCATCATGCGAGAGAACGTCGGAGGGGCATTAGCAAGCCCGAAGGACATGACGGTATATTCATATGAACCGAAGCTTGTTCTGAATGCCGTCTTGGGAATGTCTTCTTCACGAATACGGATCTGATGATAACCCATACGAAGGTCAAGCTTGGAGAATACCTTTGCTCCTTTGAGCTGCTCGAATAGCTCGTTGATGTTAGGAAGTGGATACTTGTTCTTGATTGTCTTTTTATTGACTGGACGGTAATCAACGCATAGACGTTCCGTGCCATCTTTCTTCTTGACAAAAAGAACCCCACAACCCCACGGTGATGTACTTGGTCTGATCAAACCCAGACGTTCTTGTTCATCTAGCTGTTTCTTCAATTCCTTCAGCTCTTCTGGCCCAAGCTTGTAGGGGTGCTTGCAAACGGGAACGGTACCGGGCTCAAGCTCAATTACGAACTCAACTGCCCTGTGAGGAGGCATTCTGGGAAGCTCTTCAGGAAAGACGTCTGGATACTCACAGACGACTGGAATATGAGAATTTGCATCAATTTCACCTTTCTCATTGAGGGAGAACAAACAAATCGTGTCATCACGAGCCATGAAGATTATAACTTCTTCAGAGGGATGAGTTAATTGGACCTTTTTAGCTGCACAGTCAAGAGTTGCTTTGCACTTTGAGAGCCAATCCATTCCGAGAATGAGATCGATGTCCGAATTGCCAAGAACAATTGGATCCGCCATGAAGGAATAGTCTCCCAACTTGATATCAACATTGGGAACCGTTAGATGAGACATCATACGCATCCCCGGTGAAATAACACCCAATGGTTTAGCCAATGTCTTTGGAATGAAATCATGCTTGGAAAAGAACGGTCTTGACATAAAACAATGAGAAGCACCAGAATCAAATAACACTCTTGCTGGAAAAGAATTAACCAGGAGATTACCCATTATCACATCTGAAGCATCTTCTGCCTGAGCTGAATTCACCATATTGACTCGAGCAGACTTGGGGTTGTCACGGACCATAGCTGTACTCTGAGGCTTGCCAATTGGAGGAGGAGGAGGAAGACGCTTCTGGTTCACACATTTGTTTGCATAGTGACCTTTCTGCCCACATTTGTGACAAGTGACCTCTGAAAGCGGCCGAGAAGGAAGAGCTGCTGGCCTGGGCGCCTGAGACTTCTGCTGGTAAGCTGGGTTGGGTGGGTGGGAAGGACCACGACCCCCAAAGTGTTTCTGCTGGAACTGAGGGCGAATCTGAGGAGGTGGCGGTAACCAGAACTTCTACTGTTTCGAGACCACAGGAGACGAGGAAGAAGAGTGGACTGCATCCCTGATCCTCTTCTTTGAAGCATCATACTTCAACTAAGCTGATTCCTGTCTGAGCGCCATATTATAGAACTGAACGAATTCCTGCGGTTTGGCTTGGACGAGAGCAAGCTGTAGATCATCACGGAGACCACCACAGAATTGATAGATTCTTCTCTGCTCATCTGGAAGGTCCTGCTTTGCATAACGTGCGAGCTTCTGGAATTCAACATTGTACTGATAGACAATCATAGATCCCTGCTTCAGATTACGGAACTTCTCACGCATCTCCACAAAGAGACTGGTCGGAATGTGGTGCGCTTTGAAATCCCGAGTGAAGTCTGCCCAGGTGATAACTTGGTCGCCCTTCGAATCTTTGTACTGCTGCCACCATTTAGCTGCCTGGTCTTTAAGCTGAAACGAGGCAAACTTGACGTAATCTTCGGGGCGGACGTTGCTACACTCGAAATTCTTGTTGATATCCACGAGCCAATCATCCACATCCAAAGGCTGGTTGCAAAAACTGAAAGACTTTGGCTGGTTAGCGAGGAACTGGCTGAGTGTAGCGAATTGAGGCTGATGTTGGAAGTGCCCTTGGCCTTGAGCTTGCCCTTGAGTTGCTTAACTTGCTTGTTGTGCTTGGAAACTTTGCATGAGTTGGATCATCATTTGAGTATTTGCATTTGTAGCAGCCATAAGCGAACGCCAAGCTTCGGGCGGCGGAGGTGGGGAGGGTGGGCGGTCCTCTTCACCACTTCCTGGAGCACTGTTGCGAGTGACGGGAGCCATCCTGAAGAAGATGACATCCGAATTAGAACCTTGAAACGATAGTTGATAAGTGGAATCAACGGATAGAATAATAGCAACAAGCTTGAACAAGGCACATCCGGACATAAAGAACGAATGCAATTCCGAAATGTAGCTGAAACATCATGATCGAGAAACCACTTGAAGATATTAATTGGAATAATGCACAAGGTACGAAAAGAAACAAACACAAGATAGACCCCATATCATATCATGTGATTGTCGGGAAGATATCCTACGATGTACTGGAATTCCCACCTATAACTCCCGAAACTCTTGGTTATGCAATCCGGCACAATGATACAAGGAGCAAAATATCGCACACAACTCCTAGCAGAATTCTACGCTCCAATGTACCGCCTCCATCAACACATAACGAAAGTCTCGGAAATTGTGTACCTCAGACCTTCGAAAAGCACATCCGCTATGCTAGCTATGGCAGTACTCCCGAACTACCTCCCCAGTACTGGGTGATGTCGGGGTTATCTCACCACTAGCGAGATAGAAGAGACTTTTCGATGTCGGCGTGCTCGGGTATTCCGAAACTGAAATGATATAGGTATGACAAGAACTCCTTGGAGCTCGACTCCCCCGGACCTATCCCAAGATAGGAGGCACCAAGACAGAATCCCTGTCACAACAACATCATAACGATTCCAACAATACCTGCGTGATCCTAAAATTTTTTTTGAGTGAAAATGGAGTAGAAGAGAGGAAATCATTACGTCACGAGTCCTCACTAGAGCGACAAAGGGGATAAGAAGTAAAGAGAAGTCCTACTCTCCGATATATATAGCTAGGACTCAAAACATTTTTCTAGACTCGTCAGCAGTTCGATCAAGCAAAGGCTCCTAAGGTTGGTATGGCTCTGATTACCAACTTGTAACACCCAACATACGTGACTATACTAGTGGGTCTCGACGACCCCACTCAGTATAGAAGCGTATGTCGGAGTTGTTCACGAAGTGGTTCTCATACACATACAACATAAAAGGGATAAACTCCAGAATAGCAATATATATATATAGAATACGATACAATCATCCATAAATAGTATAACGACCGTCTACGCACTACTAGGAAAAGGGCTGCTAGTGGCGCACCTGTTTTCGCTACTAATGGCGCACTACAGGTGCGCCACTAGCACCACGCCATTAGAATTTTTTACTAATGGCGCACCACTGGTGCGCCATTAGTATCTGGTATACTAATGGCGCACCATGCAGTGCGCCATTAGTATAGCCCACGGTGCGCCATTAGTATGCCTCCCAGGGGCCATATTTACCCATGTGCTTTGGCATACTAATGGCGCACTGGTGGATGATGCGCCATTAGTGTGCTCTGGCTTACTAATGGCGCACTATGTGGTGGTGCGCCACTAGTATGAATATTAGGGATTTTTTTTTTCGTTTCTGATATTTTCACAGGTTACAAAATATATTATTTGACAGAATATAGCTAGCACCACACAGCAACAGCAGATTCATCGAATACAATAGAAGATTAGTGTCCGAATACAATTCATCATATTAGTCTCTGAATTTAAAATACCGAACAAAGTTAGAACATTACAAGTCTCGAAACCGCGAGTAGCGAGTTTGTCTTCACATTACAAGTCGATATCGATCATCTAAACTACCATCACATAGAAGAGAGCTGCGGTCATCACGATGAGCATAATCGCGATGAAACTGGTCTTCATCCGGTTCCTCCAACGCTCCCTCCTCTCTCCCGCTAGATAGCGCGCGTATCTAGATTCCGCCTCCGCCCTAGTGGTGTACCCTTTGTAACTGTTACCGCTGAAACGGTGAACCTGTGTCCGACACTCCTCCCAGTCGTCGTAGACTCCGGGAACCCTACCCTTGTACATGACATACGATGGCATCTCTATGCACTAGCCAAACAAAACGTTAGTACCAATTCACAGACAATACATAAGCAATATATAAGTATGCAACAAAAGGATCGGAAGAGAAAAGCAAGACATTAATAGCATCGATTACATCTAAGTTGAACGACTGTCCAAACCAAAGAGACATACAAGTTCATCAAAGTTTAATTACAACATGAGCCAATCGATGTTTCAAAACTAGACATAGCATCACTACTTTCGACTCGACTCAAGGGACCGGAGCGTGGATGAAGCCGCCGTCTATCGTGATGGTCATGAAATCGCGGGCGTTGTCAGCCTGCATTTGTAGCGTTGTGTCTATCTCACTGTTGGACGGTTGATTTCTGAGGTAGAACTGCCCCGAGGTACGAAGGACATCTTGATGGATGATTTCCGCAAACTCCGACTGGATGCGAAAGAATTCTTGTCTGATGTCCGTGTCCTGGATTGCCGACAAGCTTGCGGCCCAAGCTTTGAGATTATTTGGTAGCAGAAGGTGATTATGGTCCCGTACGATCGCCCGCATGTGATGGAGGGCGTAGTAGGCATCCTTCTGACCGCCAGGCGTCTGCTTGACGCAGGGGAACGTCGTATTGTGGGCGAACACGTGCTTGCCGTACTTACGAATTGGCCTGGTGAAGGTGCCTCCAGATTTGGCGTAGCCGGGGAGAACATCATCAAGAACTTTCTTGACATTTGTGTAGTCTTTCTTCGACTGACGGTCCGAGTCGAAATACGTGGCCATGGAATATTTCGGGCTTAAGAGGATGAGTGTGCAATGTGTGTCACTGCACAAAACACGGAATGTTAAAAAAAACGATCGAAATCTAAGAAATCATATGTTACGGGGCGGTTGAGGGGACGACTTACTCGGGAAAGTAAGGCACGAGGAAGTTATCCTTATCTGGGTTTGCCAGAATGACGCCTTCGAGGTAAGAACTCGCGACTTGCCGGTCCCCAGCGCTGCCCAAGATCTTGGCACGCATGTAGAAGGGGTCGACTATCACGATGTCCGGGGTCTTGTCTCTAATGATCCGCATCTCCATACTCAGCGAAAATAGCCGAACGAAGGTGTAGTGCAGCGGACGAAGGTTAAACATAGCGAAGATGTCATCAAACCGCAGGACGATCGTACCCCCGATGGAGCTATCCACAAAGCCCTTGCCCTCTGGCACCTTGGCCACGAAAACCGGGTATGCCACGTCATTCTCTCGGAGACGCCGCTTCTCCAAAGAAAGAACACTGTCATGCAGACTCCGCATAGCACCGGTTGCAGCATTGAGCATATTAGTCGGTAGCATCGGCCTACCCGCCACATGCACCCTACTCGAGATATCCTTAGGTGAAGGTGGCCCGTCCTGAGCACGGGTCGTACTCGGTGCCGGCTGGCTCGCACCCTTGTTACTCTTTCTTTTCCGTCCCTTCTTCTTCTGCTGTAATGGGACCGAGTTCTGCTCACAGACCGCCTTCTTGAGTGTGCTGGGGCTGATAATATTTCGCACCTCGGCTATCTGAGGCTCGGTGAAGTCGGCAGCTGGAGGCGTCTCCTGAGAACTGAACGCCAGACGACGCCTGTTGCAATTGGGTTTCTCCGCGGTACCAGCTAGATCGGATCGTCTTTTGCAGGGTTGGGTTCTTGAGAAGGAGGCCCCATGAATTCGTCATCGGACCCATGTTCGTTGAAGTACTTATCGACGTTGGTAAATGTACCGTCGTCGTTGTCGTCGTCGTCTGGATCCTGTGCCATATGCTTGCCCGGATCCTGTGCCATATGCATGTCCGGCATGTCCGGTAGCGTTGCGGCGGTCTTGCCATGGCTTGGCGCCGGCACGACTGGCGGTGTTGTCTTTGGGGTGGTGTCCCCTGCCCCCAAACGAATCTGGCTCTTCGGCCAAAGCAGGGGCCAGCTTAGGCAGGCGCTGAGGGTCATCACATCATCTTCGTCGGCCCCGGCGGGTCGAATCGGAGGTAACAACTCGTCGCAGCCTGGCAGCACCCGAACCAGTTGAACCCTATACACGGTGGGTGGCATTGGATTACCGTGGAACACGGGGTTGCCCGGTTGAACGATTTTGTCCTTGGCGACATCGACCAACTCGTTGTTCACGAAGTGCAGGAGAGTGCACGGAACGTCGGCGGCGCCCTGCGAAAACATGTAGGGCGTCAGGGATGCCCAGTCAAAGGCAAGGAGATGAAGTCCTCGGCCGAGAGGCTTAATTAGTTACCGTGATGATGGCGTCGAGCTCGGCTAATGTCGAGGCATCGCCAACGGCGGGCGTGCAATTGACGGAGGGGCCGCTTGCTGCCGAGGTGCCGGCCGGCGTACACCCGGGTGCATTAAGCTCCAATGCCCGTGCCGGCGTCGGAGACACCAATACCGGCTCCGCCGGAGACACCAATGGCGCCGCCTGCGCGTTGTGCGAGTTGCTGGCCGTGAAGCTGGGAATCGGGGGCGGCCCCTGTTGGCCGCTCGCAATCCACGTCGTCAGCCCATGAATCAAGGTAGGCATAATGCCGGTGAGCGTCGATCCCAGTTGTTGTTGCACTTGCTCTTGGACAATCTCCGGAATCCGCGCCACTTGTGCCTTGAGTTCTTGAACCTCGCGCGACTGGCTTTCCGAGCTGGTCTTTCTCTCCTTTCGCCCACCAGCGTTATAGTATGACGACCATTTTGTGGACAAGCCTTTGCCGGCCACACGACCAGCTGACGACGGCTTACTGAGCTTATCCTTGTTTTTCATTACGTTCAACGCCCTATTTAGAGTGCTGTCCCAAGGGATGCTCTGAGACGACCCCGCGCTACTGCTTTCAGTCTCCTGCGCCAGAACAAGCTCAAGCGCCCTGGTCTTCGGATCCGTGGTAAGCTCCTTTGTTACCGGGTCCTCCTTGTACCGGGCCCTGACATAGTTCCTGGTCTGCTTGTCACGGTATTTCTCGAAGCGGGGCGGTAGGCCTTTCTCGGCACGCTCCGCGTCCTCCTTGTCCCATATAGGCTCCGCCACTCTGTAACCGCCGGGACCGAGTTTGTGTTCCCCTAAGTTCAACTCCCGCATTTCTTTCCCCCATTGACTTGATTCGGAGGTTGCGCTGCTCTCGCACTTGATCTTGAACTCCTTGTAGTCATCTTCGCTGATCGAAGGATTTTTTGCCTTGATCTTCTCATAACTATCACCTTTCTCAATCATTCTTTTCACCACGCTTCTCCAAGTAGACAGGGCCGTGCTCATCCTCGTGAGGGCGGCACTGTTCACTTTATTCCCTGAGAGGCGTGTGTTTTCAAATTCAGCGGGGAACTTGTATCGTTCGTGCAGCTTCGTGAAGAGGAGGTTGCGCAAATTCCCTCGGTCCTTATGCCTTAGGTTCTCGGTGTTGATCGAGACGGTGCTCCGGAGAATGCACCCGAGCTGAACCGAGTACCCCTTGACTATTTGTTTGGGCTCCGTTGGATGCCCGTCGGAGTCCACTTGAGTAAATTCCTCCTTGACGGTGCGGAGCACGTTCGGGCGCCGGTCCTTCCGTTGCCTCTTCGGTTGGCTGCCATCTGTGCGTGCGCTGCCATCATCAGTGGTGGCATCCTCGGCGGCACCATCAGTGGTGGCATCCTCGGCGGCACCATCAGTGGTGTCATCCCCGACGCCACTAGGGGTTGTGTAGTCAGGATCGGTGTCTTCCGCGGCGTCCTCATAGCGGTGAGGTTGTTCCTCCATCTCCTGGGACAGCTCCCAGAATTGCTTGCCGCCCGAACCACCGACCTCATCGTTGTGGGCCATGTTTCGCTCTAAATAGGAAAAAAGTTTGGTCAAAAAGTTGGTTATTGTCAAGGAACAAGATCATGGTCTCATCATTTAGGGTTTGTCGACACCGAGGCATCCTAAAAGCTAAGCTTTTATCATTTAGGGTTTGTCGACGCCGAGGCACCCTAAAAGCCTAAGCTTTCATCATTTAGGTTCTTATCGACACCGAGGCACCCTAAAAGCTACTTAATTAAGTACTAAGATACCCCGGCCCATGCATTAGTAGCAAGTACCCCATATGTCCGATTTTTAGCAAAGTCATGCTAAAATTCACGGAAAATTTCAGCATGACCTTTGCTGAAAATAGGACATATGGAGTACCCGAATTTGCCGGAACGGAAGTTAATCGACATTCCGGCAAACTCAAGGGCCTCTCGGGGTACTCACAGGTTATGAACAGATTTGCAAACAGCGAGGAGGATGGAGTATTTCCTCTGCTATCATGAACAATTTCTGAACAGAATTTCTGAACACAGAGACCTACTCCCAACAATTCAGTCTTTAGCAACATTACACAGGGGACAACATTTCTGAACATTTACACTGAACATTTCATGATCAAAAAAGAGAGAGCATGGAACAAAGGATTTGCTGCATGATAGCATAATTTCAGAACTTTCATTGTACATTGTAGGACAACATTTATCAAATTTCGTTTCATGACCTTTCTGAACTTTCTATAGCAAATCATTGATCAGGAAATTTCATGACCTACTCCAAATTTCTGAACTTTCATGATCAAATTTTTCAGTAATGAACAGAGACTGAACCTGCATCCCAAATTCCTGTCCCTTTCCTTGTTACTGAGACTGAACCCGAGGTCGTGTTCGCTGGGAGCAGAGGAGGAGGGCAGAGGAAGGAGGAAGGAGGAGAGGTACCTGGGCGGGCGCGGCCGGTCGCCGGAGGGGTCGGGGTCGGGGTCGGCGGTGGCAGCGGCGTCGAAGGGATGGCTCAAGGGCGTCCGAGCTCGTCCGGGTCCTCGTAGTCGAAGAAGAAGACGGCGGCGGTCCTCCTGGGCGCCTCGGTTGGTCGTGGGGAGGCCGACGGCCACGTGCTTCGCGGGTCGGCGGCGGTCGTCGTCCTGCACCCCGTGCCCGGACTGAGGTAGAGGCGGCGCAGGGCAGGGGCCGACGCGGGGAGGCTGTCGGCGACGGCGAGGTCGCGGAGGCGTCGGCGATGGCGGAGCTGCAGTGGTGGGGGGTGCGGGGGCGGCGGCGCACGTAGGGGCGGCGGCGTCGTGGGTCGGGGCAGCGCGCGGGGGGGGGGGGGAAGTGGATCTGGCGAGAGGGAGGGACGAAGGGGTCGGGCGAGTTAGAGCTAGGGGGAAGCTTACTAATGGCGCACCCCGAGCGGTGCGCCATTAGAAATCTTTTTTTTTGATAGCAATGGCGCACCCCTTAGAGGTGCGCCATTAGAAAGCTTTTTTTTAAATAGCAATGGCGCACTACCCGAGCGGTGCGCCATTAGTATGTTTTTTTATTATTATTTTTTGTTGCTATTTTTTAATATTTAAATACAATCGATCTTAGCTAGCTATCTGTTCACAATCTTCTTGCCCTTCTTTTTCGCAAATGGAGTTCTTCTGTGGAACGGACGTCCTTTAGGTAGGGTGGTCCTGCTTCTTCTTGTGGTGTATGCTGCTACTTCATCGTCGTCGTCATGTTCCATCTTCGGGTCGCCGTACTTGTCGAAGTCTTGCTCATTGGCGACTCCATCCATTCCGATGATCTTCCTTTTGCCTCTCCTCACGACAACACGACTGGGCTTTGACGGGTCGGTAATGAAGAAGCATTGGTCCACTTGGGAAGCCAGTACCCATGGCTCATTTTTCGCGGTGACGTTTGCGCCCGCGGTCTTGGATTTGGCTTCGGGTATAACCATGGTGGTGAAATACCGGTCTTCTTTTAGGACGCTCTTGGCCCATCTGACACGGAACATCGGGACCTTCTCTCCAGCGTAGCTCAGCTCCCAGATCTCCTCGATCCTTCCGTAGTATCTGTCCTTGTCGTTACCGGTGTAGGATTCCATCGTTACCCCGGAGTTCTGATAACCATCGCTCTTCATGTCCTTGTCCTTGGTGTAGAATGTGTAGCCGTTGATATCATACGCCTCATAGGTCATCAGGTTGTGCTCGGCGCCCTGTGACAAGGCGAATATGAGTTGTTCTTCCGCGGAAGAATCCTCATGTAAAGGGTACGACAGAAACTTCTGCTTGAACCAACGCGTGAAACATGAGTTGTGCTCTTTGATTATATCTCCGTCCGTCCTCTGTTGGCCTCGGTCATTGTACGTCTTCTCAATAAAGGTTTTGTGCTCTACCACCCAAGGATCGACCACGTCTATGTGTTGTAGCGCGACTAGGTTTGCTCTTTCAAAGTCGGCAAGTCGACCCTCGAAGTCGACATGCATTTCGCGCCGACCCTCACGGTGACCCCATCCAGCGAGCCTGCCGAGGTGCCTGTTGACGGGCAGACCAACGGGGTTCTCGATGCCTAGATAATTCGTGCAATAGGAGATGCACTCTTCGGTCAGAAAGCCCCTGGCTATGCTTCCCTCTGGACGTGACATGTTGCGAACGTATCCTTTGATGACACCATTCATCCTTTCGAACGGCATCATGCTGTGCAGGAACGTCGGCCCGAGTTGGATGATATCCTCCACGATATGGACCAGCAGATGCACCATAACGTCGAAGAATGCGGGCGGGAAGTACATCTCAAGCTCGCATAGTATCACCACGATCTCTTCCTGTAGCCTTCTGAGTTGCCTCACGCCAACCGACTTCCGAGAGATGACGTCGAAAAAGTTGCATAGGCCAAATAGCGTTTCACGGACGTGCGCGTCCATGATCCCACGGATTGCAACTGGAAGTATCTGCGTCATCAGCACGTGACAGTCGTGAGACTTCATCCCGCTGAACTTCTGCTTCGCTGGGTCTAGGTATCTGCTTATCTTCCCCGCGTAACCGTAAGGAAGTTTTACTCCTACGAGGCAGGTGAAAAACTGCTCGATCTCCTCCTGACTTAGAGTGAAGCACGCGGGAGGGTAGTCATTTCCGGTCTTCTTGGCCTTTTTGCCTTTGCGACGACTTTCTGTGTCCTGCTTCGCCTCATCATCATCATCATTAGCGTGAAGCTCCTCCCTGATGCCCATTGATTTCAAGTCTGCCCTTGCTTTCGGCCCATCTTTGGTCCTCTCTGGCATGTTGAGCAGGGTACCAAGCAGACTCTCGCACACGTTCTTCGTGATATGCATGACATCAAGGCTGTGAGGCACACGGTGGATCTTCCAGTACGGCAAGTCCCAGAAAACAGACCTCGTTTTCCATACCTTCAGCAGCGGCTCTGGCGCCTTTCGCTTCTTTCCCGGCTCTGGCGCCTTTTGCTTCTTTCCCGGCAATGGGCAATCTTTCCAATTTTTCAACAGCTCGTCTATTTCCTCGCCGCTCGTCGTACGCGGGCGTCTTCGGGGTTCGGTTTCACCATCGAACAGATCCTTGCGTTTTCTCCACGGGTCATCGTCGCGAAGCCACCTTCGATGTCCCATGAACACGGTTTTCGAAGACCCAGGATCTCTATCTAGCTGGCGATACGTTGTGTCATCCATGCACCTGACGCATCCAGAAAATCCGTGGACCACCTGCCCCGCGAGATATCCGTAACCGAGATAGTCGTGCACCGTCGTGAGCAGTGCGGCTCTCATAGGGAAATATTCTTTCTCTGCGGCGTCCCACGTATTGGCTGGCGTTTTCCACAGCGTGTCTAGCTCCTCTTTCAGCAGCCCCAGATACAGATTGATGTCGTTCCCTGGTTGTTTCGGCCCTTCAATTAGCATACTGATGTGAATGTACTTCCTCTTCATGCACAACCAGGGGGGAAGGTTGTACATCCACACAAACACAGGCCAGGTGCTATGTGTGCTTCTCTGGCTGCCAAACGGATTGACTCCATCGGTGCTCGCGCCCAGCACGATGTTCCTTGGATCGTTCCCAAATTCTGGGTCTTCGAAGTTCAACGCTTGCCACTGGCTCGCATCCTTAGGGTGACTCAGCATCTTGTCTTTTTTATTTATCTCCGGATCATTTCCGTCATCTTCTCGCTTCTTCTCCTCCCTATCCGTGTGCCAACGCAGGAGCTTTGCTACCTTAGGGTCCGCGAAATACCGCTGCAGACGAGGAGTGATCGGAAAGTACCACACCACTTTTCGAGGAGCTTTCTTCCTCTTCTTGTATCGAGTGACGCCGCACACCGGACATATGGTAGACTCCGCGTGCTCGTCCCGATAAATGATGCAATTGTTCATGCACACATGGTATTTCACGTGCGGTAAATCCAGAGGACACACGATTTTCTTCGCCTCCTCGAAACTGGTCGGGCACTTGTTCCCCTTGGGAAGACGTTCGTGCCAGAATGACATGTTCTCGTCGAAGCATGCGTCGGTCATTTTGTGTTTTACCTTCATCTCCAGAGCCATGAGCGTTACTTTCAGGCGGGTATCCTCGGGCCTGCATCCTTCATACAATGGAGTAACCGCGTCTATCTCCAGTTGATCCAGCTTGGCTTTCTCTCGGGCGGCAGCTCTTGCGTTATCCGTCTGCTTGAGAAGCAGCTCTTGAATATGAGGGTCCTGCACCCAGCCTCCATCGTCGTCTGCTCCGGCATCTTCATCTTCATGATCATGCCCTTCGTCTTGATCTTCCTCATCATCATGTCCGGCATCTTCTACATGATGACTGTGTACAGCATCACCGTCGTGATCATGTCCTGGAGATTCTTCGTCTTCTCGACCGCCCTCGCCGCGGTGGTTGTCTTGCTGCCCTTCCTCATTTCTTGCCCGGCCCCCATGGACGACTTCATAGTCATCTTCATCACCTTGCCACCGATAGCCATCCATGAAACCACGCAAGAGCAGGTGGTCCCGCACCTGCCCAGAATCCGGGTCCGCAATAAGGCTCTTCAGCTTGCATCTTCGACACGGACATCTTATCTCCGTCTCGTTCTTTTGAAGCATCTCGGCCTTCGCAGAGCTCAAAAACCTATTCACGATGCCTTCGGTCATCGTGCGGACCATGGTCGCCTGCGGGGTAGAGCAAAACGATATTTTAGAACCAAGAAAAAATTTGGCATGACTTTCCCTAAAAATAGGACCAAAAAGAATGCATAGTGCCAAAATTCTCGCCGAAACGGAAATGAATCAACATTCCGGCAAAATATTGGCAACTATCGCATTTCAAATACCGGTACCTGCAAACACAAACATATATGCAACACCACAAACATACATAGATCTAGCAAGGCCATAAAAAGTGCATGTGCACGTTGTTGGAGCGAGGGAGAGAAAAAAAAGTAGATCTACAACATAAAGATAGCTTTCCCCTTACTTACCTATCAAAAAAAGGTAATTTAACCACCTAATTTTGATGAATCTATGGTGCAAATGAGGTGAGGAGGAGGCAGCCGACACAATCTTGGAGGAGGAGGTGGAGAGAATGAAGTGGGGAAAGTGAGTGTGTAGGTGTGGCTGTCCAAAATATCTAGCTGGTCCCAGGTTACTAATGGCGCACCACCCATAGATACGCCATTAGTAACCCTGGTTACTAATGGCGCACCAGCTTGAGGTGCGCCATTAGTAGTTTTGCAAAAAAAAAAAAAATAGTAGTGGCGCACTGTGTTGGACGTGCGCCATTACTAGTTAAACTAGTAATGGCGCACTCTTCCCTGGTGCGCCATTAGTATTTTTGGAAAAATGAAAAAAAAACATTTGTCACTAATGGCGCACCGTGGGTCTGGTGCGCCATTAGTATCTACCACACTAATGGCGCACCAACTCATGGTGCGCCATTACTATATAGTAGTGGCGCACCACATGTCTGGTGCGCCATTAGTAGCCATATCATCTATAGCCCTTTTCCTAGTAGTGACGGTCCTGCTGAAACATGAAAAACCACCATGCGTGAACCCCGGATCACACCGAACTAGGCCTTCTACTAATCTTCCGGAAGGGTCACATACATGCGACCGCGCTCGTCATCGTATTCCCACCGGAGGGACTCAGGCTCAACGTAATCAACACCTGAAGTACCTGCATATGTTTTTGTAGTAATCTGTGAGCCACTAAGGACTCAACAATCTCAACCCAATTCGCATGACAAGGCTATTTAAGCTACATGGGTAGGATGGGGTATATATGTGGAGTTGCAGCAGCACTAGCATTTTAAGAACTAACTTACGATTACAAGATTAAGAAGAGTATTCTACGCAAGTCGGTCGCAACAAGAATGATCAAGAAGTGATCCTGAACACCTACCTACGAGTTCAATCATAACCCCACTGTGTTCTCTTCTCAAACTTCCTCGAAAAGAGACAGTCACGGTTACGCACTCAGTTGGTGTCTTTTAGTTAGGATTTAGTGTCAAGTTGTCTACAACCGGAGGTTAAAATATCCACATGCCACCTAACCGCGGGCACGGCTTCGATTAAGATTTAACCCTGCATGGGGTTCCAACCTGGCCCATCATAAGCCACCACAAGCTGCGGTGAGAGTTCCTCAACCTCGGGATAGCCCAAAGTATCCTCGGAGTCCCGGTGCACAAGACATTTCGACAATGGTAACACAAGTCCAGCAAGACCTCCCGACGTGCCGACACCCCGATAGGAGCCGCGCGTATCTCATATTCGGGCCACGACGGATAAGCTATGGTTACAGCGACCAAGTCCACGAGTTGCCCCGGGCGGCGCCGCAAGCTGCTCTAGTTTCGGACCAACACTCATGTGGAGCACTGGCCCGGGGTTGTTGATTAAGAATCCACGGGTTAATTACTCCCTATGCAAATTTTAGTTGTTATTAGGCAAATGGTAAAACCAAGGTTGGGCATTGCTGGAAGCGGTTATTCAAAGCGAAACATCAAGAGGGTCCCATTCCCCTAAGCGTGTTAGGAACAATATAACATGGATCATAACACCAGCATTACGGAAACTAAGGCGGCTTGAGTGGAACAAAACACTAAGCATAAGGCTAAGCCTTCCACCCAATACCAAGTATATAGATGCATTAATTTAAATAGAGATATTGTGATATCCCAACAATTCCATGTCCCAACATGGAACAACTGCAACTACACTTGCAACTAACAACGCTATAAGAAAAGGGGCTGAGCAAGCGGTAACATAGCCAATCAATGGTTTGCTAGGAAGGGTGGTTAGAGGTTTCATGGCATAAGGGGAGGCTGAACATATATGTGGTAGGTAACGCGACATAGCGATAGCAACGAACAACTAGCAAGCAAAGATAACAATGTCATCAAAGAGGGTTGGTCATCTTGCCTGTCAGCTCGTCGGTAGGATGGTACGACCGCTCCTCGAAAACGGACTCAACAGGATCCTCGAACTCGGAATCATCTCCCGGCACTACCCAAAACAAGAACAAGCAACGGAACAACAATTAACACGGTGCAATGCTCAAGCAACATGATGCATGACATGACATGGTATGCAAGACATGATGAGCATATGCATATGGGGTGCTACCGGAAGGGGTGCATCGAAACGGAAGAGGAAAACGATGAACATGGCAAAAGCTTGGCAACCCAAGCATGCCACTGGATAGATTGGAAGATTACGATGGAAAACGATATAAAGAACACGAGGAACGGATGCACACATCTCAAGCAATGAGCAAAACAAGATGCAATGCAAACAGGAACTTAACAACAACTTAGCTACTTGACACTAGCAAAACAGAGTGCTACAGGGCATGTAAACTCACAAACAAGACATGGATGTGAAGTTCATAACATGTACATCAATTCATTACTTTGGTTCAAGTTCAATAGCATCACAGGTTAAAAGATATGGAGTCAACAAGATGCGCAAACAACGTTACAGATTACAGACTTAGTGAAAAACTGGGATCACAGAAAACTACAACAACTTAGCATATTAACAAGCTTGGAACAGAGGTCATATGAACTCTAAAATTATCAAACTTGGCATGTGGACAAAGTACTCATATCCTACTTAAATTCATGTATTTGGAGCATATCCAAAAGAGGCATAGATCACTTAATAACAAGCCCACAACATGGCATTATGAAGTTAACAGAAAAGTGGAACATCGTTTAGGCATGTTCATAGCAATGAAACCATATGCTACATGACTTATACATGGCATCAAATGGCATGGCAGTCTACAACATGGAGAAGGAATCACACAACATGGCATGGGCATATGAGCAATAGTATCATGGCAACCATCAAGACAAGATGCTTAAGTGAAATAACAGATTTTAGAGAAAATCTGGGCATGCTGACAATAACATCAGGTTGCCTACTTGAGAGGCTCAAAACAGAAAGCATAGCATTTTGTCAATTTTTGCAAAAGGCATGAGCATGTAGTAGACATATCCCTCTACAAATACACTACTTACACAAGTTCATAGGATGCACAGAACATTAACCATGGAATTTACAAAATGAGACTTTCTGTTAACAGGCCGACATATTATATTTTCAAGCAATTGAGGGCATCAAAAGAACAATCTACAGCAGGTTATAATTGCAACCAAAGGCATGGATGGATAGAGCATAACATGTAAATCAAAACATATTTACTGAACATCTTCAAAATATGCATGGATTTGATGGTAGCATCAAGTGAACATGGCATAAAAATGTAACAGTTTCAGACTTAGCAGAACATTAACAGCAAGTACCCTACTTTGCAAGCTTGTGCTAGTCACCACAGGGCATATCATGACATGTAAGTTATACCATTGCAAAGATGACATGATTGTGCTCCTAAAACATGTAGACATGTAGCTCAAAAGAAAATCACACAAAGAGATATGAAAATGACAAAACGACAAGTTTCAACAGTTTTCAGCAGTTTATATCACTTAGCACTTTTGCAACGATGATTAGGATATGAAGATGGATCCTATCATGAATGCAACAGCCACCATCACGTAGAGCATGAAGAGGACAACATTTCACATATACAAATCATCTCCATCGGAGCAACGTGCACAACGTTATGGGCCTCACAAAATGCAACAATTCGATAAGATTTCAGGGACAGTGCAAAACAACCTCCCAAAAATCTGGACGAGGGTGTTCTGGGATGAGGCGGAGCGGACGTTTGGTTGGAGGGCTCGGCGTGGACGTGCTCAGATCTGGACGACGCGATCCCGGCGACGGCTCTGGCGACGGGAGGCGGCGGAGGGCGGAGGAGGACGGTCCGAGGTCGGGGCAGCCGGATTCGGCGATTCCCGGCCCGGATCTGGCCGGTGGAGCGGCCGGCGCGGCGAGAGGCGGCGACGGGCGCGGGCGGGTGGCGGCGTGTTGCGGCGGCGGCGGTCGGCGGCGTGGGGCGCAGCGCGGGCGGCGGCGACTGCGGGCGGCGGGGCGCAGCAAGGTGGCGGCGGCGGTGCTCGGCGGCGGGGCGGCGACCGGCGACGGCGGGCGCGGAGTCGATGGCGTCGGTGGCCGGTGGCGGCGGTGGCCGGTGAGGCCGAGGCGGCGGTGAGTGGCGGCGCGCGGGCTCCCTCGGGCCTGGCGCGGCCCGGGGCGGGCCCGATCTGGGCCGGGCGGGCCCAGACGGCTGGCGGCGGCGGTGGGAGGAGAGAGAGCGCACGGATTTCGAGGGGGATCTAGGGTTTGCTGAAATCTAGGGGGGAGGGACGTTTTTATAGTTAGAGGGTGCTAGGAGAGGGGGAATTTGGATCCGTTTTCGCCCACACGATCGTGATCCGACGGTGACGAACGTAGGAGGGAGTAAGATGGGCTAGTGGGCTGGAGTGGAGAGGTGTTGGGCTGCAAGGAGAGGAGAGAAAACGGCCCGGTTCGTTTTGGAGTACGGAAACGTCGGGCGGTTAAACTCGATTAACCGTTGGGGTATCAAACGACCTCCGAATGGAACGAAATTTGGCAGGCGGTCTACCGGTGATATATCGAGACCGCTCGCCAACTCTCGGCCCATTCCGAGAACATTTTTCTCCCACTCACAAAACAAGATCTCGGAGGTACCGCGGGCCCGTGTGAGAGAGTCGGAACTCGAAACGAACAACGGAGAAAAATGCCAAACACGACCGGATGCAAGTGATGACAATGAATGCAAATGCAATGCACATGATGACATGAGATGAAATGCATGACATGAATAAGGAATGCATAACGAGAAAACCAAACCATCGGATAATTTAATATGGCAATGCCGAAAATGGCAAGAGTTGGATGTACATTTCTGGAATGTCACATCCGGGATGTTACATTAACGTATCAGGCTTGATAAGTACTCAATTCCCTTCACTGAGAGAATATTGAGGGATAAAATGATGCGGCGCATCCTTCGCTCATCCCCATGGACAACCTCGTCTACTCATACAACCAAGCATGATGACAACCTCGTCTACTCCTGAAGAAAGTGACCGCACTGGTGCTCTACAGATCCTGCTGGGGTCTCCTCAATCTCGAACTCTGATCCTGAACTGACGACGTTAACGGAAACCTCCGGAGCAAAGGAAACACGACGACGCTGCCTCGAGGGCTCTCCCTCAGGGGCAGATGCTGGGTGAGGCTAAAGCATAGGAGCGGCGGGAGTAGCGAGAAGTAAAGCCCACTCGGCAGGGGACTCATGAGGAGTCATTGTCAAAGTGTCCGAGTTACTCTGAGGGGTAACCGGAGTAGGTGGAGGAATGGTAGCTGGGGCAACGAGTGGGGTAAAACCGAGGGAGGGTGGAGTGAAAGCAGATCTAGCGGCAGCCAGAGCCTGAGTACGAGTCAGCTCCTGGGCCAGGTTGAAAATCAGAAGGTAGCCATCCGTTATGTAGCGAGAAATGTGGCTAGATGAACGGTCGCACGCCGGATCAATGGAAGGGAATCGAATACGTCCATCATCGAACATGGACGGGTAGAAATGGAAACCTGGGTGAGTCTGCATCCGGACCTCGTTGTAATGCAAGTCCACGAGAGCCTCGAACATAGCGAACTAAACCGCCTGACCAGGGGTAGAAGCGGAACCACTCCTAGAAGAACGGGTGGAGGTGCGGCTCTGATACCAAGCGTTGTGGCACCCTGGCTCAGAGCAACCGGTTTACCTTGCATTGCCAGCCCAGAGATCATGTCTTCTAGCAATACACAACAACTTGGTACAAAGATACAACCGCTTTATTGATCTCTTGCGGAAACATAGGTTCAATGTTACATAAGGTAGCGAGGCCAAGCGGCACACACGGTGCTGCTGCACATATGTACATTATTTAGTAGACATGTTGGGGGCCTCGATGATAATGACACAGCTACTCGGCAGCGGAACGATGACATAGTAGGACTCCATCTCATAGGGACACTGCTGGGACACGGCCTAGACTGCGATGCACGATGAAACTCCAACTCATGGCACGGCTTCTCCAGAAACTAGCATGACACGCCAGGTGAGTACTTTGAATGTACTCGCAAGCTCACAACAAGCATAGCAAATATGACCAACAATAACATGATATTTAAGCAGGTTATATGCAAGAACATGACATGCTTCTCATGAGGTGTATGTGATCGAAACACACGGTCCCTCAGACCAGCTTACCATCTTGGTTACCTCGTAACCAAATCCATCATCTTATAACTGTGATCACCTCCGGATCACAAAGGAAACAACCTCGATGATCCCGACAGATCATCCACCATAACAAGTGCCATCAATATAACTTTTAGTGTGTAGGTTAATATTTCTGTTGACCCACGATGTGACCTACTACGAACTGTGTCCATAACCGAGGACGCGGCTATCGATATATTAAATACACTCTGCAGAGGTTAGTACACTATACCCACACCACAGAACCCATGGCCTCGCACTCCCATTCGGGTGGACCAACGGCGTTCCGACAGAACCAGTCTACTGCATGACACTCTCCCGGCCACTCCGACCAACTCCCCTTTGGGCTAAGTCATGGGTGGCCCTGGATGCCACTCCGGACATCAAACGACCACCGTCATGGCAAAACAAAAACGGTCCCAAACGGGGGCAATGGTGCCAAACAACTATGGCCACACAAGGCTATGCCTGCCTACCGGGCCAGGGTAGCGCAAGCGCATAACCTTCCCTCATTGAAGGCACCGATGAGAGGCATTACAATAGACCGAATAAGGGCCTTCCCATAAAGGCAAATGTGGTTGCACTGGGAAGCTCGATTCGGTGGCACCATGACTCGATCAACAGTATGTTCAAGTTGTATTATCATCATGTTTAATTTGAAATAAAATTTACTCGAGCCATAGTATGCCATGAAATGCACATGCGAGGATTTAACATAAGGACAATACTATTATAAGCATGTTCATGACAAGTTAACCCTACTGCATAACTTAACCAAGTATCCAACATTATTCTGTGAAACATATAAGCATAGCATGAAAAGTAAACTAGCACAAGTTAAAGTATTTTAATAAGCTAAATGCAATATGTGACTTTAAATTCAAGTAAAATCATAGTCATTGCAAAATCATCCTTGCAAATGATTGTTGTGGCTTGCCTTAGTTCAGAGGAGGGTCACAAAACTCCTGGTCCTCTTGAAGACAAGTTGAACCTTCTGAAAGTAGTCCAAATACCAAAAAGAAAATGTCACATAAAGCATTTTAATGCACCAGAAAATATGTACAGCAAAGAAAAATCTCAACTTTTGCATGCTGAAAGAGGAGCTCATAACAAAACTGTTGCAAAAAGAATCATCTCATTTGGACTTGTGGTTTAGGAGTTAGAGTTGGTCAAAGTTCAGTCAAAATATTTGAATTTAAACTAAAAACAGAAAATCACAGAGAGGGCCACGTCGAAGGCGTATTTTGCAAATACGCCTCCACTCATACCACTTTGGGTGAGAGAAGAGAGGCTGACAGGTGGGGTCACCTCGTCAGGTTTATAAGAGAGAGAGGGAAATAGAGATGGCGGCTCGGCCGGTGATGGTTCTCCGGCGAGGAGACCACGGCGACCGCCAGCGAGGTGGGGGATGGACGTAGCTCATCAAGGTGAGCAAGAAGGTACCCGAAATGTGGGCAAAGGTGGACGGACGGCGTCACGGTGATCGTCTCCAGAGGCGGCGGGCGGCGGAGCTCGTCGGAGTCAGCGTTTCTGGTGGGGATCCGACGAATCAAGCACACTGTCGTGCTCAGGAGGACCTCACAATCACGCCTGGGAAGAAGAACGCGGTCGAGGAGCACCGGAGCGGGTGGACGGCCGTGGGGGATCCGCGACCAACTCCGGCAAGGGACGACGGCTGGAGGCCCGCCCGGCCTTGCCGCAGTGCTAAACTATTGAATTTGTGGCCAGAGGAGGTGGCTGGGATGCTTAGAAAGGCTCGGGGGTGGCTATATTTATATGGGAAGGCGAGGCAGAGCTCGCGGCCGCCGGCGATGCTTCTGGATTGGCGAGAGGCGATGAGAGGGGCTCAGGCTTGATGGGAGAGGTTGAGGGAGATCATCCAAACACAATGGCAACACGGAGCCAAGCAACAGGGCGCGAGAGAGGGACGGCTCGATCACGCGGTTCACTGTGCGCTCTGCTCCGCCATGTCCGCGTCCGCCGAGCCAGCTACCGGCGTCGGGGAGTGACAGAGAGGGGCTGGGAGGAAGAGGTCGAGGTAGCAGGAGGATGGAGACACGCGAGGGTGGCGTGGGGTGACCTCACGGGCGAGGCAGAGAGGTGGACGACGCGCAGAGCGCGCCGAATGCATGCCAGACGCCGTGTACTCACGTGGTCACCGCGTGCACTGGTGCAACGCGGTGCGCCAGGGCTTCCACACTGTGTCTGGGCTCAAGTCCCTTCAAGACTAGGTCGGTTTGAGGTCTTAGTTCATCACTAGGCCGATCAGACAAGATGTGAGAGAGTTGGCAAGTTTCTGGACAGAAACTGTTGCAGCATTTTGTGAGAAAACTACAAAGAGATAAGAGCTGAAACTTGGAGGCTAAGGTTTAGGTTGGAAGGTAGCCATGCTATAAAAATTTCAGCTCAAATGGACCAGGCAAAAATGCACTTCCTTCACAAAGTGCCTTTTCTGTCCAGAAAAGAAAAGATTTTCTTGAGCCAAAATTCTTCACATGACCATGGGATATTTTTGCATAGGAAGGTGAGGCATGATCTAAAGAATATTAGGGAATTTATTCAGATATTTCTGAGAAAGAAAAATGAGGGTTGCTTTGGAGCAGAATTGAAAAATATTCATTTTCAGGAAGATAATGAATATTATGCCATTGAGAAAAATATTTCCATGGCATTATATTGAGAGGGATGATGTCAAGAGATGGTTTGAGAGGGCTAGGAGTCACCTGGGAGGAAACCAAAAAGAATTCCCAAGTGTTAAGTCCAAATGAGTTAATTCAAAAACTCAAATTCAAACCAAATATTCAATAAAACTCAGAAAAAGAAAGATGGCAAAAACCAGGGTGTCACAGGTTCAGATCTGAAATCATGGCACTCAGGCCCTAGTGACAAGCATTAAGCATAGCAAAGTCATAGCAACATCAATCTCAGAACATAGTGGATACTAGGGATCAAGCCATAACAAAACTAACTCGATTACATGATAAATCTCATCCAACCCATCACCATCCAGCAAGCCTACGAAGGAATTACTCACACCCGGTGGTGAGCATCATGAAATTGGTGATGGAGAAGGGCTGGTGATGGCGATGGTGACGAATCCTCCTCTCCGGAGCCCAGAACGGACTCCAGATCTGCCCCCCGATGAAGAATAGGAGGTGGCGGCAGCTCCGTATCGTAAAACATGATGAAACTTCCTCTCTTATTTTTTTCTCCAGGAATATGAATTTATAGTATCCATATAAGGGTCAGCGGAGCCTCGTCGGCCCCACGAGCCACCAGGGCGCGCCCTGGTGCCTCATGGGCAGCAGGTGGGCCCCGTCCAGTGGGTTTTTGCTCTAGTATTTTTTATATATTCCATAAAAAATCTGCAAAAAGTTTCGTCTAATTCCAAGAACTTTTATTTCTGCACAAAAACAACACCATGGTAGTTTTGCTGAAAACTGCGCCAGTCCGGGTTAGTTTCATTCAAATCATGCAAATTAGAGTCCAAAACAAGAGCAAAAGTGTTTGGAAAAGTAAATATGACAGAGACATAGCAGTCATGCTAGTTTCAATAGGAGATTCATTAAAGACTTCTCTAAAATTTCTAGGCCTCTGATTAATCTCTTGCAAAAAGATGTTCCATTTGTTTTTGATGATGATTGTGTAGAAGCCTTTGAAATACTTAAGAAAGCCTTAATCTCTGCACCCATTGTTCAACCACCTGATTGGAACTTACCATTTGAAATTATGTGTGATGCTAGTGATTATGTTGTTGGTGCTGTTCTAGGACAAAGAGTTGATAAGAAATTAAATGTTATGCATTATGCTAATAAAACTCTAGACAATGCTCAAAGAAATTATGCTACTACTGAGAAAGAATTTTTAGCAGTTGTGTTTGCATGTGATAAATTCAGATCTTATATTGTTGATTCTAAAGTAATTGTTCACACTGATCATGCTACTATTAAATATCTTATGGAAAAGAAAGATGCTAAACCTAGGTTGATTAGGTGGGTTCTTTTGCTACAATAATTTCATTTGCATATTATTGATAGAAAGGGAGCTAAGAACCCCGTAGCTGATAATTTGTCTAGAATGGAAAATGTTCTTGATGACCCACTGCCTATTGATGATAGTTTTCCCGATGAACAATTAGCTGTTATAAATCCTTCTCGTAATACTCCTTGGTATGCATACTATGCTAATTACATTGTTGCTAAATATATACCACATAGTTTCACATACCAACAAAATAAAAAGTTCTTTTTTGATTTAAGACATTACTTTTGGGATGACCCACATCTTTATAAAGAAGGAGTAGGTGGTATTATTAGACGTTGTGTACCTGAGCATGAACATGAACAAATCCTATGGAAGTGTCATTCCGAGGCATATGGAGGACACCATGCTGGAGATAGAAGTGCACATAAGGTATTACAATCTGGTTTTTGTTGGCCTACTCTCTTCAAGGATGCACGTAAGTTTGTCTTATCTTATGATGAATGTCAAAGAATTGGTAATATTGGTAGACGTCAGGAAATGCCTATGAATTATTCACTTGTTATTGAACCATTTGATGTTTTGGAATTTGATTATATGGGACCTTTTCGTTCCTCTAATGGGTATACTCATATTCTAGTTGCTGTTGATTACGGTACTAAGTGGGTAGAAGCTATTCCAACTAGTAGTGCTGATCATAACACTTCTATTACAATTCTTAAAGAAGTTATTTTCCCAAGGTTTGGAGTCGCAAGATATTTAATGACTAATGGTGGTTCACATTTTATTCATGGTGCTTTCTGAAAACTTCTTGCTAAATATGATGTTAACCATAGAATTGCATCTCCTTATCACCATCAGACTAGTGGTCAAGTTGAATTAAGCAATAGGGAAATCAAATTAATCTTGCAAAAGACCGTTAATAGATCTAGAAACAATTGGTCTAAGAAACTTGATGATGCATTATGGGCTTATAAAACTGCTTATAAGAATCCTATGGGTATGTATCCGTATAAAATGGTTTATGGAAAAGCATGTCATTTACCTCTTGAGTTAGAACATAAATCATATTGGGCAATTAAAGAACTTAATTATGATTCAAACTTGCCAGTGAGAAAAGGTTATTTGATATTAGCTTGTTAGATGAGTGGAGAACCCAAGCATATGAAAATGCCAAGTTGTTTAAAGAAAAAGTTAAAAGATGGCATGATAAAAGAATTCCAAAACGGGAATTCAAAGTGGGTGAGTATGTTCTATTGTATAACTCTTGTTTCATATTCTTTGCAAGAAAACCCCTCTGTAAATGGGAATGACCATATATCATTGAAGAATTTTATCATTCCGGAGCTATCATGATCAACAACACCGAAGGCACTATTCCGGGAGTGGTCAATGGGCAAAGAATTAAACATTATATCTCAGGTACACCTATTAATTTTGAAACTAACATTGTTCAAACTATGACACCACATGAACACATAAGAGAGACCTTCCGGAACACTTCAGAACCCTGAAAAGGAATAGGTATGTGATACGGTAAGTAAACCGACTCAAAAAATTCCATAAAAATATTTTCTGTCCGTTTTGGAATATTAGAAAAATACCAACATAAGAATTAGCCGAGGGGACCCATGAGCAGCCCACGAGGCACTTGGGCGCGCCCTGGTGGCTCCTGGGCCTCTTGTGTGCCTTCCCGACTCCGTTTTCTTCTGGAATACTTGTTTTGCAAGATAAAAATTCTTTATATATACTCCCGGATGTTTTGACCACAGTATCGCAGAAATCTCTTATGTTCTTGTTTTGCGCTGTTTTCTGGCAGGTTCACGAGTCCAGGCATCATGTCTTCTTCCTCCTCCAACAATGTGGAAGACGATGCTTGGTTGCTGTAGATGGAATTAAGGGGAGAGGGAACTGAGGAGGTCACCATGGAAGAAGATGAAGGGGATTCGCTAGAAGTCCACCATCCGGCCTCGAAGAGGGGCACTCTGGCTGGCATCTCCACTACTCCCAACCCCCATCAAGCCATGAGGTCTATGAACAACCAAGGGAATCAGGATATACAAGAAGGGCTTTCCCCTAGGAGGCCCTTGCACAGGTTACATCGGGACAATTTTCATAACTTGGTTCACAATTATGGGGTTGAAAATACTCCTCATACGCACATACCTTCCAATTGGGACATATTTTGTCCAAAAGAAAGCGATGCAGGAACGAGCTCTTGGTGGCCGGAAAATAAGCATATTATGGACGAGGTGCAAAATAATGTTGAGATGATCCATCACGCGCTTCGAGAGATTTAGAGTTTGAGGGAAATCCTCATGAACATTATGAAGGACAAGCCCACTACTCTACCACCATCCCCGAAGAAGGAGACTTGAGTACATGGGTATGGGCACCACCCTAGGCTTGTGCCAAGCTTGTTGGAGGTGCCCCGGTATTGTATCACCATCACTTTTATTATCTTTACTAATCTTAGTTCGATCCTTAGCTATTTCGTGATTTAGTATAATAAAAGTTTAGTATGATCTATTTTCGAGTGCTAGTTTCGTGATCTATCTATCTATGTAATCGAGTTGAGAGTTATATAATAAAGAGTAGTTTGAGTTTTACTTCTTTACTTTTAAGTTTCAATCTTAGCAATGAAAATAATAAAAAGATCATATGCTAATCCCATGGAAAGTAATGACTTTACATAAAGAAAAATGGAAGTGATAAATTTGTTGGAAGTTAACAAACATAGCATTGGTCAATGATGCAATTCATGAAAGATTAATAAGGGATGAGAATATTCACATATAAATACACTACCTTGGACATCTTTATGATTGTGAGCCCCCATTAAATATTCTATGTCAAATTGTTGACGTTGGACAAGGAAGACAACGCAATGAGTTATGTTTGCTTATATTCACATAGAAGTTATATTGTCATGGATCCTCCAACATGTGGTGCTTGCTCTATATCTTTGCTAGACAAAAAATCCGCACTAAGTAGAGATACTACTTGTGCATCCAAAAACCCTTAAACCCTGTTTCATGTCATGAGAGTCCACCATATCTACCTATGGATTGAATAAGATCCTTCAAGTAAGTTGTCATCGGTGCATAAGGCAATAAATATTGCTCCTAAATATGTATGATCTTTTATTGTAAGGGAAAATAAGCTTTGTACGATCTTATGATGGTAATTAAATAAAAGCGACAGACTGCATAATAAAGGTTGCTATCACAAGGGGCAATATAAATTGACGTTCCTTTACATTGAGAGCTTGCACATCCAAAAACAAAAAGCGCATGACAACCTTTGCTTCCCTCTGCGAAGGGCGTATCTTTTACCTTTATGTATTTACTTTTCATGCAAGAGTCAATAGTGTTCTCCTTTTTTCTTTTTCATTTTTCTCCTTGCAAGCATCATGTGGTGGGGAAAGATCTAGGCATATATATATATCTAGTTGGATATGAGTGATCATGAGTTATTACTGTTGACATTACCCTTGAGGTAAATGAGTTGGGAGGCGAAACTATAAGCCCCTATCTTTCTATGTGTCTCACTGAAACTTTTGCTCCATATATATATATATATATATATATATATATATATATATATATATATATATATATATATGTCGTGAGTGTCAGCAATCATAGAAGACTAAATGATAGTTGAGTATGTGGACTTGCTAAAAAAAAGCTCTTACACACTACTGCAGGATGCTGCTAACGCGACACTACAATCAGAGACCCTTCGACGAAACTGTGTGCGATGCATTAATCACAAACGGTGATGTAATAAAACCATCAAAAAAGATACAAAATGTTTGTGATGGCGGAGACATCAAACACGATTCATATTGTAGTTGCGTGTGCGATGGGTGGCATACGGTTCACTCCAATGAACTGTTTGTGATGAGGCAGAACAGCAGAAACAAGCAGCTACATGAAGGTGTGCGTGATATATGGCATGCATTTCACTCGGATGAACTGTTTGTGATGAGGCGGAACAGTAGAAACGGGCAGCCAGATGAAGGTGTGTGCGATATACGGCATACAGTTCACTCGGATGAACTGTTTGCGATTAGCCAACACAACAGAAACGGTTCAACTTAACAAGATGTGTGTGATACGCGGCAAACAGGTCAGTAATCAGAAATGTGTGGGAAGACCGATAACAACACAGACGATTCCTGTTAACAAGCCGTGTGTGTTGTGAGCAAACGATTGCTGGTATACAATTGTGAGTGATTGATGAAATCATCACCGACGGGTTCCATTGTTTAGTCCGTGTGCGATGTGATTTGCTCTGTCTACAGAACATCAACATATATACTTATAAGAACAACATTGCATAACCAAATTAAGCATACAATTACATAAGTGACTACACACATAACATTTCCACACACCAAAGTAAGCAATTACATGCATACTAAACTAGGAGAAACGAGCATCTAATCATCTACATCTTGTTGTGACGACGCTTGCCATTGCTCTGCTTCCGGCTGGATCCCTGGCCGTTTTGGGGAAGGAGGCACTTCCTCATGTCAACGATCCGCTTGTACATCTCGTAGCTCGTGTACGCCTCCTTGGCCGTGTACACGATGTGAGCTTTGTCGAGTTTCTCCATCCAGGCCGAGTGCCAGGCACGCTTGTCCTTTCTGCAGGAATCCTTCATGTCTTTGTAGTATGGGTCGATGATGGCCTCTGCGAGGTGAACCAGTGAGTTCTTCTCATGCTTCTTCCTGCCCCAGATCTTGTATTGGCCCTGAATGTCGACAAGATTCTGGCAGGCGATGCCCGAATTCTTGAGCACCTTTACATCGTTGGTGATGTCCACCGTAGCGAACATGTAGTGGGGGCTGTTGACAAACCTGGCGAAATGCTCGCAAGGCCTTGTGGCCAGGCAGTAGTGGTAGACGAGGACATGATTGCGCGCGCACATCTGGGCGATGGCGACCTTGGGACAAGACCCGGCACGAGCGCGGGTGTACTCGAGGTCGAACCCGACCACCTTGTACTTCTCCTCAGCAAGCACCAGCTCCGTGATGTGGATGGAGTGCTCCACCCAAACCGGGTTGTTGGTGTACACCACCGAGAGCTCCGTGAACCTTCTGTGGGTGTCCACCACGGCATGCATGGTGAGATGCTACTCGTCGTCAGTAGCCGCTCGGAGCACCATTGGAGCCGCGCAGGATACCCTCTAAGAATATTTCGTGGTGGTGTGCTTCTTGCAATACTGGGGCGCGATCGAAAGGTTGAAGAGACACAAGGGTTAAATGGCCGCTGTAATAAATGGGGGCCGGCCGGCCTGTAATCGTCACGTCTTGTCACCACGTTCATAGCGGAGGATTCTAGTGCACGCTTGAGCACCCCACACGCGTTTCATTTGACCACGCGTGGGCTCGAAGAGGTGCCAAATGTATCGTTGGTGAGCCTGTTCCCGCGCAACCGCGCAAGCTTCCCGCCCGCCTAGTTTGGCCACGCATCGGCTAGAAGAGGGGCAAATCATTGGCGTTTATTGGCAAAAAGCTTTGCAAAAACGAAGTGCGTGGAATGACTTCAATCATAAGTTTACCTGTGGGTGATGTGGTCAAAGTTACACAGATGGGTGATGATGGACACTCGAGTGCGATAATTAATTCTGCGCTCTACAGGGCACACGGTTGAAAAAAACAACTGTGTGCAATAATGTCGAACATCGCAGTTGAGTTAGCTATACAGATCGTGTGCTATGAGATCGACAAGGGAAACACATTCGAGAATGGTTAATAAAATCTAAGTCCATTGCATATTAAGGTCAAAATAGTACTACCAATATACGAGTCTCATACGATGCCATTTCAATGATTGTACCACAAAAGCCCGAAATATTACAAGGTTCAAATTCCAGAGTTATATGGCTCAAATTCAAAGATTACAAGGTTCAAACTGATATTAGAAATCAAATTCAGCTCATTCAGCAACAAACGCCCGCGTTGATCAGCTGAATATGGATATAAGAGAGGTTCAAACTAATATTACCACTAGTAAGGCTGGTTTCGAAACCTCATCATTTCTGCAAAGGGATCAGCCACTGACAAGTCATGTATGGGGTTGACACGATGACTTCCGATTACTCTGTCATCTGAAGTTCCAAAATGAAATTCAGCTTTTTCGGAGCCTTTTCCATTCTGCCGCAGCCGCCGGCGCTGATCAACAAACCATTCATTTCTGCAAAATAAATCTAGGGCAAACCTTATTACCTTCAGCACCCTTGCTCTGACAACAAAGAACCTGGTGAATATAATCTCCAGTAAGGTCCCTCGGTAGGAGTTCAAAGTAATTTCTGAGAGATGCAGTTCTAGGCATTCGATGTGATGGTTATATTGTATCACATTATCCACCACCGGGCCTAATCTTATCTGCAAAAGAAGAAAACATGTTAGTGCCTACATGCAGTTTTGAACACTACTATAGGCCTATTTGGTTTGCAGGATTTGTAAAATGCACTAACGTGCCATCTTCGATCCGACATGATTAACATGGGCATTTGATTACAATCTAGAAAAATGTAGCCTTCTTCACAAGAGGTGGGAGTGGTTGAAAAATTCCCTAAGAAAACTAGTACAGATGAATCCAAAGGAGAAATGCTTATGGATTGTAACCATATGAATCAAGCAACCAATATGGGGGGAAAACATGTATGTACTAAAATCCTCCAAAATTCCTTCAGAAATCGTAGTACATTGTCATTGTAAACTTGGGAAAAGGTGCCAAAAATTGAACTCCCTTATGGTTAACATTTAACAGGAAAGGAACATCACCTCGATATATAGCTTCTCCAGGCACGGAAAGCATCTCAGGAAACTGACAACTTGGTCCAGGTTGGGGCCGATAGATTCTAGTGCCAAGACCTTCACTGTGCGCATATTAGGGGTCAAGCTTGTCGGAATCATTTTCTGGATGACAGATGAACATACATGTTCAAAATTAGAAATAATTTTAATTTCAAGAAGGAGAGGTAGAAGGCGACTGTTGTACCTGAACGGGTGTGGATCCAATAACAAGTTCGGAGTATTTGACAGACTAGTAGCCCACCACTGTCAATTTCGGCGCAGAAATGACATTGATTCTTGTTGGACCTTCTTGATCAACTACAAGTAATCTCTCAAGTGAAGGTGTGTCCTCAATGACCATATTGTGGTACACCTTTTGTGATCTCTTGTTGCAGCACTAGCAACACACATAAATAGTCCGGAGAGTCATGGAGGTGATGTGGAAGCTACTGAACCCATTGATCGCCTGAAGACGAAGGTACTCGAGTGCAGTACAGCCGCGGAGCAGGTGCTCCATGTCATCCTTTGGGATGCAGACGATGACGAGCTCGAGGTGCTTCAGTCGTGGTAGAAAAAGAGCGGGCGCGTCATTAAGGGGGGGGATGGCAGTTCATGAACTTGGCGAGGCGCAGTGTGGGCACGAAGTGGAGCGCGGACGTTGGCAGCGAGCGCATATGCCCATCATTGAAATTGAGCTCCTCGAGCTGATCTAAGGCGGGGGATCGGAACCACTCGTCAAGCTTGGCTCGGTCCTTGCCGTTGGAACGGAACTTGCCCATGCTAAGGCCTCTGATTGGGCCATGGTGACTGCCGAGGATCTGGGACAACGCATCCAAGCTTTTGCGATAGCCATGGCAGAGCTCGTGGGCGTCGATGAGGTCGAGAGGGGTGGAGTGCCATAGGGGGCGCCAATGTCGGGAAAGGACGGTTGTCCTCGCCCCATATTTGATTGGGAGGAGGGAGATGATGACTATCAACATATCATCGGGGAGGCTGCTGATGAAGTCTAGGCCTGCTGGAGTCGCTTGCGGTTCTTGCTCGACCCATCTCCGCTTGTTGACAGCCTCGTTCTCCACCTCCGGAGTCTCCTCGTCAGCAGTGCTTTCTGATAGAAGTGCGAGTACATGGAATATTTAGTTAAAACAGGGCAAAAGAAAAATGTATTGGTAAATAGAAGTTAGTAGGTAGGAATAGAGTTAGAAAATGGAATAACAATTGGTTGCTTAAATACTACACAATTCCTTTGATATTGCGGGGTAAGTCAACATGCAGATAACTGAAAAGAACACTTAGTTCGAACAAAGTCTGGACGGATGATATCGTCGGGGAAGTTAGCATATATCTCATGACCAGGCTCTTTTATGTGCAGTGCAATTTTAGTGCCAACTTTCAGTACATAAAACTTAGAAATTTCTGTCCAAAGGCCCGTGCCAAAATGGGAGTGACCACGTTCATCAAATCTTACAGAAGCAACGATTGTAAATCCATGGTTTGTGTTCAGTATGACATGCCAGCAGTCTTGAGTTATGTAAAGGGCAAGATTGTGTACTACAGATGCTATTGCATAGCAAGGGATGTGCTGCAGAAAATTGTAGGATTGTTAAAGAATATGGTAACAAGAAAATATGGGCGGAATGGAAAGAACAGTAGTACATCAGTTGAAATCAAAGGAAAAAAATCTATAATTAAACAGAAAGTGTAACCATGATGTCATGGAAATATGAGAGTAATCGAAAGAACAATACATCATTAATTTGCCTAATATAGAAAGAAGAGGAAAAAAATCCCCTTTGACGTATATGCTGCATGTGGCACCTTTTATCGAAATGTAGCAATATATAGTATATGTTCAGGAAAGTAGGCCATGCCAACCGATGTAGGGTGAGATTGAACATACCGTGCGCATCCCGAAGTCAACTGGTACGGTGAGATGGAACTCCACGGATGGCTGGCCATGGCCGCAAAGTCCTGATGTGTCCGCGCACTGTACACTCTATGAATGAAAGAAAACCCTCAAATCAGCTCGAATAAAAATGAATTCATGGCGATTTTGGCCGGGTGATTAAAGGAGGCAGATGAACTGGGATAAGAAATGAGAGAATATCTCAGTAAATTAGTTACCTTGTTGTCCATGAGAAAAAACCCTCAATACCACTGATTCCCCAATCGGGCGGAGCTGGGTCAACCGCGAGTAATGTCGAGAAAGTCTATGGCGATAGGCGGCGGCAAGCGGAAGTGGCGAAATGCGGTGGGGTTTGCCGGCAGCCTGGCGGCGGCAACAGGCGGCGAGCTAAGTGGTTGCCGCGACAATAGGCGGTGCCATGCAGAGTCACGGAGAAGCTTGTGCAGGTGTGAATGGGGACCGGAGGGGGTGGCGGGCGGGGTGAGGGTTTTTGTGACTTGGGGATGGTGAGGGTTTTCTTTTTTTTTGAATTGGGTGGTGAGGGTTTTCTGTCCCACAAAGAGTTTCAGAGGCAACGGTTTGCTAGAGCCAACTGTGTGTGATTGACGTAACTGGGAAAATGAAATTTATTGCACACGGTTCCAATTTGGGAACCGTGTGTGATTGACGTACTACCTCCGTCCTGGTTTATTTGTCCCCTCTGTAATTTGTGCCAAATTTTGACCAAAGATTTAACTAACAAATGTTTATGCATGTCAACAAAAATTATATCATTGAACACTATGTTCAAATACGAATCCAACGATATAATTTTTGCTGACATGCACTAACATTTTGTCAGATAAATCTTTGGTCAAAATTTAACACAAATTACAAAGGGGACCAATAAACCAGGACGGAGGTAGATTCCATCAACCGAACTGATTGCATCCATATCCCACATTTAGACATAAGTAAACATAGATTAAACATACTCAAGCATAGATAATAAGCGTACAAAAGCATAGTTCAACTATATATAGTTCAACCGTCATTAAGCATACTCAAGCACATTTATAATTAAGACACTACATAGCCATACATAGTTCAATCTCATCTGCCGGCATGATCGTGAAGCTTCTCCAGGTACTCAGTGTACGCGGCGTGCGCCACCCTTCAAGAATACTTCTGCTTGAAGGAGCCAATGGCTCGTCCTCTTGCATGCGCCAGAACACTTTGATACGCGTCATGAAGCTTTTGGTTGCAAAATGGGCATCGCAAGCCCCAGTTCCAGGTCCTAATACACTTGTTATGAATTCCCGCGTAAAGCTCCCTAAGGATTTGCCTCTTGTACCACCTCTGGCCATCTTCATCCTCGCTGTCGACATCATCAGATAGCACCTATACATATAGTAAAAAAATGTGGCGTCAAATTTGGAATACAAACTAATCTCTAGCAAACATTTGGCAGTTGCCAAATTTTGGCATCAAATCAATTTTTACATGCTGTAAAGTAGGATTAGGAATTTATGGATTTTATGGCTATTTTTTTTAGACATATCCAAAGATTATGGTTCGATTTTTAAGCACAATTGTCTATGTACAGACCAATCTTGAAAAAATGGCACAAACATATATGTAGGTTATTCAAAAATCAATTGTCATAGCCTGGCTAGGAATTATTAGCATGAAACACTAACCCTAGTCGGATTATTAGCAGAAATCATTTGACAGATGAAACAACTAATCACTTGTCATTTCTACCATTCAAACAATCAATACACTACACGGATCTAACGAAACTTACTCAGATTTCATGGATTGAGAGAACATAACCATAGGATTTCTATTTCAAAAAGGGGGAGACAGGAGTAACCGGAGAAACCCTAGGATATATTTGACACATAAATGGGTATAGATGACTAACCGGTTGTCCATCGTCGTCGGAGTCGTCGCCGGAGTGGTCGTCGGAGTCGTCGCCAGAGTCGTCGCCGGAGTCGGTGTGGACCTCCGGCTCTGGCTGTGGAAGCACGACACCGTCGATGATGTCAAGGTGCAGCGAGACCTCGTCGGTGGCAACGGCAACCATTGTCTCCATCTTCACGCCGTGCTCCGGTGCTTCAGCAGCCCCGGCGTCACCACTCCCTCTAATGGGGCACTTCGGCGCATCCTCATACATAGACGGCGGTGAGGACTGAGAGCGGCGTCGAGGATGCAGGTGGAGAGAGAGGATAGTGTGTGCGGCGAGGATGGGGAGTGCGACCGCTCGGGTGTGGGATTAATATGGAGTAGTGGGAGAGAGGCGGGCGGCGGTCAAACCGCTGGCTCGCCTCCTGGTGAGCCTGCGCACCGGACTGCTGGCATGCCTACCGTCATTTCACATAGCTACTCGCACGCCTCCCGATGACACTGCGCAGTGAGCACGCTTCCCATCAATTCACACACCTGCATGCACGCCTCCCGGTCTGCCTGCGCGGCGGACTGCTCGCATGCGTCCCGTCAACTCAGGCCTGCTCGCACGGCACACGGGTCGCGTGACGGCACGTATATTGTTTTTCTATTTTGATGATTAATACTGCCACTTTATTGCTTAACCGAAGCATGGCACGTATCCATTGTTGGTCTAACGCCCACGGTTCGAATAAATAATCCGTTTGCAATATTGGTTCCCAATTATTAATAATCTCCCGTTTGTAAGAACATAAAAATTACATCAAAACTTGTCTCAAATTTGACAAAAAAGTACAATACCACTATGTATTGGTGTCCATATGACAACACGATAAGTTTCATGAATTTCAAATAAGTTTTGGATGTACTAGATTTTAAAAATCAAGATTCTCATTGTTTGAAATTTCTTGCATGGGGAGTAAACATGCACCCAGTGAGACACATGTGTTTTTCCAACCCATTTAGGTGCACTGTCACGTGTGCATGTAGCTCAAATTTGATTTTTGCACATTATACCCCTAGAAAATCAATCAATGTACTAAAACGTCTTAATGATCTCTGTTTTTTTTTCAAAATTAAAACATCCCGCCTTTGGTAACATATGTTCACCGCGGGAAAATTTAACATGCCTCGTAGTTGCGGTGGATGCGCGTTGTGTGTGTGTGTGCGTCTTGGGTGGGTGGGGGGGCTGGCAGTACACTACGAGTCGTGAGCTACCATGTGGGTTGGCCGTTTTGTGAGGCAGGTGCCACATCAAAGTCGTGAATTCGTTATTTAAAACATTACACAACCCTTTCATACATACATGTTTGGGGCACATGCAGTCGGTGGTTGTCCTACACGACACTCACTCGCGTGTGACGCTTTTTGTGGGCCCGCGAGGTCATCGTCCATCACTTCGACCAACAGCCGGCACAGAGGTTAATTTGACCAACAAGGTTGATTCTTTTTTGTTTGTGTTACGGTGGGAGTATGTAGTACACGTCGAAGAGGTGGGAGGGGACCAGCTTATATACTACGTACGCGTCTGTGAACACACCTCACTCAGTGTCGGGACTTTTCGGTTTCCGAGGCACGTGCCACATCAAAGTTGTGCATTAGCTATTCAAACATCACACAACACCTCTTTGGGCCACATGCATGCAGGCGGTGGTTATTCTAGGACACTCACGTGTGACGCTTCCATCTGTGGGCCCACGAGGTCGTCGTCCACGCATGCATCACTTTGACCTACATCGGGAGAGGTTAATTAATTTCACCATCAAGGAGGATTCTTTTTGGTTTGTATTACGGTAGGAGCATATAGTATGCGTCGAAGAGGGGGAAGGGGACCAGCATATGTAGTACGCTTCATGAACCTTGCTCTATGTGGGGACTTTACGGTTTTCGAGGCATGTGCCACATCAAAGTTGTGCATTTTGGGTATTCAAACATCACAACCACACACACCTCTCCATACATGTGTTTGGCCCACATGCAAAGCGATGGTGGTTGTCCTCTAGCACCCACTCATGCGGTTATCAGCGGTATCGATGCTTTCCATCTGTGGGCCCGCTTGATCCATCTCTACTTTGCTCGACAACGAGAAAGGTTAATTTGACTTAGGAGGGAATTATTTTTTGGTTTGTATTACGGTATATAGGTCATGCTCTGGGATGACATGATATAGTTTGAGCACACATGCATGTGTACGTATGAATCCCTCCCACCGAGTCGAAGTGGGCAGTACCACGACACGTCATGAACCAATCTCGCTCTATGTGGGGACTGTACGACTTTCGACGCACGCGCCACAGCAATATTGTGCATGGTATTCAAACATGCACGCATCACCTTGATACGTCTCCAACGTATCTATAATTTATGAAGTATTCATGCCATGTTTACAACAATTCCATATGGTCTTGGTATGATTTCAATGGAACTAACCCGGACTGACGCTGTTTTCAGCAGAACTATCGTGGTGTTGTTTTTTGTGCAGAAATGAAAGTTTTCCAAATGCAACGAAACTTTTTGACGATTTTTTTGAAACAAAAGAGGCACTAGAAGCTTCGTGGGAGGACCAGAAGATAAGGGAGGTGGCCAGAACCCACCAGGGCGCGCCAGCCCCCTCTGGCGCGCCCTGGTGTCTTGTGGGCCCCTCGTGACCCATCTTCGCATGATTCCAACGCTGAAAAATCCTATAAATACAGAAACCCCCAGAAATAACCCTAGATCGGAAGTTCCGCCGCCGTAAGCCTCTGTAGCCATGAAAAACCAATTGGGAGCCCGTTCCGGCACCCTGCCGGAGGGGGAAATCATCACTGGAGGCCATCTTCATCATCCCTATGGCCACCATGATGAGGAGGGAGTAGTCCACCCTCGGGGCTGAGGGTTTGTACCAGTAGCTATGTGTTTAATCTCTCTCTCTCTCTCTCTCGTGTTCTTGATTTGGCACGATCTTGATGTATCGCGGGCTTTGTTAATATAGGTTGATCATATGGTGTTTCTCCCTCTCTATCTTGTTGTGATGAATTGAGTTTTCCCTTTGAGATTTCATTATTATCGGATTGAATATTTTTATAGATTTGAGATCACTTGATATATGTCTTGCATATGAATACCCGTGGTGACAATGGGGTATTATATTGATTCACGTGATATATGTTTTGGCACTCAACTCGCGGATTCCCGAGGTGACATTGGGGTAATCTATGCATAGGGGTTGATGCACATTTTCGTCCTACTTTCTCCGGTAGAAATCTTGGGGCACTCTTTGAGGTTCTTTGTGTTGGATTGAGTATTATGAATCTGAATTTTTTTGATGCGTATCGTATAATTAACATGGATACTTGTGGTGACATTGGAGTATCTAGGTGACATTAGAGTTGGTTGATGCGTATCATATGGTGTTATTTTAGTACAAACTCTTAGATAGATCGATCGGAAAGGATAACTTGGTGTTATTTTAGTACGAACTCTTGGATAGATCGATCGAAAAGGATAACTTTAAGGTGGTTTCGTACCCTACAAACAATTTCTTCTTATGTTCTCCGCTAGATAAGAACTTTGGAGTGATTCTTCGTTGCACGTTGAGGGTTGGTTATATGATCCAATTATATTAGCATTGTTGAGAGATTGCACTAGCGAAAGTACGGACCCTAGGCCTTGTTTTCAAGCATTGCAATACCGTTTGTGCTCACTTTTGTTACTTGCTACCTTGCTGTTTTTCATTGTTCTTATTACAAAAAACCATATCTACTATCATTACTACACTTGTATCACCATCTCTTCGCCGAACTAGTGCACCTATACAATTTACCATTGTATTTGGTGTGTTGGGGACACAAGAGACTTTTTATTAATTGGTTGCAAGGTTGTTTGAGAGAGACCATCTTCATCCTACGCCTCCAATGGATTGATAAACCTTAGGTCATCCACTTGAGGGAAAATTGCTACTGTCCTACAAAACTCTGCGCTTGGAGGCCCAACACGAGTCTACAAGAATAAAGTTGCGTAGTAGACATCACACCTCCATACATACATATGCATGTAGTGGTAGTCTTCAAACGGTACTCTCCCTCACGTGGTTATCGGCGCCAAGCCTATATATTCATGGGCCCGCGTGGACATCCATGATCACTTTGACCGATAACGAGAGAGGTTACCATGGTGGATTCTTCCTTTGGTTCGTGTTATCGTAGTAGGTCATGGTGAGATTCAGACCTAAGTTTGAGCGCATACTATGCATGCATGCATGAATCCCCGTCATCGGCTCGAAGTGTGGTGTGACATACATATATACAATGCGTCATCAACTAACCCTCGCTCCGTGTGGGGATTTCTGGTTCCAAAGCACGGTGCCACAACAAAGTTGTTCCATTGTGTATTCAAACATCAACACTCCATACATATGTTTGGGCCACATGCAGGCAGTGGTTGTCTTCGGGCACTAGCTACTTGCGTGATTATTGGCGAGCTAGCCCATCTCTGGGGTGGCATGGTCGTCCATCACTTTGACCAACAACAAGAGAGAGGTTGTACGACCAAGGTGGATTCTTCTTGGTCCGTTTTATGATACATCTTGGTGAGATGCCCTCTCCCGCCGACTGAAAGTGTGTGTGTGTGTGTGTGTGTGTGTGTGTGTGTTTGATGGGGGGGGGACTGCTACTTTGCACTTTGCTAGGTGAACCTCCGTGGGGGCGGGCATGCGTTCATAGCTTAGGATTCCCCTCCTGTCGACACGAAGGGGGGGCAAGCAATACCGTGCGCTTTGTGAGATAGGTGCCACATCGAAGTTGTGCATTTGGTATTTGAACATCAAACCACCCTTTTCATACATATATTTGGTCCACATGCAAGTGTGTTCATGTTCTGACCCTTTCCCGCGTTATTTTCGCCAAATTTATGAACATTAGACAAGTCGGATGACGCAACAGACACGGTTCATGCTACTTGTAGATTGTGTTGGATTTTTATCCCCGAAGAGGAGAGGATGATGCAGCATAGTAGAGTAAGTATTTCCCTCAGTTAAGAAACCAAGGTTATCAATCCAGTAGGAGAACCAAGCAACAACACGTAAACAGCACCTGCACACAAAACGCAAACCTTCGCACCCAACACAAACGAGAGGTTGTCAATCTCTCGGCGGTCAAGTAACGAGATTAAAAGGTATATGATAGATTGATAATAAAATAAAAGATAAAAATATGCAGCAAATATTTTTGGTATTTTTGTATAAGAAAACAAGATAGATCTCATGATAAAAGTAGACCCGGGGGCCGTAGTGTTCACTAGAGGCTTCTCTCAAGAAAATAGCATACGGTGGGTAAACAAATTACTGTTGGGCAATTGATAGAAAAGCAAATAATTATGACGCTATCCAAGGCAATGATCATGATATAGGCATCACATCCAAAACAAGTAGACCGACTCCTGCCTGCATCTACTACTATTACTTTACACATCGACCGCTATCCAACATGCATCTAGTGTATTAAGTCCAAAAGAACGAAGTAATGCATAAATAACGATGACCTGATGTAGTCAAGATAAACGCTAACAAGAATTCATCCCAACTTTTTATCCTTAATGGCAACAATACAAGCGTGTCAATTCCCCTTCTGTCACTAGGACTGAGCACCGCAAGATTGAACCCATTACCGAGCAACTCTTCCCATTGCAAGAAGATTCAATCTAGTTGGCCAAACTAAACCAAAAATTCGGAGAAGAAATACAAGGCTATACTAAATCATGCACAAAAGAGATCAGAGAAGAACTCAAATAAAACAAGGATAGATCTGATCATAAACCCACAATTCATCGGATCCCAACAAACACACCGCAAAAAGTCATTACATCGGATGGATCTCCTTGAAGATCATGGAGACCATTGTATTGAGAAACAAAGATAGAGAGAAAGCCATCTAGCTACTAACTACGGACCCGTAGGTCTATGGTGAACTACTCACACATCATCGAAGAGGCGGCAAGGATGATGTAGAGCCCCTCCATGATGGATTCCCCCTCCGGCGGAGTACCGGAAAAGGTCTCCAGATGGGATCTCTCGAGAACAGAGGCTTGCGGCGGCGGAAAAAGTATTTCGTGGACTCCCCTGGAGGTTTCTTGATTCCTCTGAATTTATAGGCCAAGAATTAGGTCAAACGGAGGCAGGGAGGCCCACATGACACCTGGGCGCCTCCCTGGGGCACGCTGTGGTGCCATGTGGCCCACCCTATCATCTTCTGCCTTGGTTCTCAAGCTTGCGTTGGTCCTTATCTCTAGAAAAAAATCTCCAAAAAGTTTCGGGACGATTTGATCTTATCTGATAGTGATTTTCTATAAAACAAAAAATAGGCAGAAAACAGGAACTGGCACATGGCACTGAGTTAATAGGTTAGTCCCCAAAAATGATATTAAAATGTATGAAATGATATTAAAAACATCCAAGAATGATACTATCATAGCATGGAACAAGCAAAAATAATAGATACGTTGGAGACGTATCAAGCATCCCCAAGCTTAACTCCTGCTCGTCCTCGAGTAGGAAAGTGACAAAACATATTTTTGATTGTGGAATGCTACCCAACATACTCAAAAAGTTTCTTTTCATAGCATAGACATGAGGACTTATATGATTCAAAGCAATAGTCTATAGTTTGACATGAAGACATAAATACTCAAGTGATGCTAACAAGCAGCCATGCCTTTCAAAATAACAATGCTAAAGAAAATTATCCCTAGCCCATTATGCTCAATCATTGATCCATTCATGAAACATACTCGAATATCAATCATATCCCATGCACACACATGATCACATGACCCCCTAGTTGGTGCTTTTAAAGAGAATGATGAGACTCAAAATGCATAAAAATAAATAGAAAGGCCCTTCGCAGAGGGAAGCATTGATTTACAGAGGTGCCAGAGCTCATGTTTTTAAAGAGAGATGAAAAATTTATTTTGGGAGGCATGCTTTTCTCGTTAACGAAAACGACTAAGAGTTCCCAATACCTTCCATGCTAGATACATCATAGGGCGGTTCGCAAAGAGAAAATAAAAGTTTTGCTCCCCATCACCGTTCCATGGTTTTGAGGCTTTGCCCCTTTTTTCCATTCACATCGGAAGGAATTTGTTTTTCCACCTTTCCTTATCACAATCCATGGCTAGCCGTATTCATGGGTGCCCTCCATACCAACACTTTCCAAGGAAATTTTATTTTATTTTGGGACTAGGCATCCCTATTACCGCCACACTCTCATGCAATGACAAGTGAATAAACACTCATCTTGAGAATGACATATCCAACATGGCATTCATCGGCCACCCCTCACCGCTTCATGAGCGATACGGGCACACAAAAGAGAAATTTATTTTTGAATTTTTTTAGAGATGTCACATGCAAATTTTCTTAGGACGGCATTGAAATACCGCATATAGGTAGGTATGGTGGACACAATTGGCAAAACTGGGTTTAAGATAATGGATGCACAAGCAGTATTCCCGCTTAGTACAAGTGGAGGCTAGCAAAAATATTGAGGAGTGACCAACTAAGAAACCATAATGATGCACATTCATACATAAAACATAACTAACACCAAATAATGCACCACAAGTAGGATATAACGTCATTGCATAACTATTGACTTTACGTGCATGCATAGGGAATCATAAACCTTAACATCAATATTCATACTAGAGCATAATTACTTATGAACATAACTCACATATCATCATCTACATATCTCAAAACTATTGCAAAGAATCAAGTTTTTCTTGTCCCATAAAATCTTTATACTAGTTTTCAATATCCCTCTTGAATATTCATCACATGGGGACCAAGCTCATAGCTTGTACAATTTACCATAACTATTTTCAACTCTCAAAAAGATATAAGTGAAGCATGAGAGTAAATTTCTTCAAAACTTCTAGCATTCTCGAAAAGATATAAGTGAAGCAAGAGAATAAATTTCTACAAAAATTGTAGCATAGCAACTCTAAAAAAGATATAAGTTAAGCAAGAGATTTCATGTGTTTCCCTAAAACAAAAGCACCACCGTGCTCAAAAAGATTTAAGTGAAGCACTAGAGCAACCACCTAGCTCAACAAATTTAAGTGAAGCACAAAGAGCAATTCTAAGAAATCATGATGACATGAGGCTATCTCAAGCAAATGTGTTCAGAGGTGATGATTGTGACAAACTAAAAAGAAAATAAAGCAAAGACTCATATCATACAAGACGCTCCAAGCAAAACTCATATCATGTGATGAATAAAAATATAGCCTCAAGTATGTTACCGATGGTTGTTAGAAGAAAGAGGGGATGCCTTCCGGGGCATCCCCAAGCTTAGACGCTTGAGTCTCCTTAGATATTACCTTGGGGTGCCTTGGGCATCCCCAAGCTTAGGCTTTTCCATCTCTTCATTCCTTCATCCATCGTGGTCACACCCAAAACTTGAAAACTTCAATCACACAAAACTCAACAAAACCTTCGTGAGATCCGTTAGTATAACAAAACAAATTACCACTATAAGTACTATTGCAAATCCATTCATATTTTATTTTTTGCATTGTACCTACTGTGTTCTAACTTTCCCATGGCTTGCATCCCCTGATACAATCCATAGTTTCATCATAACAAGCAAACAATGCATCAAAAATAGAATCTGTCAAAAACAGAACAGTCTGTAGCAATCTGTCAAAAAGCCATACTTTTGTAACTCGTGTCAAAAATTAGGACAACGTGGGAAATTTGTATATCAATCACGTGTAAAAAATTCAGAAGCATTTGACACTCTGACGAATTTATAAAAATTCTGGACTGGGCGTCAAAGTTTCTATTTTCACAGAATTGAGTTCACAATCAACCACATCATCCCAAAGGTCTTACTTGGCACAAACACTAATTAAAATATAAAAACCAACTCAAAACAGAGGCAAATAAAGGGTAAACAAAAGAAAAGAACCAAAAAGTGAAAAACAAAAATTTATTTTATTCGTTGGGTTGCCTCCCAACAAGCGCTATTGTTTTATGCCCCTAGCTAGGCATGAGATTTCAATGATGCTCACATGAAAGATAAAAATTAAAACACAAGGAGAGCATCATAAAACATGTGAAAAACATATTTAAGTGTAACATACTTCCTATGCATAGGCATTTTATAGGAAAACAAATTATCAAGACAAGCAATCATGTGCAAGGAAGAAGAAAGAAACAATAGCAATCTCAACATGAAGAGAGGTAATTTAGTAACATGAAAATTTCTACAACCATATTTTCCTCTCTCATAATAATTACATGTAGGATCATACTCAAAATCAACAATATAGCCATCACATAACATATTCTCTATATGATCCACATACATGCAAAGTTGACACTCTTCCAAAATAGTGGGATTATCATCAACTAAACTCATGACCTCTCCAATCCCACTTTTATCAAAAATTTCATAAGATTGAACACTCTCAAAATATGTGGGATTATTTTTTTTAAGTTTACACTCTCCCAAACCCACTTTCAATAGTATTGCAAACAACATAATCATCATGAGGCTTAAATAAATTTTCAATATCATAAGAAGCATCACCCCAATCATGATCATTACAATGAGTAGTGGACATAACAAAATCGTCATCCCCAAGCTTGGTGTTTTGCATATCATCAACATAATTGACATTAATATAATTTGTAATAACATCATTGCAATCATGCTTTTCATTCAAGGAGCTATCATGAATCACCTTATAAAGCAAAACTTCATAGAGATAATCAAGTGCACTCAACTCACTAGCAATTGGTTAATCATAAACCAGTCTTTTGAAAAGATTAGCTAGTGGATGAGGATCCATATCAATAAATTTTTAGCAAGCAAATAGAAGGCACATGGCAACACAAGCAAAGATAGCAAACAAGAAAAAGGCAAACGGAAAACGGCAAAGGAGAAAGGAAATATTTTTGTAAAATTTTTTAGAAGTGGGGGAGAGGAAAATGAGAGGCAAATGGCAAATAAAGTAAATGCAAAGGTAAGCGTTGAGAGTGCAGGTACTTGGTAATGTTGATGATGTCTCCCCGGTAACGGCGCCAGAAATTCTTCCTGCTACTTGTAGACTGCGTTGGATTTTTATCCCCGAAGAGGAGAGGATGATGCAGCATAGTAGAGTAAGTATTTCCCTCAGTTAAGAAACCAAGGTTATCAATCCAGTAGGAGAACCAAGCAACACCACATAAACAGCACCTGCACACAAAACGCAAACCTTCGCACCCAACGCAAACGACAGGTTGTCAATCTCTCGGCGGTTAAGTAACAAGATTAAAAGGTATATGATAGATTCATAATAAAATAAAAGATAAAAATATGCTGCAAATATTTTTGGTATTTTTGTATAAGAAAACAAGATAGATCTTATGATAAAAGTAGATCGGGGGGCCGTAGTCTTCACTAGAGGCTTCTCTCAAGAAAATAGCATACGGTGGGTAAACAAATTACTGTTGGGCAATTGATAGAAAAGCAAATAATTATGACGCTATCCAAGGCAATGATCATGATATAGGCATCACATCCAAAACAAGTAGACCGACTCCTGCCTGCATCTACTACTATTACTTCACACATCGACCGCTATCCGGCATGCATCTAGTGTATTAAGTCCAAAAGAACGAAGTAATGCACAAAGAACAATGACATGATGTAGTCAAGATAAACGCTAACAAGAATTAATCCCAACTTTTTATCCTTAATGGCAACAACACATGCGTGTCAACTCCCCTTCTGTCACTAGGACTGAGCACCGCAAGATTGAACCCATTACCGAGCACCTCTTCCCATTGCAAGAAGATCCAATCTAATTGGCCAGACCAAACCAAAACTTCGGAGAAGAAATACAAGGCTATACTAAATCATGTATAAAAGAGACTAGAGAAGAACTCAAATAAAACAAGGATAGATCTGATCATAAACTCACAATTCATCGAATCCCAACAAACACACCGCAAAAAGTCATTACATCGGATGGATCTCCATGAAGATCATGGAGACCATTGTATTGAGAAACAAAGAGAGAGAGAGAGACAGAGAGTCATCTAGATACTAACTACGGACCCATAGGTCTATAGTGGAGTACTCACGCATCATCGGAGAGGCGGCAAGGATGATGTAGAGCCCCTCCGTGATGGATTCCCCCTCCGGCGGAGTACCGAAAAAGGTCTCCAGATGGGATCTCTCGAGAACAGAGGCTTGCGGCGGCGGAAAATGTATTTCGTGGACTCCCATGAGGGTTTTGGGATTTCTCTGAATTTATAGTGGCAAAAGTAGGTCAAACGGAGGCAGGGGGCCCACATGGCACCTGGGCGCCCCCCTGGGGCGCACCGTGGTGCCATGTGGCCCACCCTATCATCTTCTGCCTTGGTTCTCAAGCTTGCGCTGATCCTTATCTCCAGAGAAAAATCTCCAAAAAGTTTCGGGACGATTTGATCTAATCTGATAGTGATTTTCTGTAAAACAAAAAATAGGCAGAAAACATGAACTGGCACATGGCACTAAGTTAATAGATTAGTCCCCAAAAATGATATAAAAATGTATGAAATGATATTAAAAACATCCAAGAATGATACTATCATAGCATGGAACAAGCAAAAATAATAGATACGTTGGAGACGTATCAGTTCACTCACACTAACCGTGTGCCACGCTGGTGGCCCTGTCACGCACATCAGCACAGTACATTGGGCTCCACGAGGCTTCCCCTCTCAAAAATATCTACCCGCCTGTAGGGTTTTTCTGTTTGATAACACACGGTTATTATGTTTCGACCGTGTGTGATGTTTGTTGTTCCCGCTCCCGCTGCATCCCTCGAAAATATCTGCCTGGCTCGAGGGTTTTTCTGTTTCATAACGCACGGTTGTTATTTCGGGACCGTGTGTGATGCATCATCCAAAATTTCAATAGCCCCGGCATTTTATTCCCGTGTAGTAAAATTTTCAGTAGCCGCGTCATTTCCTCAAACACCCCCCTCCACACACACACCCCAAAAACTCCTCTCGCGCGAGCGCGCGCACACACACACACACCCCACCATAACCCCTCCCTCGCTCGAAACCCTAGCAAGGTCACCGCCGCCGCCGCAAGGCCTCCATTGTCAACATCTGCCGGTTTGCCCGTGCAGCTTACCCGCCGATCTCCATACCCTAGCCGCCCTGAGTTTCTTAGATGACGCCTGCCAAACACCCCCTTTCCCATAGATACCCATCCCCATCCCCCACTCTAGAGCGTCACAGCCTATGCCCGGCTACGCTTCCCGTCGAGCTCGAGGAGCGACTGGCCCAAAAGAGGTGTATAGCGGCCTCTTCGCCCGACGTCGCAGAGGTGGCCGCCGAGGAAGCTGACGACCATTACTGGCCGCAGACTCTCAATCAGCGGGCTAGATTATGCGGGTATGTCGCGGACGCCGGTTACGACATCGAGGTCGTCGACAGCGACGGCCTAACGCGGGCTATGTCACAGGTTAGGTGGCCCACCCCCAACCCCTCGGGTTCAACCGCCGTCGATCTCATCCATGGCCCCGCTGCCGATCTCCTCTGGCTCGCTGACAAGAATTTGCCATCCTACATCGCCATCGAGCCCCTTTTGTCATTTTTGAAAGACACGTTCTGCGACGCTGGCTTGGGATCCACAGCTGCCAAGTCAGACCTCATCGACGGCGACCACGAGGAGGGCACGCTCTCCGTCTCTTCCAAGGGGAAAGAGCCCATCTGCGACATCAGGGAGGGCACCCTACAGCCGTGCTCTTCCAAGGGGAAGGAGCCCATCTACGACAACATGGAGCGCACCCAGGGTCCGTGCTCTTCCCACGGGAACGAGCCCATCTGTGACAAGTGAGGAAACCCATGATTTGTTTTGCTGTGCCTCTTCACAGGGGGGAACCCATGATTTGTTTTGTCGAGTCCCTTTTGTAGTGTAGTGAGAATATGTCCAGTTTTAATTGCTATATTTGGTTGTTTGCAGTATGCCTTGTTTATTTCAGTTGTTCACAATGTGATGCTCTATATGTGCAACTATTTACTGTGCAGTACATTTTCATCAATACCAGTTTTAAACATACCGATAGGAATGCATACATTTGCTTGCTGTTAAGCCTGTTATAGCTAGCATATGCCTCTTTTAAAGTTTTTTGGTTGTTCGGTTGTCTGTAGTTAGCATATGTCCAGTTTCAAATGCTATCTTTGGTTGTTCGTAGTATGCCTTGTTTATTCCAGTTATTCATAACGTGATGTTCTATATGTGCAAGTATGAACTGTGCAGTTCAATTTCATCAATACCAGTTTCAACAATACCACTATGAATGACTACATTTGGTTGTTGTTAAGCATGTTGTAGTTGACACGCCTTTCCATTTTTATTTAACAATAACCAGTGTACTTAGACCGGCACAATACCAGTTTGAATGACTATATTTGCTTGTTGTTAAATGTTAGGCCTGTTGCAGTTAACACACCTTTCCACTTCTTGTTTTGCTTAACTAGCGTGCTTAAACCTGCACACTGAAGCTATCGTTTGGAGATTATTTTGTCTGCCATGGATATATTTTGTTGATGTTTAGCCTATTGTGCTTAACATGCCTCTCGATGTACTTACACAGGACAATTTTGGGAACGACTGCTGTTTTCCATCAAGGTTAGTTTCATCCCATGGCTTATATATACTCACTATTTAGGATATCGGTAGCTGGTACCATATAGGCCGGGGGCTGATAAGGGACTAATCGGTGAATCGGACTTTTAACTGAATATATCTGTAACCCATTTATCGGACTTTTAACTGAATATATCTGTAACCCATTTATCGGTAGGTTAACTAGGGCCATATCTAATGTATCCGAGGCTACATAGCAACATGCACTGTACTGAATGTCTAAATACGCAATCCTAGGCTACATAGCAACAAGGAAGAGTGTTACCTTAATGTTCTAATGATGTCTAGATATATGTAGAAGAGCAGTAACAACAACAACAACAAGAACAACACAGCAGAGTTAAGCTGCCGATAATTTGTAAAAATGCAATAAACTCCCTCCGGCCCATAATATAAGATGTTAATTCATCCAATATGTGAGTATATTGGATGTTATAAGATACTCCCTCTGTTCCAAAATAAGTGTCTTAACTTTGTACTAACTTTAGTACAAAGTTGTACTAGAGTTGAGACACTTATTTTGGGTCGGAGGGAGTGTTGTACTACATCATTGTGCAATTGTTGTTTAGCTTCTAATATTAACTTGGTGCTTTTAGGTACATATGTCATTGGTAAAGATCCACACTTCGACCCTTTCTGCGTATGGGGCAATGAGATATTGATGAACCAACATCAAGTGAGGAAGCTGATAAAGATTTTTAGTAAAATGGGTGAAAAGATGGCAATTAAACTATTTGTTTACACTTTATCCAAGACAACAGCGAACTGCGGGATGGTAAGTAAGAACTCTGCAGCCTTCTTTTTACTGCCCATAATGAGTTGTGTTAGATGACAATGTCTGGATCTTTTTCCTTTGCAGTGGTTCCCAAAGCAGTTTACTCAAGATTACCTCTCAAACTACATGATTGGTGGGCATGCAAAGGTTAAAGTATTTCTACCAAAACACGATGACTATCTAGATGTGTTTATGAAGACAATGAAGGATGGGCGGTCGGCCATCACAAGGGGCTGGACTAGAGTCGTGCGTGCCTTCTGCATGGAGGAGGGCATAATATGGGCATTCCGCTTCACCTTGTTCAGCAACCAGAATGTATTTCGCCTCTTTCTTTACCGTCTTTAGTAGTACATGTATACAACTGTGGTTCATCATTCTTTATTTGGTGCTTATGTAATTCTTGAACATATGTACCTGTGAATCGAATAATGCATTGGTTGTTTGAACCTGATGGATATGAATAAAGCTATAGCATACTTTCAAATTCAAATTCGGTACAATTTTAAATAGCAGCAATTAAATTACGCTCTACAGGTTGTTACGGCGCACACGGTCGGTAAAACACAAACGTCTGTGATATACACCATAATCCGACATGGTTCACAGAGAGGAAACGTGTGCGAGCATGCACATAGTTGCCGTTTGCAAAGCGTGTGTGATGTCAGACAGTATCACAAATGGTTCGAGAAAACTAAATGTTTGTGATAGTTGCCTTATCGTACATGATTTACAATGTTTTCTTTAGTGAGAAGTGGAGAGGTTGGATTAAACAAGTGGTAGAAGGAGGTGCAGTTATGAACTTTTTCTAATGTGGTACGCATCGTAAACGTTGCACCACAAAAGAGCGTGTGCGATAGTTATCATGTACGACACTGTTACGATGGTTCGATGTTTCGTAATCCTATCCGACACTCGTACGATGATTAGCTAATCTTCTTAATTAGTTATCGCATACGATTCGGGAAAAGTGAATGTGTGTGATTGTCTGCTTATCATACACGTTCTATAATGATGAACTTTTTGTGATGGGCCGCGCATCGTAAATGTAGCACCACAGAATACCGACTGCGATGGTAATGCCAGCACACACGAGTAGCAAGTATGGAGCATTTGGGATATTAGATATATCCCAAATAGTTGTGTGAAGAATCACGTTTGGGATAGGTGCGGGCATCGCATACGCTTTGTTCTGGAAAACATATGCATTCCTACTCCATATCCCCGACGGTTTCTGGGTTGTGTGGGAAGGACCCCCCTATGGCCCACACTCACTACGCGACGGTTCAAAATGCCGTCGCGGAAAGGGGTTAAAAACCGTTTGTATAGCAGCTCGCTGTACCAGTGACATGAGACCCTTCCTGAAAATATGGTGAATTGTAATTGCCTTGTTGATTGAGAACATAGTTTATTAGTTTTCAAGAAAGTTTATGCTTTATACTTTGTTGTTGTGATGAAGTTTTCCTTGCTCATGAGAAGTTCTATGATAATACATATTGTTGCTATGAAAATGATCATGATGCTACTATGTCCGTATTTTGTTTTATCGACACCTCTCTCTCCCTCTAAACATGTGGACATGATTATCGATATCGGCTTTCGCTTGAGGACAAGCAAGGTCTAAGCTTGGGGGAGTTGATACGTCCATTTTGCATCATGTTTTCCTATTGTTATTCATAATGTTTTCGATCAATATAACACTTTGTGGTGCAATCCTAATGCCATTTCTCTCTTAATTTGCAAGATTTACATGAAGAGAGAGATTGTGGGCAGCTGGAATTCTGGACCTGAAAAAGCTACATCAGAGATACCAATTCCGCACAACTCCAAATGAGCTGAAATTTCATGGAGCATTATTTTGGGATATATAAAAAATACGGGAGAAAAGAAATACCATAGGGGGCCCACCAGGTGCCCACGAGGCACATAGGCGCGCCCACCCCCCTGGGTGCGCCCATGTGGCTCGTGGAGCCCCTGACCAGCCTCTGAGGCCCATCTTCTCCTAGATGACGCCATTTGCCCTAGAAAAAAAAATCAAGAGAGGACTTTCGGGATGAAGCGCCGCCGTCTCGATGAGAAACCTGGGTAGGAGCACTTTTGCTCCTTGGCGGAGCGATTCCGCCGGGGATACTTCCCTTCGGGAGGGGGAAATCGAAGCCATCGCCATCACCAACAACCCTCTCATTGTGGGAGGACCAATCCTAATCAACATGTTCACCAATACCATCTCATCTCAAACCCTAGTTCATTTCTTGTATTCAATCTTTGCCTCAAAACCTCAGATTGGTACCTCTGGGTTGCTAGTAGTGTTGATTACATCTTGTAGTTGATGCTACTTGGTTTATTTGGTGAAAGATTATATGTTCAGATCCTTAATGATATTCAATACCCCTCTGATCTTGAACATGAATATGTTTTGTGAGTAGTTACTTTTGTTCTTGAGGACATGGGAGAAGTCTTGTCATAAGTAATCATGTGAATTTGGTATTCGTTCGATATTTTGATGATATGTATGTTGTTGTTTCCCTTAGTGGTGTCGTGTGAACGTCAACTACATGACACTTCACCATACTTGGGCCTAAGGGAAGGCATTGTGGAGTAGTAATTAGATGATGGGTTGCTAGAGTGACAAAAGCTTAAACCCTAGTTTATGCGCTATTCCGTAAGGGAAGGTTTGGATCCATATGTTTCATGCTATGGTTAGATTTATCTTAATTATTCTTTCGTAGTTGCGGATGCTTGCAGGAGGGGTTAATCATAAGTGGGAGACTTGTTCAAGTAAGAACAACACCCAAGCACCGGTCCACCCACATATTGTTGGGGAACGTTGCATGGAAAACAAATTTTTTTCTACACACACGCAAGATCTATCCATGGAGATGCATAGCTACGAGGGGGGAGAGCATCTTCATACCCTTGAAGATCGCTAAGCGGAAGCGTTTATCAACGCGGTTGATGTAGTCGTACACCTTCACGATCCGTCCCCATCAAGTACCGAACGTACGGCACCTCCGCGTTCAGCACACGTTCAGCTCGATGACGTCCTCGCCTTCTTGATCCAGCAAGAGGGGCGAAGTAGTAGATGACTTCCGGCAGCACGACGGCATGGTGACGGTGGTGGTGAAGAACAATCTCCACAGGGCTTCGCCAAGCACAACGAAAACTAGACGGAGGATAAACTAGAGGGGACGGGGTTGCCGGCACACGGCTGGGTGAATCTTGATGTGTTCCGAGTGCTAGCCCTACTCCTCTATTTATATGTTGAGCCATGGGGTCGTAAGTTGGAGAAAGAGCCTCCTCAAAGTCGATTTAGCCCGCAAGGCAAGAGTCCTTCTCGGACTCTAGGACCAGACGCCAGGCTCCCTGGCGTCTGGCCCCTGGCCTCCGCAAAACTCCTTTCGCACCTTCCTAAAGCCTCGTGGGCTTTACCCCTTTGTCCCAAATAAAGTGTTCTCGTACCCGAACATTTCGGGAAACATCCGAAACCCCTTTCGGTGAATTCTGGAACCCTTCTGGAGACCAAACACTATTATCCCATATATCAATCTTTACCTCCAGACTATTCCGGAGCTCCTCGTCATGTCTGTGATCTCATCCGGGACTCCGAACAACATTCGGTCACCAACATACATAACTCATATAATACTATATCGCAACGAACGTTAAGCGTGCGGACCATACGGGTTCGAGAATGATGTAGACATGACCGAGACGCTTCTCCGGTCAATAACCAATAGCGGGACCTAGATGCCCATATTGGTTCGTACATATTCCATGAAGATCTTTATCGGTCAAACCTTTATGACAACATACGTAATTCCCTTTGTCTGTCGGTATGTTACTTGCCCGAGATTCGATCGTCGGTATCTCCATACCTAGTTCAATCTCGTTACCGGCAAGTCTCTTTACTCGTTCCGAAATACAACATCCCGTAACTAACTCCTTAGTCACCTTGCATGCAAGCTTCTTGTGATGCTGTATTACCGAGCGGGCCCAGAGATACCTCTCCATCATACAGAGTGACAAATTCCAGTCTCGATCCATGCCAACTCAACATGCACCTTCGGAGATACCTGTAGAGCACCTTTATGATCACCCAGTTACATTGTGACATTTGATGGCACACAAGGTATTCCTCCAAAGTCCGGGAGTTGCATGATCTCATGGTCGAAGAAACATGTATTTGACATTAAGAAAGCAGCAACAATAAACTGAACGATCATATGCTATGCTAATGGTTGGGTCTGGTCCATCACATCATTCTCCTAATGATGTGATCCCGTTATCAAATGACAACTCATGTCTATGGTTAGGAAACCTTAACCATCTTTTGATCAAGGTGCTAGTCTAGTAGAGGCTCACTAGGGACACGGTATTTGTTTATGTATTCACACATGTATTTAAGTTTCCGGTCAATACAATTCTAGCTTGAATAATAAACCTTTATCATGAATAAGGAAATATAATAATAACAACTTTATTATTGCCTCTAGGGCATATTTCCATCAGTCTCCCACTTGCACTAGAAACAATAATCTAGATTACATTGTAATGAATCTAACAACTTTATTATTGCCTCTAGGGCATGTTTTGCTTGTGGAAGAGGCTTAGTCAACGGGTCTGCTACATTCAGATCCGTATGCACTTTACAAATTTCTAAGTCTCTATCCTCGACATATTCGCGAATAGAGTTGAAGCGTCACTTGATGTGTTTGGTTCTCTTGTGAAACCTGGATTCCTTTGCGAAGGCAATTGCTCCAGTGTTGTCACAAAATATTGTCATTGGTCCCGATGCACTGGGTATTACCCCTAGATCGGATATGAACTCCTTCATCCAGACTCCTTCATGCGCTGCTTCCGAAGCAGCTATGTACTCTGCTTCACACGTAGATCTCACCACGACGCTCTGCTTAGAACTATACCAACTGACATCTCCACCATTTAATATAAACACGTATCCGGTTTGTGACTTAGAGTCATCCGGATCTGTGTCGAAGCTAGCATCGACGTAACCCTTTACGATGAGCTCTTCGTCACCTCCATAAACGAGAAACATATCCTTAGTCCATTTCAGGTACTTCAGAATATTCTTGACCGCTATCCAGTGATCCACTCCTGGATTACTTTGGTACCTCCCTGCCAAACTTATGGCAAGGCACACATCAGGTCTGGTACATAGCATGGCATACATTATAGAACCTATGGCTGAGGCATAGGGAATGACTTTCATTCTCTCTCTATCTTCTGCCGTGGTTGGGCTTTGAGTCTTACTCAATTTCACACCTTGCAACACAGGCAAGAACCCTTTCTTTGACTGGTCCATCTTGAACTTCTTCAGAACTTTGTCAAGGTATGTGCTTTGTGAAAGTCCTATTAAGCGTCTCGATCTATCCCTATAGATCTTGATGCCCAATATGTAAGCAGCTTCACCGAGGTTTTTCGTTGAAAAATTCTTATTCAAATATCCTTTTATGCTATCCAGAAATTCTATATCATTTCCAATCAGCAATATGTCATCCACATATAATATTATAAATGTTACAGAGCTCCCACTCACTTTCTTGTAAATACAGGCTTCACCATAAGTCTGTATAAAACTAGATGCTTTGATCACCTCATCAAAGCGTTTATTCCAACTCCGAGATGCTTGCACCAGTCCATAGATGGATCGCTGGAGCTTGAACACTTTGTTAGCACCTTTAGGATCGACAAAACCTTCCGGTTGCATCATATACAACTCTTCCTTAAGAAACCTGTTAAGGAATGCTGTTTTGACGTCCATTTGCCAGATTTCATAATCATAAAATGCAGCAATTGCTAACATGATTCGGACAGACGTTAGCATCGCTACGGGTGAGAAAGTCTCATCGTAGTCAACCCCTTGAAATTGTCAAAAACCTTTTGCGACAAGTCGAGCTTTGTAGACAGTGATATTACCATCAGCGTCCGTCTTCCTCTTGAAGATCCATTTATTCTCAATGGCTTGCCGATCATCGGGCAAATCCACCAAAGTCCACACTTTGTTCTCATACATGGATCCTATCTCAGGTTTCATGGCCTCAAGCCATTTTTCGGAATCTGGGCTCATCATAGCTTCTTCATAGTTCGTAGGTTTGCCGTTGTCCAACAACATGATTTCCAGGACAGGATTACCATACCACTCTGGTGCGGAACGTGTTCTGGTCGACCTACGAGGTCTAGTAGTAACTTGATCTGAAGTTTCATGATCATCATCATTTGCTTCCTCTCTGGTTGGTGTAGGCATCACGGGAACGGTCTTCTCTGATGTACTACTTTCCAATTCGAGAGAAGGTACTAAAACCTCATCAAGTTCTACTTTCCTCCCACTCACTTCTTTCGAGAGAAACTCCTTCTCTAGAAAGGACCCATTCTTAGCAACAAAGATTTTGCCTTCGGATCTGTGGTAGAAGGTATACCCAATAGTTTCTTTCGGGTATCCTATGAAGACGCACTTCTCCGCTTTGGGTTCGAGCTTATCAGGCTGAAGCCTTTTGACATAAGCGTCGCATCCCCAAACTTTAAGAAACGACGGCTTAGGTTTCTTGCCAAACCATAGTTCATACAGTGTCGTCTCGACGGATCTAGATGGTGTCCTATTTAATGTGAATGCGGCTTTCTCTAATGCATAACCCCAAAACGATAGTGGCAAATCGGTAAGAGACATCATAGAACGCACCATATCTAATAAAGTACGGTTACGACGTTTAGACACACCATTACACTGTGGTGTTCCAGGTGGCGTGAGTTGTGAAACTATTCCACATTGTTTTAAATGAAGGCCAAACTCGTAACTCAAATATTCGCCTCCGCGATCTGATCGTAGAAACTTTATTTTGTTGTTACGATGATTCTCCACTTCATTCTGAAATTCTTTGAACTTTTCAAATGTTTCAGACTTATGTTTCATCAAGTAGATATACCCATACCTACTCAAATCATCTGTGAAGGTTAGAAAATAACAATACCCGCCGCGTGCTTCTACACTCATCGGATCGCGTACATCGGTATGTATTATTTCCAATAAGTCATTAGCTCGCTCCATTGTTCCGGAGAACGGATTTTTAGTCATCTTGCCCATGAGGCATGGTTCGCATGTATCAAATGATTCATAATCAAGTGATTCCAAAAGTCCATCCGCATGGAGTTTCTTCATGCGCTTTACACCAATATGACCTAAACGGCAGTGCCACAAGTATGTTGCACTATCATTATCAACTTTGCATCTTTTGGCATCAATATTATGAATATGTGTATCACTACAATCGAGATTCAACAAGAATAGACCATTCACTAAGGGTGCATGACCATAAAAGATGTTACTCATATAAATAGAACAACCATTATTCTCTGACTTAAATGAATAACCGTCTCACAATAAACAAGATCCAGATATAATGTTCATGCTCAACGCTGGCACCAAATAACAATTATTGAGGTCTAAAACTAATCCCGAAGGTAGATGTAGAGGTAGCGTGCCGACGGCGATCACATCAACCTTGGAACCATTTCCGACGCGCATCGTCACCTCGTCCTTAGCCAATATTTGTTTATTCCGCAGATCCTGTTTCGAGTTACAAATATGAGCAACCGAACCAGTATCAAATACCCAGGTGCTACTACGAGCATTAGCAAGGAACACATCAATAACATGTATATCAAATATACCTTTGTTCACTTTGCCATCCTTCTTATCCACCAAGTATTTGGGGCACTTCTGCTTCCAGTGACCATTACCCTTGCAGTAGAAGCACTCAGTCTCAGGCTTGGGTCCAACTTTGGGTTTCTTCACGGGAGCGGCAACTTGCTTGCTGTTCTTCTTGAAGTTCCCTTTCTTTCCCTTGCCCTTTTTCTTGAAACTGGTGGTCTTATTAACCATCAACACTTGATGCTCTTTCTTGATTTCTACCTCCGCCGATTTCAGCATCGCGAAGAGCTCGAAAATCGTTTTCGTCATTCCTTGCATATTATAGTTCATCACGAAGCCTTTGTAGCTTGGTGGCAGTGATTGAAGAACTCTATCAATAACACACTCATCTGGGAGCTCAATTCCCAGCTGAGTCAAGTGGTTGTGGTACCCATACATTCTGAGTATGTGTTCACTGACAGAACTGTTCTCCTTCATCTTACAGCTGAGGAACTTGTTGGAGACTTCATATCTCTCAACCCGGGCATTAGCTTGAAATATCAATTTTAGCTCTTGGAACATCTCATATGCTCCGTGGCGTTCAAAGCGCTTTTGAAGTCCCGGTTCCAAGCCGTAAAGCATGGCACATTGAACTATCGAGTAGTCATCAGATGGAGCTTGCCAGACGCTAACAACATCTGCAGCAGCTCCTGCAGCGGGTCTGTCACCTAGTGGTGCATCAAGGACATAACTCTTCTGTGCAGCAATGAGGATAATCCTCAAGTTACGGACCCAGTCCGTGTAATTGCTACCATCATCTTTCAACTTAGCTTTCTCTAGGAACGCATTAAAATTCAACGGAACAGTAGCACGGGCCATTTATCTACCACATAGATTTGCAAAGATTATCAGGACTAAGTTCATGATAAATTAAGTTCAATTAATCAAATTACTAATGAACTCCCACTTAAATTAACATCCCTCAAGTTATCTAAGTGATACATGATCCAAATCAACTAACCCATGTCCGATCATCACGTGAGATGGGGTAGCCATCAATGGTGAACATCTTTATGTTGATCATATCTACTATAAGACTCATGTTCTACCTTTCGGTCTCTAGTGTTCCGAGACCATGTCTGTACATGCTAGGCTCGTCAAGTTTAACCCAAGTATTCTGCTTGTGCAAAAACTGGCTTACACCCGTTGTATGTGAATGTAGAGTCTATCACACCCGATCATCACGAGGTGCTTCAAAACGACGAACTTTAGCAACGGTGCATACTCGGGGAGAACACTTTTATCTTGAAATTAAGTGAAGGGATCATCTTATAATGATACCGTCATTCTAAGCAAAATAAGATGCATAAAGGATAAACATCACATGCAATCAAAATATGTGATATGATATGGCCATCATCATCTTGTGCTTTTGATCTCCATCTCCAAAGCAACGGCATGATCTCCATCGTCACTGGCATGACACCATGATCTCCATCATCTTGATCTCCATCAACGTGTCGTCACATGGTCGTCTCGCCAACTATTGCTTCTACAACTATTGCTAACGCATAGCGATAAAGTAAAGCAATTACATGACGATTTAATAAATTAAAGACAACCCTATGGCTCCTGTCAGTTTCCGTACTCATCGACATGCAAGTCATGAACCTATTACAAAACATGATCATCTCATACATCCACATATATCACATCATGTCTTGACCATATCACATCACAACATACCCTGCAAAAACAAGTTAGACGTCCTCTACTTTGTTGTTGCAAGTTTTACGAGGCTGCTATGGGTAACTAGCAAGAACCGTTCTTACCTATGCAAAACCACAACGGTGATTATCAAGTTTGCTGTTTTAACCTTCTGCAAGGACCGGCCGTAGTCAAATTCGATTCAACTAAAGTGAGAGAAACAGACACCCGCCAGCCACCTTATGCAAAACAAGTTGCATGTTAGTCGGTGGAACCGGTCTCATGTACGTGGACATGTAAGGTTCGTCCGGGCCGCTTCATCCCACAATACCGCTGAATCAAAATAAGACGTTGGTGGTAAGTAGTATGAACATCACCGCCCACAACTCCTTTGTGTTCTACTCGTGCATATCATCTAAGCATAGACCTGGCTCATGATGCCACTGTTGGGGAACGTTGCATGGAAAAAAAATTCTACACACACGCAAGATCTATCCATGGAGATGCATAGCTACGAGGGGGGAGAGCATCTTCATACCCTTGAAGATCTCTAAGCGGAAGCGTTTATCAACGCGGTTGATGTAGTCGTACACCTTCACGATCCGTCCTGATCAAGTACCAAACGTACGACATCTCCACGTTCAGCACACGTTCAGCTCGATGACGTCCTCGTCTTGTTGATCCAGCAAGAGGGGCGAAGTAGTAGATGAGTTCCGGCAGCACGACGGTGTGGTGACGGTGGTGGTGAAGAACAATCTCCGCAGGGCTTCGCCAAGCACAACGGAAACTAGACGAAGGATAAACTAGAGGGGACGGGGTTGCCGGCACACGGCTTGGTGAATCTTGATGTGTTCCGAGTGCTAGCCCTACCCCTCTATTTATATGGTTAGCCCTGGGGTCGTAACTTGGAGAAAGAGCCTCCTCAAAGTCGGTTTAGCCCGCAAGGCAAGAGTCCTTCTCCGACTCCAGGACCAGACGCCAGGGTCCTTGGCGTCTGGCCCCAGATGCCAGGCTCCCTGGCATCTGGCCCCCTGGCCTCCGCAAAACTCCTTTTGCACCTTCCTAAAGCCTCGTGGGATTTACCCCTTTGGCACAAATAAAGTGTTCTCGTACCGGAACATTTCGGGAAACATCCGAAACCCCTTCCGATGAATTCCGGAACCCTTCCGGAGACCAAACACTATTATCCCATATATCAATCTTTACCTCTGGACTATTCCGGAGCTCCTCGTCATGTCCGTGATCTCATCCGGGACTCCGAACAACATTCGGTCACCAACATACATAACTCATATAATACTATATCGTCAACGAACGTTAAGCGCGCAGACCCTACGGGTTCGAGAATGATGTAGACATGACCGAGACGCTTCTCCGGTTAATAACCAATAGCGGGACCTGGATGCCCATATTGGTTCCTACATATTCCAGGAAGATCTTTATGGGTCGAACCTTTATGACAACATACGTAGTTCCCTTTGTCTGTCGGTATGTTACTTGCCCGAGATTCGATCGTCGGTATCTGCATACCTAGTTCAATCTCGTTATTGGTAAGTCTCTTTACTCGTTCTGTAATACATCATGCCGTAACTAACTCCTTAGTCACTTTGCTTGCAAGCTTCTTGTGATGCTGTATTACCGAGAGGGCCCAGAGATACCTCTCCGTCATACGGAGTGACAAATTCCAGTCTCGATCCATGCCAACTCAACAGACACCTTCGGAGATACCTGTAGAGCACCTTTATGATCACCCAGTTTTGTTGTGACGTTTGATGGCACACAAGGTATTTCTCCGGAGTCCGGGAGTTGCCTGATCTCATGGTCGAAGAAACATGTATTTGACATTAAGAAAGCAGCAGCAATAAACTGAACGATCATATGCCATGCTAACGGTTGGGTCTTGTCCATCACATCATTCTCCTAATGATGTGATCCCATTATCAAATGACAAATCATGTCTATGGTTAGGAAACCGTAACCATCTTTTGATCAACGAGCTAGTCTAGTGGAGGCTCACTAGGGACACGGTATTTGTTTATGTATTCACAGATGTATTTAAGTTTCCGTCAATACAATTCTAGCATGAATAATAAACCTTTATCATGAATAAGGAAATATAATAATAACAACTTTATTATTGCCTCTAGGGCATATTTCCATCACATATCAGATTATCAAAGTAGCGAAGGCGAATCAAACGAACATGATGGAAGTGACTAGATGAAGTTCCCGTGTGTCCTCAAGAACGCTTTGCTTGCTATAAGAGAAAGTTTCGGATTGTCCTTTGCTATAGAAAGGATTGGGCTACCTTGCTGCACCATTGTTACAATTGCTACGTGTTGCTTGTTACAAATTATCTTGCTATCAAACTATCTGTTACCGATAATTTCAGTTCTTGCAGACAATACCTTGCTAAAAACCGCTTGTCATTTTCCTTCTGCTCCTCGTTGGGTTCGACACACTTACTTATCGAAAGTACTACGAGTGATCCCCTATACTTGTGGGTGATCAGGGTCTTATATGGAGACGTCAAGTCATGCCTGCTACCGGCAGGTGATGCACGGTGGCTCTGGCGGAGGTGTCATGTTCACCCTGTTGCTGTCGGATCGAAGGTCGTGCGATAGTAGCGGGAGGCAGGTGATACGTCTCCAATGTATCTATTATTTTTGCTTGTTCCATGCTATGATATTATTATTCTTGGATGTTTTTAATATCATTTCATACATTTTTATATCATTTTTGGGGACTAACCTATTAACTTAGTGCCTTGTGCCAGTTCCTGTTTTCTGCCTTATTTTTGTTTTACAGAAAATCACTATCAGATAAGATCAAATCGTCCCAAAACTTTTTGGAGATTTTTTTCTGGAGATAAGGATCAACATCAACTTGAGAACCAAGGCAGAGGCTTCCAGAGGGGGCCACATGGCACCAGGGTGCGCCCCAGGGGGGGGGGCGCCCAAGTGCCATGTGGGCCCCCCTGGCTCCTTTTGCCCTACTTCCACCTCTATAAATTCAGAAGAATTCCAAAAACCCTAGGGGAGTCCACGAAATACTTTTTCCGCCACCGCAAGCCTCTGTTCTCACGAGATGCCATCTAGAGGCCTTCTCCGGTACTCCGCCGGAGGGGGAACTCATCACGGAGGGGCTCTACATCAACCTTGCCGCCTCTCCGATGATGCGTGAGTAGTTCACCATAGACCTACGGGTTCGTAGGTAGTAGCTAGATGGCTCTCTCTCTCTTTGTGTTTCTCAATACAATGGTCTCCATGATCTTCATGGAGATTCATCCGATGCAATGACTTTGTGCGGTGTGTTTGTTGGGATCCAATGAATTGTGAGTTTATGATCAGATCTATCCTTGTTTTATTTGAGTTCTTCTCTAATATCTTTAATGCATGATCTAGAATAGCCTTGTATTTCTTCTCCGAAGTTTTGGTTTGGTTTGGCCAACTAGATTGGATCTTCTTGCAATGGGAAGAGGTGCTCGGTAATGGGTTCGATCTTGCGGTGCTCAATCCTAGTGACAGAAGGGGAAATGACACGCATGTATTGTTGCCATTAAGGATAAAAAGTTGGGATGAATTCTTATTTGCGTTTAACTTGACTACATCATGTCATCATTCTTTATGCATTACTTCGTTCTTTTGAACTTAATACACTAGATGCATGCTGGATAGAGGTCGATGTGTGAAGTAATAGTAGTAGATGCAGGCAGGAGTCGGTCTACTTGTTTTGGATGTGATGCCTATGTCATGATCATTGCCTTGGATAGCATCATAATTATTTGCTTTTCTATCAATTGCTCAACAGTAATTTGTTTACCCACCGTATGCTATTTTCTTGAGAGATGCCTCTAGTGAACTCTACGGCCCCCGGGTCTACTTTTATCATAATATCTATCTTGTTTTCTTATACAAAAATACCAAAAATATTTGCTGCATATTTTTATATTTCATTTATTTATCAATCTATCAATCTATCATATACCTTTTATCTCGTTACTTGACCGCCGAGAGATTGACAACCTCTCGTTTGCGTTGGGTGCGAAGGTTTGCGGTTGTGTGCAGGTGCTGTTTACGTGGTGTTGCTTGGTTCTCCTACTGGATTGATAACCTTGGTTTCTTAACTGAGGGAAATACTTACTCTACTGTGCGGCATCATCCTCTCCTCTTCGGGGATAAAAATCCAACGCAGTTTACAAGTAGCAGGAAGAATTTCTGGCGCCGTTGCCGGGGAGACATCATCAACATTACCAAGTACCTACACTCTCAACACTTATCTTCGCATTTACTTTATTTGCCATTTGCCTCTCGTTTTCCTCTCCCCCACTTCTGAATTTTTTTTACAAAAATATTTGCTTTCTCTTTTGCCGCTTTTATTTGCCTCTTTTCCTTCGCCGTTTTCTCTTTTGCCTTTGCTTTCTGTCACAATGGGTGACTTTGGTATGGCAAGAACGGATGATGGTAGGACTCCTAAAATTGGAAATCCTGCCAATCTCGATTCTAAAACTTTTGTTTTGGGACATGGGAATTTTGTAGGGAAAAGTACTATCCAAGAGTACTTTAATTGTGTTGGAACTCTATCTTTGGATGAAGTACCGGTTCCAAAAAGACCCGCAGACTATGCGGAGGCTATTGCCAGATTTGTTCTTAAATTTGAAAGAAGATTTATTCACACTCATCCTACCGTGCAAAGATTGTTTTATGAGCTTCCTGTCATAAAGGATCCTAGAGCTAAGAAATTAGCCACTCTTATCCTTATACATGAATTTGATCACTTGGTGAAGGAAGCTAGAGAGATTTTTGATTTCTATGGTATAGACCGTAAGAAACCGGTTATCAAAGAGATTCTAGATACTAATGATGATTTATTGAGGCTTTTATTTCGTAGCAATTGTATCTTTGATGAAAATACCAAAACGGAAGTCCCTCCTATGCATATGATCCAACATGTCTTTAATGACGTTAATAGTCACTATTCTTGGATCGTAGCCGGGAATCAAAAAGGCTACAAGGATGGGCAACTTTCTAATGCTAAGATTTCTATGGATGATGTGTTTCATGTTATTTTTGAAAAGCCCCCTGACAAAAGCTCTTCTACGAAATCCAAGGATGACAATACTTGATGTATTGCTTTATGCCTAGCTAGGGGCGTAAAACGATAGCGCTTGTTGGGAGGCAACCCAACGAATAAAATAAATTTTTATTTTTCACCTTTTGGTTCTGTTCTTTTTATTACCCTTTATTTGCCTCTGTTTTGAGTTGGTTTTTATATTTTAATTAGTGTTTGTGCCAAGTAAGACCTTTGGGATGATGTGGATGCTTGTGAACGCAATTATGTGAAAAACAGAAACTTTGACGCCCAGTCCAGAATTTTTATAAATTCTTTAGAGCGTCGAATGAGTCTGAATTTTTTACACGTGATTGATATACAAATTCTCCACGTTGTCCTAATTTTTCAGAATTTTTGGAGTTACAGAAGTATGGCTTTTCGACAGATTGCTACAGACTGTTCTGTTTTTGACAGATTCTGTTTTTGATGCATTGTTTTCTTGTTTTGATGAAACTATGGATTGTATCGGGGGCTGAAAGCCATGGGAAAGTGAGAAAAAAGTACCTATAATGCAAAATAAAATTTGAATGGGTTTTGAACAGTACTTATAGTGGTAATTTGTTTTGTTATACTAACGGATCTCACGAAGGTTTTGTTGAGTTTTGTGTGATTGAAGTTTTCAAGTTTTGGGTGTGACGACGATGGACGAAGGAATGAAGAGATGCAAAATCCTAAGCTTGGGGATGCCCAAGGCACCCCAAGGTAATATCCAAGGAGACTCAAGCGTCTAAGCTTGGGGATGCCCCGGAAGGCATCCCCTCTTTCTTCTAACGACTACCGGTAACACACTTGAGGCTATATTTTTATTCATCACATGATATGTGTTTTCCTTGGAGCGTCTTGTATGATATGAGTCTTTGCTTTGTTTATTTTTAGTTTATCACAATCATCACCTCTGAACACATTTGCTTTAGATAGCTTCACGTCATCATGATTTGTTAGAATTGCTCTTTGTGCTTCACTTAAATTTGTTGACCTAGGTGGTTTCTCTAGTGCTTCACTTAAATCTTTTTGAGCACGGTGCTGCTTTTGTTTTTGAAGAAACTTGTTCTCTTGCTTCACTTATATCTTTTTTAGAATGCTAGATATTTTGTAGAAATGTTGCTCTCATGCTTCACTTATATCTTTTTGAGAGTTTGAAAATAGTTATGGTAAATTGTACAAGCTATGAGCTTGGTTCCCATGTGATGAATATTCAAGAGGGATAATGAAAACTAGCATAAAAAATTTATGGGACATGAAAAACTTGATTCTTTGCAATATTTTTGAGACATGTTGATGATGATATTTGAGTTATGTTCATGAGTAATAATGCTCTAGCATGAATATTGATGTTAAGGTTTATGATTCCTTATGCAAGCACGTAAAGTCAATAGTTATGCAATGAAGTTACATCCTACTTGTGGTGCATTATTCGGTGTTGGTTATGTTTTATGTATGCATGTGCATCATTATGGTTTCTTAGTTGGTCGCTTCTCAATCTTTTTGCTGGCCTCCATTTGTACTAAGTGGGAATACCGCTTGTGCATCCATTACCTTAAACTTGTTTTGCCAATTGTGTCCACCATACCTACCTATGTGCGGTATTTCAATGCCGTCCTAAGTAAATTTGCATGTGCCATCTCTAAAAAAATTCAAAAATAATTTCTCTTTTGTGTGCCCGTATCGCTCATGAAGCGGTGAGGGTTGGCCGATGAATTCCATGTTGGATATGTCATTCTCAAGATGAGTGTTTATTCACTTGTCATTGCACGAGAGTGTGGCGGTAAAAGGGATGCCCAGTCCCAAAATAAACTAAATTTCCTTGGAATGTGTTGGTATGGAGGGCACCCGTGAATACGGCTAGCCATGGATTGTGATAAGGAAAGGTGGAAAAACAAACTCCTTCGGATGTGAATGGAAAAAAGGGACAAAAGTCTCAAAACCATGGAACGATGATGGGGAGCAAAACTTTTATTTTCAGTTTGGGAACCGCCTATGATGTATCTAGCATGGAAGGTATTGGGAACTCTAAGTCATTCTCATTGACGAGAAAAGCATGCCTCCCAAAATAAATTTTTCATCTCTTTTAAAAATTTGAGCTCTGGCACCTCTGTAAATCAATGCTTCCCTCTGCGAAGGGCCTTTCTATTTATTTTTATGTTGAGTCTCATCCTTCTCTTTACAAGCACCAACTAGGGGGTTATGTGATCATGTGTGTGCATGGAGTATGATTGATATTCGAGTGTGTTTCATGAATGGATCAATGATTGAGCATAATGGGCTAGGGATAATTTTCTTTAGCATTGTTATTTTGAAAGGCATGGTTGCTTGTTAGCATCACTTGAGTATTTATATCTTCATGTCAAACTATAGACTATTGCTTTGAATCCTCATGTCTATGCTATGAAAATAACTTGATGAGTATGTTGGGTAGCATTCCACAATAAAAAAATTGTTTTATCACTTTCCTACTCGAGGCCGAGCAGGAGTTAAGCTTGGGGATGCTTGATACGTCTCCAACGTATCTATTATTTTTGCTTGTTCCATGCTATGATATTATTATTCTTGGATGTTTTTAATATCATTTCATAGATTTTTATATCATTTTTGGGGACTAATCTATTAACTTAGTGCCTTGTGCCAGGTCCTGTTTTCTGCCTTATTTTTGTTTTACAGAAAATCACTATCAGATAAGATCAAATTGTCCCGAAAATTTTTGGAGATTTTTTTCTGGAGATAAGGATCAACTTCAACTTGAGAACCAAGGCAGAAGCTTCCAGAGGGGGCCACATGGCACCAGGGCGCACCCCAGGGGGGGCGTCCAAGTGCCATGTGGGCCCCCTGTCTCCTTTTGCCCTACTTCCACCTCTATAAATTCAGAAGAATTCCAAAAACCCTAGGGGAGTCCACGAAATACTTTTTCCGCCGCTGCAAGTGTCTGTTCTCGCGAGATCCCATCTGGAGGTCTTCTCCAGTACTCCGCCGGAGGGGGAACTCATCACGGAGGGGCTCTACATCAACCTTGCTGCCTTTCCGATGATCCGTGAGTAGTTCACCATAGACCTACGGGTCCGTAGGTAGTAGCTAGATGTCTCTCTCTCTCTTTGTGTTTCTCAGTACAATGGTCTCCATGATATTATGGAGATCCATCCGATGTAATGACTTTGTGCGGTGTGTTTGTTGGGATCCGATGAATTGTGAGTTTATGATCAGATCTATCCTTGTTTTATTTGAGTTCTTCTCTGATCTCTTTTATGCATGATCTAGAATAGCCTTGTATTTCGTCTCCGAAGTTTTGGTTTGGTCTGGCCAACTAGATTGGATCTTCTTGCAATGGGAAGAGGTGCTCGGTAATGGGTTTGATCTTGCGGTGCTCAATCCTAGTGATAGAAGGGGAAATGACACGCATGTATTGTTGCCATTAAGGATAAAAAGTTGGGATGAATTCTTATTTGCGTTTAACTTGAATACATCATGTCATCATTCTTTATGCATTACTTCGTTCTTTTGAACTTAATACACTAGATTCATGCTGGATAGCGATCGATGTGTGAAGTAATAGTAGTAGATGCAGGCAGGAGTCGGTCTACTTGTTTAGGATGTTATGCCTATATCATGATCATTGCCTTGGATAGCGTCATAATTATTTGCTTTTCTCTCAATTGCCCAACAGTAATTTGTTTACCCACCATATGCTATTTTCTTGAGAGATGCCTCTAGTGAACTCTACGGCGCCCGGGTCTACTTTTATCATAAGATCTATCTTGTTTTCTTATACAAAAATACCAAAAATATTTGCTACATATTTTTATCTTTTATTTATTTATCAATCTATCAATCTATCATATACCTTTTATCTCGTTACTTGACCGCCGAGAGATTGACAACCTCTCGTTTGCGTTGGGTGCGAAGGTTTGCGTTTTGTGTGCATGTGTTGTTTACGTGGTGTTGCTTGGTTCTCCTACTGGATTGATAACCTTGGTTTCTTAACTGAGGGAAATACTTACTCTACTGTGCTGCATCGTACTCTCCTCTTTAGGGATAAATATCCAGCGCAGTTTACAAGTAGCAGCTGGTGGTATGGGACGTCTTTGTCCTTCGTTGTCTCCTCCATTGGTATTCGGCTATCGAGGTGTCGGTAGACGGATAAGGGCGGATGGTACAGGCGGCTTCAGCGACGAGTTTATGCGCTCTGGTCAAAACAAAAGATCTCTGATCAGACTATGTGGCCGCGCGCTTGTGTCGTGTCCTTGTTGAAGGTGGTGGATTGAAGCTTGGCTTTGGGGATGAGAATCCGGAGTTCAACCTTGTGGTGGACTCGCCATCATCGGCGCACGTGCGGCGATTCCATCTTTAAGGCGTAGCCTAGGAGTTGTGTATTTTTCGTTTATGTTGTCTCTTGTATCACAGGGATTAGTGGCTATCTGGGGGAGGTACTGTCGCGAGGTATTCAGTCTCAGGGTTCGTTTTCCACTTTATTTCTGGGTCGATGGTGTTCGGCTGCTGGATTTTGCACTATTAATAATATATGGCTGCATGCATCGTCCTGATGCAGAGGCCGAGGATTATCCTCCTTTTAAAAAAACATTTAGTCTTCTACAATTGCTGACACTCATGACATATTTATGGAGGAAAAGTTTCAACCAAACACACAGTATGATGGGGGTATATAGTTTCACCTCCCAACTTATTTACTTTGAGGGTAATGTCAACAATAATAACTCATGATCACCTACATCCAACTGGATATATGTGCCTGGATCTTTCCCCACCACATGATGCTTGCCAAGAGAGAAAATAAAAACGGAATAGAGATGAACACTATTGACTCTTGCATAAAAGTAAATACAGAAAAGTAAAAGATAGACCCTTCGCAAAGGGAAGCAGAGGTTGTCATGCGCCTTTTATTTTTGGATGTGCAAGCTCTTAATGTAAAGGAACGTCACTTTATATTGCCCTTGTGATAGCAACCTTTATTATGTAGTCTGTCGCTTTTATTTCTTCACCATCACAAGATCGTACAAAGCTTATTTTCCCTTACAATAAAAGATCATACATATTTAGGAGCAATTTTTATTGCTTTATGCACCGATGACAACTTACTTGAAGGATCTTATTCAATCCATATGTAGATATAGTGTACTCTGATGACAAGAAACTAGGTTTAAGGGGTTTTGGATGTACAAGTAGTATCTCTACTTAGTACGAATTTTTGGCTAGCAAAAGATTATGAGCAACCACCACATGTTAGAGGATCCATGACAATATAACTTCTATGTCAATATAAGCAAACATAACTCATTACGTTGTCTTCCTTGTCCAATGTCAACTATTTGATCATGCATAGAATATTTAATGGGGGCTCACAATCATAAATGATGTCCAATATAGTATATTTATATGTGAGACCTCTCTTTCTTTATTAATCATTCATGAGTTGCATCAATGACCAATGCTATGTTTGTTAACTTTCAACAAATTTCATCAACTATAATTTTTTTATGTGAAGTCATCACTCCCCATGGGATTAGCATATGATCGTTTTATTCTTTTTATTGCTATGATTCAAACTTGAAAATAAAGAAGCAAAACTCAAACTACTCTTTATTATATAACTATCACACTCAATTACATATATAGATAGATCACAAAACAAGCACTCGAAACTAGATCATACTAAAACTTTATTCTTCTAAATCCTGAAATAACTAAGGATCGACCTAAGATAGATAACGATGATGGAAAGTGATGGTGGTACGATACCGGGGCACCTCCCCGAAGCTTGGAACAAGCCAATGGTGGTGCCCATACCCGCATACTCAGTGATCTTTCTTCGGTGATGGTGGTTATAAAGTAGTGGGCTTGTCCTCCGTGTTCCAAGGCATAGGCTCTCCATCATAACATATGAATGTGTTTCCGGAGTCCTAAAATTTGCAGCTAAGCTCGCACCCTTAAATTTGGCTTCATACTCAAAATTTTGGTTTTGTAAGTCAAAAATTTGGGCATGAAGGTGATCAATCCAGTCATTGAGCTTGAAGACAATGTCCCCAATATCCTTGTTGTGCACTTTCTGCTCATAGATGAATTCCATGATCATGGAGTGGTTGGCACTGAGTCCGCGCTCCACCATCCCTTGGCACTTGAAGATCTCCTGCTCCACTTCTTCAAGCCTGGCCTTTTCGCTTCCTTCCTTCTTGGGCCCTTGAACATCGCATATGTGGAGCACCCCCTCACGCATCTCAATGGCTTGAGGGTGTTTCATCACCTCCGGTAGGTAAGGGTTGATGACCTTCTCATTGAACTTGTCCTTGGACGAACTTGGAGGCGCCATGGTAGTCTAGATCTGTCAGAAAAACAACCCGAAACAAGAAAAGAAGAGAAACTTGTGATGCGGTGGTCAAAACATCCGGGAGTGTATATAATGAAATTTTATCTTGCAAAACACGTATATGGGAAGAAAACAGAATCGGGAAGGCACACGAGGGGCTCACAAGGCAAACCGGCGCGCCCTATGAATTTTTATCTTGCAAAACACGTATACGGGAAGAAAACGGAATCGGGAAGGCACACGAGGGGCTCGCAAGGCAACCCGGCGCGCCCAGGGGGTAGGGCGCGCCCTGTTGCCTTGCGACCTCCTCGTGGGTCCTCTCGGCTGTTTCTTATTTTTGTATTTTTCTAATATTCCAAAATAGACAGAAATAATTTTTATGGAATTTTTGGAGTCGGTTTACTTACCGTATCACATGCCTACTCCTTTTCAGGGTTCTGGAGCGTTCCGGGAGGTCTCTTTTATGTGTTCCTCCGGTGTCATTGTTTGAATAATATTAGTTTCAACATTAATGGGTGTACCTGAGATATAGTGTTTAATTCTTTGCGCATTTACCACTCTCGGATTAGTGCCTTCGGCATTGTTGATCTTGATGGCTCCATAGTGATAAACTTCTTCGAAGATATATGGTCCTTCCCATTTGGAGAGAAGTTTTCCTGCAAAGAATCTGAAATGAGAATTGTATAATAGAACATGCTTACCTCCTTTGAATTCCCGTTTTTGGATTCTTTTATCATGCCATCTTTTAACTTTTTCTTTAAACAACTTGGCATTTTCGTATGCTTCGGTTCTCAATTCATCCAGAGAGCTAATATCAAACAACCTCTTTTCACCGGCAAGCTTGAAGTCATAATTAAATTCTTTAATTGCCAAATAAGCTTTATGTTCTAATTCAAGAGGCAAATGACATGTTTTTCCATAGACCATTTTATCAGAGACATAACCATAGGATTTTTATAAGCATTTCTATAATCCCATAATGCATCATCAAGTTTCTTAGACCAATTCTTCCTAGATCTATGAATGTTCTTTTGCAAAATTAACTTTATTTCTCTATTTCTCTATTTAACTTCACCACTAGACTGAGGATGATAAGGTGATGCAATTCTATGGTTGACATCATATTTAGCAGGAAGTTAACAAAATGCATCATGAATAAAATGTGAACCACCATCAGTCATTAAATATCTAGGGACTCCAAACCTTGGTAGAATAACTTCTTTAAGCATTTTAATAGATGTGTTGTGATCATCACTACTATTTGGAATAGCCTCTACCCATTTAGTAACATAATCAACAACAATTGGATGGAAAAGGTCCAATATAATCAAAACCCCAAAGATCAAATGGTTCAATAACAAGTGACTAATTCATAGGCATTTCCTGACGTCTACCAATATTACCAATTCTTTGACATTCATCACAAGAAAGGACGAACTTACATGCATCTTTGAAGAGAGTAGGCCAATAAAAATCAGACTGTAATACCTTGTGTGCACTTCTGTCTCCCGCATGGTGTCCTCCATAAGCCTCGGAGTGACACTTCCGTAGGATTCGTTTGTGTTCATGCTCAGGTACACAACGTCTAATCACACCATCTACCTCTTCCTTATATAGATGTGGGTCATCCCAAAAGTAATGTCTTAAATCGAAGAAGAACTTTTTCTTTTGTTGGTATGTGTAACTAGGTGGTATATATTTAGCAACAATGTAATTAGCATAGTCCGCATACCAAGGATTATTGCGAGAACTAGAAGCATTAACAACAGCTAATTGCTCATCAGGAAAACTATCATTAATAGGCAGTGGGTCATCAAGAACATTTTCTATCCTAGACAAGTTATCTGCTACAAGATTCTCAGCTCCCTTTCTATCAATAATATGCAAATCAAATTCTTGTAATAAAAGAACCCACCTAATTAGCCTAGGTTTGGCATCTTTCTTTTCCATAAGATATTTAATAGTAGCATGACTGGTGTGAATTGTAACTTTAGAATCAACAATGTAAGATCTGAATTTATCACATGCAAACACAACTACTAAAAATTCTTTGTCAGTAGTAGCATAATTTCTTTGAGCACTGTCTAGAGTCTTACTAGCATAATGAATAACATCCAATTTCTTATCAACTCTTTGACCTAGAATAGCACCAACAACATAGTCACTAGCATCACACATTTTTTCAAAGGGTAAGTTCCAATCAAGCGGTTGAACGATGGGTGCTAAAATTAAGGCTTTCTTAAGTACTTCAAAGGCTTCTACACAATCATCATCAAAGACAAATGGAACATATTTTTGCAAAATATTAGTAAGAGGCCTAGAAATTTTAGAGAAATCTTTAATGAAAGCATGCCCAAGGAAACTTCTTATACCTTTAATATCTTTAAGACATGGCATTTTCTCAATTGCATCAACTTTAGCTTTATCTACCTCAATACCTCTTTCAGAAATTTTATGCCCAAGGACTATACCACCATTCACCATAAAGTGGCACTTCTCACTACAGCAGGATGCTGCTAACGCGACATATGAATCAGAGGCCCTTTGACGAAACTGTATGCGATGCATTAATCACAAACGGTGTTGTAATAAAACCGTCACCAATAATACGCACTGTTTGCGATGGCCGAGACATCAAACACGATTCAGATTTGAGTTGTGTGTGTGATACGTGGCATACAGTTGATCCATACGAACTGTTTGCGATGAGATAGAACAACAGAAACAGTCATCCATATCAACGAACTTGGTATGTGTGCGATAGACAGCATACAGTTCAGTCGGATGAATTGTTTGCGATGATCCAGAAGAACACAAACTCGGCGTAACAAGATTGGTGTGATACCTAGCAAACATGTCAGTAATCAGAATTGTGTGCAATAATTATATACAGCACATACGATTTTTTGTTGTGAATTGTGTGCTCGACAGGGCACACAATTCAAGAAACCAACTGTGGGTGATAATGTAAAAGATCTCTGTCGAATACGTATTGCTAGCCTTCTGCGATGAGATTGACAGGGGAAACAGAGATAACGAATTAATATGAGCGAACGGCAACAGAGAAATACAGTCTGCTTAATTTGGTCCTTGTTGTTGTTGTTGGATGGCCGCGTGACATCGGCTTGGCGAGGACGCTTCTTGCCACTAATCGTCGGCTTTTCATCGCGGCCGTCGTTGTCATCGTCGTCCTCCTCATTCGACCATTCCTCCTCCTCATCATCAACGTCCTTCGATGGCTCCTCGTCCATCTGGTCATCGTTCGATGACTCGGTCGACGGCTCCCTTCCATTATCCGGATAAAATCGAGGTCAAGGCTTGATGCCGGACTCATGGAAGATGAATGGGATGATTCCGAGGTTGACCTATCATCGGGCGCCAGACTGCTGGCGGAACTGTCATCCTTGCTGTTGCTTGACACGGCTGTGGTACGTATACAAACCGCGAAAAAGCGAGATTGCAGAGTGTGTGTAAGTGTGGCGCGGCCGGCCGAGACGATGAAGATTGTGGAGACTGAAGCGAGGGGAGAAGAGAAAAGTATGGAATTAAAGCAGGGTATTGACGGATTATATTGGCGCCTTGACAGGCGGTTAGAATCCTGATATAATCAACCACAATTATTAGTACCCAGTCGCTCCAAATTCCTGCGGTTGCGCAATTCTCAATGTGATAATTACGCACACGGGTTGTAGCGTCCAAATGTGAAACAAACAGTTGGCAAGCAATAGACGAGCTCTGCTTATTTATGTAGCCAGTAATAATCAAACAAAACCCCTAATCATCATTGCAAACAGCGTGTAGAAGATGGCTAATGCGACAACCACAGCTACACCTGCTAGTTCCTTCTTGTCTCTTGCTTTCATCTGTTGCCCGTGATTGATTCTTTCTTGCTTCATCGTAGTGAGCTTGTACACTCCAGATCAGTCAGTTTCTTCTTCAGCTTTATGTTATCTTCTGCGAGCTTGGTTATAACACTCCGGGCCCTGCCATGCCATTCATCATCCAACCAGTTAACAAAGGCACAAGCCTCATATCCCCGCTAAAGTTAAATAGAGTTCAGGATGAGCGGAGGCATCAACTCAACTTAAATGGTGAACTTAGGACTAACCTCTAAGGGGCAACTGCGAAACCGTCTGCCAATGTCGAATCCCTCCGTGCATACACGTCGAGCGGGAGTGTGTCCGTGCACACAACTCAACTTTTGGTACTTCTCTATGGTGCAAAACTCAGAGTCGAACTCATGTTGCAGGAGTCTGGAGTCATACTCCAGATCCGGCGGTTCATCGCTTTCCTGGGTGTGTGGGGGGTCATTCAGGACGGATTAAGTAGGGAGCTACTTTGGACATGCTAAAAAAGATCGGGATTGATTGGAACCTGACAAGACAATTCGGATCTGTAGTACACCGACCTTCTGATGACCTTAGGCAAGTGTTGGGCGGTGACCGCCGTCGTGGCGGCGCGGCCCGTCTCGCTGCCGAGAGCGACGATACGAGCCGGAGCAGCCGCACCGAAACCATTAGCACCACTTGTCCGCATTTCCCCAATCACTACAAAAAAAAGACACATCCATGACATTATGGCCCGAACGAAAAAAAATTCTGTCATGGTTATGACACTTCTATGACGATAATTGTGACAAAAACACGTATCATCATAGATGTGATGGGCTCCTACTTCTATGACAAAAAATCATGACAGAAAATGGGCTTTTCGTCCTGGGCGGGCCGGGGACGCACCTGCATGACATTCTTTGGGCCGTCCATGACATAAAAATCATGGTAGAAGTGAGGGCGAGGAAATTTTTGCGGAGTTCCCGGTTACGGTGGGTGGTCGAGGCCGAGCGATGCAGTGTGGTTTGTGCGTTTCTCTCTCATACGCGCGCGTGTGGTGCGAGGTGCCGTGTTTGCTAGAACTGAACCCGAGCGAGGCATTCGCTTACTGAACCCGAGCGCACTACATACTGAAGCCGATCAATCCCTTCGCTGATAACTGAACCCGAGCGATTCCTTCGTAGCTGGTGCTGCTAACTGAACCCGAGCGATCGATCGCTGCTGCTGCTTATACTGAAGCCGATCGAGCCCCCGTGAGAGACGTAGCCACTCGGTGTGTTGGGTTGCCTCTGGATGAATAGTGCCCGTTGCTGCCGCGCGCACGATACGTAGAACGAGTCGAGACGTGGTGATGTGTCCAGCCGGTTGGATGAACAGTTCCCATTGGGGGTTGGATGAACAGGACCCCGGCCGTGTGTAGGCGGTTGCCGCTGGATGAACAGGACCCCGTGGTAGTAGGCGGTTGCCGCTGGATGAACAGGACCCCAAGGAGGCCGCCACACACCCCAGCCGGTTGGGGTGGATGAACAGGACCCCGTGGAGGCTAGATGAACAGTAGCCGGTGGAGGCTGGATGAACAGTAGACGAAGATGAACAGTGGCTGGTGGAGGCTGGAGGAAGTCGACGGTGGATGAACAGTAGCAGGTGGAGGTTGGAGGAAGTCGACGGTGGATGAATAGTAGCCCGTGGAGTCATGTTTTGCGGTACGCCACACCCCTCCGATGAACAGGACCCCGTTTCGACCGTAGGCGGTTGGAGAGAAGTCTGTTTCCTCCGTTTTGCGGTACGCTAGACCCCTCCCAATCAACAGGACCCCGTTTCGACCGTAGGCGGTTGGAGAGAAGTCCGTTTCCTCTGTTTTGCTGTACGCCAGACCCCTCCCGATGAACGGGATCCCGTTTTGACCGTAGGCGGTCGAACAGAAGGCCGTTTCCTCCGTTCTGCGGTACGCCAGACCCCGTTTCAGCTGTTCCGTCCAAGCCGGTTGGCTCCCATCGAACAGGACGCATTCCAAGCCAGTCGGTTGCCTCCCGATGAACACGACTCTGTTTCTCCGTTCCGATCCTGCCCGTTGGCTGCCGATGAACAGGATGCCGTCACTGTACGCGTTCGAGACCACGCCCTTATGGACGTACGTGGTCATCTTTTTGCAGCGTGGCTGTACGTATGTGTACACGATTTAGACGGGACTGCCTGAACTGCTACCGCTCCTCTTTTTTTTAAACACTGCTACCGCTCCTTACTCGGCCATGGTTGATCGTGGCAGACAGACCGATGGACCAGTATGTACGTACACGTTTGCGACCAGAATGACAACGCTATGTACGCTTCGACCGGGTGGGTCCCAGCTGTCAGGGAGGATAAGGTGGCACTTCCTTGCGTGCGAAATATAGATGGTGGGTCCGAGCTGTCAGGGGGGGTTCATTTTTTTGCGCGTAATAAGGAGGCACTTCCTTGCGTGCGAAGATGTAGTTTGTGGGTCCAGCTATTAGCCTCACCGCGTATAGTCCTCTTCCGATGGCTGTCGTTCGTTGACCATGTTGATGACGCCGCGCCGAGAGCACCAACGCGGTGGACGACGGCGAGGCCTAAGAAGGGAACGAATCGGAACCGGTGAAGACGCCGAGGGGAGTACGAGGGTTGACTGGTTCGGCTGCGGTGTGAGGGTGCCGTCGCCGCAGCATAACAGGGGGTGTGGGTGAATAGAGGGATGGCCTGGCCAGCGATGGTAGTAGGAGGGGGCGGTGAGGCCTGCGCGGCAGCACAGCCTGCCACGGGAGGCAGGAGCACGCGGTCCCGCCGGCGTTGGTTTGGGCGGCTGGAGCAAGAAAATCAGAGGTTGAAGAAGCAGCACGACCGTTGGATTATCATCCAACGGTCACTACTGATAGAATCGTTTGTTGACTAAGGTGACAAAGCCCTGCGTATGTGTCAACTCAGTAGGGCCACAAGTCAGCCTCCAAATATGGTGGCCCCAGTTGTCATGGGGAGCAATCTTTACTTTTCGCTTAATAAGGAGGCACTTCCTTCCGTGCAAAGATATAGCTGGTGGGTCCCAGCTGTTAGTGGGAGAAACCTTTTTTTTTGCAAAAGACAGATGCCCTTCTAGTGGGTCCCCGATGTCAGGTGGAGGAATCATTATTTTGCGCGTAATAAGGAGGCACTTCCTTGCGTGCGGCCGTGGACCTAGCTGTCAGCCTGTTCACGTACAGTCCTCTTCTGATGGAAGTCGTTCCTTGACCACGTTGACCACGCCGCGCCGAGAGCACCAAGGCAGTGGACGACGGCGATGCCTAGGAAGGGAATGACCCGGAGCCGGGGAAGACTCGTCAGTTGTTTCCGACGCGAAGGGGAGTACGAGGGTTTACTGGTTCGGCTGCAGTGTGAGGCTGCAATCGCTGGAGAATAACAGGAGGTCTGGGTGAGTACAGGGATGAGCAGGCCAGCGATGGGAGTAGGGTGGGGCGGTGAGGCCTGCGCGGCAGCACAGCCGGCCATGGGAGGCAGGAGCAAGCAGTCCCGCTGGCGCTGGTTTGGGTGGCTGGAGCACGAAGATTAGAGATTCAAGAAGCACGACAGCCGTTGGATGAACATCCAACAGTCACTGCTCTCGTGTGTCGACTAAGTTGACACGGTCTTGCATACGCGTCAACCTATTTTTTTTAGGAAAGCGTACGCGTCAACCTAGTAGGCCCACAAGTCAGCCTCAAACATGTGGAAAACAGCATACAGCCCATCTGCCATTATTTCGAATAAATTAACAGCCCATTTGCTTTGTGAAGCCCATATTCTTTTTCAAGCACATATTCTTTTTTTAGGGGAAGCACATATTCTTTTTGTTAGCATTACAACCCATATTCTATTTTTTAACAAAAGCGGTTTCCCACCCGCCACATTTTTTATTAATGAAGCGAATTACAGCCCATATTCTGGCCACGGTTAAAAAATTCAACGAAATTTTGCATATTTCGGTGCGGTCCGAACTGCTTTAATCCCGAAATTTCGATTAACATTCAAACTAATTTAAAAAATAAATTTATATCAATTTAAAATCCAACATAATTTTCCCCGCGAAAAACAATCGAATTTGATATCTCAAAATCCTAAAAAATGATTATTGAAACTTATTGCCGGTTTGCTGTGTTCTTAAAATTTACAGCCCATTTCTTACTACCTATAGCCCATTTTCTGGGCAAGCGAATACATCCCTCTCATCCGTAAAGATTTGCAGCCCAGCATGGCTGAGAAAAGCAAGTAGGCCTCCGTTGGGTATTCTTTAAAAAAAATAGAACTGGGCTAGCTCTTTTCAGAAAGAAAGAAAAAAAAACAACTGGGCTCATCATGTGGTAAACATAAAATAAAAGCCTGGGCTAGACGGGCCACGGCCCCCACACAGCCCCGTTGGTACCCTGCCCCGTCTCTACAACTAAATAACAACTGCGCAACCTGCTGGGTCCTGGTGTCAGCCGCTCGTTGTTTAATTCTCTCATTTATTGACTACGTTGACAATGGCATGGGACATAGATGTCAAACCATTAGGAGGAAGCATTTTTTTTGCTTGTACTAATAACGAGGCACTTGCTTGCGTTCTGCCATGACCCTGGTGGGTCCCTACTGTCATCCTCTCCACGTACAATCATCTCTTTATTCCTCTCGGTTGTTGACCACGTTGACAACGCCAGACGGCGGCGCACCACGACAGACGTTTATTCCTCTCAGCCGTGGGGGGGCGGGCACTGAAGGCGGGAGCAGGCGGGACCGACGACATGGTTTGGTTTGGGCGGCTCGATGAAGAAGACAAGAGATAGAAGAAACACGACAGATGTTGGATGTCAATCCAACGGCTGGTAGGCAGAATCGTTTGTTGACTAAGTCGACACCACCTTGGATAGGCTTTCTCCTCGTGGGTCCCAAATGTCAGAATCCAAATCCGTCACGGCCACGCAGCCTTTCTTTTGAAGAATTACCGCCTATTTGGTGTGCAAGCTCAAAATTAGTTTGTGGGTGCTGGCGGGCGCTAAGCACTTGGGTTCTGTAACGCACAATGAGGTCAAGCAGCCGGCGAGAGTGATGTTATTTCCCTGAGATTTGTTATAATATTTCTCTCTTAATTAAGGAAATGGCAAGCCATTTGCCTTGTTTCAAAGAAAAATGACAGTCACGGCCGAGTTGAAAAGGGCAACAACATCTAACTCAAGCTTACAAACGGTACAAAAGCACAAGGATTAATTGTTCATCAGGTTTAGACAAAAACCAGATTGAAAAGAGCAACAACATCTAACTCCACCACTGTTTTCGGTAGGCACAATCAAATGGATCGGTCAGGTCCAGAAAATGAATATCCTCAGTCCTAAAATTTACTAGATCATGACCACAAGATGTCATAAATAGAAGCCCGACACATTCAGAAGCCCTTTTGTCCACCTGAAACTGCTTTTTTTGCTCTTCAACATACCCATCCGTCAAAACCATGCTGCTGATGAACTTAAGCCTAATGGACAATAGTAACCTCGCATTCTGCAGGAAGAAATTGACAAATCTAGTGTTTGCATGGTTGGCTACATATCGTTCCAGCATTATTGTCTTCAATCGAATGTCATGAGAACTGAGAAAATCCCTTTTCTTACGAAACCACCGATTGGTTATAACTTTCTTACCCCGTCCTGTTGCCTAAATAGACATGAAGATTGAAAACGGTTAAGGTCTAAAGAAAGAGTGTCGAATGAGCAATAGCTGAATGGTTAATTCTAATACACTATATACGGGCTTCCAATGTGCGTGAAATTATCACCTTTGTATACAACTTCTCCAGACATGGAAAGCATTGCAGCAAGCCAATAATCTTGTTCAGATCAAAAGTATTCATATTTATATATAAGATCTTGACAGAATCCAGCAGCATTGATAGGCTATCCATGGAAAAACTCTTCATTGAGCATAGAACATAATATTAGTACAAAAAGTGTACTCCAAGATGATATAGAACTTATGCGCACAAATGAAAAATGCAGCTTATGATTACAAGTGTAGATGATAATATACAGTACCTGAAGAACTATGAAGCCAAACACCATCTTGAAATGAGCACAGAGATCATGTATTACACCCAAGGTCTCCAGTTTAGGCGCAGAGACGACATTTATTTGCGAAGGTGAATAACGAGAATCAAGTATCAACCTTTGAAGTGAGGGGGCATCTTCGATGATGAGCTCCCTTCCGTCAAAAGAAATTGCAAGTCTTACAAGGTTAAGCGACTTTATTTGGAGACAACCGATTCTAACTGTCAAAACAAGCACCAAGCACTCCAGAGCCGGGCAACTGGAGTTGATGATGCTGTGCAATGAGGCCTCCGACATACGAACCAACACAAGTGAAAGTTTTTTGACAAGTGGGAGTCGAAGCTTTTGTACCAGATTGTCTGGTAGTTTGAACAGCGCAAAGGTGGCGGTGTGGAGAGAGGAGGAAAACCGCGCGATGGACATCGATGTTGAGGGCACAAGTACATGGCGTTTGGAATGTGGTATGTGATTTATCTGGGAATAGTACAACTCAAGCACCTGGAGTTTTTCGAATTCAGGGGATTTCAGCCAAGCGTCCATCGTGCAGGGCATGCATAGGTAGCATGCCAGGATGCAGAGGCGTTGAACGGAGCCCTGGTGGGAGGAGATGATGACTCCGGGGAGTTCAAAATCATTATAGAGAGATAGGCCACGACAGTCGAGATTAAGAGGCGCGGCGCGCCATAGAGGGCGCCACCGAGATGCGAGGACTTGGGTGCGGCAGCCATCCTTGGTGGGGAGAAGGGAGATGATCTCCCCAAGGATGGCGTCCGGGAGATCGTTGATGAGGTCCGCCCGAGATTCTTTGGGTTCCTTAGATCCAGGGGGTGGCCCTCGCCGCTTCTCCCCGCGCTGCCGGATGCGGGATCTACGACAGGCATCGCCGCTGGCGGGAGCCTCATCTTCTTGGCGCTAGGGTCAGCCGACTCCATTTTCCTTGCGGGCGCTGCGTCGAGTTCATGGATTTGAGCAGAGTAACGAATGATGAGCCTAATTGTAGTGCGAATGAAGAATAAGGCGAGCTGGGATTTTCTATAGCAGTGAGGAAGAAGGGGAGCTAGGGTTTTCTGTAGGAGTGAGGTGGGGAATTTGGGGGTACGAGTGGAGCGAGCTGACCTGAAGTGGGAGAGAGGAGGAAGGAGAGCACCCAGGTTTTTTTTGGGGGTAGTGTGCTGGGGGAGCGCCTCTCATTAAGTAAATATGGGCTTTTGAATTGATTTTATTATTTAGGGTGGATGGGCTCTTTTGTCTTGGGCCCAGAGAAACAATTACTACTAGTACAGTGTAGACACTCTACAGCTACCCAGAAAAACAATTAACTACTACTACAGTGGATACACTACCGCTTCTGGCTCCTTCTCGGTCATCAAAACGTCTCCCGCTACTGAATGCCGTTTTACTTTCGTTCACCGACATGTGGGCCATGCAACGCGCGGGCCCAAATGGCATCCACCAAATTAGAAGGCGGTATGCAGGAGGAGAGTCACCCTGGTCGTAGCGTGGCAGTAACGAGCCGTCATATCAGAAAACCCCACCTCCCCGCGGTCTAAGTTGGATGGACGAAGCAACCATCATTTCACTCTTCGCTGAATCCGCTTCTCCCTCATCGTCTTCAAGAAAGCAACACTCGCTTCTGCCATTATTCTTCTCTCCCAACAAAGGGAAGGTAAGCGGATCCGTGATGTTGGTATATTTTGTTTCCAAAAAAAAATCTTTTGCAAAGCAGTAACGGATCCTCACTGCAATTGTGTTTACCTTTCAGTTGTCTTCTATTTGTCAGTTTCATGATGGATCAAGGAGAACCAGGCAAAGATCTGCCGATGCTGGAGCAGACGCGGGAGGCTGATCTCCACGAGACAGAGAGCTCCAAGAAGATGAAGGCCACCACCGAGCCGACCCTAGATACGCTCACGGCCACTACTGAGATGGTCAACGCCATGTTTGAGGTTACAACCCCTGTGGCCCTGCAGGAGCAGTTTTCCCCCTTCGAGGATGTGTCCCCCCCACTGAGCTGCCAAGGTGATTTTATTCTCTACTGATCTTGATTGTGGTTTTTCATCTAAGTATGTGGTGATAAATAATGCAAGATTTATTAGCTTCGATGCCATGATACCTTCCCTGTCATGCATACTTTTGACTCTACAAAGTGGTTTAAATAACCTGTGTTTTTTATATTGGAAAGTAATTCAGAATTCGTTTCTGTTTCGATTTGAGCCCTGATGCAGACAAGGATTGCGTGGTTGTACATGTCACTCGCTATGAGGCGGATGACCTGAATATACGCACTGGGAAAACAAAGTTCTTAGGTTGTTCGATCCTGGAAGCCAGTTGCACTTATACCAAAGACGAGATGTATTCCAGCTACACTATTGTCAGGCGTGTTGTAAAGGGTGTACTGAAGCACAAGAAGTTCAAAGCTACTCCTTCGTTTGTGAGGCATACTGTTCTTGTCAAGCTTACGCAGGAAGATGACGTGGCATGCCTCGACAGACAAGTTTACGAGTGGCAAGGCCACAAGGTTATCTTCAAGAAGGTTGACAGGATTGAGCTGCTGCCGGACGTCCTCGATGATGTTCATGGCAAGGTCCGTCTTGTGTCCATCCCAAATTAGATCGATGGCATGAAATAGTTGGCCCAGCTAGTGTTTTCGAAGTAGTTTGGATTGTGTTTAATTACCCGGACCTTGCGTATTGTCGAGCCCTTTGGGGGCTAGTACTCTGTTTGAATCCATCTATGGGAACTAGTGCTACTTTTGTGTGCCCATGAATCATGTGAGAACCATCGTAATTGTTGCCGAATCAGATGCATCCTCACTAGTTTTTTCATGTAATATGGCTTGGTAAGACATAAGTTGCCACAGTTTATCATACGAGCAGTGTGTGTTTGATGAAATAGAGTACTTGTTCGACAACTATGCGCCGACGTATACATAGGGTACGTAAGGCTGGTTAAGTACTTGTAAACACTGTTGGTCTTACACCACTTGCAAGAAGTTGTGCAAACACACGGCACATTGGTGCAGCTCGCTTCAACACTGAAAAGTCGGCTATCGACCAACTCACAATCAATACATGGCACATAGGGTACGTATCTTGTTACAGTGGTTCATGCAGTTAACTGAGGCCACAATGTAAATTCCAAATGTTCATACGCTAGTCCGGCATTCATGTGGAACATTCACATTAAACACGGCTTCATAAATTCAGCAATTTTATACATCTCAATGATTCATACTAGAACATAACCAACAATTACTAGTTCACAGCAAACGACAAAGTTGTGAGAAGGTTTACAAAACAGGAAAAATCAAGCAAGGCTTCTCTCAGCAAAGGGCCTCCCTAGGCACGCTTTAATTTCCTGGAGTTCACTCTGGTTTTTCTTGTTGCCACCATCCAGGGTTCAGTTCTCTCATTCCAGAATAAGCAATTATAATTGTATTCTCAGTTGGAATAGTGAACTGAACCATGTAGTGGACTGACCATCTGAACTTCTTGTGCAGTTCCACTAAATTTATGCACCACTATTGCAGAAATAAGTAGACCACAATGTCTCTTGTCCGCTCCGTGCTCGGTGCAACCAAAATGTGCAATCAAATTTGTGCAGTTCCACTGGGATGAAAGCAATGTTACCTGTGTGAGATTTAAGTGTAACTGCAGAAACACTTAAATGGTGAGGCAGATGTGGTTGCTGAGCGGCAAACATTCATGCAGGATGTCTGCATTTGTCCCATTTTTATCTCCTCGGCGACATTTTCCTATGTAAGCACAGGAAATCTAGACCTGCTCGTTCTCATTTGCGTTGTCCCCCCAACACCCCTCGCTTTCTTTCCTTTTTCGACAAGAGACAGGTCCACTTCCCCCCACCCTTCGCCATCTACCCTGCTTTCTTCCCCTTTTCAACCAAGAGACCGGTTGGGTAGCCAGTATCTACTACTTTCCCCCATTTCCTCTTAGAACCAAGTCCTAGATTCATGCTACAGCCTTCCCACTTTCTTCCCTGTTTGAACCAAGTCTTAGATTCGACTGTGTGAACTAGCTTTACCTCTAATAATTTAAAACTCTAGGTGGCTTTAGAACAGCCGACAGAAGTAGAAAAAGATCCACATGCAGCCACGTGGGGAGTAGGGGCAGTAGAGCAAGGCCGGTTTCGAAGGAAGATATACCTGAGGGTTGTCGGGATGTGGCAAAGACGGTGTCGGGAGGCCGCATCTTGGCCACAATACCGCAGGGAGCAAGAAGGGGTCAGAGGCCCTCCCGAGCCGGCGCTGTCTCGGAGAGAATGCACGGCTGCCGATCGGGACGCACGGGCAGCTGTTGGTCTCATCAGTCACCGCCGACGACGGCGTGAATGATGCACCTACACCCCTGCCCCGGCCGAGCTGGTCCGGCCGGATTTGTGACCAGCGGTGAGCAAAGAGAGAGTGTGGCCACCTATGTCTTGTTTAGATCTGGAGAGCATGAGAGAGTGAAAGAGAGGAACCCTAGTAAAGCAAGTGCCGAGGCTCCTGCTTATATATATAGTGGAGTGAATTTGTTATAGCAACCGTTATTAAATTGAATAGGCGTGAACCGCTATTTTCATTTAAAGTTCAAGTAAAAATAAAACTTGCCACCACTTCTAGGTCGCACTATCAAATCACCGCTTCCAGGACACACTATGTACTGTACGTATCATTCACGTGTGGTCCCCGACCCTCCATGAAGTTGAAAACTAGACGAGTCAAAATTGATGTGAAACAAGGAAGACAAATGAATCTCTCTTTCTTTCATAGATGATGTCTGTAGATTATATATCCCTGAAGGGACACAAACGAATGGACATATCCATTCGGGAGGGCGCAAGGAGAGACGCAACGGTTAGAACAGGCTAACGCCTGTCGGTTTACAAGGAGGAGATTATCCATAATTAACTATATCTAATTAATTCTTAACAAAAATGTCAATTGGGATGCCTCTTTGTAAACAAATGTGCTACTAGCTTCAAAAAAATATATGTGCGCTCCTACGTGTACCCGCGCGTGGGTGTGAGAGAACTAGTGCGTGCGTGCACCGCTTCTCTTCGTGAGAGTACAATATACTACCCCAAAGAACGTTTGCCACAAGAGTAGTAGTATAAGTGTGTGACATGTGAGTTAAAAAAGAAGGTGTGCGACGTCTTTTATTTTTTAGAAGTTCTGAGGGTAGGGTGTGAAGAGCACATATGTGTGTGACGTCTACCTACAGATAGACGATGGGTGCGAGAGGACTCGGGAGAGTCGTGACTCGTGAGGGTGCGTGTGTGCGTGAGAGAGAGGGGGCACGTATCAATGCAATGCATGTGTCCGTAAATCATATCTGGCAAACGTTTGCCACAAGCCGTTTCCTGACGAACGCCGAAAGAACCGTGAGATCGGCATCCGACGGTGTCAGTTTTGCCATGGCATTTAACAGAACAGCCACTCCTTCGACACACAAATCTTCCACGTGAATGTTAGCAACTGCCGTATGCTCCTTCCTCCGTTCCAAAATGTAGTGCATATAGCTTTACTGAAAATTTGAACCTCCCAAACTTTTACGGAGTTTTCGTAGAACAACATGCACATTAGAATACCCAGTATATATCATTTCATTCATCATCCAGAGGTAACTATAGAGATGGGGGAGGAGTGTACAAAGAAAGACCGTCGTATCACCTGCAGCAATTTCAACCATCCTTTGGTGTGGAGGAATATCATAGGAACTCTATATGATATGATTTTTATAGGAATTTTTCCTTTAGAGCCAATTGGTTCATAGGAATAGATTCCTATACTCCACATTTCAAAGGAAAATAAACATGATATGATTTTTATAGCTTTAGAGCCACTTGGTTCATATGAATGGATTCCTATACTCCCACAATTTCAATGGAAAATAAACATTAGCCTAGATTAATTCAATAGAAAAGTCCCTATGATGTGAACCAAATGACATCTCTTTTCCAATCCCTACTCATAGGAATTGAGATACATGTCATCTCTAGATTCAATAGAAAAGTTCCTATGATGTGAACCAAATGACATCTCTTTTCCAATCCCTACTCTTAGGAATTGAGATACATGCATTCTCTTTCCCTACAACTTCCATATATACATCTTCTATTCCTAAATAGCTAGTACAACCCACTAGCTTTTTCCTGGACATGCAACTATGGCACATGAACACGTCATGCATGCAAGTCATAAATCACATTGTTTTTGTACTCTATGCATGCAAGCACCACATCATCAATTCGTCCATGTTACTCATAAGTTATTTTTTGCATTAGATTTTGTATTGACAATATATGTGTTGGTCACGTGCACACATATGTAGTTCACAGTCACATTTTTGTTAGAAATGTCATTCTTTTAACTGCAATTCATTTTTTCTCTTTTCATTACCTTTTTATTTTATTTTCATTTTAAGCATACATTCACTTCCCATTAGTTATAGATGTTTTTGCAGGAATTTTTTGCATTATTTTGAGTAGCAAATTTCACGTGGCCGCCGGTATATCCAAACGCGGATCCCATGCGTCATTGCCTTTCGGTCGAACCTACGTCCACAATTTCTTGTACGTATATCTCTACTGCTCCCCGAACCCAAAATTCTGCCTCGTTCCCGTAAAACCGAGCGGCCCACCCGTATTAAGGCGTCGACTCCAACTCAATCCCTCTCCCGTTTACTACGGCGTGGGCCCCGCACGCCGTAGTACTCCTAGAAAACCTACCCGCCGCACGCATCATCGGTTTTCTTCGACTAGCCACAATGGAGAGTAACATACACTAGTAACATACACATATTTCTAGACTATGATACTACCTTCATAGTGGGTAGTAACATGAGTGTGGTGTCATGCAAAGCTTCATTTATTAGGTTATAGACTCATATTGTATTGGTATGTGTGATGTTACTCATAATATGAGTAACTAGCTAAAGAGGACAAGGGAGAAGCGGATTTGTAGTGGAGGCTCCTACCGTAGGGCGCCCTAGGTAGCTGCCGCACGCATCATTGCTTTCCATTTTTCTTTATGCTCCTGCGCCCTAGAGTGAAATGATGGTTGCTTCGTCCGTCCAGCTTTGTGATTTGACCCCTCATCGCTCATTTACTACTGGTCACTGCGACGTTACGACCGGGGTGCCTCCAAGTCCAACAGCTGCTCCAAACTGTAATTTGCTGCATCGCACGTGGAACAACACGGTGAATGACCCACTTGGTTTTGCTCCTTGGTGAATCCCGACTATATTGATATAAATATAGTATCCAGATTAGTAAAAATGAGGTGATTTTACCGAGCGGTGGGCGGGGGAGCATGGCCTGTCATGCAGTCCCATGTGTTATGATGTACTACCAAGCCCACGCGCGTCCCTCCTGAGGCAGAACAATGGCAGAAGCAATACGTGGTTTTCTTGAAGGAGATGATGGAGAAGCGGATTCAGCGAAGTGTGAAATAATGGTTGCTTCGCCCGTCTGCGGGAAAGGTGCGGCTTTGTGATTTGACGTCTCATTGCTCATTACTACAACTACTAATGCGGCTCTACGACTTGGGTGCGTCCCACCTGCTGTTCTGCACTGTTATTTGGTGCATGACACGCGGATCTGGTTGCTATATGTCCCACATGTCGGCGAGAGGAAGTAGACCATTTATGAAAGCGACTGTCTCCACTCTTAGTATGACGAAGGAGTACAAGACACGACTTGGTTTTTGCTGCTTCGCCCGATCCATCGATACAAACCCCGACTAAAAAAGGCGAGGGTGGGTCTTTTCCCGCGCGGTTGGCAGGGCAGTTTGGCATAGTCTGTTCGATAGATAGAGCGAGAGAAAGTTGTGATGAAATGCTTGAATGCTTGTAATTTGTGCCAAATTTTGACCAAATATTTAATTGACAAAATGTTAGCGCATGTCAACAAAAATTATATCGTTGAATTCGTATTTGAACATAGTTTTCAATGATATAGATTTTTGTGACATGCAATAACATTTCGTTAGTTAAATACATGGTCAAAATTGGCACAAAATACGATGTGGAATGATAAATCAGGACGGAGGTACCCCCACAAGGTCGGTCTGGCATGCTGTAGTACCCCCTGCTTTTTTCTGCTCGGATTGCCCAACAAGCACCAAGCAAAAAGTGCATGTATTGGCCTAGACACATGCAGCCATCAACACGAGTAATCATTTCGCAAAAAAAAATCAACACGAGTAATCAATTGCTATTGACACGACCTTGTTTTTTTTGGCTGCATGGGGAAGAACAACGAGGCAGGAAGAGAAACAAGCAAGGTTGAGCGACTTAGTTTTGGGAAAATCTGATTTTACGGAGTTACTGTACAACGTACCCACTATGGAGGTACTACTACTACTAGTAACATAGCCTAGGGTAGCTTGCTGTAGCACGGACTCCAAGGAAATTGGTGTCAGACGAGACTCGTACTATACACTATATACACTATACTACTCCTACCACTGTACTACTACTACTCCACTACTACTACTATGAGGCCATCCAACCGTGTCCCGCCAGAAGACTGCGGACACCAATTACTCGTTCATATTTAAATTTGTTTTCACACAGCAAAATATCCCTGAAAACAACAACACATGAAAAAATTCACGGCGAACGAGGGATTTGAATGTGCTGGGAGGGGTGGGGCTGGAAGGGGCTGTTTGGATCTTGCTCGGGGTAGCCAAAATAATGGCGAGCCTTTTGTCCACCCGTGCCTTTGCCACCGATGAACGAGTAGAGCTCGGGTGCTCCTCCAGCGCACGCGTCAGATACAAGCTCGCACTAGCTGATTTTTATTTGTCCCACCTCGCCGCCCGAGCTGGCCGCAGACCGAAGGGCACATCTCCAACAGCGACCCGCAAATTACGCCATCCAACCGTAGCCGCACACATTTTGACAACAACTCAACTAACCGGACGAAATTCGTGCAAACACGGCGATATTTCATGTAAACAATGGCAGAATTCAAATAAAACACCGGATTTTCATATAAATATGACGAATTTCATTACATTTATAAACCAACTAAGCAGTGCTACTCCTGAACTGCACGGGTATAATAATACCTAGTCTAAATGGTCGCCCTCAGATCCCTTTGTCTTCCTCATGTCCGGCCGCACGATCATCGGACTGCCGGGAGCCCCGGAGCCAGAGGTATATGCTTCAGCGCAAAGGACGGCTTGCTTCCCCACCGCTCAACTGAGTGAAATCCTTGGCTGATGCCTAAGATCGAGTCGAAGGGGGCTTATCCGCTTCCGTGGAGCCCATGCGGGGTCGACGAAGGTCCTCGCAACAGAATGACCCAGCAAGACACCTGCTGTGTTCGCCGGAGTCGCCTCGGCGGTGGCCTTCATGGGACCCAAGCGGCGGCGGCCTCCCATGTCCTACTTCTCGATGATGGCGGCAGACGCGGAGGCACTGGCCACAGACTCGTCGCTCTCCGCACACCCGGCTTCTGTCTCTGCCTACATGGCGCGACCGCAGGCACGGGAGTCATGGCCACAGACACAGGAGGCGCGGTACGAGGCGGCATCGTGGACGGCAGCGACGACGCCCGTGCTCCGCGCCGTGCCGGCGTGGAGCAACTCGCCGCTCCTCGTCGAGCTGGCCTGGAGCGGCGAGTTGCTGAACCACGCGCCGGCTTGGGGCGGCATATGGCTATGTCGGGCGAGGCGAGGGAGGTGGATCAGCGAGATGCATACTCGTATCCGCTGGGCTCGGCGGGCAACCCCGCTGGCTTGTATGCCGGATAACTACTCTTCGTAAGCAATTGTAAAGAGTGGAGAAAATGGAGAAGGAGGAGATATAGGGGAGCGGCGGAGGTGTGCGATTCTGGCCGGCATCGGGCCTCGTTTAAATAGGAGATTAAATAGAGGGCAGACGGGAGGAGCTCGACCGGCGTTGCGTTTAATGTCGGCCCGGTCATGAACAGACGTGTGGCCGGAGTGTGTTTCTCGGCTTCCACACGGGTTTCATGGAGGCGTTTGAATGCGGAAGGAGCCATGTTCAGCCGGCCGTGCAGCGGGCGGCGCCCTTGACCAGATCGTCTGACGTACGACACCATGCCGTTCTTCCATTGACGTGCGGGCCCATTGGGTACCTGGCCTGCATGTCAGTGACCCAACGCAGGCAGCGCACGGCAGAAGAGCCGGTTCCGCATGAATGCGGGCAGCTGGCGCCGGGCAAGAATCATGCGCGGGAGGGGGGGGGGGGGTTTGGTGGGCCAGGGTGGTGAGAAGCGGGCATTTCAGGCGTGTGAGTGTTGCGTGCGTGCATGTGTACGAGTGAGTGTTGTGTGCGTGTGCACGTTTCAGTGTTGCGTGCATGCATGTGTACGTGTCAGTGTTGCATGCGTGCGTGTGTTCGTTCGAGTGTTGCGTGCGTGCATGTGTACGTGTGAGTATTGCATGCATGCATTCGGGCGTTGCGGGCGTGTTTGTGCGCATGTGTGATGTGTTTGTATTCACCATAGTAGCTCGGGCGTGCATGCAATTAAAACGGCCGGCTCAGCATATCATCACAAGGCGACCTTGTCCGCTCTGGTTAGGGCGCGTGGGCTGCCAACCTTAGGTCTCACGACTTCGAATCCCCACCGACCACTAATTTATTACCATTTCTGTCTTTCATATACACACTGACAGGTGGGCCCTACGATAATGTGCGCTGATGAACGTGGACTGTTTGACTGGTCAATTGATCATGTCATCAACAAATTACGGAGCTGTACGGTGAGCCAGTGACCGAATGATCACCACATGTATTTTTAACACAATACTGACACAAGCGCTCATATATACGTGCATACACTCACCCCTATGAACGCACACACGCACACCCTATCCCCTATGAGCACCTTCGAGGGAGTGAGCCGGCATATCATCTTGAGATTTTACGAAGTCACCGTAGGCACCTCGTAGTCGAGGGGAACGTCTCCTCCCATTGAACGCACATCGCCGGAAATACTGAAATTAATCCAGGATAAATGCGAGCACCTAGACTTTAACCCTGGTGGGCTGGGGATACCACTGTCCTCCTAACCATCCAATCATAGATTGGTTCGCACCACAAAATGTATATGGTGACCGTAATGAGCTTATTCTGAAGTCCAGTGACCATATCGTGTTGTTGCTTCAGATACAATGATCGTAAATGTCATCAACAAAATACGAAGCACGCTTCAAATACAATGACCGTCAGTGTCATCAACAAAATACGGAGACGTACGGTGAGCTAGAGACCGTATGATCACCACAAGAACGTACGTATACGGTGATCGTAATGAGCATATTCTGAAGTCCAGTGACCGTATTGTGCTTTCGCTTGAAATACAGTGACCGTCACGCGTGAATGTGTTGGGGGCATACTTTTAGAGGGCCGAGAGATAGTTTGTGTGCGTACGTGAAAGTGATGTGGAGAGAGGGGGTGTGCGGTGGAGACAAACAGAGATATGCCCTTCGTTTCTCTTTCCCGTGACTAATTTTTTAGGAGAAAATATAAACATTCTTAATACGGGACAGATATCATTGGATGCATGCACCATGCAATTAAGTTTCATGTATAACTTTGTACTATTGTATATGCTTATTTTCTTAGTGGCCCATGGTGTGTGGGGTATGGTGGGCACATCATTTCTAGTTGTGGTGGGTTGACGCGAGGACTCATAGGTCGGTTTCGTCCTGCGCCACATAGGTCGGACCGAGACGCGTTATACGAAGACCCATGGAGGACTCGGCGTACAAGACAAAGCTACTAGAGTCTTGGAGGACTCTATCCCCACAGATGAAGTGCCGACTATGATTTGTAACCCTAGGCCCCGAGTATGTTATGTAAGCCCCGGGGCTAGTTCATCGATAGTATATACACACAGACACAATGGCTGGTATTCACGTGTACTTTGTACACACCCCAGTCACAAATATACAGTACCAGGAGTAGGCTTTTTCCTCAACTGCAAGGGCCCAGACTTGGGTAAAACTTTGCCTCTTATTACCATCGAGCCTAACCGTCAGGGATATCCTACCGAATTATTTGATGGAATCATATCCGCCAACTAGTAAGAGAGGGGTGGGGGGGGCAATGTGTGCGAGAGAGGCCTAAAGATAGTGTGCGTGCGGGAGACACGTAGGGAGATATATATGCATATAGAGGGCCAACAGAGACCGTGCGTGTGTATATATGCATGTGAGAGAAATAGTGTTTTCCAACTGAGATTAGTGAAGAGAGTCGTAGATAGTAGTAAGAGAGAGAGAGAGAGAGGGAGATATATGGAGAGTGTGTGCATGAGACACCACGGGAGAGAGTGTGAGCATGTGTGAGAGAGAAATGCCGATGTATATAAAGTGTGTGCACTTATGCGTCAGATAGAGAGATATATAGCGCGTGTGTGAGGAGGTGCCGAGGCATAGTGCATCTACGCGTAAAAGGTGGTTCTACGCATTAAATTAAAATATAAATTGCATTAATTTTTTTTGGATGGGATCATGAATTTTGCAATTTGCGTATGAACAAACATTGGTCTATCAAACACCCATACTCTATTGAATTCGAGCATGTGTATGGGTTTATTTCACATTATTGATCCATAGAGTGAGAGTGGTTTGTAATCCAGACAATGCATGGCTTTTGCAATTCATATATAAACACGAGTGCACTTCATGTTGTCAGTGTCAAGCACTTTATACATTTGCCACATACATGGATACATTCCAAATTGCTAGCTACGAAATAGAATACATGTTGAATTCAACATAAAAGTGGTTTCAAAGATTCGAATTCATAGGAAGTGCATTCAACTATTTGAATTCGAGATAATGACATCTGTAAATCAGATCTAAAAGGGGGCATCAATCTTTGTTGTGCGTTTGAACATGCTATATATATTCATACGCATGTCTAACTATTTTTTTGCAACCAAGGAGATTATATCTGAAACCTTGCATGAATTGAGCTAAGCTGCATTTTTTTAATATATACTCGTGTACAATGTAGATTCAAATGTAGCCCCTCCATTCCAAAATAATCGTAGTTTTAGGATTTTCAAGAGTCAAGATTTTTGAAGTTTGACAAATCCTGAAAGTTTAATTCAAGAGAACTGTAAACTTTAATGCTTCTGCTCCCAAATATTGAACGAAGCGCCAAATAAGCCTCTGGTCGTCCCAAACCGCGCGAGGCCTAGTTTTGGTGGTAGGAAATTACTGTCCTGACTCTGACCCGTATAGCCTATGTAACACCCCGATTCTTGGCCCTTTCTTTTTCTTTTGGATTTCTTCGAATTTTTATTCGGCTTTCTTTTTCCGTGGCTATGTGGTCTTAAAACCTGGGAAGATCTTCTTTCCTGCCACTTCCAAGTGGCTTGGCATTCTCAAATCTATCTCAAGGCCAAGTCATTTCCATCTTAGCCCAACCCCAATATTTATTTATTGGGAATATTCCTTTTTCTATTAAAGGAATAACCATGTTTGCCCTAGGTTGTGAAGCAACATATATTTCTGTCTTCCACAAAATTCTCATAAATTATTTGGATCATATCTTCCACAAATGCTCCAAAATCCATCCTTGCCTAGTTCAAAAACAATTCAGGAATATTCATTTTCCATTCTGTCCAGAATGGCACTTTGCGAAGGAAGTGCTATTTATATTTTCTTGATTGCCCTCAAAATTTTGGGGAACTCTTTCACATCCATATAATTGCCACATGCCAAAATTCAGCTCCATTTGCCTAGTAAATCTTCCTCAGTAAATTCCCAAAGTTTCTGACCAGAGAGAAGCTTTGTGAAGGAAGTACCAGCTAGGCTTATCCAAATGAGTTGAAATTTTGGTAGATCATTTATATGATTAAATCATAACTCTCCACCAAATTTCATCTCCATCAAACAACCTATGTGAGCACACCTTCGAATTCTTGTTTCTGGTCACAATTTCAGTTTGTGAAGCAACTATATTTTATATTGCTTCAAAAATTCTGAAATTAATCCAGGACCTAAATATCTCTATATAATTTTAGCATGCCAAAATTCACAGCATTTTGTCATGTAATTTTCACCCCAAAATTCCCCCAAGTTTCTGTCCAGTGAGGAGCATTGTGAAGGAAGTACCATTTATACTTATCCAAATAGGATGGAATTTTTATGGTACCTTCATATGCCCAAATGACCACCCTCCACCAAGTTCCAGCTCAACCCAAACAACCATGTGAGTTCTACTTCCTGATCTAGCTTTTGGACCAGATTTGGCAGTTGTAAAGCAACTAGGTTAAATATTGGTCCAAATCCTTTAAAATCCCCACGATCATAGTCCTTCCTACCATAAACCTCTGAGACATGCTGGTTAGCTCTTATCCCCTCTAATTTGATCACAATATCATGCCAAAGTTTGCAACAGCACACTTCAGTTGATCATTCCCATCATCTCACAGTGTCTTTAGCCGAACCATCGCATCAGTAGGACTGTAGGTTGCAGGGACAACACGGTAGACATCTTTTTGCATGCCATCGTGCCCTCTCCTAGCCATGCCACGCGGTGACCATGCCGTTGGCATGCGTTTGCCGCGCTCTACACGTCGGCTAGCTCCAAGCACTGTCCTCCCGGCCGCCCTCGCTCGTCTCACCGTGTCTACCGCGTCGCCCATAGTCCCCCGCGTCCGGTCGTGCCCGGGCCCCCTCCTCCTTCGCCCTCCTCGCGCCACGGTGGCCGTGCCCGCGTGAGCACAGTGTCTCGGTGGCCGACCGGACACGGCACTGCCCGCGTCTGCCACTCCACTAGTCCTCACCCGTCGTCGTCCGAGCCAGTCCGCGTGCGTGGGCGCGTCAGTGCGTCCCCCCGAGCGCCCGTGGCCGCATCCGGCGAGGGTATCACCACCGCGGCTATATAAGCCTTCCCCGAGACCCCCAGAGCTCACTCACCTCCTCTCCTTCTACCCTGAGCCCGCCCCACCACTCAATTGAGCTCGAGGAGGCCCTCTGTCCACCCATGGCCAAAACCTTGCCTCCGGCCTCCGCTCAAAATTAGAGCTATGCCGGCCTCCTCCCCTCCTCCTTCCTCCACCTGAGAGAACCTCGAAGCTCTCCGGAGCTCCCCGCATATGGCCTCGTTCTCCGGTGGCCTGTAGCCACCGCGTCCAACATCGCCCGAGGCCGTATTCCGCCGCGGCCGAAGCTCCCGTCGTTTCCGAGCTCCCCGACGGTCGTGCCCTACCTGGATGGGACCGCCTCGGTCTCCGGAGCTTGTAGGTAGGCCGAGCGCCGCGGGAGTTGGCCGGAGTCGACGGCAAACCTCATCGGGGTGTGCTCCTCTTCTGGCCAGAAGCGCGTACGCGGGAGGAAGAAGATGACCCAGCTCAACGGGTCCCACCTCCTCTCGGGTCCCACTCGTCAGTCAAACAAAGGAGTCAACCCCGGGCCTGCACCGATTTAAGTGAAAGCGTATTTTCAATAATACGTTTTCGCTTATAGGAAGCGTACTCTGTTCCCGCGTTGGGACGGAATACGTTTTCGTTTTCTGAAAGCGTATTTCAGAAAGTGCGTCTTCGGTTTAACCCAGCCAGCTGAAACCCTTATATTGCGGGCGTTCGCCCGTTAGCAGCAGAAAAGCTCACTTTTTATTTGTTTTTCTGCCTAACGAACGAACGGCCGTAACTCCGCCACCGTAACTCCGGATCAGGTGATTCCAAAGCCCACGATCTCAGTTCGTCGAGCCCGTTCCGATGGTATCATATTCATGAGGTTGTCACACTGTGAAAATGACCATTTTGTCCTTGCCCTTAAAATAGCTCCGTCGAGAGGGAAACTTTTCCGGCTATTTTTCCGCGAGTGTCTCCGCACTTCTCCCCGGTGAATCCTTCATCCCCAGGCAAGCCACAACAGCCACTTGCATGATGGCCTTGCAGTAGCCATGGTTTCCACTCAAATATTTAAATGATTGTTTGCTGATTTAATTATTTCGTGAATAATATATGCTTGTGAATCCATGCTCGTTCTTATGCCTTGTTCATTTGCATCTAGTAAGTTGAATGATTATTATTATCATGTTAGTTCTTGGATTTATTTTCAGATGCTAGTGATAACGATATGCTCATATGAATCATTATGGATGGATATGAAAATACTTGTTATATTCACGATCGTCATTATGCCATGTGCATTTGCATCCCGTAGAATAGATGACTTATCATTGTTGATGTTATGTTGTTAAATGGTTATGTTGCCCATGCATGTTTATGTTGATATCATGCTCATATGCATTATCATTTTATTCTGACTCAGCTGATCACCCTTCAAGTGAACCTGACATTAATCGAACTTGAACAAATCTGTTGGCTGAGTCATGGTGCCACCGAATCGAGCTAACCAGTGCAGCCACACTTTCCTTATGGGGGGCCCTAATGCGGTCTATTGTCATGCCTCTCGCCGGTGCCTACTACGAGGGAAGGTTGTGCTATGGCGCTACCCTGGCCCGGTAGGCAGTCATAACCTTGAGGACCCGAGTTGTATGGATCCGAGGTCCCCGTTTGGGACGATGTTTATGTTTGGCCACGACGGTGACAGCCACAGAGGTGGCGGGTTTTACATGTTGGCACCGGGGTCACACAGGACATAGGCCAAAGTGGAGTTTGTCGGAGTGGCCGGGAGAGTGTCATGAAATAGACTGGTTTTGTCGGAACGTCGTTGGTCCACCCGAATGGGAGCACGAGGCCATGAGTTCCGTGGTGTGGGTACAGTGTACTAACCTCTGCAGAGTGTATAATCTATCGATAGCCGCGTCCTCGGTCATGGACACAGTTCGTAGTAGGTCACAATATGGGTCAACAGAAATAATAAGCTGAATAATAAACAACCCCGGTTCGATGAGAAAAGAAGTTGGTTGATCTTTATGTGGTCATGCGATGATCAGAGGTAGAGATCAAGCTCTGTATGGTCATGTGATGATCACGATGGTATAGTTGATACCGAGCTTGGTTGATCCTGAGGTGATCGTGTGATGATCACGATGGTAAGTTTGTGGTTACGAGATCATCTCCGAGCAGAGTAAGTTGGTCCATGAGACCTGAAATGTCGACCCCCTTGCATGCTAGTGCTAGTATCATCCTATTTCTATCATGAATTATATGTACATGTCATGCTCATGTTGTTGCCATGCTCATGTTGTTGCCATGCTGATGTTGTTGACATGCTCATGTTGTTGCCATGTTCATGTTGTTCTAGCAGTATCGTGTTCATCATTGATGATTAACCTGTAAATGCCATGCTGTTGTTTGTCTTGATTGCTTTGGTTGCTGTGAGCTTGCAAGTACATTCAAAGTACTCACCTGGCGTGTCATGCCAGATTGCAGGTGATGCCGTGATTGCTTGTTTGTCGAGGATCCCGAGGTTGCGCTCTAGGATGCGTCCCAGCCAGAGTCCTTGCGGAGTGGAGTTCATCACCGTCGCCGTTGTTCCGCTGTTAGAATTTATTCCGCTTCGAGATGTTCCGCTGCTAGCATAGAACTACCTTAGCAGGCGGAGTGTCGCCGTGCCCCTGTAACCTTTGTAATATCGGACCCTTGTACCCCGATCATTCTTAATAAAGAGCTGATTTGTTCTATGCCAAGCAGTGCCGTATTCCAGAAGACTTGATCTCTGGGCTGGAATACGGGGTGTTCCGGTTCCTCTGAGCTGGGGTGCCACAACGATTGGTATCAGAGCCAGGTTTGGCTGTAGGACACCCTTGTCTGCGCGAGCGTTAGAAACCGGTAGTTCAGAGTCTAGCTTGCTTGTTGCATTTGGCTGTTGCATTTGTTTGCTGCATAGCATGCATATAGACTTGTTATCTTGTCACTAACGGCTGATCTTGTGAGTGTACGTGGCATCGGTTTCGTTCCACTACCTGCACCCTCCAGTTTTGCATACTCGTTCTTTGGTGTTTGGTGTCATCTCTGTCCCAGCGGAGTGATGTCGAGGTACCTAGTGGTGTCGATCACTTGCAGGATTGATGCACAGGTATCGCACCAATATATTCTCTTCAGCCACACCTATAGCTTCGGTGATAGACATGTTTCTATCCCGGACCCTGCCATCCAACCCGCCGCTTTGGCAACCCTTACTGGTCTGTGTTACCAAAAAAGGGCAATGTCAGCAAGACCCTGCTTTCCACCGCTATCCTACTCTATCACCCATTCCCTAGACGAGTACGGTTCTCTTTCGTTCGCATGATGATGATGTGGTCGTGACATCCGTGTCTCGCTACATGATCACCAAGTCCGTCCTCACCGCCAAGCCCATCCAGATGCAACCAGTGCTGAGCCAGAGCTTGGTGTAGCTATGTTTACACCAACCTCCCCACACGCTGATTCACTTTTGTGCACACCGCCACAGCATATTAGATCGTAGTACCGGAGTTTCCTCGAGAATTGTGTGCTTAAGTAGGCATGCATAGTGAGGTGAATAGCTGTGAAGTGTGATGTTGCTTGTATGTAATCTTAATGCTGTGTGTGCTTTTGTTTGAGTCGTTTCTTTTGCTTCTTTCTTTGGGCCTTCGGTGTTACCTTATTTCCCCTTATGAAAATTTGCTCATCATCCGACACCGGACTCGAAGAATCAGTAAGGATTTCAAATATTTGAAGCTCAGCTAAACATTATGAAACTCTCAGTTGACTGCATTATATTGAGAATATTCGGTATGAATACAAAATGATATTCTGGAATAACTATCAGTATCAAGATTGACTCAGTGTGCAATCATCACAATCGTAATGAACCAGCTGGAAGACAATTTGTGTGCAAGACAACAGTACATTTCCGGTCAAAGGAATATCAAGGGTACATATATGGCATTCAATTCGCATATTCCGGAGAGAAGCTTCTGGTATAAGCAACCTAGTCTTCCTCCGCACGCTACCAGGGAAGCTTATGCCACAAGGTTCTGCAGTCTTCCTCAGTACGATATGTGGATGACTTTCAATATAAGATACTCTGTCTTCTCTGGTAAGCCACCGCAGAAAGCTTCTGGCATAAGGCACTGAATCTTCCTCAGCAAGCAACCAGAGGAGAAGCTTCTGAGGTACGGTACGCAGTCTTCTTCAGCACGCTATCCCGGCAAAAGCTTCGAGCATAAGCTATTCAGTCTTCCTCAGGACGCTACTCTCAGATAGCTTCCAACACAAGCTATCCAGTATTCGTCAGTACGACACTACAAACAGTCATCAGTAGTGGTACAAGATATTACACAGTGATTTGGCAGCATATGGCAAAGCGTCCCAAGAATCAGATCTGCAACAGTTTGTCAGAAGCAATAATCAGTCAACACACAAGTGTCTGCCTCGGGAATCAAATGCCCAGATACACATGCTTCCATATATATATATATTGTGAACGTGCTGCCAAGGTCATGCAAGTCATTCGTACGATGATGCCAGCCTGGTGAGAACCCGACAACCCCTGAGTTACGCAAGATGAAGAAAGCCAATATACACCTCAGTGTGTCGCAAGGACTGACAAGCAATGAAGTAAGACAATTTGGAACAACAATCTTGACAGCGGATATCAAGGCCAGCTTCCTCCCAACCGACAAAGTGATATCATTAACCTCTGTCACTGTCATGTATGATTGACCACAGCAGTAAGCTCTATACAAGTAACTGTGAACCTGGTATATGATCATGATGAACCCTTGCTTACTTTTTTTTTGGTAACGACACCACGCCTGTGTTCTGAGCTGCTTTCAGCCATCGGGGGTGGATGGCGATTTTATATTTCTCTTTTCAACAACTGGCCGGTGTTCTGAGCTGATTTTCGGCCGTCTCGGGCAGCTGTTGAGTTTCTTTTGGTAGTAGCGACCCTATGCTCTGAGCTGTTCTTCGACCATCTTAGGGAACTGCTACATTCTTCTTATCAACACTGTCTCATGCTTTGAGCTGCTTTTCAGCCGTCGTGAGCCATGGTTGAGTTATTCCAGTAATGTCCTAGATCTGAGTTGTAGAGACCGTTCTGGTGGCTACTGATTTATTTGCCGATTTTATGCAAAGGTTCGGATGATCATTGCCATACAGTTAAAGCTCGAGAGATGATAAACTTGCCAGTTAAACGTTGCTGCACTGCCTGAGGATAAGGATAAGGTATGTTCGCCAGAATATTGCACCTGACAGCACCTATGGTCACACGAAGGATTAAGGATATCTATGGCCAAGCTCTTTCAGCAAAAGATTCAGAAAAAGAGAACAATAATGAAGAAGCAAGACTGGCAATCCAGGTATGATAATTGTTGCATGAACAACATGGTACGGATACACAAGACAGTCTGATTCCGTATCGATCACCATGAATATACACCCAAGGGTTACGATTCTCAGCATTGTTTTGAACCTGAAGGACATGCATCTACTTGAGTAACCCGAGGCAATGATTAAAGGTTTCATGCCCACCGAGGAAATTTGTACACAACTCCATTGACTACTATCAGCGCTGGATATAAGAATGTCACGTCAAATGGAAATCACTCCCGGACTTGTGAAAAGATGACATATTCCAGTCGGGATAATATATCAGATAAGCCAGCAGACATAAAAGAATTGAAGTCAGAGTAAGGATGAACATATGAAGGAAGACCTGTCAGAATGTTGAGTACAGTGAAGCAAACCACCTCTGAGCAAGGTAAGCAGATCATATGAAATTCAGTGGGAACATCATATGAAGGAAAAAGGATACCCAAGTTGGAAACGGTTTCCTTAAGTCAGAATATTCATACTTGTTCCCTGAGCAACCAAATCTCGAGGACGAGATTTATCGTAAGGGGGGTAGGTTTGTAACACCCTGATTTTTGGCCCTTTCTTTTTCTTTTGGATTTCTTCAAATTTTTATTCGGATTTCTTTTTCCGTGGCTATGTGGTCTTAAAACCTGGGAAGATCTTCTCTCCTGCCACTTCCAAGTGGCTTGGCATTCTCAAATCTATCCCAAGGCCAAGTCATTTCCATCTTAGCCCAACTCCAATATTTATTTATTGGGAATATTCCTTTTTCTATTAAAGGAATAACCCTGTTTGCCCTAGGTTGTGAAGCAACCTATATTTCTGTCTTCCACAAAATTCCCACAAAATTCTCATAAATTCTTTGGATCATATCTTCAACAAATGTTCCAAAATCCTTCCTTGCCTAGTTCAAAAATAATTCAGGAATATTCATTTTCCATTCTGTCCAGAATGGCACTTTGTGAAGGAAGTGCTATTTATCTTTTCTTGATTGCCCTCAAAATTTTTGGGAACTCTTTCACATCCATATAATTTCCACATGCCAAAATTCAGATCCATTTGCCTAGTAAATCTTCCTCAGTAAATTACCAAAGTTTTTGACCAGAGAGAAGCTTTGTGAAGGAAGTACCAGCTAGGATTATCCAAATGAGTTGAAATTTTCGTAGGTCATTTATATGATCAAATAATAACTCTCCACCAAATTTCATCTCCATCAAACAATATATGTGAGCACACCTTCGAATTCTTGTTTCTGGTCACAATTTCAGTTAGTGAAGCAACTATATTTTATATTGCTTAAAAAATTCTGAAATTAATCCGTGACCTAAATATCCCTATATAATTTGAGCATGCCAAAATTCACATCATTTTGTCAAGTAAGTTTCTCCCCAAAATTCCCCCAAGTTTCTGTCCAGTGAGGAGCATTGTGAAGGAAGTACCATTTATACTTATCCAAATGGGATAAAAATTTTATGGTACCTTCATATGCCCAAATGACCACCTTCCACAAAGTTTCAGCTCAACCCAAGCAACCATGTGAGTGCTACTTCCTGATCTAGCTTCTGGACCAGATTTGCCAGTTGTAAAGCAACTTGGTTAAATATTGGTTCAAATCCTTTCAAAATCCCCAGGTTCATAGTCCTTCCTACCCTAAACCTCTGAGACATGCTGGTTAGCTCTTATCCCCTCTAATTTGATCACAACATCATGCCTAAGTTTGCAACAGCAAACTTCAGTCGATCATTCCCATCATCTCACAGTGTCTTTAGCCGAACCATCGCATCAGTAGGACTGTAGGTTGGAGGGACAACACGGTAGACATCTTTTTGCATGCCATCGTGCCCTCTCCTTGCCATGCCACGCGGTGACCATGCCGTTGGCATGCGTTTGGCGTGCTCTGCGCATCGGCTAGCTCCAAGCACTGTCCTCCCGGCCGCTCTCGCTCGTCTCACCGTGTCTACCGCGTCGCCCATAGTCCCCCGCGTCCGGTCGTGCCCGGGCCCCCTCCTCCTTCTCCCTCCTCGCGCCACGGTGGCCGTGCCCGCGTGAGCACAGTGTCTCGGTGGCCGACCGGACACGGCACTGCCCGCGTCTGCCACTCCACTAGTCCTCACCCGTCACCGTCCGAGCCAGTCCGCGTGCGCGGGCGCGTCAGTGCGTCCCCCCGAGTGCCCGTGGCGGCATCCAGCGAGGGTATCTCCACCGTGGCTATATAAGCCTTCCCCGAGACCCCCAGAGCTCACTCACCTCCTCTCCTTCTACCCTGAGCCCGCCCCACCGGTCAATTGAGCTCGAGGAGGCCCTCTGTCCACCCATGGCCGAAACCTTGCCTCCGGCCTCCGCTCAAAATTAGAGCTATGCCGGCCTCCTCCCCTCCTCCTTCCTCCACTTGAGAGAACCTCGAAGCTCTCCGGAGCTCCCCGCATATGGCCTCATTCTCCGGTGGCCTGTAGCCACCGTGCCCAACATCGCCCGAGGCCGTATTCCGCCGTGGCCGAAGCCCCCATTGTTTCCGAGCTCCCCGGCGGTCGTGCCCTGCCTGGACGGGACCGCCTCGGTCTCCCGAGCTCGTAGGTAAGCCGAGCGCCGTGGGAGGCGGCCGTAGTCGACGGCAAACCTCGTCGGGGTGAGCTCCTCTTCTGGCCAGAAGCGCGTACGCGGGAGGAAGAAGACGACCTAGCTCAGCGGGTCCCAACTCCTCTCGGGTCCCACTCGTCAGTCAAACAAAGGAGTCAACCCCGGGCCCACGCCGATTTAAGTGAAAGCGTATTTTCAATAATACGTTTTCGCTTATAGGAAGCGTACTCTGTCCCCGCGTTGGGATGGAATACGTTTTCGTTTTCTGAAAGCGTATTTCAGAAAGTGCGCCTTCGGTTTAACCCAGCCAGCCGAAACCCTTATATTGCGGGCGTTCGCCCGTTAGCAGCAGAAAAGCTCACTTTTTATTTGTTTTTCTGCCTAACGAACGAACGGCCGTAACTCCGCCACCGTAACTCCGAATCAGGTGATTCCAAAGCCCACGATCTCAGTTCGTCGAGCCCGTTCTGATGGTATCATTTTCATGAGGTTGTCACATTGTGAAAATGACCATTTTGCCCTTGCCCTTAAAACAGCTCCGCCGAGAGGGAAACTTTTCCGACGATTTTTCCGCGAGTGTTTCCGCACTTCTCCCCGGGGAATCCTTCATCCCCAGGCAAGCCACAACAGCCACTTGCATGATGGCCTTACAGTAGCCATGGTGTCCACTCAAATATTTAAATGATTGTTTGCTCATTTAATTATTTCGTGAATAATATATGCTTGTGAATCCATGCTCGTTCTTATGCCTTGTTCATTTGCATCTAGTAAGTTGAATGATTATTATTATCATGTTAGTTCTTGGATTTATTTTCAGATGCTAGTGATAACGATATGCTCATATGAATCATTATGGATGGATATGAAAATACTTGTTATATTCACGATCGTCATTATGCCATGTGCATTTGCATCCCGTAGAATAGATGACTTATCATTGTTGATGTTATGTTGTTAAATGGTTATGTTGCACATCCATGTTTATGTTGATATCATGCTCATATGCATTATCATTTTATTATGACTCAGCTCATCACCCTTCAAGTGAACCTGACATTAATCGAACTTGAACAAATCTGTTGGCTGAGTCATGGTGCCACCGAATCGAGCTAACGAGTGCAGCCACACTTGCCTTATGGGGGGCCCTAATGCGGTCTATTGTGATGCCTCTCGCTGGTGCCTCCTACGAGGGAAGGTTGTACTCTGGCGCTACCCTGGCCCGGTAGGCAGTCATAACCTTGAGGACCCGAGTTGTATGGATCTGAGGTCCCCGTTTGGGACGATGTTTATGTTTGGCCACGACGGTAGCAGCCACAGAGGTAGCGGGTGTCACATGTTGGCACCGGGGTCACCCAGGACATAGCCCAAAGGGGAGTTTGTCGGAGTGGCCGGGAGAGTGTCATGCAATAGACTGGTTTTGTCGGAACGTCGTTGGTCCACCCGAATGGGAGCACGAGGCCATGAGTTCCATGGTGTGGGTACAGTGTACTAACCTCTGCAGAGTGTATAATCTATCAATAGCCGCGTCCTCGGTCATGGACACAGTTCGTAGCAGGTCACACTATGGGTCAATAGAAATAATAAGCTGAATAATAAACAACCCCGGTTCGATGAGAAAAGAAGTTGGTTGATCTTTATGTGGTCATGCGATGATCACAGGTAGAGATCAAGCTCCGTGTGGTCATGTGATGATCACGATGGTATAGTTGATACCGAGCTTGGTTGATCCTGAGGTGATCATGTGATGATCATGATGCTAAGTTTGTGGTTACGAGATCATCTGCGAGCAGAGTAAGTTGGTCCATGAGACCTTAAATGTCGACCCCCTTGCATGCTAGTGCTAGTATCATCCTGTTTCTATCATGAATTATATGTACATGTCATGATCATGTTGTTGCCATGCTCATGTTGTTGACATGCTCATGTTGTTGCCATGTTCATGTTGTTCTAGCAGTATCGTGTTCATCATTGATGATTAACCTGTAAGTGCCATGCTGTTGTTTGTCTTGATTGCTTTGGTTGCTGTGAGCTTGCGAGTACATTCAAAGTACTCACCTGGCGTGTCATGCCAGATTGCAGGTGATGCCGTGATTGCTTGTTTGTCGAGGATCCCGAGGTTGCGCTCTAGGATGCGTCCCAGCCAGAGTCCCTGCGGAGTGGAGTTCATCACCGTCGCCGTTGTTCCGCTGTTAGAATTTATTCCGCTTCGAGATGTTCCGTTGCTAGCATAGAACTACCTTAGCAGGCGGAGTGTCGCCGTGCCCCTGTAACCTTTGTAATATCGGACCCTTGTACCCCAATCATTCGTAATAAAGAGCTGATTTGTTCTATGCCAAGCAGTGCCGTATTCCAGAAGACTTGATCTCTGGGCTGGAATACGGGGTGTTCCGGTTCCTCTGAGCCGGGGTGCCACAACCTATCGGTCCGATGTCCAAAGGACTAAACCGGGGTTGGTTTGTAACTTCACCAAGTCGCCAGTCAACCGCCTCCAAGAAGCATTAATACACCGTGGGCGCCTGAACACCCATGCGCTCGGCCGAAATTTATCTCGCCCACTATTTGGGACACCTGAGATTACCGTCCTACCCCCGACCCGCAATATGTCCGAAATTTTAGATTGGGGCAAAGCTGGTAACTTTCCCCAAATTTCACACAAGCACGTCCCAAACCGAAACATTGTTCCCCCTTAGCTCCCCCTAGCTCCGTTTCCCCATTCATACTCCGTGGGCGCCAAAACGTCCTCTCCACCAGCCGCAAAACCCCAGCCTCCTTTGTCATCCACCCCATCATGCCCGATCCACCGCCGCCCTCCTCCATCACGCCGGAGCCGGTACCCCGACGTCATCGTCCACCGCAACCCCAACCACAACGATGCCCTCAAAGACTTAGCAGCTGAAGCCAAGGCAGAGCTGCCTCCACGACACCGATGTGCACCGTACCCGAACCACTTCGACCACGCCGTCCTGCGCCTCACCGCTACCGCTCCACTGTCGCAACCGTCCACCACACCGGATCTGTTCCCGTTATGCCGTGGTTCGCCGCCTCGGATCTACTTCCCCGCGGTCGACAGACGGCCACCGCACCACACTCAACAACTTGGCCATGGGTTCGTCCAAGGCTCCACCGTCCTCCACAACATCTTGTTTCCAGCGAACCACAAGAAGATCGTTGAAAAAATAGGAGGACATAGCACTGCCAGCCGAAATTGGTACTCCTATTCCCTAATTTGTGCAAATCTTACGTCTCTGCTCACATGTTATTCATCTCACGAAAGAAACTAGTTGACCGCTTCTTACTTCACCTTCTTCGTGATACGAAATATTCCAAGTACAAGGTTTCCCCCCATTTACTATTTCACCTTAGCTAGAGGTCCGTCGCCCATCTCGATTTCAATTCAGGGTCAGTTGATTCCCAATTAAAAGAAGCGGCACCTGCTGAGGCGCGCGGAGCACCTAGTCTGCGTGTTTACTGGGGAAGCGGCGCATCGGTGTCTATCTTCGGGGCGTGGGGCGCAGGAGCTGCTGGCGCCCGATCTGGAGGTCGGTGGGGCTTAAAGGGATGGCCGGGGGGCCGTGCCAAGCACGGCGGTGGGGTGAGGTCGAGGGGAGGGCGGAGGCAGGGGACTGGGCCGGTGGTCGCTGGCGATTCGCGGAAGATCGTCAACACTGACTGGCTGGAGGTAGATGAAGGCCATCTGCCCGTTCTTTGTACATCGGACGGTGCAGAAAAAATGGACTGACCTATTTGTTTTCAGTCGACTGTTATTTTACTAGGACCACATCTTGTGGTGTGCTGGAGGAGTACCTGCATGGCTGAATTTCCCAGCCATCCCTGTGCTCATACTTCAAAATCCTAGAATATGATTTCGTGTGCCATGCATTTCTAGAGCAACCATATGTCTCCCGTCATTTATTTTTTACCCACCTGTTGTATGCTACTTTTACATTGCACTGCTTCTGCACACACTTCACCCATACTCTCACTATTGTTTTTTATGCATGGGTATTTCAGCCTCTGACACACTATTGATAAATTCACGAAAGAAAAGACAGAAGTCGCTCCAGTCTAATTCATGGATAAGCCCGAAGCGTTTAAGCGCTTTAAAGGGTGCAGTGTCAGCAGATGCAGACAGTAAAAGTAGCTCTACAGTTGATGATCTCGTTCGCTATGAACAACATCCCAGGAGCTTGCTTTAACCCCGCGGTGTCATATGTGGTTGCATGTTGCATATGGTGTCTAGCTTGTATTGCTTCCAATTTGGTTAAATTGCATCTGCTTACTTTACACATTATACCTTTGATAATGACATTCCTTCCTGTTTTTGGTCCATACTATATCTATCTATTAACCATGTTCTTACATCAAACTAATGCTCTTGTGTATCCCTCATCAATCACTTATGATGAGACAGCCACGGCAGTGGGTTACTATGAGACGCGCTACTCTTTTAAAGAGTGCATTGTCATCCTCCCCACATGATTCTCAAGAAACAGCAAAGCTAGATGAAGATAGTCAACGTAGCTCTGTAGTTGATGACCGCAATTCCCCTACACCACCATCGCAAGTGCTTGCTCTATCTTGGCAGTGTGATATGTGGTTTCATGTTGCATATGGTGTCTACCTTGTATTGCTTCTAATTAGGGTAAATTGCATCTGCTTAGTTAACACATTATACCTGTGAATGTGACACGCCTTCCTGTTTTTGGTACATACTACGTCTTTCTATTAACCATGTTCTTACATCAAACTACTTTTCTTGTGTATCCCGCATCAATCAATTCTGATGAGACACCTTCAAATTGACAGTGAGATATTGGTTGCATATGGCATATCATTTAAAGCATGTACTGCCTCTAATTTGTTGAAATGCCACTTATGATGAGACACTTTCAACTTGGTATAGTTATTTTGGTTGGATCTTTCATATGGTGTCTAGCTTGCATTGCTTCTAATTTGTTCAAATGCCTTCTGCTTAGCATTTTTCGTACATATTCCACCCTCCTAGAATGTGGTTACCTTACATAAAAGTAGTGTTCATCAGTATCATGCATCAGCGAATTTGGAAGAGCGAATTTCATTCCTTTTTCTTATGGGTTTGACTTGACAAGGCAAAATCTAAAAGGATGAATGCACGGGATGATGGTATCATCTGGAGCAACCGAAACAGATGATCTCTACAGATCCTCCTGCTACTCCTACTGCAGTGCAAGTTCCAAATCTCGTCTCCCCTACTCCACAACCCCAGGTGCTTGCTCTAACATGGCAGTGTGATATCTGGTTGCATGTGCATATGGTGCCTAGCTTGTATTGCTTCTAATTTGTTAAATTGCATCTCCTTAGCTTACACAATATACATGTGAATATGACACACCTTCCTGTTTTTGGTACATACTACGTCTGCCTATCACACCATGTTCTTACATCAAGCTACTGTTCTTGTGTATCCTGCATCTATCACTTATGATGAGACAGTCACGCCCGTGGGTCAGTATGAGATGCGCTACTCTTATAAAGAGTGCAGTTTCATCCTGCCCACATGATTCTCAATAAACATCAAGTCTAGATGAAGATATTCAACGTAGCTCTGTAATTGAGGACCGCGTTTCTCCTACACTACCATCACAGGTGCTTGCTCTAACTTGGCAGTGTGATATGTGGTTGGATGTTGCATATGGTGTCTAGATTGTATTGCTTCTATTTAGGCTAAATTGCATCTGCTTAGTTTGCACATTATTCCTGTGAATATGACATGCCTTCCTGTTTTTGGTACATTCTACATCTATCTATTAACAATGTTCTTACATGAAACTACCGTTCTTGTGTATCCTGCATCAATCACTTACGATGAGACACCTCTATTCGTTGCATGTTGCATATGATTTCTAGCCTATTGCCATGTATTGCTTCTAATTTGTTGAAATACCCTGATGAGGCCACCCTTTTAATTTGGCAGATTGATATTGGTTTCATCTTTCATATGGTGTCTAGCTTGCATTGCTTCTAATTAGTTGAAACGCCTTCTGCTTAGTTTACACTTTACACATCATAGGTGTCAATATGTCATGCCTTCCTGTTTTTCATCCATATTCAATCCTCCTATCATGCGGTTGCCTTACATAAAAGTAGTGTTCATCAGTATCATGCATCAACGAATTTGGAAGAGCAGATTTTATTCCTTTTTCTTGTGAGTTTGACTTGACAAGGCAAAATCTAAAAGGATGAATGCATGGGATGATGGTCGTCATCTGGAGCAACCAAAACAGATGATCTCTGTAGATTCTCCTACTACTCCTACTGCAGTGCAAGTTCCAAATCTCGTCTCCCCTACTCCACAACCCCAGGTGCTTGCTCTAACATGGCAGTGTGATATCTGGTTGCATGTGCATATGGTGCCTAGCTTGTATTGCTTCTAATTTGTTAAATTGCATCTCCTTAGCTTACACAATATACATGTGAATATGACACGCCTTCCTGTTTTTGGTACATACTACGTCTGCCTATCACACCATGTTCTTACATCAAACTACTGTTCTTGTGTATCCTGCATCTATCACTTATGATGAGACAGTCACACCCGTGGGTCAGTATGAGACGCGCTGCTCTTATAAAGAGTGCAGTTTCATCCTCCCCACATGATTCTCAAGAAACATCAAGTCTAGATGAAGATATTCAACGTAGCTCTGTAGTTGAGGACCGCATTTCCCTACACTACCATCACAGGTGCTTGCTCTAACTTGGCAGTGTGATATGTGGTTGCATGTTGCATATGGTGTCTAGCTTGTATTGCTTCTATTTAGGCTAAATTGCATATGCTTAGTTTGCACATTATTCCAATGAATATGACATGCCTTTCTGTTTTTGGTACATTCTACATCTATCTATTAACCATGTTCTTAAATGAAACTACCGTTCTTGTGTATCCTGCATCAATCACTTACGATGAGACACCTTTATTCGTTGCATGTTGCATATGATTTCTAGCCTGTTGCCATGTATTGCTTCTAATTTGTTGAAATACCCTGATGAGGCCACCCTTTTAATTTGGCAGATTGATATTGGTTTCATCTTTCATATGGTGTCTAGCTTGCATTGCTTCTAATTTGTTGAAACGCCTTCTGCTTAGTTTACACTTTACACATCATAGGTGTCAATATGTCATGCCTTCCTATTTTTCATACATATTCCATCCTCCTATCATGCGGTTGCCTTACATCAAAGTAGTGTTCATCAGTATCATGCATCAATGAGTTCTGAAGAGCAAATTTTATTCCTTTTTCTTATTGGTTTGACTTGACAAGGCAAAATCAAAAAAGAGGAAGGAAAAGAGTAAGGAAGGCGATCATGGTGGTCCTCTACAGCAACATAAATGGACCATCTCTATAGATTCTCCTTGTACTGCTAGTGCATTACAAGTTCCAAGTCTCCGCTCCCCTACTCCACCATCCCAGGTGATTGCTCTAACTTGGCAGTGTGATATCTGGTTGCATGTTGCATATGGTGTCTAGCTTGTATTGCTTATAATTAGTGTAAACTGCATCTGCTTAGCTTACACATTATACGTGTGAATATGACACGCCTTCCTGTTTTTGGTACATACTACATCTGCCTATCACACCATGTTCTTACATCAAACTACTGTTCTTGTGCATCCTGCACCAGTCACTTATGATGAGACACCTTTAAGTTGGCTGTGTGATATTGGTTGCATCTTGAATATGATTTCTAGCATGTACTGCTTCTAATTTGTTGAACGCCATCTATGATGAGACAGTTTTAACTTGGCAGAATGATATTGGTTGTATCTTCCATATGGTGTCTAGCTTGTAGTGCTTCTAATTTGTTGAAGTGCCTTCTGCTTAGTTTCCACATGATAGGTGTGAATATGTCATGCCGTCCAGTTTTTCATACATATTCCATCCTCGTATCATGAGTTTGCCTTTCATCAGAGTAGTGTTCGTCAGTATCAGGCATGAATGAGTTCTGAAGAGCAAATTTTATTCCTTTTTCTTGTCGGTTTGACTTCACAATGCAAAATCAATAAAGCGGAAGGAAATTTGTAAGGCATTAGATGATGGTGGTCCTTCCAAGCTACTGAAACGGAGGGTCTCTATAGATTCTACTCCGCCATCCTCCCAACAAGATTCGCAAGACAACGCAAGGCTAGACAGTCAACGTAGTTGTGTAAATGATGAGCACATCTCCCCTACTCCACCATCACAGATGTTTGCTCTAACTTGGCACTATTATATGTGGTTGCATGTTGCGTATGATGTCTAGCTTGCATTGCTTCCAACTTTGTTGTATTGCATCTGCTTACTTTACACATTATACCTGTGAATATGACACGTGTTCCTGTTTCTAGAACATAATATATCTGATCACACCATGTTCTTACATCAGACTACCGTTCTTGCGTATCCCTCATCAATCACTTATAACGAGACACCATTAAGTGCGCACTATGATATTGGTTGTGTCTTGCATATGATTTCTAGCATGTACTACTTCTAATTTGTTGAAATGCCAGACAGTTTAAAGTTGGCAGAGTGATATTGGTTGCATCTTTCATATGGTGTCTAGCTTGCAGTGCTTCTAATTTATTGAAATGTCTTCTGCTTAGTTACCACATCATAGGTGTGAATATGTCATGCCGTCCTATTTTTCGTACATATTCCATCTTCGTATCATGTGTTTGCCTTTCATCCGAGTAGTGTTCGTCAGTATCATGCATGAATGAGTTCTAAAGAGCGGATTTTATTCCTTTTTCTTATCGGTTTGACCTCACAATGCGTAATCAATACAGCGGAAGGAAATTAGTAAGGCAGTGGATGATGGTGGTCCTTCGGAGCAACTGAAACAGAGGGTCTCTACAGATTCTACTCCGCCATCCTCCCAACAAGATTCGCAAGACAACGCAAGGCTAGACAGTCAACCATGCTGTGTTGATGATGATCACATCTCCCCTACTCCACCATCACAGGTGCTTGCTCTAACTTGGCACCGTTATATGTGGTTGCATGTTCCATATGATGTCTAGTTTGTAATGCTTCTATTTTGTTGAATTGCATCTGCATAGCTTGCAACTTATACATGTCAATATGACACGTGTTTCTGTTTCTAGAACATAATAAATCTGTCTATCACACCATGTTCTTACATCAAAGTACTGTTGTGTATCCTGCAACAATCACTTACCATAAGACACATTTAACTTGGGAGTATGATATAGGTTGCATCTTGCATCGTCTTCTAGCTTGTACTGCTTCTAATTTGTTGAAATGGCACTTATGATGAGACACTTTTTACCTGGTAGAGTTATATTGGTTGCATGTTCATATGGTGCCTAGCTTTAATTTCTTCTAATTATGTAGAAATGCCTTCTGCTTACTGTTTTTCATACATATTCCATCCTCCTATCATAGGTGTGAATATGCAATGCTGTCCTTTTTTCGTATATATTCCATCCTCCTATCATGCGCTTGCCTTACATCAAAGTAGTGTTCATCTGTATCATGCATCAACGAGTTATGCAGAGCTAATTTTATTCCTTTTCTTGTGGTTTTGACCTCAGAAGGCAATATCAAAAAAGAGGAAGGAAAAGAGTAAGTTAGGGGATGTTCGTGGTCCTCCGGACCGACGCAAACCGAGGCTCTCTAGATTTGGCACTGCTACTGCAGTTGAAGTCCCAAGTCTATATGATGAGTTCATCTCCCCTACTCCACCATCGTAGGTGCTTGCTCTAAGTTGACAGTGTGATAATTGGTTTCATGTTGCATATGGTGTCTAGCTTGTATTTCTTCTAATTTGATTAAATTGCACCTGCTGAGTTTATATGTTATACATTTGCATATGACATACCTTCCTGTTTCTAGAATACACTGCATCTGTCTATCACACCATGTTCTTACATCAAAGTACTGTTGTTGTGTATCCCGCATCAATCACTTATGATTGGATGCTTTTAACTTGGCAGTGTGATATTGGTTGCATCTTCCATCGATTTCTAGGTTGTACTGCTTCTGATTTTTCGAAATGCCACTTATGACAAAACACTTCTAACTTGGCTGAGTGATATTGGTTGCATATTTCATATCGTGTCTAGCTTGCATTGCTTCTAATTTCTTGAAAATCGTTCTACTTAGTTTACACATCGTACGTGTGAATATGTCATGCCGTCCTGTTTTTTGTACGTATTCCATCCTCCTCTTACGGTTGTCTTACATCAAAGTATTGCTCATCTGTATCATGCATCAATGAGTTTTGAAGAGCGAATTTTGTGTTGTGGGTACGGCTTGACATGGCAACGTCAAAAAAGAGCAAGGAAAAGAAGATAGTAGGGGATGGTGTTACTCGTCGGGTGCAACGGAAAAGGAGCTTCCCTCGAGATTCTGCTGGTACTTATAATGCAGTAGAAGGTCCAAGTCCACCAGCTAAATCTACAAACATAGTATCCCCTGCTCCACCAGCTGCAGCACCTCCTTCAACTGTACTGACATCTCAACAAGTTACTCATTCGAGTGCTCCGCAAGTGGCATGTTCCCAAGCTGCCTTCACGCCTAACACTACTTCCGAAGCACTGCTAACACTACAGGACTTGGCAAGATCAGATGAACCTCATGAGCATCAACACCAATACGGTACTTGACCGAGTCAAGTCAAGTTGCATGCTCCTTTCTATGTACTCTCACAGTTTGATGAGCACTAACACTTTCCATTTTCGTTGTTGAACTAGCACCACGGCGCAAGAGGAAATAGACATCAGGGATAATGCTTGACAGATTAACAAAATCTAGAGGAAGAATGGAGATCCATTTTGAGGCAGATTTAAAAAGGCCACGTGATGCTACAGAGTCAGCCAAGTTAGTATCAGAGGCAGCCGTTGCCGTTAGCTGTCATGCACGTATCCTCCCAACATGGATCCAGTAGAGGAATGAGAAAGATGATACCCAGTTTAACACCTTCCTTGACCATTTATCCGTAAGTAATTTTATTCATCGCAATTTGTAAAATTGTCTTGCTCTGTTTCTTACTTTCTAGCTTCCTCCTAATGAGACTCCCATTCTTTTTTCAACAGATGAGGTTCAAGTTGGATCTGAAAGATGATGCAACTAAACAAGCATGCACTCATGTTTTTCAGTCTGCTCTGTTTAAATCGGTATCACCTTAGAAAAACTCACTTTGAAGGCAAGGCTAACAATGAAATCGCCCAAACATCTCCAATGGAATATATTACGGATGAAGACTGGACAGCCCTTGTTAAACACTGGTCTGATCCCAAGTATCAGGTAGGGTATATGTATGTGATCAGATCACATATTGAACTCGTATTTACGTATGTGCCTTACAAGTCTATCTTCTTCTAGGCTAACTGTTTGAAGAACAAGACCAATCGTTCTAAAGTGAAATTCCAACAGACAACAGGATCTCGTAGCTATATTGCACACTGCGGGGCTCTTGTAAATAGCTGTTATTTCCTTCTTTTTGCCGTGCCATATTATCGTATCTATATTGACTTGTTCCAAATACAGAGGAAAGCCCGTGCGGACCAAAAAGAACCTGAACCGAATGCAGTGCAAATCTTCAAGGATTGTCACACCAGCAAGATGAAGGGCATGAGCACACCAGTTCAAGCCGCTGTTGTAAGTCCTTACTCCTCATGCCTTTGAACTGCTTGTTACTGTGACGTGTTCATTTAACTGCTTGGTTTGCAGCCAATGTCAGTTACTCTATTCACTTTTATACACAGTTGTCTTAACATATCATTTCACGTTACACGTTTTAAAAGAGAGGAAGGACATTCTTTTGGTCTTGATCTGTAATCTAGTTGTGATGTTCACGTGCCCACACAATGATACAATAGCCTGTTTGTTTGATATCTATTATATGAATGATGTCATACTATGTTCATCCTACTTTAAACCATGTCTCTTTATCCATAGATGTCTATAAATCTGAGGAAATAGACAATACAGTAGGCATGCTACATGGACATATGTTTCGAAAGTGATTTTATTATGTAGTTAGCACTAAAATACATGCTAATGTATTACAGTAGTTAACCAAAATAAGTTATGTATAAACGTGAAAGCTATTTTGTTTGTTTTTGTCTCATTAGTAACTTATCTGGTACACTAATCTACAAATTCAAACTTTTAGCAAGCTATGGAACAAATGATTGAACAGCCACAACCACCTGAAGGTGACGAGGCTACCACATGCACAATGTCACCTCTTGCTGCAGTGCGTCAGTATCTCTCCACTAACAGTGCAAAAAGCACTTCCTGCATAATTCTGGGTTGGTTGTCAAGGTAACATCGTCCAAATCGCGTACTGAAAAAAATCTTCAGGCTAGACAGAGTGATATATCTGTCCTCCAGACACAAGTCCAATCCCTAATGGAGGTCGCATCTGAAACAAGAATAGTGGTTGACAAATGTCGTCAAGATATGAATGGTTTTGAAACCAGACTATCACACATTTGCTACGTTGTTCAAGAACAATGGCGGAAAAAAGCAGAAGGTCATGCTGCTCCATTAGATTCTACACCCTGAAACATTAGCACTCAGGTCAAATGATTTGTGCTTCTATAGATCTGATGGTGCATTTATCTGCAAGGACTATAAACTTTTATGCCAACATGCCTTTTGTTGAATGGCTGTAATTTATTTTGTTGTGATACAACATTTATCGTGCTACCAAAGGCCAGAGAAATTATGAAGCTATTTTTGTATAGTGTAGGTTTATCTTAGTAATGTATTCGGCCTCATCGATATCCTTTCGGCCATAAGCATCGTAGGAAACCAAAGGGCCGACATTCCTCCAGCCCACAATTCCAATTGGGTTAACAACGATCATGGGCCGTTTTTGGCATGTAGCCCATAGAAAATATGTCGGCCTAAATCAGCGTAAGCTTTCTTATTTTTGATAGGCCCGTGGCCATAGTAGGCCGTTAACAGGCCTAAACATAGTTTGGGCCCATAGTAACAATACCCCGTTAGCACGTGTAAATATATCGCGGACCTAATATGTGCAATAAATAAAAAGGGCCTTTAATAGGCCGAAAATCAGATTGGGCCTTAATTGGGCGAGAGTAAGCCCAACGCTTTTATGAGGCCGAAAGTTGATTGGGTCTGAAATATGCCGAATAACCCATTGGTTGTTAGCAGGCCGAAATGTATCTCAGCTCATGGTAGCCCATTTACAATGCGGATCATTAACAGGCCGAAAGTTAGATGGGCCGTAATTGCGCCGACCTACTACACGGGCCTTTACCAGGCCGGAAGTGCGGGCGGGCTTGATTTGTATCAGCTAGTATATGGGCCGTTAGTAGGCCCGATGTGACGTGGGGCCACATATGGCCCATGTATGTCGTCCGACATTAACAGGCCGAAAAACACAAAAGGCTGGACGTGGCCCAAATCTACAGTGGGCCGTTAACAGGCCGAATGTCGTACCTGGCCGAATATGGCCCAATTCCTTTACAGTCTTTTATGGGCTGAAAGTTTCATTGGGCAATAAATGGGTCCAAATGTAACAGGACCTTTAATAGGCCGAAAAAATTCCGGGCCGTAATTCGGCCCAAATACTTAGCTGACTGTTAACGGGCCAGAAGTGACAATGGGCCGCAATGATGAGAATCTAGAATGGGCCGTTGATGGGCCAATTTGGTACTATTCCTACGGCCTTAACTGCGAATGGGCCGTATGCAAGGAGGCCGTTAGTGGGCCAGCCCGCTTATTTTGACTGGGCCGGCCTTTTAACTTAAATGGGCCTCTGTAGGGCCGTGCCACGTGTCAAATTTTCATAGGTGCGTCCCGTCCCTTCACTGGATGACATCTGTCCCAACGGGGAGCCGACAAGTGTTTCCTGCGCCCAATGAGAATTTTACACGTGGAAAATCGCTATTGGTCGCGCCTGTTAACGGGTTATCGGATCCAAAACCAGACCCGATAGCTTAACGGCAACCCGTTACGGTGGATGCCACGTGTCGGTCACCCTTGACGAAACCACTTCCATGACGCGCCATTTATCGTCATGGAAGTGGACACTTCCGTGATGATAATTTTGGTATTGTCATGGAACACTTCTACGACAGCACAGGTATGACTATCTTGATTCTGTCATAAAATTGTCATGGATGTACATGCATGACAAAAAACGTGACCTACTGTGACAAACACGTATCATCACGGAAGTGTTTTTTTTGTAGTTAATGTCAGTGCCATGCGAGGGAATTTGGGGGCTAGGGATTTTTAGCCTATCTAGGTATTTGGGGGAATGGGGAAACTGTGGGGATCTGATAACGGTAGGGAACTACTTATCGCACTCTGTTGTATACGACACACGGTTTGTACATATCGTTTGTGTTCGATATTACAAGTTCACACATGATTTCCACACCGAACCGTGTGAGAAGACAACGTGCGTGAGACATGGTTCCCGTGACATAACCATATGTGATGAACTTCTCGGTACATATGGGGATGCAATAATTAATACTTAGGGTAAACAGCCGCTCTGCGGATACCCGTCAAAAAATAAAAATAGCCGCTCTGCAGATAGAGATGGCGGCGGCGGCCGAGGCAGCGGTTACCGGATAGGAGATCAATCCTCGGTCGGTCGGCGGTGGCGGCATGATAGGAGGTCAATCCTCGGTCGGTGGTGGGTGATAGGAGGTGCTCAATCCTCGAGGTAGGTGGCGGCGTGATTGGAGCACATCCATCGCCGTCGATGGCAGGATAGTGGAACTCGAACTTCAGGCAGTTGCCCCACTAAGCTTTGCTCATCGACCCTGCTGTCTTGGTGTGCCGCGGCAGCGCGCTTCTCTGTCTGCTGGGTGGAGGTAGCCACGCAGCTAATTAAGTAAGGTATTTGTTCTGGGAAATAATCAAGGTATTCTTTTCGTTGAGTGGCTTAATTAAGGTATTCAATTCATAAGGGTAGTACTGTACTCTGCGTGTAAATTGACTGGTCGTTAATTTGTGTCATCGCATGGATGGATAACAATATCGAGCGCCCTTAGTAAATTATGATAATAAAATCTTGTGATTTATGCACGCATCTGTGGGCATCAAGTAATCCATTTATTAATGTTTTTTTGAATTACCCCTCGTGTGGTGCAGATGGAACGATCTGAATGGATAAAGGACCGGAGAAGCTCAAAGTATATGAGTGGCGTGACGGAGTTCATCGATTTGGCTAAAAGGACAAAGAAGAGAGTCTAATGACTATTACATCATGTGTCCATGCAAGGATTGTACCAATATAGAGTCACATAAAGTTGGAGATGTCGAGTTCCACTTACTCAAACAGGGATTCATGGATGGATATACACATTGGACTAGACACGGTGAAGAGCCGGTCATGGATGAATGTAACCAGGGCAGCGAGATGCCAAACACCGATCAGAGTCACAAGGATGTTGAATCTAACCTCGGGGCTCAGACATCAAGCTACCAACGGAACAGAGACAAGCCAAACCTGCCACTGAAAAACCAAGACAGCGATGCAGACGACACCGACGACCTTGATGATATGCCAGATTTTGCTGCTATGATTGCAGATTTCAAGGGCCCAGATAAAGATATGATTGGGTACAAGGATCTGCCATCCATTGAGGCGGACTCCAAGAAACATTTGTATCCAGGTTGCAAAAAGAAATGTTCCAAGTTGAGTGCCACACTGGCACTTCTCAAATTTAAAGCAGCAAATGGTCTATCAAACAAGGGCTTCATAGAGTTGTTAGGTATTTTCAAAGACATTCAGATAGTGTGCTCACCAAAAGCACGAACGAAGCGAAGAAAATTGTTTGCCCATTGGAACTTGAAGTCCAGAAGATACACGCTTGTGTGCATGATTTTATGTTGTACCGTGGTAAGGACAAAGATTTGCGTGAATGTCGCGTATGTAAGCATCCACGATACAAGCGTAGGAGAGCATAGGACAAGTACAAATTGGACGATGAGATCAAGACAGGAATCCCGTTCAAGGTTGTTTGGTACTTGCCTTTAATTCCAAGGTTGAAGCGTTTGTTTGCAAACCCTAGAGAAGCAAAGAGGTTGCGGTGGCATCATGATGAGCGAACCATGGATAAATATATGAGGCACCCGAAAGATGGGGCTCAGTGGAAATTAATTGACAAAAAGTATAAAGACTTTGCCAAGGATCCTTAAAGTATAAGGCTCGGGGAGTGTACTGATGGGATGAATCCATTTGGCTATATGAGCACCAAACACGGCACATGGCTGGTGCTTCTGTGCATATATAACCTTGCTCCTTGGTTGTGTATGAAGAAAAAGTACATCATGATGTCAATGATTATCCAAGGCCCGAAGCAACCTAGAAATGAGATCGGCATTTACTTTCACTTACTGGTAGAAGAACTGCTGACATTGTGGGAAGAAAAGCCTGGTGTAAAATGTTATGATGCTTACAAAAAGGAGTTGTTCAAACTACATGCGTTGCTGCTACACACCATTCACGATATGCCGGCATTAGGCAACACATCAGGGTAGAAAACACGAGGAGATGTAGGATTTGTCACATGCATGGATAGGACAACCAGTAGATTTCTTCCCAACTCACGCAAAACCGTGTATTTGCATCATCGTAGGTTCTTACAGAAAGATCACCCATGCTGAAAGATGAAAGCCGAATTTGATGGTACGACAGAGGTAGGTTTGGGCCCAAGACCTTATCCTGGGGAGGAGGTCCACAACATGGCTAAACAAATGAAGTTGTGCTTGGCAAGGGACATGCTTCGTTTGTGAAACAAACACCCAAGGGGCAAGTGTTTAAGAAGAAACCGGTGTTCTCGCAATTACCTTACTGGGAGTTTCTAAGTGTACGCCACTACATTGATGTCATGCATGTAGAGAAGAACGTATGTGAAAGCATCCTTGGTACTCTACTCAAGATTAAACGTAAAATAAAGGATGGTGACGATGCATGACTCGATATGCTTGGTGATCAACGAAAATGCATGAATGAAGCAGAAGATGATGACAAATTCCTCCAAGTTCGCCAGAGTTACAATTTCACTCCAAAAGAAGCAAAAGGGTTCATCGAGTATTTGTTGTCAATTAAGACACCCTCTTTCCTACTCAGCAAACATCAGAAGTCTCACGGATGTGAGCTCAGTTAAAATTAAGTTGGCACACATGAAGTCACATGATTGCCACGTAATGTTGACACAAATCCTCCCGGTGGCCATCAGGAATATGATGGACACAGACATAAGAAACACACTCATTAATCTCTGTGATTTCTTTAACAAACTATGGCAGAAAGTGGTAGATCATGGAGAAATGGATTATATGCAAGAGGATATTGCAAGAATATTGTGCAACCTAGAGATGTTTTTCCCGCTGTCATTCTTTGATGTCATGGTCCATCTCACTGTGCACCTTGTCGACGACATAAAGTATTGTGGTCCTATGTTTCTTTGCAACATGTATCCCTTCGAGAGGTTGATATGTCTCCATTGTATCTATAATTTTATATTGTTCCATGCCAATATTATACAACTTTCACATACTTTTGGTAACAATTTATATGATTTATTGGACTAACATATTGATCTAGTGCCCAATCCCAGTTCCTGTTTGTTGCATGTTTTTTGTTTCACAGAATATCCATATCAAACAAAGTCCAAACGCGATAAAACTTTACGGAGATTTATTTTGGAATATATATATATGTGAATTTTTGGAAGAAGAATCAACGCATGACGGTGCTCGAGGGGCCCACTAGGCACCCAGGGCGCGCCAGGGGGGCCAGGCGTGCCCTGATGGGTAGTGGGCACCTCGTAAGGCGTTTGCTGCCCTTGTTTTGCCGAAAGAAAGATAATTTATGGCTAAAAATCCCCTCAAAATTTCAGCCCAATCGGATTTACAGATCTCTGGGAATTTAATAAACAGTGAAGGGCCAGAAAACAGGAACGCGAAACAGAAGAGAACAGAGAGAGAGATCCAATCTCGGAGGGGCTCTCACCCCTCCGGGTGCCATGGAGGCCAAGGTCCAGAGGGGAAATCCTTGTCCCATCTTGGGAGGAGGCCAAGCAATAAGAAGGAGGGGGGCTCTCTCCTTCTCTCTCTCGGTGGCGCCGGAGTGCCGCCGGGGCAAGGATCGTGACGGAAATCTACACCAACAACCTCGCTACCGTCAACACCAACTCTCTCCCCCTCTATGCAGCGGTGTAACACCTCTTCTCCCTGCTATAATATCTACTTAAAGATGGTGCTTAATGCTACATATTATTATCCAATGATGTGTTGCCATCCTATGATGTTTGAGTAGATTCGTTTTGTCCTATGGGTTGATTAATAATCGTGATTGGTTTGAGTTGTATGTTTTATTTTGGTGCTGTCCTATGGTGCCCTCCGTGTCGCGCAAGCATGTGGGATTCCCACTGTAAAGTGTTGCAATACGTTCATGATTCTTTTATAGTGGGTGGCTAGAGTGACAGAAGCTTACACCTGAGTAAGGGGGTTGTTGCGTATGGGATAAAGATGACTTGATACTTCATGCTATGGTTAGGTTTTACCTTAATGATCTTTGGTAGTTGCGGATGCTTGCTAGAGTTCCAATCATAAGTGCATATGATCCAAGTACGGAGAGTATGTTAGCTCATGCCTCTCCATCATATAAAATTGCAATAATGATTACCGGTCTAGTTATCGATTGCCTAGGGACAAATAACTTTCTTGTGTGAAAAAAACCTTTCTACTAAACAACTAACTTTCATTATTTCACAATTTACTCATAGTTTTATTCTCACTGAGTGCAACTAGTTTCATTCTTGCAAACCTATGCAATCACCTACAGAATAGTTTCATACTTGTTCTAGGTAAAGTGAACGTTAAGTGTGCGTAGAGTTGTATCGGTGGTCGATAGAACTTGAAGGGAATATTAATTCTACCTTTAGCTCCTCGTTGGGTTCGACACTCTTACTTATCGAGAAAGGCTACAATTGATCCCCTATGCTTGTGGGTTATCAAGACCTTTTTCTCGCGCCGTTGCCGGGGAGCAATAGCGTGGGGTTGATATTCTCGTGTGTGCTTGTTTGCTTTATCACTAAGTAGATTTTATTTTGTGCTCTTGTTTTCTATCTTTAGTTATGGGAAGGAAACGTAGAATACCAAAAAAATAGTTGTACTTGCTAAACCAATGGTTGAAGAACCACCCAAAATCTATCATACTGCTGAAGCTTTCTACTGGGATCATCTTCAATCCATTTGTGCTCGTGCTGAAAACCCAACTAGCTTAGTTGAGGGAAAATCATTAAATGAGCATGCTTATTTTGTGTGACACCGTTTATCTCAAAAAGGGAAACTTTTATGGCATTATATTAATAATTTGTATAGCTATGCTTTGAATTTATGTGAAATACATGGTATTACTTGTTGTTCTGAAGACCCTAAAAAACACCTCCCCTTCCAATGTGAGTTTAAGGATAATGGAATCGTGTCTTCTTATGCCAAGGGTGTTTATAATTACTATGATATTTAACAAATTGAATAATTTGTTGCTTTTAAGGGTGCCTATGAAATTTCCTCTTTGATTGAAAAGTATGATGTTACTCTTTAGAAATCTGAAAATTTTCCATACTTAAATATTTCTATGAAAACTATGCTTCGAATGCTTATGTTAAAGAATATATTGAGGACTCCTCCGCTGTCCAAGAAGAGACTAATATTTTGTAGGAGTCTATGGAAGAAGAAATTGCTGAAACTGTGAGCTCATTAGATGAAAAAGATGAGGAGGAGAGCGAAGAACAAAAGGAGGAAGAGCGGATTAGCTACCCGTGCCCACATTCTAATGAGAGTAACTCTTCAAATCATACATTATTTATTTTCCCTTCATGCTTACCGAAGGATGAATGCTATGATGATTGCTATGATCCCGTTGATTCTTTTGAAATATCCCTTTTTGATGAACTTGATGCTTGCTATGCTTGTGGCCAAGATGCGAATATGAATGATGCTTTATGGAGATGAACTTGCTATAGTTCCTTATGTTAAGAATGAGATTGATGCTATTGCACCCACACATGATAGTCCTATTATCTTTTTGAATTCTCCCAACTAGACCATATCGGAGAAATTTGCTCTTATTAAGGATTATATTGATTGGTTGTGTTTTACTACTACACATGATGATTTGTGTGAATATAATATGCATGTGCTTGCTGCTCCTACTTGCAATTATTATGAGAGAGGAACTACATCTCCGCCTCTTTATGTTTCCAATACGATAAAATTAAAAGAAACTGTTTATAGTATGCATTGGCCTTTACTTTGTGTGCACGAACTGTTCTTTTATGACATGCCGATGCATAGGAAGAGAGTTAGACTTCGTCATTGCATGATATATGTTGCTTTGTGCTCACTACTAAATTACAAATCATTGTTGATTAAAATTGGCTTTGATATACCTTGGGATCCGGGTGGATCAATTACTTGAGCACTTTATGCCTAGCTTAATGGCTTTAAAGAAAGCGCTGCCAGGGAGACAACCCGGAAGTTTTAGAGAGTCATTTATTTCTTTTGTGTGCTTTTATAAAGTTTAAAAACAAAAGAATATAGAGGGGAACCTAAAACTTTTCAAAAAGAAAAGTGAAAGTGAGAAAGACGAACATCGTTGAAGTGGGGGAATTCCTTGAACTTTGTTCATGCCCATGGAAACTTTATGAATCTTGAACTACAGAAACTTTTCAACAAAAATAATTATCCCCTTGTACAAATTCATTGTATTATAAAAGTAATGTGCCAAGATTTGCCTTTAGGATGATTAGATTGCTTGTTGGTATGTGAAGTGCAAAAACAGAAGCTTTGGCTGTAGTGCGTGAATTTACATTTTTTACTGGAACGTCCAAAGTTTATGAAATTTTTACACGGTACTGATATGAAAATTGTTTATTTTTTCCTAATTGTTCAGAATTTTTAGAGTTACTGAAGTATGGTCAATGTTCAGATTGCTACAGATTGTCCTGTTTTTGACAGATTCTGTTTTTGATGCATTGTTTTGCTTGTTTTGATGAATCTCTGGATTGTATCAGTGGGTATAAGCCATGGTGAAGTTAGAATACAGTAGGGATAATGCAAAAATAAAATATGAATGGGTTTGCAACAGTACTTAAAGTAGTGATTTTCTTTATTATACTAACGGATCTCATGAGGGTTTTGTTAAGTTTTGTGTGGAGGAAGTGTTCGAAGATCGAGGAGGTCTCGATATGAGGAGAAGGGTGAGAGGCAAGAGTTCAAGATTGGGGATTCCCAAGGCACCCCAAGTAAATATTCAAGGAGACTCACCTTGACAGTCGGTGCAAACTTCACCGGTGCATCCAAACCCCGTGATATGATACGCTCTATCACACATAAGCCTTATTATATCTTCCTCAAAACAGCCACCATACCTACCTATTATGGCATTTCCATAGCCATTCCGAGATATATTGCAATGCAACTTCCATCATCATCATATACATGACTTGAGCATTCATTGTTATATTGCTTTGCATGATCGTAAGATAGCTAGCATGATATTTTCATGGCTTGTCCGTATTTTGATATCTTTGCCACGCTAGATCATTGCACATCCTGGTACACCGCCAGAGGCATTCATATAGAGTCATATTGTTCTAGGTATCGAGTTGTAATTTTTGAGTTGTAAGTAAATAGAAGTGTGATGATCATCATTATTCATTACTAGAGCATTGTCCTAGTGAGGAAAGGATGATGGAGACTATGATTCCCCCACAAGTCGGGATGAGACTTTGGACAAAATAGGAAAAGAAAAAGTAAAAAGAAGCCAAAAAGAGCCCAAGAAAAAAAAAGAAAAGAAAAGAAAAAGAAAACAAAAGAATGAGAGAAAAAGAGAGAAGGGGCAATGTTACTATCCTTTCCACACTTGTGCTTCAAAGTAGCACCATGTTTTTCATATAGAGTCTCCTATGCTTTCATTTCATATACTAGTGGGAATTTTTCATTATAAAACTTGGCTTGTATATTCCGATGATGGGCTTCCTCAAATGTTCGAGGTTTTCAAGAGCAAGCAAGTTGGATGCACAACCACTTAGTTTTCATGTTGAGCTTTCATACACTTATAGCTCTTAGTGCATCCGTTGCATGGCAATCCCTACTCCTCGCATTGATATAAATTGATGGGCATCTCCATAGCCCGTTGATTAGCCGCGTCGATGTGAGACTTTCTTACTTTTTTGTCTTATCTATGTTTACCCCTATCATCATACTCTAATCAACCCATAGTGCTATGTCCATGTCTTGAGCTCATGTATTGCGTGGGGGTTGAAAAGGCTGAAGCGCTTTAAAAAGTATGAACCAATTGGTCGGCTTGTCATCGGGGTTGTGCATGATAAATACTTTGTGTTAATAAGATGGAGCATGACAAGACTATATGATTTTGTAGGGATAGAGTTCTTTAGCATTGATATTTTGAAAGACATGATTATTTGTTGGGATGCCTGAGTATTGATGTCTTTATGTCAAATTATAGAGTATTGCTTTGAATCACTCATGTCTTAATATTCATGCCATGATTAGATTATATGATCAAGATTATGCTAGGTAGCATTCCACATCAAAAATTATCTTTTTTATCATTTACCTACTCGAGGACGAGCAGGAATTAAGCTTGGGGATGCTAATATGTCTCCGTTGTATCTATAATTTTTTTTATTGTTTCATGCTTATATTATACAACTTTCACATACTTTTGGCAACAATTTATATGATTAATTGGACTAACATATTGATCCAGTGCCTAATGCTAGTTCCTATTTGTTGCATGTTTTTTGTTTCACAGAATATCCATATCAAACGAAGTCCAAACGCGATAAAACTTTATGAAGATTTATTTTGCAATATATGTGAATTTTTGGAAGAAGAATCAACGCAAGACGGTGCTCGAGGGGCCCACTGGCACCAGGGCGCGCCAGGGGGGCCAGGCGCGCCCTGTTGGGTAGTGGGCACCTCGTAAGGCGGTTGCTGCCCTTCTTTCGCCGCAAGAAATATAATTTATGTATAAAAATCCCCTAAAAATTTCAGCCTAATCGGAGTTAGGTATCTCCGGGAATTTAATAAACGATGAAGGGCCAAAAAATAGGAACGCAAAACAGAAGAGAACAGAGAGAGAGATCCAATCTCGGAGGGGCTCTCGCCCCTCCGGGTGCCATGGAGGCCAAGGTCCATAAGGGAAAACCTTCTCCCATCTAGGGAGGAGGCAGAGCAAGAAGAAGAAGGAGGGGGGCTCTCTCCCTCTCTCTCTCGGTGGCGCCGGAGTGCCACTGGGGCAAGGATCGTGACGGCGATCTACACCAACAACCTCGCTACCGTCAACACCAACTCTCTCCCCCTCTATGCAGCGGTGTAACACCTCTTCTCCCCGCTGTAATCTACTTAAACATGGTGCTTAATGCTACATATTATTATCCAATGAAGTGTTGCCATCCTATGATGTTTGAGTAGATTCGTTCTGTCCTATGGGTTGATTGATAATCGTGATTGGTTTGAGTTGTATGTTTTATTTTGGGTTTGACCTATGGTGCCCTCCGTGTCACGCACGCGTGTGGGATTCCCGCTGTAGGGTGTTGCAATACATTCATGATTCTTTTATAGTGGGTGGCTAGAGTGACAAAAGCTTACAGCCGAGTAAGGGGGTTGTTGCGTATGGGAGAAAGAGGACTTGATACTTAATGCTATGGTTGGGTTTTACCTTAATGATCTTTGGTAGTTGCCGATGCTTGCTAGAGTTCCAATCATAAGTGCATATGATCCAAGTACGAAGAGTATGTTAGCTCATGCCTCTCCCTCATATAAAATTGCAATAATGATTACCGGTCTGGTTATCGATTGCCTAGTGACAAATAAATTTCTTGTGTGACAAAAACCTTTCTACTAAACAACTAACTTTCATTATCTCGCAATTTAATCGTAGTTTTATTCTCACTGAGTGCAACTAGTTTCATTCTTGCAAACCTATCCTATCACCTATAGAATAGTTTCATACTTGTTCTAGGTAAAGTGAACGTCAAGTGTGCATAGAGTTGTATCGGTGGTCGTTAGAACTTGAAGGGAATATTAATTCTACATTTAGCTCCTCGTTGGGTTTGACACTCTTACTTATCGAGAAAGGCTACAACTGATCCCCTATACTTCTGGGTTATCAGCGGTTCATGGGAATATTGAAGCACTATTGTCGAAACCGAAGCCGTCTAGAGGAAAGCATCCTACAAGGTTATACCGCGGAGGAGGTGGTTGAGTTTTGCACTGAATAAATGAAACAAAGACCTATAGGCTTGCCCCTCTCTCGCCACAAGGGAAGGCTGACTGGTAAGCCGGTACTTGCCGGCGCGCCACACACTGCACTTGGAGATGAGACCGATAAAGCCCATTTGACGGTACTGCTAAACAACCGAGTTCTCGATGCTTATACTGATGAACACTTGGAGGAGATATGACGAAGCTTCATACCCATGGTGCATCCATTAGATGTCGAGATGAAGGCGCACAATAAGGAGTACATCAGATGCTTGAAGGATCGTTTGGCACGCGGATCCATGGATGACATTGCAACGTGGTTGGCACAAAAGTCATCACCTACGGTATTGAGGTATCAAGCGTATGACATAAATGTCTACATGTTCTACATTGAGGAATGTGATAAGAAGACCTCATATCAGAAAAGCTTTGTTCGAATAGAATGCATGACTGTAGATGAAGTTGATAAAAGGGTATACTATGGAACCATCGTAGAGATTTGGGAGCTTAACTATGTGAAAGTCAAGCTGGCATTATTCAGGTGCAAATGGGTCCCTCTTAGTTAGGTAAAGGTTGATGATTACAGGAAGACCTGTGTTAACATGACAAAGATGGCATATCACAAGGACTCGTTCATTCTTGCCAGCGATGCTACCCAGATTTTCTATGTGAAAGACCCTGATACGTCTCCAACGTATCTATAATTTTTGATTGTTCCATGTTGTTATATTATCAATCTTGGATGTTTTACATTCATTGTATAGCAACTTTATATCAATTTTTGGGACTAACCTATTGACATAGTGCCCAGTGCTAGTTGTTTTTTTGCTTGTTTTTTACTTCGCAGAATATCCATATAAAATGAAGTCCAAATGCCACGAAACTTTTTGGGGATTTTTTTCTTCCTAGAAGAGACCCAGGAAGCCCAGGAGGTGCACCAGAGGAGGCCCGTGTGAAAGGATCGACATGGTTGACTAGAGGGGGGTGAATAGGCAACTACTAATTTTTAGCTTTTCTTAACAAATTAGGTTTAGCACCAAGTAGGTTGTCTAGATGTGCAACTAGGTGAGCAACCTATATGATGCTAACAACAACAAGAAGAGCAAGCAAGAGATAAAACACAAGTAAAGCTTGCACAAGGTAAAGGTAAGAAATAACCACAAGTGGAGCCGGTGGAGATGAGGATGTGTTACCAAAGTTCCTTCCCTTTGAGGGGAAGTACGTCTCCGTTGGAGTGGTGTGGAGGCACAATGCTCCCCAAGAAGCCACTAGGGCGACCGTATTCTCCTCACGCCCTCACACAATGCGAGATGTCGTGATTCCACTAGTGGTGCCCTTGAAGGCGGCGACCGAACCTTTACAAACAAGGTTGGGGCAATCTCCACAACTTAATTGGAGGCTCCCAACAACACCACGAAGCTTCACCACAATGGAATGTGGCTCCGAGGTGACCTCAACCATCTAGGGTGCTCAAACACCCAAGAGTAACAAGATCCGCAAGGGATTAGTGGGGGAATCAAATTTCTCTTGGTGGAAGTGTAGATCGGGGCCTTCTCAACCAATCCCTAGAAAATCAACAAGTTTGATTGGCTAGGGAGAGAGATCGGGCAAAAATGAGGTTTGGAGCAACAATGGAGTTTGGGGGATGAAGAGGTAAGTCTTCTTGGAGAAGAAGACCCCCTTTTATAGTGGGGAACAAATCCAACCGTTATGCTCTCCACAGCCCGCACACAACCGGTACTACCACTCGTGGAGCGGTACTACCGCTTCCTGCAGGAAGCCAGAGAGAAAGAAGAAAGCAGGGGAGAACAGAGGACTGGGCGGTAGTAGCAGCGGTGGTAGGGGCGGTACTACCGCCTATAGGCGGTACTACCGCCTCTACTACCGCTCCTTCTTCCGCTTGTCCTCCAGGGTCAAAAGTTAGCACGGTAGAGACATGGAGGTACTACCGTAAAACCCGACATGAAAAGTCGAGACCCCAGCCACGAGCGGTAGTAGGAGCGGGACTAGCAGCGGTACGACCACTAATAAGCAGTACTACCGCTGCTGCCCGCGGTACTATCGCTTGCAGCTTTCCACCACTTCTTCAGCACAAAAGATGGGCAACTCCAAGGAAGCGGAAAGTGGTGATGGGTGCAATATGAGTGTGTACGTGTTGATTCCACCCAAACCTTTCCGAAGCGGACCCCCTCTTGATAGTACGGTATTCCCTACGACTCAAGTCCACCAAAAAGAAATGCAGGAAAGAAAACCATCTTCACATGAAACTCCGAGGGGTACGAATTGTCTCGTGCCATATGCTTGATAATCTGAAATGCTCAATGCACACGATTAGTTTGCGAACATATTGTCATCAATCACCAAAACCACTTAGGGAGAAATATGCCCTAACAATCTCCCCCTTTTTGGCGGATTGATGACAACATGGGATTTGCACTCAAAATATAGCAAAGAGCCGTGCAAACCCACAGTCTACAAAATATAGACGGGCTCCCCCTAGATGTGTGCACTACTTTAGATATGCCTTTGGAATGCAAAGTGCACACACATAGGATCAACACTCCCCCTATATTTTATAGACCAAGCAATACTTGCAAAAACATGATAATCCAGATAGCAGGCAAGTAATAACATGTGAGCATATAGATAAGGGCATAACCATAAGATACATCTCACAAGCAATGACAAATAATAACAGGAAGTACTTGACATAATAGATAGAGATAGGGTCGCTCATATGTCTCACACCATATGGTCTCGACCTCATAAGACAGACACAAACCAAAGCAAATGAAATAGTTCAAGCGAGGAAAGCAAGGGCAAATAAGAGGACACACTCGACACAGCAACACAGCAAATCCCTAAACTCTCTCCCCCTTTGGCATCGAGACACCAAAAGGGCAGAGAGGAGTCCTAAGAACGACGGTGGTAGCAGAACTCCACGACATCACCAATCGCGCTCCTCCTCCTTAGACTCCTCTGTAGCAGGTGGTGGACCTCCAGTTCCCTCATCAGAATCGGTCCACGGACAGTGCACCCTGACCCAAGACTCCTCCTCGTTAATCCTGTCCTCGGAGCCACTAGACACATTGAGGCCAACCTGCCTCATAATGGCCTTGTCACGACTGCGGGCCTTCTTTGCTGCCACGTGAGCTTTGTACTGACCCTTTGCCTGGAGGCAGAACAGCTTCTTCATCTTCTACTTGAGCTTCCTAGCCCAAGAGGGCTCCTCTGACGGGGGCTCATAGTCTGGCTCATCATCATCATCATCATCAGACCTGACAGTGCCATGCTCTGGTGGAGCAGGAGCAGTCGTCCCCCACTTCTCCTTCTGTCTCAGCTGAATAACATCATGAGACACTAAGTCTCCAGTGACAAGCTCCTCATCCAGAAACGAAGTAGCCCATGTCTCCTCAATGATCTGCATCAAATAAGGACCATAGATGATGCACTTACTCTCCATGACTGCCGAGCGAAGTTCTGACCACATGACATGAGAAACATCCAACACCTCCTGAGAGCCCTGCTGCTTCTGGCAGAAGAGAAGTAGGTACACCAGATAGGAGTGCACAATATCCTGGTTGCCAACGCGAGGGAACAGAGTGTTCCTGAAGATCTGATGCATGATATCCAGAAAGGGCCAGAGCTCATAAGAGACGTGCCCAGTCTCAGACACCTTCCTGGTAGAGAAAGGCCAAAGAGCCTCCTTGTGAGTAGCAGTAGCTTCCCGGTGAGGGCGAAACCCAATTGGGGTTTGGGCGCCCTTATCATCATAAGACAGACTCTCCATGAAGCTTTTCCAAGAAGCTGACAGACACCGACCATTGGTCATCCAGGTAAGAGTTCTTTCCTCATCAAGTCCAAAGTGCACTGTGGCGTAGAACTAAGCCACAAGCTCCGCATCAAAGTCCTTGTTGAATGAGATGATCCTCTTGATATCAAGCTCCTCACACCTCTGCAAAGCTACTCCAAAGTATGCCAAGTCCTTCTTCATGTGAGTGAGATCAACTGACTTGACTTTCACATACAGATTCTTCTTCCCCTTCAACATGTCATGATAGATAGACTGATGCAACTTGTTCCAAAACGGGCGACTGACAAGCGACGGATCCTGAGGCACTTGGTAAGGATTGCGCTTACGCGCCAAACAGAACTCCTGGGCAGGCATCTCATGAGCAACCTTGTTCCCTTTGCCCTTGGTAGCAATCACTTTGACTCTCTATCTTGGCTGCCCACTAGAGCCACTCACTGGGATGGCGCCACTATCTGGCATGGCGCCACCCTCTGGCACATCAGTAGAACGATAACGCTTGGAGCCACCAGTACGTGCGGGATTCTTGCGACGAGCCTGATGCCCGGAGCTACTACCACCTGGAACACACACACAAAAGCACGAAGGAACACCGAAGTAAGCACAAAGCATAAGCCAAAGAAAAAGAGAGACACAAGAGTGAAAGCTGAACAGAAAAATTGGAAATTGGTAGCTCTAGGCGGTAGTACCGCTCTTCCCAGCGGAAGTACCGCACGCAAGCGGTAGTACCGCTCCGAGGAGCAGTAGTACCACTTGAGGCGGAAGTCAACGGGGCTGACAACTGCTGCAGAGAGATCCGGTACTACCGGAGGTGCCAAATTCAAATTTTCGCAGCTAAACCTTCAATCTACCTACTCTAGCAGTCTCCCAAGTCCTACTCATGCCTCGATTTGACCAAAAATCGATGTAAGCAACGGATAGAGCCCAAGACCTAGATTCAAGAAATAGAATCCTAGGAGAGAAGAACGGGGGCAATACCGGGTTCCATGGCACGAGGAGAAGGTGGGGATCGATCCCACCGGTTGGAAATGAGGGAGACGGCCCAGATCCGGCGGGCCGGCGGTGGCCCTCCGGTGCTTGCTTCATGGCCTGAGAGAGAAACGGGAGAGGAGGCGAGAGTGAATGGGTATGGGGGAGTGGAAACTCCCCATGCCCGATTCATAACCCCCACACCCCGTCACTAAGCGGTAGTACCGCTAAGACAGTGGTAGTACCGCCCCGGTACGATCCCACGGCAGGAGGCCTGGTAGTACCGCTCAGGCGTTAGTACCGGGGAGCAGGGCCGTAGTACCGCTAACAAGCGGTAGTACCGCCTGGACTCCACGGTAGTACCGCGTAGACGACAGCAGGCTGGATCAAAGAAGAAAAAGGGAGGCTTATGCACAATGAAAAGAAGATCAAGGAAATGCTCGGGAGAGACACGAAACAACAGCAAACGGAAGAGACACTCCAAGCACAAAGGCAAGAGAAAGGAGAAGCAAACTAGAAGCAACTCAAACGACACACAAAGTCCTCAAGACTAGATACAACCAAAAAATAGCAAACTCGAGGAGAAACCTCTCAAAGAGAGAGCGTTGGTCGAAGCCACCTATGTTTGAGTCAATTGGTATGGCACCGCGAAGATTTTAACCTTGGGCCCATGACCACAACTCATCTTTAAAGCACAAGTACCATAAAAAATGGCTAATGTGAAAGACTTGATCAATTTATGCATAATGGGGGGAGGGAGAGTTCATTGAGAGAACAACACTCCCCCTATGTCCATGCCTACATCTAGAGCAAGAAAAAATGATGAGTGCGGTGGGGTGTGCCTAGATTCAAGCCACATAGCTCGAATCAATGATATTTAGCTCATGCCTTACCTCGTGAAATCTTGCTTCATCTAGAGGCTTGGTGAAAATATCCGCTAGTTGCTCTTGAGTGCTGATGTAGATGATCACAATATCTCCACGCTTGATGTGATCCCGAATGAAATGATGACGAATCTCATTGTGCTTCGTCTTGCTATGTTGCACCGGATTGTGTGAAATCTTGATAGTACTTTGAAAGTACAACTAATCCCTGGGTGGTTTTGGTAATTCATAACAACATATAGCTCATTGAACGAATATCCACTCAAGATTAATATTTCAGGAAGTTCAATGAATGGCATGGCATGGAATAGAGATGTGGACCCCTCAAAATGCTAAGGACAAATATTGGCAAAAGCTCAAGACTCTTCATATTTATTTTAGTGATCCAAGATCACATTGAGTCCATAGGAAAGCCAATACTATTAAAAGGGGATGAGGTGTTGCTTAATGGCTTGCTTGCTCAAATGCTTAGTGATATTGCTCCAAAACCCTCAACCACTTTCTCCATCCAAATATGTCCAAAACCTAAACTCCAACTCGGCCCCACCGATTCTTTCTATCCGGAGCTACTGAGTTCATATGACATAGCCACAGCCAGAAACCCTAGCAATTCGGTCTCACCGACCGAGATGGCCCTGCCGACTCTCTGTGACTTGTTGCATTTATTTCGGTCTCACCGAGTTATGCAATCGGTCCCACCGAGTTTGCTTGACCAACTCTCTGTTGCCATGTTGTTTCACTTCGGTCTCACCGAGTTGACACAATCGGCGCCACCGAGATGAGGTTTGCCCTAAGCCCTTGCACATCGGTCACACCGAGTTGTTCTAGTCGGTCACATGAGGTTTGCCCTAACGTTCACATTTTTTAACTGATCGGTGCCACTGAGTTTAACCATTCGGTCTCACCGAGATGAGTCAAATGTGTGTAACGGTTGGAGTTTGTGTGGAGGCTATATATACCCCTCCACCCCCTCTTCATTCGTGGAGAGATCCATCAGAACGTGCCTACACTTCCACCATTCATTTTCTGAGAGAGAACCACCTACTCTTGTGTTGAGATCAAGATATTCCAATCCTACCACAAGAATCTTGATTTCTAGCCTTCCCCAAGTTGCTTTCCACTCAAATCATCTTTCCACCAAATCCAAATCTGAGAGAGAGAGTTGAGTGTTGGGGAGACTATCATTTGAAGCACAAGAGCAAGGAGTTCATCATCAACACACCGTCTACTACCTTTTGGAGAGTGGTGTCTCCTAGATTGGTTAGGTGTCGCTTGGGAGCCTCCGTCAAGTTGTGGAGTTGAACCAAGAAGTTTGTAAGGGCAAGGAGATCGCCTACTTTGTGAAGATCTACCCGAGTGAGGCAAGTCCTTCGTGGGCGATGGCCATGGTGGGATAGACAAGGTTGCTTCTGCGTGGACCGTTCGTGGGTGGAGCCCTCCGTGGACTCGCACAGCCGTTACCCTTCGTGGGTTGAAGTCTCCATGAACGTGGATGTACGATAGCACCACCTATCGGAACCACGCCAGAAATCTCCGTGTCTACATTGCGTTTGCCTTCTCCAAACCCTTCCCTTTACCTTCATATGGAATATTTTACTTTCCACTGCTACACTCTTAGAATTGCATGTGTAGGTTGATTGCTTGACTTGTGCAAATTGCAAAAATCTGCCCACAACTAAAATTGCGAAAAGGATAGATTTTTATTTGGTCAAGTAGTGTAATCACCCCCCCTCTAGACATACTTTCGAGCCTACAAGTGCTATCAGAGCTTTGGTCTCAATTAGCCTTGATTTCCATAGCTTTGGTGATCATAGCCTTGGTTTCACAACCTAGGAGAGTATGGCGTCTAGCGAGGGAAATTATCACCGTAGAGGTCCTTACTTTGATGGTACAAATTTTCCTAGTTGGAAGCATAAGATGAAAATGCATATTCTTGGTCATAACCCCGCCGTTTGGGCTGTTGTTCGTATTGGCTTGCAAGGTGAATACTTTGAAGATGGAAAAGAACCTGATCGTGAAGCCACCGTGGAATAATTGAAGATGTTGCAATACAATGCTCAAGCTTGTGATCTTCTCTTCAATGGATTATGCCCCGAAGAATTCAATAAAATCAGCCGCTTTGAGAATGCAAAGGAATTTGGGATAGTTTGGTTGATATGCACGAAGGTACCGAGTCCGTCAAGGAATCCAAATTGGATGTGCTCCAAAATCAACTTGACAAGTTCAAAATGAAGGATGGTGAAGGAGTGATGACCCACAAGTATAGGGGGTCAATCGTAGTCCTTTCGATAAGTAAGAGTGTCGAACCCAACGAGGAGCAGAAGGAAATGACAAGCGGTTTTCAGTAAGGTAGTTTCTGCAAGCACTAAAATAAGCGGTAACAGATAGTTTGATAGCAAGATAATTTGTAACGGGTAACAAGTAACAAGTGTAAATAAAGTGCAGCAAGATAGCCCAATCCTTTTGAGTGCAAAGGACAGGCCGGAACAAGTACTTATAATGATGCAAACGTTCTTGAGGACACACAGGAATTTCATCTAGTCACTTTCACCATGTTCATTCGATTCGCGTTCGCTACTTTGATGATTTGATATGTGGGTGGACCGGTGCTTTGGTGCTGTTCTTACTTGAACAAGCCTCCCACTTATGATTACCCCCTCTCGCAAGCATCCGCAACTACGAAAAGAGAATTAAGACAAAGTCTAACCATAGCAATAAATGTGTGGATCCAAATCAGCCCCTTACGGAATAGCGCATAAACGGAGGTTTAAGCTTCTGTCACTCTAGCAACCCATCATCTAATTACTACTCCACAATGCATTCCCTTAGGCCCATAAGTGGTGAAGTGTCATGTAGTCGACGTTCACATGACACCACTAAGAGAATCACAACATACATATCATCAAAATACCGAACGAATACCGAATTCACATGATTACTTATGACAAGACTTCTCCCATGTCCTCAAGAACGAAAGTAACTACTCACTCATCATAATGATGTTCAAGATCAGAGGGGTATTGAATAACATAAAGGATCTGAACATTTAGTAATTCACAAAGCAAACCAACTAGCATCAACTACGATAGGTAATCAATACTACTAGCAACCCACAAGTAGCAATCTATAGTTTTGATACAAAGATTGAATACAAGAGATGAACTAGGGTTTGATATGAGATGGTGCTGTTGATGATGATGATGAGGATTGGTCCTCCCACAATGAGAGGGTTGTTGGTGATGACGAAGGCTTCGATTTCCCCCTACCGGAGGGAAGTGTCCCCGGCGGAATCTGCCTGCCGGAGAGCAAAAATGCTCCTGCTCTAGTTTCGCCTCGTGGCCGCGGTGCCTCGTCTCGAAAGTCTCCCCATAAAAGTTTTAGGGTAAAATGACTTATATACCAGAAGGAGAGGGCCAGAGGTGGGCCAGGGGCTCCACATGGCACCAGGGCGCGCCCCAGGGGGGCGCCCAGGTGCCATGTGGGCACTTGGTTGGCCTCCTCCAGTGATTCTTTGGCCCAGTATTTTTTTTATATTCCAAAACAATTTTCCGTGAAATTTCAGCCCATTTGGAGATGTGCAGAATAGGTATCTCTGCTGTAGCTTTTTCAGGCCCTGAATTCCAGCTGCCAGCATTCTCCCTCTTTGTGTAAACCTTGCATATTAAGAGAGAAAAGGCATTAGAAATACTCCATGAAGTGTTATATTAGCCAAAAACTTTATAAATAACAGTAATAAAACATGATGCAAAATGGACGTATCAACTCCCCCAAGCTTAGACCTTGCTTGTCCTCAAGCGAAAACCGAAATCGAAAAACATGACCACATGCTTAGAGAGAGAGGTGTCCATAAAAAGTAAAATACGGACATAGAAGCATCATGAACAATATCATAGCTGCAATGATTACTATCATAAACTTCTCATGAGCAAGTAACAATTCACCACAATATTGAAGTATGCAGCATAAACTCTCTTGAAAACCAACAAACTATGTTCTCAGTCAACAATGCAATTGCAATTCATTGTACTTTCAGGAAGGGTCACATGTAGGAGCCTTTTGGCAAGTTCACATACTCAACTATCATTTAGTCTTTCATGATTTCTAACACTCACACCATACATATGGTGCATCAAGTTTCAGCCAGACACATAGAAAGATAGGGGCTTATAGGTTTGCCTCCCAACTTATTCACCCAAAGGGTGATGTCAACAATAATAACTCATGCTCACCCATATTCAACTAGATATATGTGCCTAGATCTTTCCCCACCACATGATGCTTGCCAAAGAGTAAAATAAAAAAGGAATAGAGGGATAACTTTGACTCTTTGCATAAAAGTAAATTCATAAAAGTAAAGGATAGGCCCTTTGCAGAGGGAAGCAGAGGTTGTCATGCGCTTTTAGTTGGATGCACTAACTCTTAATGCAAAGGAACGTCACGTGATATTGCCCCTTATGATAGCAACCTTTATTATGCAGTCTGTCGCTTTTATTCTTTGCCATCACAAGTTTGTACCACGCTTATTTTCCCTTACAATAAAAGATCATACATATTTAGGAGCAATTTTTATTGCTTCATTGCACCGATGACAACTTACTTGAAGGATCTTACTCAATCCATAGGTAGGTATGGTGGACTCTCGTGACTTGAATTTGGTTAAGGGTTTTGGATGCACAAGTAGTATTTCTACTTAGTGTGGAATTTTGGCTAGCAAAGATATTGGGCAAGCACCCCATGTTGGAGGATCCATGACAATATACCTTCTATGTGAATATGAACAAACATAACTCATTACGTTGTCTTCCTTGTCCAACATCAACCGTTTGACATACAATACTTAATGGGTGCTCACAATCACAAAAGATGTCCAAGATAGTGTATTTGCATGTAAATCTTCTCTTCCTTATTAACTTTTTCATGCAATTGCACCATTGACCAATGCTATGTTTGTCAACCTTCAATAAATTTTACCACTTATACTTTTCTTTATGTGATGTCATTACTCACCATAAGATTAGCATATGATCTTTTTCATTCTTTTCATTGCTTTTGATTGAAACATAAAAACAAACAAGCAAAACTCAAACTACTCTTTATTATATAACCCTCACTCGATTACATAGATAGATAGATAGATCGCAAAACTAACACTCAAAGATAGATCATACTAAACTTTTATTCTACTAAATCACGAAATACTAAGGATCAAATTGAAAATAGGTAAAGATAATAAAAGTGATGGTGATACGATACCGGGGCATCTCCCCCAACCTTGGCACAAGCCAAGGGGAGTGCCCATACCATGTAATCATGCCTCCTATTTTGGTGATGGTGGTGATGAAGCAATCCTGTCCTTCAGTTCCATTAAGGCAATCAGTCTGCAGTTCATGCTCCTGAGGGCTATGATTTGTTCCTCCAACAAAATAAGTTGACGAGTGAGGTAAGTATTACGAACGCAAGTTATTTCGAATAACCTCAGAGCCTCAATCAAAGGCGGGGATAGCAGGTGATAGTTGGTTTGAAGGATATCCTCTTCTTCCTCGGTATTCTCCATGGGAGCAGATTGCTCTCCTTCTAGGTCCTTGTTCTTAGCCTCCTTCTCGACCTTGGCCTCCATGAGCTCCCCCTCCTTCATGTACGAAACGTCCATCCTCTTAAAATCAGCATCCGTCTCTTCGCAAGGTTGAGGGACTTGGTTCTCCTTGATGGATTCTTGCGACGACATATTTTCAGATCTGCCAGAAAATAGCAAGAAGCAAGAACAGAAGATTTCTTGCGATGCGGTGGTCAAATCAATCTGGGGAGTATATATAGAATTTTTATCTTGCATAACAAGCATACCAGAGGAAAACGGAGCCGGGAAGGTGCACCAGGGCCCCACATGGCACCAGGGCGCGCCCCAGGGGAGGGGCGCCCAGGTGCCATGTGGCCACCTGGTGGGCCCTCTCGGCTTCCTTTTATTTTTGTATTTTTCTAAATATTTCAAAACTGACTACAGATATTTTTGCGGAATTTTTGGAGTCGGTTTACTTACTGTATCACATACCTATTCCTTTTTCAGTATTCTGGAGTGTTCCGGAAGGACTCCTTGATATATTCCTCCGGTGTAATAGTATCAATAATATTAGTTTCAACATTAATGGGTGTACCTAAAATGTAGTGCTTGATCCTTTCTCCATTTACCACCTTCGGGTTGGTTCCCGCGGCATTATTGATCTTGATAGCTCAGGAACGATAAACCTCCTCGATGACATAAGGTCCTTCCCATTTGGAGAGGAGTTTACCTGCAAAGAATCTCAGATGAGAATTATACAATAAAACATATTCACCCACTTTGAATTCTCATTTCTGAATCCTCCTATCATGCCATCTTTTAACTTTTTCTCTGAACAACTTGGCATTATCATAGGCCTGGGTCTTCCATTCATCAAGTGAGCTAATGTCAAATAACCTCTTTTCACCTGCAAGCTTGAAATCATAGTTAAGTTCTTTAACAGCCCAAAAAGCTTTATGTTCCAATTCAAGAGGTAAATGACATGCTTTCCCATAAACCATTTTGTAAGGAGACATACCCATAGGATTCTTATAAGCAGTTCTATAAGCCCACAAAGCATCATCTAATTTCTTAGACCAATTCTTTCTAGATCTATTGACAGTCTTTTGCAAAATCAACTTTATCTCCCTATTACTCAACTCAACTTGACCACTAGATTGAGGATGATAGGGAAATGCAATTCTATGATTAACATCATACTTAGCAAGCAACTTACGAAAAGCACCATGAATAAAATGTGAACCACCATCAGTCATCAAATATCTAGGGACTCCAAACCTTGGGAAGATAACTTCCTTGAGCATTTTGATAGAAGTATTGTGATCAACACTATTAGTGGGGATAGCTTTCACCCACTTTGTAACATAATCAACCGCAACTAGAATATGAGTATACCCATTGGACTTAGGAAAAGGTCCCATATAATCAAAACCCCAAACATCAAATGGTTCAATAACAAGAGAATAATTCATAGGCATTTCCTGACGTCTACCGATATTACCAATTCTTTGACACTCATCACAAGATAAGACAAACTTACGTGCATCATTAAAGAGAGTAGGCCAATAAAAACCGGATTGCAATACCTTGTGTGCGGTTCTGTCTCTAGCGTGGTGTCCTCCATATGCTTCGGAGTGACACTTATGAAGAATTTGTTCCTGTTCATGCTCAGGTACACAACATCTAACAATACCATCCACACCTTCTTTATAAAGATGTGGGTCATCCCAATCATAAAAGAACTTTTTCTTTTGCTGGTAAGTAAAACTAGGAGGTATAAACTTAGCAACAATATAATTAGCATGATCTGCATACCAAGGAGTATTATGAGAAACATTAATAGCAGCTAGTTGCTCATCAGGAAAACTATCATCAATAGGTTGTGGGTCATCAAGCACATTTTCCAATCTAGACAAGTTATCAACTACTGGGTTCTCAACCCCTTTCCTATCAACAATATGAAGATCAAACTCTTGCAATAAAAGAACCCACCTGATAAGCCTAGGCTTAGCATATTTCTTTTCCATAAGATACTTGATAGCAGCATGATCAGTATGAATAGTAACCTTGGAATCAACAATATAAGACCTAAACTTATCACAAGCAAAAACAACTGCAAGAAACTCTTTTTCAGTAGTAGCATAATTCCTTTGGGCAGCATCCAAAGTTTTACTAGCATAATGAATAACATTCAACTTCTTATCAACTCTCTGTCCTAAAACAACACCAACAGCATAATCACTAGCATCACACATAATTTCAAAAGGTAAATTCCAATCAGGTGGCTGAACAATAGGTGCAGAAATTAAAGCTGACTTAAGAGTTTCAAAGGCTTCTACACAATCATCATCAAAAACAAAGGGAACATCTTTTTGTAAAAGATTGACAAGAGGCCTAGAAATTTTAGAGAAGTCTTTAATAAATCTCCTATAGAAACCAGCATGACCGAGAAAGCTTCCTATACCTTTGATATCCTTCGGGCATGGCATCTTCTCAATAGCATCAACCTTAGCCTTATCAACTTCAATACCTCTTTCGGAGATCTTGTGGCCCAAGACAATACCTTCATTAACCATAAAGTGGAACTTCTCCCAGTTCAAGACGAGATTTGTTTGTTCACATCTCTGCAAAACTCGATCAGGGTTGCTCAAGCAATCATCAAAAGAAGTTCCGTAAACGGAAAAATCATCCATGAAAACCTCAACAATCTTTTCACAAAAGTCAGAGAAGATAGCAGTCATACATCTTTGAAAAGTAGCGGGTGCATTGCATAAACCAAAAGGCATACGTCTATAAGCAAAAGTTCCAAAAGGACAGGTAAAGGTGGTTTTGTCTTGATCAGATTGTGCAACAGGTATTTGAGAAAAACCAGAGAAACCATCTAGGAAACAAAAGTGTGTGTGCTTAGACAACCTTTCTAGCATTTGATCAATAAAAGGTAAAGGATAATGATCTTTCCTAGTAGCTTTATTCAACTTTCTAAAATCTATCACCATCCTATAACCAGTTACTATCCTCTGAGGAATAAGCTCATTCTTATCATTAGGAACAACAGTAATGCCACCTTTTTTAGGAACACAATGAACTGGACTTACCCATCTACTATCAGCTATGGGATAGATTATACCTGCTTCCAGAAGCTTTAGTATTTCAGTTCTTACCACCTCTTTCATTTTTGGATTCAATCGACATTGGTGGTCAACAACGGGTTTAGCGTCTGGCTCCATATTAATCTTGTGCTGACATAGAGTGGGACTAATGCCCTTAAGATCGTCCAGAGTATATCCAATAGCGGCACGATGCTTCCTCGGAATTTTTAGCAATCTCTTTTCCTCATGATCTGAAAGGTTAGCGCTGATAATAACAGGATATATTTTATTTTCATCAAGATAGGCATATTTCAAAGTATCAGGCAATTGCTTCAATTCAAAAACAGGATCACTCTTAGGTGGAGGAGGACCTCAGAGAGTTTCAACAGGAAAATTGTGCTTAAGAATAGGCTGTTGATTAAAGAAAATATTATCTATTTCATTCCTTTCATTCATATGCATATCATTCTCATGATCAAGCAAATATTGTTCTAAAGGATCAGTAGGAGGCACATCAATAGAAGCAAGACCAACAATTTCATCTTTGCTAGGCAACTCTATATCATGGGGTTGTCTACGAAACTTAGAGAAATTAAACTCATGAGACACACCACCAAAGTTGTCACTAACAATTTCCTTAGCACAATCAATTTGAGCATTAACAGTATTCAAGAAAGTTCTACCAAATATTATTGGACAAAAATCATTTTGTGGAGATCCAAGAACAAGAAAAACAGTAGGGTATTTGATCTTACCGCATAAGACTTCAACATCTCTGACAATACCAAGTGGTGAGATAGTATTTCTGTCAGCAAGCTTAATAGTGACATCAATATCCTCAATTTCAGCAGGTGCAATATCATTCATGACCTCTTGATAAAGAGTAAAAGGAATAGCACTAATACTGGCACCCACATCACATAAGCCATGATAACAATGATCTCCAATTTTAACAGAAATAACAGGCATGCCAACAACAGGTCTATTCTTATGCTTAGGATCAGGACTAGCAATTCTAGATGCATTATCACAGAAAGAAATAACACGCTCATCTAATTCATCAACTAAAAGATCTTTAACTAAAGCAATACTAGGTTCAACCTTAATTTGCTCAGAAGGTGTAGGAGTTCTAACATAACTCTTCCTAACCACAGAAGAAACCTTAGAATGTTCTTTAATTCTAACAGGAAAAGGTGGTTTTTCAAAATAAGCAGTAGGAACAACGGGATCAACATTGTAAACAATAATTTTCTCTTCCTTAACCTCAGGAGGTTCTTCTTTAATGTCTATGGGAGGATGGTATTTAAACCACTTCTCCTTTGGAAGATCAACATGTGTAGCAAAAGATTCACAAGAAGAAGCTACTATCTCAGAGTCAAGTCCATACTTAGTGCTAAATTTCTGAAAAGCATCGGTTTCCATAAAGGATTTAACACAATCAAACTTAAGATTTATACCTGACTCATTACCTTTGTCGATCTCCCAACCCTCATGGTTGCGCTTAATATTTTCCAGAAGATCCCATTTAAATTCAATAGTCTTCTTCATAAAAGAACCAGTCGAAGAAGAATCAAGCATAGTTTGATCATTTCGAGAAAGCCGAGCATAAAAGTTTTGAAGAATTATTTCTCTTGAGAGCTCATGATTGGGGCATGTATGAAGCATGTACTTGAGCCTCCCCCAAGCTTGAGCGACACTTTCTCCTTCACGAGGCCAAAAATTATAGATATAGTTCCGATCACGATGAACCAAGTGCATAGGATATTTTTTTGGTGAAACTCCAATCTCAACCGATTCCAATCCCATGTGTTGGTATCATCACATAGCCTATACCATGTCAAGGCCTTTCCCTCCAATGATAAAGGGAATACTTTCTTCTTAGCTCTGTCTCCATATAAACCTGCAAGCTTAAACAATCCACAAATTTCATCCACATAGATCAAGTGCATATCAGGATGTTTAGTACCATCTCCTGCATAAGGATTAGCTAGCAGTTTTTCAACAAGACCAAAAGGAATTTCATAAGCAATATTTTCAGTAGTTTCAGTAGGTGGTGGAGAGGCAACTTTTGTTGTTTCCGGTTGAGGTGAAGATACCCCGAACAAACCTCTCAAAGGATTGGTTTCCATAGTGACAAGTAGCAATAAATTTCAGCACGTAACAAAAATGTTTCCTTACCAATTTCCACTTACCAAAGGCGCTTCACTCCCCGGCAATGGCGCCAGAAAAGAGTCTTGATGACCCACAAGTATAGGGGGTCAATCGTAGTCCTTTCGATAAGTAAGAGTGTCGAACCCAACGAGGAGCAGAAGGAAATGACCACCGGTTTTCAGTAAGGTAGTTTCTGCAAGCACTGAAATAAGCGGTAACAGATAGTTTGATAGTAAGATAATTTGTAACGGGTAACAAGTAACAAGTGTAAATAAAGTGCAGAAAGATAGCCCAACCCTTTTGAGTTCAAAGGACGGGCCGGAACAAGTACTTATAATAATGCAAACGTTCTTGAGGACACATGGGAATTTCACCTAGTCACTTTCACCATGTTCGTTTGATTCGCGTTCGCTACTTTGATGATTTGATATGTGGGTGGACCGGTGCTTAGGTGCTGTTCTTACTTGAACAAGCCTCCCACTTATGATTACCCCCTCTCGCAAGCATCCGCAACTACAAAAAAAGAATTAAGACAAAGTCTAACCATAGCAATAAACGTGTGGATCCAAATCAGCCCCTTACGGACTAGCGCATAAACTGGGGTTTAAGCTTCTGTCACTCTAGCAACCCATCATCTAATTACTACTCCACAATGCATTCCCTTAGGCCCATAAATGGTGAAGTGTCATGTAGTCAACGTTCACATGACACCACTAAGAGAATCACAACATACATATCATCAAAATATTGAACGAATACCGAATTCACATGATTACTTATGACAAGACTTCTCCCATGTCCTCAAGAACAAAAGTAACTACTCACTCATAATCATGATGTTCAAGATCAGAGGGGTATAGAATAACATAAAGGATCTGAACATTTAGTAATTCACAAAGCAAACCAACTAGCATCAACTACGATAGGTAATCAATACTACTAGCAACCCACAAGTAGCAATCTATAGTTTTGATACAAAGATTGAATACAAGAGATGAACTAAGGTTTGAGATGAGATGGTGCTGTTGATGATGATGATGAGGATTGGTCCTCCCACGATGAAAGGGTTGTTGGTGATGATGAAGGCTTCGATTTCCCCTCCCGGAGGGAAGTGCCCGCAGCGGAATCTGCCCGCCGGAGAGTAAAAATGCTCCTGCTCTAGTTACTCCTCGTGGCGGCGGCGCCTTGTCCCGAAAGTCTCCCCATAAAAGTTTTTGGGTAAAATGACTTATATACCAGAAGGAGAGGGCCAGAGGTGGGCCAGGGGCTCCACATGGCACCAGGGCGCGCCCAGGTGCCATGTGGGCACCTGGTTGGCCTCCTCCAGTGACTCTTTGGCCCAGTATTTTTTTTATATTCCAAAACATTTCTCCGTGAAATTTCAGGCCATTTGGAGATGTGCAGAATAGGTCTCTCTGCTGTAGCTTTTTCAGGCCCTGAATTCCAGCTGCCGGCATTCTCCCTCTTTGTGTAAACGTTGCATATTAAGAGAGAAAAGGCATTAGAAATACTCCATGCAGTGTTATATTGGCCAAAAACTTTATAAATAATAGTAATAAAACATGATGCAAAATGGACGTATCAAGGAGTCGCTGAAATGTACTATAGGCTTGTTCTCATCACAAATGAGATTGCCGGCTTAGGAAGTGAAGAGATGACCGACAAATTCATCATCAAGAAGATCCTTAGAGCCTTGGATGGAAAATATGATACTGTGTGCACATTGATCCAAATGATGCCCAACTACAATGATCTCAAGCCAACGGAAGTCATTGGTAGAATTGTTGCTCATGAGATGTCACTCAAGGATAAGGATGAGCTCCACAACAAGACAAGTGGTGCTTACAAAGCTTCAAGTGATGCTCCTACAACATCAAGTGACAAGCTAGTCTCAAATGAAGAATTGAGCTTAGTGGTGAAGAACTTCAACAAATTCTACAAGAATAGAAGCAAAGAGAGAAGTTCCAAGTCAAGGTCCTACAATGACAAAAGATCTTCTAGTCGTGATCGCAATTGCTACAATTGTGGAAGACCCGGACACTACTCCAATGAGTGTACGGCTCCCTACAAGAAAAGTGGAGACTCACCAAAAAGGAGAAGTAGAAGGGATGAATCACCTCCAAGAGAGAGAAGGAGTAGAGATGATCGTTATGAACAAAGACCCTCTCGTAGAAGCAAGGATTCGGAAAGGAAGGACTAGTCATCAAAGAGCTACACAAGACGAAGACATCAAGCTCATGTTGGTGAATGGGTTTCCAGTTCCGACTCTGACAACTACTCCGAGAGAAGCTATCACTCCGACTCCGAATATACTCAAGATGAAGGTGTTGCCGGTCTTGCACTTGTGTCAACCAACTCCTACGACATATTTGATTCACCAAATGAAGGAATTGGAAGATGCTTCATGGCTAAAGGCCCCAAGGTATCACACCCCGAGTATCTTGATTTCAATAGTGATGAAGATTATTTGCTAGGTGATGATGATTTACTTGTTCATAAAACTAGTGATGAAAACTATGATGAAAACTATGATGAACCATGCTAATCAAGATGAAACGAATGACAATGATAAGAAGGAGATTGAGCGTCTAACCAAAGAACTAGACACTCTTAAGTTAGCTCATGAAACAACTCTAGAGGGTCATAGAGAGCTCCTAAGAACTCATGAGAAGCTACGCTTCGAGAAGCTAAATTTAGAGCAAGAGCATGAGTTTCTAAAAGCTATCAATGATGATCTTCGAAAGAAGAGTTCTTCTTACATTGACAAACGTCTCCTCTTGTCTAATTATATGCCACAAGTAAAATCTAGCAACAAGAGCAAGAAATATTCTTCTTCTAGTAGTAACAATAATCATGCTAAATCCAATATTGTTGCTTCTAGTAGTTCTCTTGATTCCACTAATGATTCTCTTAGCCAAGTTACACTTGAGCAAAAAAATAGCTTATTGAAGGGAATTATAGAGAAAGGTGTTTACAAGAGCCTTGCCGGGAGTAAGCAATTTGAGGAAATTGTACGCAAGCAAGGAAGGCACCGGAAGAATCAAGGTGTTGGTTTTGAATGGAAGTTCAATGCCAATGGAGTTGAGTGGGATTAAGATCAATACCCCAAGACAAAGTTTGTTCCTCAACAAGAGAAGTATGACCCCACTTCTTTTAAGGGAACACAAGCCCAAGATGATCTTCCACCACAAGACCGCAAGCTTAAAGGCAAGGACAAGCTTCAAGAAGAGATTGACTCATTTGAAGAAGCTCCTAAGGCCATGGTCAAGTGGGTTCCCAAGACTACGTCAAGCTCTACATCATCAAGTTCAACTACAACTCCAAGGATTCCCATCAAGCTGATGTGGATTCCAAAGAAGAAGAACTAGAGTGTTCTTGAGGGTGACTCTGCCAACACACTTCACTCATATCCATTTTGGCAAGGACTTGTGCAATCAACTTTCATATCTTGCACTAGCTTATGGAGTCACAAACCCTCTTGTTGGTAAGACAAGGGACAAGGTAACCTAATGCTTTCATGGACATCATCGTATGTGCAATTCACTCTATGTCTATGGATATCCTTGTATGTTCCTTGTGGGACTAACCCATGTAGGTATTGAAAGTGCAACACTCCAATGGATTGCTCCATATGATCTACATCAACATTGAGCATCCACATCTTCACTATCTACATGAAGTCATCATCGACAAAACCCAAGGTTAGTTCATCCTCTTGGGGGGGTATCACATCTAGGGGGAGCTTTGCTCTAAGAATTGAGCTAAAGCAACTCTAAATGGTGTGAACACATTAATGCTTTATGTAAAAGTGGTAACCCCACTTGTGCTTAAACGATGAGTATGACCTATGATCAAATGTTCTCATTTGACTCCTAAGTCAATATACTAATTTATAGATGACCTAGTCATCGCCAATTGCTTGATAGATGCTAGAATTGTTTGTGCATGCTTTGACACATATTTCATTTGCTATCTTATTGTGTGAGCATGTTGGTTGCATAATTTCCCCATTCGAGGACATCCATTTGTGGTTTTGATTGCCTTGGTTTTTTTATTGGCCAAATGGATGGACAAGAATGCCTAAGAACCTTCTCTAGCAATCTATGCCTTCTTGTCTCAAACTCTCTTCATGCTACATCACAAAAATTGAACAAGTCTCTTTCGGACCCTCCGGGTGAGGAGCACTCGGAGCCACCGATCCATCAAGGGCCGCTTTCCAAAACCTTCTTGTGCATTTCGGTCAGACCAGCTCACTCACACTTGGTCCCACCGAAAGCACCAGATTGATCTAGGTTTTCATCTCGGTGATACCGATTAGAATGACTCGGTCCCACCGAGTTGCGACAACTGCACACAGTTTTGCATCTCGGTGCCACCGATCCATTCCATTCGGTGCCACCGACAGCACATGGGTATATATTCTGCGGACCCGTACGGTTGAAAATTTCTTCAAACCACTCGTGCCCACGCCCCATTGCAGCCGCCCCCTTGGTCTCTGGATCGTCGCCATCTTCGCCTGTGCGCCTTCGCCGCAGGTCTCCATCGCCGTCAACGGAATCTCCGCCGCCGTTGTCGCCGTAGAGAATAGTCACCAAGTTAGGGTATGATTCGATCTCTTTGTGCTATCCCCTTCCGATTCTATGCACAAGGATAATGCCTAGATTCTTGCCACGTATGAGATCATTCTATCCACAGAAAAATTCCACTAGAATAGATTTGATGAAAAAATTTAGGGTTAGGTTTCCGCCAAGCTCATCTCGGACCGACCGAAATGAATCCTTCGGTCCCACCGATTGGCCCTGGCCATTGCACTAAGTACAACTCGGTGCCACCGAAATGTACTTATCGGTGAGACCGAAAGCAAAACCTCAGTGAAACACTAGCATCTCGTTTTATTACTATTATTTATAAAGTTTTTGGCCAATATAACACTTTATGGAGTAATTCTAATGCCTTTTCTCTCTTAATATGCAAGGTTTACACAAAGAGGGGGAATACCGGCAGCTGGAATTCAGGGCCTGAAAAAGCTACAGCAGAGATACCTATTCTGCACATCTCCAAATGAGCTAAAATTTTACGGAGATTAATTTTGGAATATATAAAAAATACTGGGCAGAAAATTTACCGGAGGAGAGCCACCAGGTGCCCACATGGCTCCTGGGCGCCCCCCCTGGGCATGCCCTGGTGCCATGTGGGGCCCCTGGCCCACTTCTGGCTCCCATCTTCTGGTATATAAGTCATTTTACCCTAAAAGAATTATGGGGAGACTTTCGGGACAAGGCGCCATCACCACGAGGCGGAACTAGAGCAGGAGCACTTTTGCTCTCCGGCGGAGAAATTCCGCCGAGGACACTTCCCTCCGGGAGGGGGAAATCGAAGCCTTCGTCATCACCAACAACCCTCTCATCGTGGGAGGACCAATCTTCATCATCATCAACAACAGCACCATCTCATCTCAAACCCTGGTTCATCTCTTGTATTCAATCTTTGTATCAAAACCTCAGATTGGTACCTGTGGGTTGCTAGTAGTGTTGATTACTTCTACTAGTTGATGCTAGTTGGTTTACTTGGTTAATTACTAAATGTTCAGATCCTTTATGTTATTCAATACCCCTATGATCTTGAACATGACGATGATGTGTGAGTAGTTACTTTTGTTTCTGAGGACATGGGAGAAGTCTTGTCATAAGTAATCATGTGAATTTGGTATTCGTTCGGTATTTTGATGATATGTATGTTGTGATTCTCTTAGTGGTGTCATGTGAACGTCGACTACATGGAACTTCACCATTTATGGGCCTAAGGGAATGCATTGTGGAATAATTAGATGATGGGTTGCTAGAGTGACAGAAGCTTAAACCCCAGTTTATGCGCTATTCCGTAAGGGGCTAATTTGGATCCACACGTTTAGTGCTATGGTTAGACTTTGTCTTAATTCTTCTTTCGTAGTTGCGGATGCTTGCGAGAGGGGGTAATCATAAGTGGGAGGCCTGTTCAAGTAAGAACAGGACCCAAGCACCGGTCCACCCACATATCAAATCATCAAAGTAGCGAACGCGAATCAAACGAACATGGTGAAAGTGACTAGATGAAATTCCCGTGTGTCCTCAAGAACGTTTGCCTCATTGTAAGAACTCGTTCCGGCCTGTCCTTTGCGCTAAAAAGGATTGGGCTATCTTGCTGCACTTTATTTACACTTGTTACTTGTTACTCGTTACAAATTATCTTGCTATCAAACTACCTGTTACCGCTTATTTCAGTGATTGCAGAAATTACCTTACCGAAAACCGCTTGTCATTTCCTTCCGCTCCTCGTTGGGTTCGACACTCTTACTTATCAAAGGACTACGATTGATCCTTTATACTTGTGGTTCATCAAGACTCTTTTCTGGCGCCGTTGTCGGGGAGTGAAGCGCCTTTGGTAAGAGGAAATTGGTAAGGAAACATTTTTATTATGTGCTGAAATTTATTGCTACTTGTCACTATGAAAAGTAATCCTTTGAGAGGCTTGTTCGGTGTATCTTCACCTCGACCGGAAACAACAAGAGTTGCCTCTCCACCACCTATTGAGTCTACTGAAAATATTGATTATGAAATTCCTTTGGTATGGTTGAGAAACTGCTAGCTAATCCTTATGCAGGAGATGGAACTAAACATCCTGATATGCACTTGATCTATGTGGATGAAATTTGTGGATTGTTTAAGCTTGCAGGTTTATCTGGAGATAGAGCTAAGAAGAAAGTATTCCCTTTATCTTTGGAGGGAAAAGCATTGACATGGTATAGGCTATGTGATGATACTCATACATGGGATTGGAACCGGTTGAAATTGGAATTCCACCAGAAATTTTATCCTATGCATTTGGTTCATTGTGATCGGAATTATATATATAATTTTTGGCCTCGTGAAGGAGAAAGTATCGCTCAAGCTTGGGGGAGGCTTAAGTATATGTTACACACATGCCCCAATCATGAGCTCTCAAGAGAAATAATTCTTCAAAACTTTTATACTCGGCTTTCTCATAATGATCAAACTATGCTTGATTCTTCTTCGACTGGTTCTTTTATGAAGAAGACTATTGAATTCAAATGGGATCTTCTTGAAAGAATTAAGCGCAACCATGAGGATTGGGAAATCGACAAAGGTAATGAGTCAGGTATAAATCTTGAGTTTGATTGTGTTAAATCTTTTATGGAAACCGATGCTTTTCGTAAGTTTAGCACTAAGTATGGACTTGACTCTGAGATAGTAGCTTCTTTTTGTGAATCTTTTGCTACACATGTTGATCTTCCTAAGGAGAAGTGGTTTAAATACCATCCTCATATAGAATTAAAGGAAGAGCCCTTAGAGGTTAAGGAAGAGAAAACTATTGTTTACAATGTTGATCCTATTGTTCCTACTGCTTATTTTGAGAAACCATGTTTTCCTGTTAGAATTAAGGAGCACTCTAAGGTTTCTTCTGTGGTTAGGAAGAGTTATGTTAGAACACCTACACCCTCTGAGCACATCAAGGTTGAACCTAGTATTCCTATAGTTAAAGATCATTTAGTTGATAATTTAGATGAGCATGTTATTTCTTTCTGTGATGCTGCAACTAGAATTGCTAGTCCTAATCCTAAGGACAAGAATAGACCTGTTGTTGGCATGCCTGTTATTTCTGTTAAAATTGGAGATCATTGTTATCATGGTTTATGTGATTTGGGTGCTAGTGTGAGTGCTATTCCATTTACTCTATATCAAGAAGTCATGAATGATATTGCACCTGCTGAAATTGAGGATATTGATGTCACCATTAAGCTTGCAGACAGAAATACTATTGCACCACTTGGTATTGTCAGAGATGTTGAAGTCTTGTGTGGTAAGATCAAATACCCTACTGATTTTCTTGTTCTTGGATCACCACAAGATGATTTTTGTCCAATAATATTTGGTAGACCTTTCTTGAATACTGTTAATGATCAAATTGATTGTGTTAAGGAGATTGTTAGTGTTAACTTTGGTGGTGTGTCCCATGAGTTTAATTTCTCTAAGTTCATAGTGTGACGCCCCCGACTTAATCGTGCACTAATCATACACGCAAATGCACATGATCAAGCCTAGGGACTCACTTGAAGATATCACAACCCAACTCTAAACACAAAATAAAATAATACAAGCTTTTTATTACAAGCAAGGGGCCTCGAGGGCTCGAATACAAAAGCTTGAGCACAAGCATCAGCAGAAGCGTTAGATATCTGAGTACATATAAAAAAGATAAAAAGATAAGCCTTAAGAAGGCGGGGTAAAACAACGACACAGATCGAAAAGGCACAGGCCTCCTGCCTGGGAGCCTCCTATCTACTCCTGGTCGTCGGTCTCCACGTTGAAGTAAGATCCTCCAGAGGGGTAGTAGTAGTCATCGGCTGTGGTAGCTGGCTCCGGGGCTCCGTCATCTGGTCGCGGCAAACGGGTAGGGGAAAAGGGGAAGCAAAGCAACCGTGAGTTCTCATCCAAAGTACTCGCAAGACTTACATCCGAACTAAACTACATATGCATCGGTATCAAAGAAAGGCTGTATATGTGGACTAGACTGCAGAATGCCAGAATAGAGAGAAAGGCCTAGCCTATCGAAGACTAGCATCTTCATGGTCTTGCAGCATTAGAGGAGTGCAGATTAGAACATAATTAAAGTAGAAAGCATGTTGTGGCAAAGCCTAGAGATCCTTCCTCGACTCCCTGCGAGAAAGCAATCCCGGAGCTTACAATTAATTAACATGTCTCCAGTTCAAGTAGTAGATCGGGATACTATACTGAGCGTCCTGTTACCGTGGACACGGCTATTCGAATAGATATATCTTCCCTGCAGGGGTGCACTACTGTTACCCAACACGCTCGATTAACTCTGGCCGGACACACTTTTCCGGGTCATGCCCGGCCTCGGCTGATCGACACACCGCAGCCCTATCTAGAGCTCAGCAGAGAGGTCCCCGCCGGTCTACATCCTAAGCGCTCAGGGTTCTTGGGCCCATCCCCCTTGCACTCCGGGTCATTGCGCACATGGTTAGATCCAGGCACCACCTCTGTCCTGGATGGCGCCGATCCTGCCGTGCCGCAATGCTGAACTAGACGTCTGACAGAGCTTTCGGCTGATACATACGGTGCAGAGGGCCCCATTAAACCATTATCCCACGTGGTGGTAGTGCGTATAGGCCAGTGGCCAACTCAGATCCAATACCCAAATCTGTTAAGCGCATTGGGAGCTCGCGGAAACAAACAGAGACCCACGAAACATGAGGCCCCGTCGCCCAGTCTCGTGGAAGTACGGCAAGGGCCTAGAATGCCCGGCCGCACCACGTAATCATCTCGCGGATATCCTCATGGTCAACCCGACTACACATCTCTCGCGGGTACCCCTCAGGGTCGACCCATCTTTTCCAAGTATCTGTAATTAAAACCCAGGTAACCGTGTGTACATAACATCAAGTTGGGATCCGAGGAATCACCCTCGTTGGATTCCCACTCGATGTATCCGTCAAGGTGAACCCAGAGGAATCACCCTCGATGGTATTCACACTTGTGGGGTTGCACGACAGAAGCTTCGTCGGAGATGGGGAAAGAGGAATCACCCTCGTTAACCCACGACCGACTAACTATACTACAGAGGCAACATCAGGAGTGACATAAGAGGTATCACCCTCGGCACTCGATGGTAGCTCTGCAGAGTCGAGCAACTTAGGGGGGGTGTGCGGTGATGTGCTATTCTCAGCCCATTCGATCACAACGATCGGGGCACACATACTAAAGCAGGACAACTACAGCAAGGGAAAGGGGCCACAGATGGTTTTCCATCCAACTTATACTAAGCATTTTGGGTAACAGGCAGGTATCAATAATAGGTTACAAAACAGGCTATGCATCAGAATAGGATAAAGTAAAGCAGTAGCAATTTTCTAATGCAAGCAGGAGGGAGAAGGAATAGGTGATATAGGCATGCGTTAAGGGGGGTTGCTTGCCTGGTTGTTCTGCGGCAAAAGAGGGGTCTTCGACGGAGTAGCAGTCCTGCGGGGTGGCGTCAGTCTCGGGGTCTAATCGGAAGAGAAGAGGGGGGAGAAACAGATAAATACACAGCATACAAAGCAACACAGAGCATGACATGCTAAAATGCGGTGCAGGGGTGACCTAATGCATCTCTAAACCATCTTAGTTATTTTAGCATTTAAGTTGGAATTATAAACCGGTATGTATGTACTATTCATCTACCGGAAATAGACGAAAAGTTGCGGGTTCTCCTACGTAGAGGGTCCCGACAAGAAAACAATTGCACGATCAGATTCATGGGATTTTTCTGATCATCTTTCATATATAAATTATTTTAATCTGAGTTACGGTTTATTTTATATTAATTTTCAAAGTTTTAAAGAATTTGTGGAATTTAATTATTTATTGAAATTCGAATTATCCGGAATAGTAAAAGGTGACGTCAGCATGACATCACTGTGACGTCAGGACCAGTGGGTCCTACCTGTCAGCGTCTGTTTAGGTTAATTAGGGTTTAATTAAGTTAATAACAGATTAATTAGGCTAATTAGATAATTAGTTTAATTAAACAGAATTAATTAAGTTAATTAACTATTTAATTAATTAATTAATTAATCATTTACTTATTTATTTCAATTATATTTTCTTTTCTTTTAAATCTTTTTTTTGTTATAACTCGGGCGGGCCCTAGTGGTCAGTGGCCCATCTGGCCACCTCCCTCGCCTGTGCACATACGCACACAGGGGAGGGCCAGAGGGCGCAGCGTCGATGGCCAGCGCTCGGCCGTAGTGGCCACGGCGAGCGGCGAGCGAGCGGAGGGGCGAGGCCACGGCGGGGCAGGGGCGGCGGAGCCGGGCTGCGGGCGAGCGGGGCGCGACGAGCGCGGCCCCGAGGCGAGCCAGAGGTGGCCCGAGGCGGGGCCGGGCGCGGCAAGAGGCGTGCAGGGAGCGGCAAGCGCACGCGCGGGAGCAGAGCTCCGGGCGCGGCCATGGGAGGTCGCGGACGGCTGCTACGTCGACAAGCAGAGGAGGAGACGAGGCGGATCGACGTGGGCTCATAAGCCACACAACCATGTTAGTAAAACGGTTTTTGGAGACTAGACTCAACTTCAGCCAAGGAGTTGGAAAGGGGGCTTCCTACATGCAGTCGGCTCTGATACCAACTTGTGACGCCCCCGACTTGATCGTGCACTAATCATACACGCAAATGCACACGATCAAGCCTAGGGACTCACTTGAAGATATCACAACCCAACTCTAAACACAAAATAAAATAATACAAGCTTTATATTACAAGCCAGTGGCCTCGAGGGCTCGAATACAAAAGCTTGAGCACAAGCATCAGCAGAAGCGTTAGATATCTGAGTACAAATATAAAAGATAAAAAGATAAGCCTTAAGAAGGCCGGGTAAAACAACGACACAGATCGAAAAGGCACAGGCCTCCTGCCTGGGAGCCTCCTATCTACTCCTGGTCGTCGGTCTCCACGTAGAAATAAGATCCTCCAGAGGGGTAGTAGTAGTCGTCGGCTGTGGTAGCTGGCTCCAGGGCTCCGTCATCTGGTTGCAGCAAATGGGTAGGGGAAAAGGGGAAGCAAAGCAACCATGAGTACTCATCCAAAGTACTCTCAAGACTTACATCAGAACTAAACTACATATGCATCGGTATCAAAGAAAGGCTGTATATGTGGACTAGACTGCAGAATGCCAGAATAGAGAGAAAGGCCTAGCCTATCGAAGACTAGCATCTTCAAGGTCTTGCAGCATTAGAGGAGTGCAGATTAGAACATAATTAAAGTAGCAAGCATGTTGTGGCAAAGCCTAGAGATCCTTCCTCGACTCCCTGCGAGAAAGCAATCCCGGAGCTTACAATTAATTAACATGTCTCCAGTTCAAGTAGTAGATCGGGATACTATACTGAGCGTCCTGTTACCGTGGACACGGCTATTCGAATAGATATATCTACCCGGCAGGGGTGCACTACTGTTACCCAACACGCTCGATTAACTCTGGCCGGACACACTTTTCCGGGTCATGCCCGGCCTCGGCTGATCAACACACCGCAGCCTAACCTAGAGCTCGGCAGAGAGGTCCCCGCCGGTCTACATCCTAAGCGCTCAGGGTTCTTGGGCCCATCCCCCCTTGCACTCCGGGTCGTTGCGCACATGGTTAGATCCAGGCACCACCTCTGTCCTGGATGGCGACAATCCTGCCGTGCCGCAATGCTGAACTGGACGTTTGACAGAGCTTTCGGCTGATACATACGGTGCAGAGGGCCCCATTAAACCATTATCCCACGTGGTGGTAGTGCGTATAGGCCAGTGGCCAACTCAGATCCAATACCCAAATCTGTTAAGCGCATTGGGAGCTCGCGGAAACAAACAGAGACCCACGAAACATGTGGCCCCGTCGCCCCATCTCGTGGAAGTACGGCAAGGGCCCAGAATGCCCGGCCGCGCCACGTAATCATCTCGCGGGTATCCTCATGGTCAACCCGACAACACATCTCTCGCGGGTACCCCTCAGGGTCGACCCGTCTTTTCCAAGTATCTGTAATTAAAACCCAGGTAACCGTGTGTACATATTATCAAGTTGGGATCCTAGGAATCACCATCGTTGGATTCCCACTCGATCTATCCGTCAAGGTGAACCCGGAGGAATCACCCTCGATGGTATTCACACTTGTGGGGTTGCACGACAGAAGCTTCGTCGGAGATGGGGAAAGAGGAATCACCCTCGTTAACCCACGACCGACTAACTATACTACAGAGCCAACATCAGGAGTGAGATAAGAGGTATCACCCTCGGCACTCGATGGTAACTCTGCAGAGTCGAGCAACTTAGGGGGGGTGTGCGGTGATGTGCTGTTCTCAGCCCATTCGATCACAACGATCGGGGCACAGATACTAAAGCAGGACAACTGCAGCAAGGGAAAGGGGCCACAGATGGTTTTCCATCCAACTTATACTAAGCATTTTGGATAACAGGCAGGTATCAATAACAGGTTACAAAACAGGCTATGCATCAGCATAGGATAAAGTAAAGCAGTAGCAATTTTCTAATGCAAGCAGGAGGGAGAAGGAATAGGTGATATAGGCATGCGTCAAGGGGGGTTGCATGCCTGGTTGTTCTGCGGCAAAAGAGGGGCCTTCGACGGAGTAGCAGTCCTGCGGGGTGGCGTCGGTCTCGGGGTCTAATCGGAAGAGAAGAGGGGGGAGAAACAGATAAATACACAGCATACAAAGCAACACAGAGCATGACATCCTAAAATGCGGTGCAGGGGTGACCTAATGCATCTCTAAACCATTTTAGTTATTTTAGGATTTAAGTTGGAATCATAAACCGGTATGTATGCACTATTCATCTACCGGAAATAGACGAAAAGTTGTGGGTTCTCCTACGTAGAGGGTCCCGACAAGAAAACAGTCGGCACGATCGGATTCATGGGATTTTTTGATCATCTTTCATATATAAATTATTTTAATCCGAGTTACGGTTTATTTTATATTAATTTTCAAAGTTTTAAAGAATTTCTGGAATTTAATTATTTATTTAAATTCGAATTATCCGGAATAGTAAAAGGTGACGTCAGCATGACATCACTGTGACGTCAGGACCAGTGGGTCCTACCTGTCAGTGTCTGTTTAGGTTATTTAGGGTTTAATTAAGTTAATAATAGATTAATTAGTCTAATTAGATAATTAGTTTAATTAAACAGAATTAATTAAGTTAATTAACTATTTAATTAATTAATTAATTAATCATTTACTTATTTATTTCAATTATATTTTCTTTTCTTTTAAATCTTTTTTTTGTTTTAACTGGGGCGGGCCCTAGTGGTCAGTGGCCCATCTGGCCACCTCCCGCGCATGTGCACGTACGCACACAGGGGAGGGGCAGAGGGCGCGGCGGCGATGGCCGGCGCTCAGCCGCAGTGGCCACGGCGAGCGGCGAGCGAGGGGAGGGGCGAGGCCACGGCGGGGCAGGGGCGGCGGAGCCGGGCTGCGGGCGAGCGGGGCGCGACGAGCGCGGCCCCGAGGCGAGCCAGAGGTGGCCCGAGGCGGGGGCGGGCGCGGCAAGAGGCGTGCAGGGAGCGGCAAGCGCGCGCGCGGGAGCAGAGCTCCGGGCGCGGCCATGGGAGGTCGCGGACGGAGGCTACGTCGACAAGCAGAGGAGGAGACGTGGGGGATCGACGTGGGCTCATAAGCCACACAACCATGTTAGTAAAACGGTTTTTGGAGACTAGACTCAACTTCAGCCAAGGAGTTGGAAAGGGGGCTTCCTACAGGCAGTTGCCTCTGATACCAACTTGTGACGCCCCCGACTTAATCGTGCACTAATCATACACGCAAATGCACACGATCAAGCCTAGGGACTCACTTGAAGATATCACAACCCAACTCTAAACACAAAATAAAATAATACAAACTTTATATTACAAGCCAGGGGCCTCGAGGGCTCGAATACAAAAGCTTGAGCACAAGCATCAGCAGAAGCGTTAGATATCTGAGTACAAATATAAAAGATAAAAAGATAAGCCTTAAGAAGGCGGGGTAAAACAACGACACAGATCGAAAAGGCACAGGCCTCCTGCCTGGGAGCCTCCTATCTACTCCTGGTCGTCGGTCTCCACGTAGAAGTAAGATCCTCCGGAGGGTTAGTAGTAGTCGTCGGTTGTGGTAGCTGGCTCCGGGGCTCCGTCATCTGGTCGCAGCAAACGGGTAGGGGAATAGGGGAAGCAAAGCAACCTTGAGTACTCGTCCAAAGTACTCGCAAGACTTACATCAGAACTAAACTACATATGCATCGGTATCAAAGAAAGGCTGTATATGTGGACTAGACTGCAGAATGCCAGAATAGAGAGAAAGGCCTAGCCTATCGAAGACTAGCATCTTCAGGGTCTTGCAGCATTAGAGGAGTGCAGATTAGAACATAATTAAAGTAGCAAGCATGTTGTGGCAAAGCCTAGAGATCCTTCCTCGACTCCCTGCGAGAAAGCAATCCCGGAGCTTACAATTAATTAACATGTCTCTAGTTCATGTAGTAGATCGGGATACTATACTGAGCGTCCTGTTACCGTGGACACGGCTATTCGAATAGATATATCTTCCCTGCAGGGGTGCACTACTGTTACCCAACACGCTCGATTAACTCTGGCCGGACACACTTTTCCGGGTCATGCCCGGCCTCGGCTGATCGACACACCGCAGCCCTACCTAGAGCTCAGCAGATAGGTCCCCGCCGGTCTATATCCTAAGCGCTCAGGGTTCTTGGGCCCATCCCCCCTTTCACTCCGGGTCGTTGCGCACATGGTTAGATCTAGGCACCACCTCTGTCCTGGATGGCGCCGATCCTGCCATGCCGCAATGCTGAACTGGACGTCTGACAGAGCTTTTGGCTGATACATACGGTGTAGAGGGCCCCATTAAACCATTATCCCACGTGGTGGTAGTGCGTATAGGCCAGTGGCCAACTCAGATCCAATACCCAAATCCGTTATGTGCATTGGGAGCTCACGGAAACAAACAGAGACCCAGGAAACATGTGGCCCCGTCGCCCCGTCTCGTGGAAGTACGGCAAGGGCCCTGAATGCCCCGCCGTGCCACGTAATCATCTCGCGGGTATCCTCATGGTCAAACCGACTACACATCTCTCGCGGGTACCTCTCAGGGTCGACCCGTCTTTTCCAGGTATCTGTAATTAAAACCCAGGTAACCGTGTGTACATAACATCAAGTTGGGATCCTAGGAATCACCCTCGTTGGATTCCCACTCGATCTATCCGTCAAGGTGAACCCGGAGGAATCACCCTTGATGGTATTCACACTTGTGGGGTTGCACGACAGAAGCTTCGTCGGAGATGGGGAAAGAGGAATCACCCTCGTTAACCCACGACCGACTAACTATACTACAGAGGCAACATCAGGAGTGAGATAAGAGGATTCACCCTCGGCACTCGATGGTAACTCTACAGAGTCGAGCAACTTAGGGGGGGTGTGCGGTGATTTGTTGTTCTCAGCCCGTTCGATCACAACGATCGGGGCACAGATACTAAAGCAGGACAACTACAGCAAGGGAAAGGGGCCACAGTTGGTTTTCCATCCAACTTATACTAAGCATTTTGGATAACAGGCAGGTATCAATAACAGTTTACAAAACAGGCTATGCATCAGAATAGGATAAAGTAAAGCAGTAGCAATTTTCTAATGCAAGCAAGAGGGAGAAGGAATAGGTGATATAGGCATGCGTCAAGGGGGGTTGCTTGCCTGGTTGTTCTGCGGCAAAAGAGGGGCCTTCGACGGAGTAGCAGTCCTGCGGGGTGGCGTCGGTCTCGGGGTCTAATCGGAAGAGAAGAGGGGGGAGAAACAGATAAATACACAGCATACAAAGCAACACAGAGCATGACATGCTAAAATGCGATGCAGGGGTGACCTAATGCATCTCTAAACCATTTTAGTTATTTTAGGATTTAAGTTGGAATTATAAACCGGTATGTATGCACTATTCATCTACCAGAAATAGACGAAAAGTTGCGGGTTCTCCTACGTAGAGGGTCCCGACAAGAAAACAGACGGCACGACCGGATTCATGGGATTTTTCTGATCATCTTACATATATAAATTATTTTAATCCGAGTTACGGTTTATTTTATATTAATTTTCAAAGTTTTAAAGAATTTCTGGAATTTAATTATTTATTTAAATTCGAATTATCCGGAATAGTAAAAGGTGACGTCAGCATGACATCACTGTGACGTCAGGACCAGTGGGTCCTACCTGTCAGCGTCTGTTTAGGTTAATTAGGGTTTAATTAAGTTAATAACAGATTAATTAGGCAAATTAGATAATTAGTTTAATTAAACAGAACTAATTAAGTTAATTAACTATTTAATTAATTAATCATTTACTTATTTATTTTAATTATATTTTCTTTTCTTTTAAATCTTTTTTTTGTTTTAACTGGGGCGGGCCCCAGTGGTCAGTGGCCCATCTGGCCACCTCCCGTGTCTGTGCACGTACGCAAACAGGGGAGGGGCAGAGGCGCGGCGGCGATGGCCGGCGCTCGGCCGCAGTGGCCACGGCGAGCGGTGAGCGAGGGGAGGGGCGAGGCCACGGCGGGGCAGGGGCGGCGGAGTCGGGCTGCGGGCGAGCGGGGCGCGACGAGCGTGGCCCCGAGGCGAGCCAGAGGTGGCCCGAGGCGGGGGCGGGCACGGCAAGAGGCGTGCAGGCAGCAGCGAGCGCGCGCGCGGGAGCAGAGCTCCGGGCACGGCCATGGGAGCTCGCGGACGGCGGCTACGTCGACAAGCAGAGGAGGAGACGAGGGGGATCGACGTGGGCTCATAAGCCACACAGCCATGTTAGTAAAACGGTTTTTGGAGACTAGACTCAACTTCGGCCAAGGAGTTGGAAATGGGGCTTCCTACAGGCAGTCGGCTCTGATACCAACTTGTGACGCCCCCGACTTAATCGTGCACTAATCATACACGCAAATGCACACGATCAAGCCTAGGGACTCACTTGAAGATATCACAACCCAACTCTAAACACAAAATAAAATAATACAAGCTTTATATTACATGCCAGGGGCCTCGAGGGCTCGAATACAAAAGCTTGAGCACAAGCATCAGCAGAAGCGTTAGATATCTGAGTACAGATATAAAAGATAAAAAGATAAGCATTAAGAAGGCGGGGTAAAGCAACGACACAGATCGAAAAGGCACAGGCCTCCTGCCTGGGAGCCTCCTATCTACTCCTGGTCGTCGGTCTCCACGTAGAAGTAAGATCCTCCGGAGGGGTAGTAGTAGTCGTCGGCTGTGGTAGCTAGCTCCGGGGCTCCGTCATCTGGCCGCAGCAAACGGGTAGGGGAAAAGGGGAAGCAAAGCAACCGTGAGTACTCATCCAAAGTACTCGCAAGACTTACATCAGAACTAAACTACATATGCATCGGTATCAAAGAAAGGCTGTATATGTGGACTAGACTGCAGAATGCCAGAATAGAGAGAAAGGCTTAGCCTATCGAAGACTAGCATCTTCAGGGTCTTGCAGCATTAGAGGAGTGCAAATTAGAACATAATTAAAGTAGCAAGCATGTTGTGGCAAAGCCTAGAGATCCTTCCTTGACTCCCTGCGAGAAAGCAATCCCGGAGCTTACAATTAATTAACATGTCTCTAGTTCAAGTTGTAGATCGGGATACTATACTGAGCGTCCTGTTACCGTGGACACGGCTATTCGAATAGATATATCTCGTAGACAGCCCCATGATAAAGAGTTGCCTAGCAAAGATGAAATTGTTGGTCTTGCTTCTATTGTTGTTCCTCCTACTGATCCTTTGGAACAATACTTGCTTGATCATGAGAATGCTTTGCATATGAATGAAAGGAATGAAATAGATAAGGTTTTCTTTAATCAGCAGCCTATTCTTAAGCATAATTTGCCTGTTGAAACTCTTGGAGGTCCTCCTCCACCTAAGGGTGACCTTGTTTTTGAATTGAAGCAATTGCCTGATACTTTGAAATATGCTTATCTTGATGAAAAGAAAATATATCCTGTTATTAGGAGTGCTAACCTTTCAGAACATGAAGAAAAGAGATTGCTAAAAATTCTACGGAAGCATCGTGCTGCTATTGGATATACTCTTGATGATCTTAAGGGCATTAGTCCCACTCTATGTCAGCACAAGATTAATATGGAGCCAGATGCTATACCCGTTGTTGACCACCAACATCGTTTGAATCCAAAAATGAAAGAGGTGGTAAGAACTGAAATATTAAAGCTTCTGGAAGCAGGTATAATCTATCCCATAGCTGATAGTAGATGGGTAAGTCTAGTTCATTATGTTCCTAAGAAAGGGGGCATTACTGTTGTTCCCAATGATAAGAATGAGCTTATTCCTCAGAGGATAGTGACTGGTTATATGATGGTGATAGATTTTAGAAAGTTGAATAAAGCTACTAGGGAATATCATTATCCTTTGCCTTTTATTGATCAAATGCTAGAAAGGTTGTCTAAGCACACACACTTTTGTTTCCTAGATGGTTATTCTGGTTTTTCTCAAATACCTGTTGCACAATCTGATCAAGAGAAAACCACTTTTACTTGTCCTTTTGGAACTTTTGCTTATAGACGTATGCCTTTTGGTTTATGCAATGCACCTGCTACCTTTCAAAGTTGTATGACTGCTATCTTCTTTGACTTTTGTGAAAAGATTGTTGAGCTGTTCATGGATGACTTTTCCGTTTACGGAACTTCTTTTGATGATTTCTTAAGCAACCTTGATCAAGTTTTGCAAAGATGTGAACAAACAAATCTCGTCTTGAACTTGGAGAAGTGCCACTTTATGGTTAATGAAGGTATTGTCTTGGGCCACAAAATCTCCGAAAGAGGTATTGAAGTTGATAAAGCTAAGGTTGATGCTATTGAGAAAATGCCATGTCCTAAGGATATCGAAGGTATAAGAAGTTTTCTTGGTCATGCTGGTTTCTATAGGAGATTCATTAAAGACTTATCTAAAATTTCTAGGCCTCTTACCAATCTTTTGGAAAAAGATGTTCCTTTTGTTTTTGATGATGATTGTGTAGAATCCTTTGAAACTCTTAAGTCAGCTTTAATTTCTGCACCTATTGTTCAGCCACCTGATTGGAATTTGCCTTTTGAGATTATGTGTGATGCTAGTGATTATGCTGTTGGTACTGTTCTAGGGCAGAGAGTTGATATGAAGTTGAGTGTTATTCATTATGCTAGCAAAACTTTGGACAGCGCCCAAAGGAATTATGCTACTACTGAAAAAGAGTTTCTAACAGTTGTGTTTGCATCTGATAATAAGTTTAGATCTTATATTGTTGATTCTAAAGTTACTATTCATGCTGATCATGCTGCTATCAAGTACCTTATGGAAAAGAAGGATGCTAAGCCTAGGCTTATCAGGTGGGTTCTTTTGTTGCAAGAGTTTGATCTTCATATTATTGATAGGAAAGGGGCTGAGAACCCCGTAGCTGATAACTTGTCTAGATTGGAAAATGTGCTTGATGACCCACAACCTATTGATGATAGTTTTCCTGATGAGCAACTAGATGCTATAAATGTTTCTCATAGTACTCCTTGGTATGCAGACTATGCTAATTATATTGTCGCTAAGTTTATACCTCCTAGTTTTACTTATCAGCAAAAGAAAAAGTTCGAGACATTATTTTTGGGATGACCCACATCTTTATAAAGAAGAAGTAGATGGTACTGTTAGACGTTGTATACCTAAGCATGAACAGGAACAATTTCTTCGGAAGTGTCACTCCGAAGCATATGGAGGACACCACGCTGGAGACAGGACCGCACACAGGGTATTGCAATCGGGTTTTTATTGGCCTACTCTCTTCAAGGATGCTCGTAAGTTTGTCTTATCTTGTGATGAATGTCAAACAATTGGTAATATCAGTAGACTTCAGGAAATGCCTATGAATTATTCACTTGTTGTTGAGCCATTTGATGTTTGGGGTTTTGATTATATCGGACCTTTTCCTAAGTCCAATGGGTATACTCATATTTTAGTTGCTGTTGATTATGTTACTAAGTGGGTAGAAGCTATCCCAACTAGTAGTGCTGATCACAACACTTCTATCAAAATGCTTAAGGAAGTTATCTTCCCAAGGTTTGGAGTCCCTAGATATTTGATGACTGATGGTGGTTCACACTTTATTCATGGTGCTTTCCGTAAGTTGCTTGCTAAGTATGATGTTAATCATAGAATTGCATCTCCCTATCATCCTCAATCTAGCGGTCTGATAACCCACAAGTATAGGGGATCGCAACAGTTTTCGAGGGTAGAGTATTCAACCCAAATTTATTGATTCGACACAAGGGGAGCCAAAGAATACTTGGAAGTATTAGCAGTTGAGTTGTCAATTCAACCACACATGGAGACTAAATATCTATAGCAAAGTGATTAGTAGCAAGATAATATGATAGTTTGATAGCAAGTAACAAAAGTAGCAATAGTAACGGTAACAGAAACAGTAGCAGATTTGTAGCAAGTGTAACAGTAGCAGCAACAGTAGTAACTTAGCAAGTAGCAATATGTGGAAACTCGTAGGCACTGGATCGGCGATGATGGGTGTGTTGGATGATATCGATCATATATTAGTCATAACTTAGGGCGACACAGAACTAGCTCCAGTTCATCAATACAATGTAGGCATGCATTCCGTAAATAGTCATACGTGCTTATGGAAAAGAACATGCATGACATCTTTTGTCCTACCCTCCCATGGCAGCGGGGTCCATAAGGAAACTAAGGGATATTAAGGCCTCCGTTTAATAGAGAACCAGAACAAAGCATTAAAACATAGTGAATACATGAACTCCTCAAACTACGGTAATCACCGGAAAGAATCCCAGTTATTGTCACCCTGGGGGATGCGGATCATAACACATAGCAGGTGCATACAACCTTGCAAGATCAGATCAAGAACACAAATATATTCATGGAAACATAAACGGTTCAGATCTGAAATCATGGCACTCGGGCCCTAGTGACAAGCATTAAGCATAGCAAAGTCATAGCAACATCAATCTCAGAACATAGTGGATACTAGGGATCAAGCCCTAACAAAACTAACTCGATTACATGATCGATCTCATCCAACCCATCACCGACCAGCGAGCCTATGAAGAGATTACTCACTCCCGGTGAGGAGCATCATGGAATTGGCGATGGAGAGAGGTTGGCGATGACGAAGATCGAAGATCCCCCTCTCCGGAGCCCCAAACGGGCTCCAGATCTGGCCTCCTGATGAAGAACAGGAGGTGGCGGTGGCTCCGTCTCGTGAAATGCAATAATTCTTCCTCTCCTATTTTTTTCTCCCCAAATAAGAATTTATAGGCTTGGAGATAGGGTCAGGGGGGCTACCAGGGGCCCACATGGCACGTGGGCGCGCCCCATGGGGGGCGCCCAGGTGCCATGTGGCCACCTGGGACCCCCTCTACAGTGGGTCTTGGCTCCATAATTCATCATATATTCCATAAAAAATCCACAAAAAGTTTCGTCCAATTCTGAGAACTTTGATTTCTGCACAAAAACAACACCATGGCAATTCTGCTGAAAACAGCGTCAGTCCGGGTTAGTTCCCTTCGAATCATGCAAATTAGAGTCCAAAACAAGAGCAAAAGTGTTTGGAAAAGTAGATACGATGAAGACATATCAACTCCCCCAAGCTTAACTCATTGCTTGTCCTCAAGCAATTCAGTTGGCAAACTGACAGTGATAAAGAAAAACTTTTACAAACTCTTTTTGTTCTTGTGCTTATAAATATGCTTAAATAGCATCCAAGTTTTCAGCAAATATTATAACTAACGACATTCATGATAACTCTTAGAAATCATATTCATTCATATCAATGGCATAACCAAGTAGTGAGCAATAATAAAATATCTCAAATGCCAACACTTTGTCAAAACAATCATGATATAATATTACAATGATGGTATCTCGCTAGCCCTTTCTGAGACCGCAAAACATAAATGCAGAGCACCTAAAAAGTTCAAGCAATGACTAAACATTGTAATTCATGGTAACAAAGATCCAGTCATGATGCATTCAACGATTAACCACACACAATGCATGAGGATGACAATAGTGCTCTCCGGTCTGGTGCTTGTTTAAGAAGGTGATGAATCAACAATAAAAGTAAATAGATAGGCCCTTCGCTGAGGGAAGCATGGATTTGCAGAGGTGCCAGAGCACAAAGTTTTAAAAACAGAGATAAAATTTAATTTTGGGTGGCATGCCCTTCCTGTCAACGTCACGACCGAGATTTTTCAATAGCTTCCATGCTAAACAAATTACTGGCGGTTCCCAAGCGATAAAAGTAAAGTTTACTCCCACTCCACCATCAATCACAAGCCATGGCTAACCGAATCCTCGGGTGCCCTCCATACCAACAACAGTCCGAGGGAGTTTGTTTTATTATTTGCAATTTTGATTTGGGACTAGGGATCCCGATTACCGCCATTTTCTCGTGCGATGACAAGTGAATAAACACTCATCTGAGAATAACTCACTTAGCATGGAAGATACTGACTGCCCCCTGTTGCTCCATGAGCAGTCCGGGCACACAAAACAGATGTTTATCTGAATAATTTAGAGGTGGCACATGCAAATTTACTTGGGACGGCAGGGTAATACCGCATATAGGTAGATATGGTGGACTCATCTGGAACAACTTAGGTTTAAGGATTTTGATGTACAAGCAGAATTCCCGCTTAGTACAGGTGAAGGCTAGCAATAAGATTGGGAAGCGACCAACTAGAGAGCGAATATGGTCATGAACATACATTATGCACAATCAACATTGAGTACTAGCATGAGTAGGATATGAGCACCATGAACATAAATATCATAGAGGCTATGTTGGTTTTGATTCAACTACATGCATAAACATGTGCCAAGTCAAGCCACTTGAAACATTCAGAGGAGGATACCATACCATCATACCACATCACAATCATTTTAATGCATGTTGACACCCAAGGTAAATCATTATCAACTCCTAGCTACTTAAGCATGGCATGAACAACTATAATCTCTAATTGTCATCACAAACATGTTTGATCATAATATGCTGAATCATGGATACCGATCTAAACACATTTATAAGAACAAGAACAAGTTGAGTTCATACCCGCTTTTCTTGGCCACGGCCACCTCACCAAATCATCGTCATTATTGCCTTTCACTTGCACAACCGAATAGTATGAAAATAATAATAGTGCAAGGGTGCCATGGACTAAGCTGGAATCTGCAACAATTTATTCAAAGGAGAAAACAAGGTAAAATGGGCTCTCTGATAGATAATCAATAATGCATATGAGAGCCACTCAACATTTTCATCGTGGTCTTCTCCTTATAAGAACTCAACAAAAAGAATAGAAAAGAAATTCAGAGAAACACACCGAAATATTTTTGGAGTTTCTGGTTTTTCTTGAAGAAGGCAAATTAAAGAAAGAAAAACAAAAACGAGAAAAACTATTTACATGGGAAAGCTCCCAACAAGCAAAAGAAGAATCGAGAAATCTTTTTGGGTTTTTGATTTTTAAAGGCTACAACTAATTAAACTAGAAAACAAAAACCAAAAAGAAGCTACCTAATTTTTTTGGATTTTCTAAAAGTTTTTCAAACACACAAGAAGAAAGCGAGAAAATAAAACTAACATGGATAATACAATGAAAGTGTATGAGCACCGACAACTAGAGTGAAATGTGTAAGCATGAATAAAATGTCGGCGGGAAATACGTACTCCCCCAAGCTTAGGCTTTTGGCCTAGCTTGGTCTACTACCATCCGAAGAATCCATCTGGTCCCATGTGGAACTCCTGAGGAGGCGGGACCTGAGCATCCCAGTCCTGGGCCTCGTGCTCGGCCGCGGCCAACGCCTCTCGATAAGCAACAATGTCCGATGGCATGATAATGTATCCGTTCCAGGCATGAAAGTCAAACAAAGCAGGTGCAGGCGACGGAATAACATCCCGAGAAATCTCATCATAAACTAAATTATAGTTGATACGGTGGTAGTCATCCGGATCAGCTATGAAGTGATGGTACTTCATGGACGCATGATCTAAATAAACCTTGGGCAAGCGGGGATCATGCGGACGGATGTTAACATTAAAATGACTCGCCAAGCGAGTAGCATAGATACCGCCGTGAATCTTGCCCTTAGTCCTATTGGTGTGCAAGCGGCGTGCAATGATAGCTCCCATGCTAAAAGTGTTGTCAGTGTAAAGTGCACGGCGTAGGATAGCAAGGTCAGGTGCACTAAGAGAACCTGCAGACTCTCTAGCAGTCAAACATTTCCCTATGAATAAAGCAAAGTGGTGAACAGCTGGGAAATGCAAACTAGTGGACTTGGCTGCGGACACTCCCCTTCCTTCTTCCACCGTTAAGGTGAGGTGGAAGTCCTCAAACTCCACTGGTCGAGGCTCTCTCAAATCCCCATCAGTAGGGATCAAGCATATCTCACAAAACAGAGCAAGCGGTATCTGATGATTCTCATCATATAAATTAAAGCTCACTTTAGGAGGATTTTTCCCACTCAAGTAATGAAAACTTTGCACAAAACAATTGGTAAGGATGTGATATTGTTCACACTCATCTGCGAGGAAGGCGGTCAGCCCAGCGTTGGTGATGAATTGTGCGAACTCGTGGTGGAAGCCGACTTCATCCACGAAAGGTACATGTGGCCATTCGCACGGCCGAACCTCCACATCGCGGGGTGCATGGAGGTCATTGTCAGAAGACTCTCCGCGAATCCCCTTGGCATTCTTCCTAGAGGAGCTCCTCCTGAATATGTTCATCTTCCTATGAACAAATTTCTGAAAAATTTTGGTCCACAAAAAGATGTTAACAAAACTTCACAAAATTGATAGCAACTACTCATACAAGTGTCTAGAGGCCATATCAACCATTCAAACTAGCTAGCACTCAAAGAATTCAACATGCAAGATCATTTTCTGTAGCACCAAGAGTAGCTAAATATGCAAAATATAAAACACTAAAACAAAAACTAATTGGAGCATTGGAGGAGTCACATACCAAGGAACAATTCCTCAAAACAGTTTCGGAAACAGAGTTCCGAGCAAGGAGATCGAAAATCACAGCCAAGAGAGCAAGAACACAAGCAAGAACTGAACCAGCATTTTTTCTAGGGAGGAAGAAGGAAGTGGGTGGAAGGGATAAGTGAGTGGGGCCCTGGGTGGCCCACTTGGCACCAGGGCGCGCCCGAGGCGGGGCGCGCCCTGGTGCCATGTGGCCACCTGGGGTGCTCCTCTGCACTGATTTTTATGCCAAAAATTCTAATATATTAAATAAAAAATCATGTAAAAATTTCAGGACATTATGAGCATTTTCATTTCTGGGCACTTTTTTATTGCACGGAAAATTCAAAAAACAGGAAAACATGGCATTTTATTGTATTTAACTAATAAAAATAGAGAATAAAAGATGGGTACAGAAAGTTGTGTTTGCTAAATTCATCAATCTCACGTCTCTCAAAAAGAATCCATTAATAAGGTTGATCAAGTCTTATTAATAACCCCCTTCAATTAACATGAAACCAAGGAATCTTCGCGAAAACACTATGTTACCTCAATGGGGACAGGCATATCCCCTACCATAATTATTTCATATTTCTTTTTGACAGTAGGAATAGGTAGTTGAAAGCTTCCAATGGTGATAGTTGGAGTTTTTCCAATAACATTAATACCACTCACTTGAAATTGTTTCTTCGAAAAATGCACCGTATGCTCATTACCATTAATATGAAAAGTGACCTTGCTTTTGTTGCAATCAATAACAGCCCCTGAAGTATTCAAGAAAGGTCTACCAAGGATAATCGACATGTTGTCGTCCTCGGGCATATCAAGTATAACAAAGTCCGTTAAGATAGTAACATTTGCAACCACAACGGGCACATCCTCACAAATACCGATAGGAATGGCTATTGACTTGTCAGCCATCTGCAAAGAAATCTCAGTAGGAGTGAGTTTGTTCAAATCAAGTCTTTTATATAAAGAGAAAGGCATAACACTAACACCAGCTCCCAGGTCACACAAAGCAGTTCTAACATAGTTTCTCTTAATGGAACAAGGTATAGTTGGTATACCTGGGTCTCCCAATTTCTTAGGTACACCATCCTTAAAAGAATAATTAGCAACCATAGTAGAAATTTCAGCCTCAGGAATCTTTCTCTTATTAGTAATAATATCTTTCATATACTTAGCATAAGGAGGCATTTTCAACATATCAATCAAGCGAGTACGTAAAACAACAGGTCTCAGAATTTCAACAAAGCGATCAAAGTCTTCCTCATCCTTACTCTTGGAAGGTTTAGGAGGAAAAGGCATAGGCTTCTGAACCCATGGTTCTCTTTCCTTACCATGCTTTCTAGCAACAAAGTCCTTTTTCTCATACCTTTTGATTTTAGGTTGTGGGTTATCAAGATCCTCAGCAGGTTCTATATCAATATCATTATCTGGATCTCCCACATTCTCTGGCTGAGCATCTGCAAGAATCTCATTAGTAGCATCAGGTGTATGTTCATCACCTGGTTGTGTTTCAGCATCAGAAATAGAAACATCAAGATTAACATTAGGAGATTTTTTTCTACCTCCGGTTCACTAGAAGCATGCAAAGTCTTATAATTTTTCTTTTTCTTTTTCTTTTTAGAAGAACTAGGAGCCTCTACAATAGCTCTTTGAGAGTCTTGCTCAACTCTCTTGGGGTGTCCCTCAGGATATAATGGCTCCTGAGTCATCCTACCACCCCTAGTCATAACTCTAACAGCATGATCATGCATATTTCTATTCATGTCATAAAGCAAATCACTTTGAGATTTAGCAACTTGTTCTAACTGAGTTTGAACCATAGAAGCATGCTTACTAACTCCTTTAACATCATTGACAATTCTAAGCAGCAAGTATTGAAATAATTGTGCTTACCAATATAGTTATCAAACTCATAATAGCACTGATGATGAGTTTTACCATAAGGGACATCATTTTCATTAAACTTTAACAAAGAATTTACCTCTACCACCTGTGGTGGTGGTGGTGCATTGAGCCCATGTATTTCTTCAATAGGTGGTAAATTCTTAACATCTTCAGCTTTAATACCTTTTTCCCTCATACATTTCTTTGCTTCTTGCATATCTTCAGGACTGAGAAATAGAATACCCCTCTTCTTCGGAGTAGGTTCAGGCGATGATTCAGGAAGTGTCCAATCATTATCATTCTTCAATATATTCATTAATAATTCCTCCGCTTGAGTAACAGTTCTTTCCTTGAAAACACACCCAACACAACTGCCTAGGTAGTCCCTAGAAGCATCATTTATACCATTATAGAAGATATCAAGTATTTCGTTTTTCTTCAAGGGATGCTCTGGCAAAGCATTAAGTAACTGGAGAAGCCTCCCCCAAGCTTGTGGGAGACTCTCTTCTTCAACCTGCACAAAGTTAAATATTTCCTGCAAGGCAGCTTGTTTCTTATGAGCAGGGAAATATTTTTCAGAAAAATAGTAAATCATATCCTGGGGACTACGCACACAACCAGGAGCAAGAGTATTGTACCAAGCTTTAGCATCTCCCTTTAATGAAAAAGGGAACAACTTAAGAATATAGTAGTAACGAATCTTTTCCTCATGAGCAAAAAGAGTAGCAATATCATTCAACTTAGTAAGATGTGCCACAACAGTTTCAGTTTCAGAACCACAAAAAGGATCAGACTCAACCAAAGTAATCAACTCAGGATCAACAGAGAACTCATAATCTTAATCAGTGATAAAGATGGGAGAGGTAGCAAACTTAGGGTCACACTTAGATTTTTCTTTCAACATGGCAAGCCATTCTAAAGCTTCTTCTCTACTATTGTAATCAAGAATAGCTAAAGTAGTTTCTTTATCCAAGCAATGTTCATCAGGTATTTCAGCTCTAACAACAGGACGAAGCAAGAAAGGTGAATCGAGATTCTCAAGAGTTTCAGCACTCTTGGCTTTCTCAATTTCTCTAGCCATAGCAAGTTGTTCATCAAGAAAATCACCAAGTGGCACAGTAGTATCAAGCATAGTACTAGCATCATCAATAGCATCATTCAAAGCAGAAGTAGCATCATTCATAGCATCATTCATAACAGAAGTGGCATCATCAATAACATGAGACATAGCAGAATTCATAGCAGGTGGTGGTGTTGCAAGCTTACTCAAAACAGAAGGTGAATCAAGTACAGAGCTAGATGGCAGTTCCTTACCTCCCCTCGTAGTAGAGGGAAAGATCTTGGTTCTATCATCCTTAAGATTCTTCATAGTGGCAAACAGATATAAATTCCAAGTGACTTCACAAAGATAGCTATGCTCCCTGGCAACGGCGCTAGAAAAAGGTCTTGATAACCCACAAGTATAGGGGATCGCAACAGTTTCGAGGGTAGAGTATTCAACCCAAATTTATTGATTCGACACAAGGGGAGCCAAAGAATACTTGGAAGTATTAGCAGTTGAGTTGTCAATTCAACCACACCTGGAGACTAAATATCTGAAGCAAAGTGATTAGTAGCAAGATAATATGATAGTTTGATAGCAAGTAACAAAAGTAGCAATAGTAACGGTAACAGTAACAGTAACAGTAGTAGATTTGTAGCAAGTGTAACAGTAGCAGCAACAGTAGTAACTTAGCAAGTAGCAATATGTGGAAACTCGTAGGCACTGGATCGGCGATAATGGGTGTGTTGGATGATATCGATCATATATCAGTCATAACCTAGGGCGACACAGAACTAGCTCCAGTTCATCAATACAATGTAGGCATGCATTCCGTAAATAGTCATACGTGCTTATGGAAAAGAACTTGCATGACATCTTTTGTCCTACCCTCCCGTGGCAGCGGGGTCCATAAGGAAACTAAGGGATATTAAGGCCTCCTTTTAATAGAGAACCGGAACAAAGCATTAACACAAAGTGAATACATGAACTCCTCAAACTACGGTAATCACCGGAAAGAATCCCAGTTATTGTCACCCTAGGGGATGCGGATCATAACACATAGCAGGTGCATACAACCTTGCAAGATTGGATCAAGAACACAAATATATTCATGGAAACATAAACGGTTCAGATCTTAAATCATGGCACTCAGGCCCTAGTGACAAGCATTAAGCATAGCAAAGTCATAGCAACATCAATCTCAGAACATAGTGGATACTAGGGATCAAGCCCTAACAAAACTAACTTGATTACATGATCGATCTCATCCAACCCATCACCGACCAGCAAGCCTACGAAGAGATTACTCACTCCCGGTGAGGAGCATCATGGAATTGGCGATGGAGAGAGGTTGGTGATGACGAAGATCGAATATCCCCCTCCCCGGAGCCCCAAACGGGCTCCAGATCTGGCCTCCCGATGAAGAACAGGAGGTGGCGGCGGCTCCGTCTCGTGAAACGCAATAATTCTTCCTCTCCTATTATTTTCACCCCGAATAAGAATTTATAGGCTTGGAGATAGGGTTAGGGGGGCTACCAGGGGCCCACATGGCACGTGGGCGCGCCCTAGGGGGGGCGCGCCCAGGTGCCATGTAGCCACCTGGGACCCCCTCTGCAGTGGGTCTTGGCTCCATAATTCATCATATATTCCATAAAAAATCCACAAAAAGTTTTGTCCAATTTTGAGAATTTTGATTTCTGCACAAAAAAAACACCATGGCAATTCTGCTGAAAACAGCGTTAGTCCGGGTTAGTTCCATTCAAATCATGCAAATTAGAGTCCAAAACAAGAGCAAAAGTGTTTGGAAAATTAGATACGACGGAGACGTATCAAGGTCAAGTTGAGTTGAGCAATAGGGAGATAAAGTTGATTTTGCAGAAGACTGTCAATATATCTAGAAAGAACTGTCTAAGAAATTAAATGATGCTTTGTGGGCTTATAGAACTGCTTATAAGAATCCTATGGGTATGTCTCCTTATAAAATGGTTTATGGTAAGGCATGTCATTTACCTCTTGAATTGGAACACAAAGCTTTTTGGGCAGTCAAGGAGCTTAACTATGATTTCAAGCTTGCAGGTGAAAAGAGGTTATTTGATATAACTCACTTGATGAATGGAGGACCCATTCCTATGACAATGCCAAGCTATTCAAAGAAAAAGTAAAAATATGGAATGATAGGAGGATTTAGAAACGAGAATTCAAAGTGGGTGAATATGTTTTATTGTATAATTCTCGTCTTAGATTCTTTGCTGGTAAACTCCTCTCCAAATGGGAAGGACCAGATGTCATCGAGGAGGTTTATCGTTCCGGAGCCATAAAGATTAATAATGCCGCGGGTACCAACCCGAAGGTGGTAAACAAACAAAGGATTAAGCACTACATCTCAGGTACACCCATTAATGTTGAAACTAATGTTATTGACACTATTACACCGGAGGAGTATATCAAGGAGTCCTTTCGGAGCACTCCAGAATACTGAAAAAGGAATAGGTATGTGATACGGTAAGTAAACCGACTCAAAAATTTTTGCAAAATTATTTTCTCTCAGTTTTGGAATATTTAGAAAAATACAAAAATAAAAAGCAACCGGGAGGACCCACCTGGTGCCCACATGGCACCAGGGCGCACCCCCCCGGGGCGTGCTCTGGTACCGTGTGGGCCCCAGGTGAGCCTTCCCGACTCCGTTTTCTCCTGTTTTACTTGTTTTGCAAGATAAAAATTTTATATATAGTCCCCGGATTGTTTTGACCACCGCATCACGGAAAAATCCTCTGTTGTTGTTTTCACTGTTTTTCTGACAGATCTAGATCTCCATGGCTCCCTCAAGCTCCTCCAAGGACAAGTTCTACGAGAAGGTCATCAACCCCTACCTTCCGGAGGTGATGAAACACCCTCAAGCCATGATGCGTGAGGGGGTGCTTCACATCCGGGACGTTCAAGGACCCAAGAAGACCGGGAGTGTGGAGGAGAGGCTCGAAGCGGTGGAGAAACAGATCTTCAAGTGCCAAGGGATGGTGGAGCGTGGACTCAGTGCCAACCACTCTATGATCATGGCATTCACTCGTGAGAATAGGGTGGATGGCCAATCTATGGAGAACATCGTCCTCAAGCTCAACGATCGCATCGACTATCTCCAAGATCAAATCAATGACCTCCAGCGCCAAAACTATGAGTATGAAGAAAAATTCAGAGGTATGAGTTTAGCTCTCCGGAGACTCGTGCATCTTATTATGGTGGATAACATATGCCATGGAAGCCGGAGGACGATCCTACTACATCATCACCACCATCACCAAAGAAGGAAGCTTGATCACACAGGTATGGGCACTCCCCTTGGCTTGTGCCAAGCTTGGGGGAGGTGCCCCGGTATCGTATCACCATCACTTTTATTATCTTTACCTATTTTCAGTTCGATCTTTAGTTATTTCGTGATCTAGTAGAATAAAAGTTTAGTATGATCTATTTTTCAAGTGTTAGTTTCGTGATCTATCTATCTATGTAATCGAGTGAGAGTTACTCCCTCCGTTCCTTTATATTAGGTGTATATGTTTTTTGAGAAAATTCCACAATGTAAGGTGCATTTGTTCTAATTCCTCGTAATTCCATTCTTGACCCTCCAAAAAAAGGAAAGTATCTCTCACCTGATTGCATGTATCTCTCCTTGTAGAGAAAAAAGGAAATTATCTCTCTCCCGATTGCGTGTATCTCTTCCCTTACTAGCCTAAATGATTTACTTGCCACCAATCGACGAATTAGACAAGGATATTTTTGTCTGAAATTGTCTATATTTATGTGCCTTGGTCACCGTGCCGAAAATAATACACCTTACATAAAGGAACGGAGGGAGTATATAATAAGGAGTAGTTTGAGTTTTGCTTCTCTAATTTTATGCTTCAATCAAAGGCAATGAAAATAATGAAAAAGATCATATGCTAATCTTATGGTGAGTAATGACTTCACATAAAGAAAAGTATAAGTGGTAAAATTTATTGAAGGTTGACAAACATAGCATTGGTCAATGGTGCAATTCATGAAAAGGTTAATAAGGGAGAGAAGATTCACATGCAAATATACTATCTTGGACATCTTTTGTGATTGTGAGCACCCATTAAGTATTGTATGCCAAACGGTTGACGTTGGACAAGGAAGACAACGTAATGAGTTATGCTTGTTCATATTCACATAGTAGTTATATTGTCATGGATCCTCCAACATGTGGTGCTTTCCCAATATCTTTGCTAGCCAAAATTCCGCACTAAGTAGAAATACTACTTGTGCATCCAAAACCCTTCAACCAAACTCATGCCATGAGAGTCCACCATACCTACCTATGGATTGAGCAAGATCCTTCAAGTAAGTTGTCATCAGTGCAATAACGCAATAAAAATTGCTCCTAAATATGTATGATCTTTTATTGTAAGGGAAAATAAGCGTGGTACGAACTTGTGATGGTAAAGAATAAAAGCGACATACTGCATAATAAAGGTTGCTATCACAAGGGGCAATATCACGTGACGTTCCTTTGCATTAATAGTTAGTGCATCCAAAACTAAAAGCGCATGACAACCTCTGCTTCCCTCTGCAAAGGGCCTATCTTTTACTTTTATGAATTTACCTTTTATGCAAAGAGTCAATAGTTGTTTCCTCTATTCCCTTTTTATTTTACTCTTTGGCAAGCATCATGTGACGGGGAAAGATCTAGGCACATATATCCAGTTGAATGTGGGTGATCATGATTTATTATTGTTGACATCACCCTTGAGGTGAATAAGTTGGGAGGCAACCTTATAAGCCCCTATCTTTCTATGTGTCTGGCTGAAACTTTTTGCTCCATATGTATTGTGTGAGTGTTAGCAATCATGAAAGACTAAATGATGGTTGAGTTTGTGGACTTGCCAAAAGGCTCCTACATGTGACCCTTCCTGAAAATACAATGAATTGCAATTGCATTGTTGACTGAGAACATAGTTTGTTAGTTTTCAAGAAAGTTTATGCTTTATACTTCAATATTGTGGTGAATTGTTACTTGCTCATGAGAGGTTTATGATAATACTTGTTGCTGTTATGATATTGTTCATGATGCTTCTATGTCCGTATTTTATTTTTATCGACACCTCTCTCTCTAAGCATGTGGGCATGTTTTTCGATTTCAGCTTTCGCTTGAGGACAAGCGAGGTCTAAGCTTGGGGGAGTTGATACGTCCATTTTGCATCATGTTTTCCTACTATTATTTATAAAGTTTTTGGCCAATATAACACTTTATGGAGTAATTCTAATGCCTTTTCTCTCTTAATATGCAAGGTTTAAACAAAGAGGGGGAATACCGGTAGCTGGAATTCAGGGCCTAAAAAAGCTACAGCAGAGATACCTATTCTACACATCTCCAAATGAGCTGAAATTTTACGAAGATTTATTTTGGAATATATAAAAAATACTGGGCAGAAAAGTTACCAGAGGAGAGCCACCAGGTGATACCTTGGTTTCATAACTGCGGGAAATACTTACCGTTGATGTGTTGCATCATCCTCTCCTCTTCGGGGAAATACCAACGCATATACAAGCAATCAGGAAGAATTTCTTGTGTCATTGCCGGGGAAACATCATTGACATCTATCAGGTTCCTAATCACAAATCTCATCTCCTTGCAATTACTTTATTTGCCATTTAACTCTCGTTTTCATCTCCCCCACTTCTAAAACGTTTTTCAGAAAAACCACAAAAATATTTGCCTTTTTATTTGCCTTCTTTTCCGTTTGCCTTTTTGTTCGTTTGCTATCTTTGCTTGTGTGCCATGTGTCTTCTATTTTCTTGCATCTTTGCTTGCTAAAAATCTATTGATATGGATCCTCATCCACTTGCTAATCTTTTTAAAAGATCCAATTATGATGAACCAATTGCTAGTGAGTTGAGTGCACTTGATTATCTCTATGAAGTTTTGCTTGAAATTCATGAATCTAAAAATTGTGATGAAGTGTTGAAAGAAGAAATTGATAAAGTGATTCATGATGTCTCTTTCAATGAAAAGCATGATTGCAATGATATTATTATAAATTCTATTAATTTCAATTGTGCTAATAATATGCAAAACCCCAAGCTTGGGGATGCTAATTTTGATATGTCCACTACTTATTACAATGATCATGATTGGGGTGATTCTTCTTATGATCTTGAAAACTTATTTAAGCCTCATGATGAATATGTTTGTGATAATATTGAAAGTGGGTTTGGAAAAGTTCCAACTTTAGGTAATAATGATCCCACTACTTTGGAGAAAGAGCAATCTTATGAAATTTTGGATAAAAGTGGGCTTGGAGAGGTCATGACTTTATTTGATGATAATCCCACTATTTTGGAAGAGTGTCAACTTTGCATGCATGTGGATCATGTAGAGATTATGTTATGTGATAGCTATATTGTTGAATTTGAATATGATCCCACATGTAATTATCATGAGAGAGGAAAATATTGTGGTAGAAATTTTCTTGTTACTAAATTACCTCTCGTTATGTTGAGATTGTCAATGTTTTATTCTTCTCCCTTGCATATGCTAGTTTTTGCTTGCCTTGATAATTTGTTTGCTTATAAAATGCCTATGCATAGGAAGCACGTTAGACTTAAATTTGTTTGTCATATGTTTTATGATGCTCTCTTTGTGTTTCAATTATTATCTTTCATGTGAGCATCATCGAAATATTATGCCTAGCTAGGGGCATAAAACAATAGCACTTGTTGGGAGGCAACCCAATGAATCTATACCTAAACTAGTTAGAGACTCCCAAGAAATTACCACGTTAATTAGAATTTACGAGCCGTTAATCTGGTGGGACCGAATTATTACGGTATAGATCAACCGGTAAATTGCGAAGCCTAAAAAACAATGGAAAGGCCCAAAATCCTTCTCAGTATTTAAATAAATGCAAGAAGAAAAAAATCCTAATTTAATCTATCTAAAACTCCATGTCTCTTTTAATGGTTCTAGAAACAGAAGAAAAAAACCCATCTCAATCTCAATCTTTCTAATGCTCCACGGCATCTTCTCCCGTTAGGGTAGTTAAATAAATGCAAGAAGAAAAAAAATCCTAACTTAATCTATCTAAAACTCCATGTCTCTTTTAACGGTTCTAGAAACAAAAAAAACCCATCTCACTCTCAATCTTTCTAATTCTCCACGGCGTCTTCTCCCGTTAGAAATATTAAACAACCTTTCTCACGCCAGTTCAGATTAAAGACAGACTCCATGTCATGTACGATTCATTCTTTTTGATATGCATGTACGAATCTTCCTATATTTGAAGCCCTCACGTTAATCTCTATATAGAGGTAGCTACGAAATTGATAGCCATCAGATGTGTTACCTCATAAATCCAGCAACATTGGTTCTGACGTATCCCCAACGACGTGGAGTCGTGGACCTCCATCTCTCCTTCCTTTCCTCGAGCCCTTCTTACCCTCTCTGCTCTATGGCCAATTGAATCTAGCAGCCACCATGTTCTCCTCTTTTGTTGCCTGCGCACCACCTAGGGTTTGAGATCTACCTTATTTTCCATCTATTTTCTACCTGAGGCACAAGCAGTTCACTAACCTACCAGTAATCAGGTTCCCCATGCCAGCAAGATTAATGAGGTGTGGCCTGAGAGATTCGGTGTCAATGCAATAGTTGTTCTTCCCCCTTGCTCCATGGCGGATTTGTCCAAATTTTCACCTCTCTCATTCTTCTATGGACCTATTTGATATCAAAAGTTACAGATAAAGAGGCTTCTTTCTTCTTATAATTACGTGCATTCACTACAAAAAAACACTTCCGTGATGATACGTGTTTGTCACAGTAGGTCACATTTTTTGTCATGCATGTACATCCATGACGATTTTATGACAAAATCAAGATAGTCATACCTGTGCTGTCGTAGAAGTGTTCCATGACAATACCAAAATTATCATCACGGAAGTGACCACTTCCATGACGATAAATGGCGCGTCATGGAAGTGGTTTCGTCAAGGGTGACCGACACGTGGCATCCACCGTAACGGGTCGCCGTTAAGCTATCGGGCCTGGTTTTGGATCCGATAACCCGTTAACAGGCGCGACCAATAGCGATTTTCCACGTGTAAAATTCTCATTGGGCGCAGGAAACACGTGTCGGCTCCCCGTTGGGACAGATGTCATCTAGTGAATGGACGGGACGCGCCTATGAAAATTTGACATGTGGCATGGCCGAACAGAGACCCATTTGAGTTAAAAGGCCGGCCCAGTCAAAATAAGCGGGCTGGCCCACTAACGGCCTGCTTGCATACGGCCCATTCACAGTTAAGGCCCGTAGGAATAGTGCCAAATTGGCCCGTCAACGGCCCGTTCTAGATTCTCATCATTGCGGCCCATTGTCACTTCTGGCCTGTTAACAGTCAGCTAAGTATTTGGGCCGAATTATGGCCCGGAATTTTTTCAGCCTATTAAAGGTCTTGTTACATTTGGGCCCATTTATTGCCCAATGAAACTTTCAGCCCATAAAAGACCGTTAAGAAATTGGGCCATATTCGGCCAGGTCCGACATTCAGCCTGTCAACGGCCCACTGTAGATTTGGGCCACTTCCAGTGTTTTGTGTTTTTCGGCCTGTTAACGTCGGACGACATACATGGGCCATATGTGGCCCCACGTCACATCGGGCCTACTAACGGCCCATATACTAGCTGATACAAATCAAGCCCGCCCGCACTTCCGGCCTGGTAAAGGCCCGTGTAGTAGGTCGGCGCAATTACGGCCTGTCTGACTTTCGGCCTGTTAATGATCCGCATTGTAAATGGGTTACCATGAGCTGAGATACATTTCGGCCTGCTAACGACCAGTGGATTATTCGGCATATTTCAGGCCCAATCAACTTTCGGCCTCATAAAAGGCCTGGGCTTACTCTGGCCCAATTAAGGCCCAATCTGATTTTCGGCCTATTAAAGGCCCTTTTTATTTATTACACATATTAGGTCTGCGATATATTTACACGTGCTAATGGGCTATTGTTACTATGGGCCCAAACTATGTTTAGGCCTGTTAACGGCCTACTATGGCCACGGGCCTATCAAAAATAAGAAAGCTTACGCTGATTTAGGCCGACATATTTTCTGTGGGCTACATGCCAAAAACGGCCCATGATCGTTGTTAACCAAATTGGAATTGTGGGCCGAAGGAATGTCGGCCCGTTGGTTTCCTACGATGCTTATGGCCGAAAGGATATCGATGAGGCCGAATACATTACTAAGATAAACCTACACTATACAAAAATAGCTTCATAATTTCTCCGGCCTTTGGTAGCACGATAAATGCTGTATCACAACAAAATAAATTACAACCATACAACAAAAGGCCTGTTGGCATAAACGTTTACAGTCCTTGCAAATAAATGCACCATCAGATCTATAGAAGCATAGATCATTTGACCTGAGTGCTAATGTTTCAGGGTGTAGGATCTGATGGAGCAGCATGACCTTCCACTTTTTTCCGCCATTGCTCTTGAACAACATAGCAAATGTCTGATAGTCTGGTTTCAAAACCATTCATATCTTGACGACATTTGTCAACCACTATTCTTGCTTCAGATGCGACCTCCATTAGGGATTGGACTTGTGTCTAGAGCACAGATATATCACTCTGTCTAGCCTGAAGATTTTGTTCTGTCCGCGATTTGGACGATGTTACCTTGACAACCAACCCAGAATTACGTAGGAAGGTGCTTTTTGCACTGTTAGTGGAGAGATACTGATGCACTGCAGCAAGAGGTGACATTGTGCCTGTGGTAGCCTCATCACCTTTAGGTGGTTATGGCTAGCTTGCTGAAAGTTTGAATTTGTAGATTAGTGTACCAGATAAGTTACTAATGAGATAAAAACAAAAAAATAGCTTTCACGTTTATACATAACTTATTTTGGTTAACTACTGTAATACATTAGCATGTATTTTAGTGCTAACTACATAATAAAATCACTTTCGGAACATATGTCCATGTAGCATGCCTACTATATTGTCTATTTCCTCAGATTTATAGACATATATGGATAAAGAGACATGGTTTAAAGTAGGATGAACATAGTATGACATCATTCATATAACAGATATCAAACAAATAGGCTATTGTGTCATTGTGTGGGCACGTGAACATCACAACTAGATTACAGATCAAGACCAAAAAAATGTCCTTCCTCTCTTTTAAAACGTGTAACGTGAAATGATATGTTAAGACAACTGTGTATAAAAGTGAATAGAGTAACTGACATTGGCTGCAAACCAAGCAGTTAAATGAACACGCCACAGTAACAAGCAGTTCAAAGGCATGAGGAGTAAAGACTTACAACAACGGCTTGAACTGGTGTGCTCATGCCCTTCATCTTGCTGGTGTGACAATCCTGCAAGATTTGCACTGCATTCGGTTCAGGTTCTTTTTGGTCCACACGGGCTTTCCTCTGTATTTGGAACAAGTCAATATAGATACGATAATATGGCACAGCAAAAAGAAGGAAATAGCAGCTATTTACAAGAGCCTCGCAGTGTGCAATATAGCTACGAGATCCTGTTGTCTGTTGGAATTTCACTTTAGAACGGTTGGTCTTGTTCTTCAAACAGTTAGCCTAGAAGAAGATAGACTTGTAAGGCACATACATAAATACAAGTTCAATATGTGATCTGATCACATACATATACCCTACCTGATACTTGGGATCAGACCAGTGTTTAACAAGGGCTGTCCAGTCTTCATCCGTAATATATTCCACTTGAGATGTTTGGGCGATTTCATTATTAGCCTTGCCTTCAAAGTGAGTTTTTCTAAGGTGATACCGATACTGTCTCAGAGCAGACTGAAAAACATGAGTCAATGCTTGTTTAGTTGCATCATCTTTCGGATCCAACTTGAACCTCATCTGTTGAAAAAATAATGGGAGTCTCATTAGGAGGAATCTAGAAAGTAAGGAACAGAGCAAGACAATTTTACAAATTGTGATGAATAACATTACTTACGGATAAATGGTCAAGGAAGGTGTTAAACTGGGTATCGTCTTTCTCATTCCTGTACTGGATCCACGTTGGGAGGATACGTGCATGACACCTAACGGCAACGGCTGCCTCTGATACTAACTTGGCTGAATCTGTTGCATCACGTGGCCTTTTTAAACCTGCCTCAAAATGGATCTCCATTCTTCCTCCATTAGATTTTGTTAATCTGTCAAGCATTATCCCTGATGTCTGTTTCCTCTTGTGCCGTGGTGCTAGTTCAACAACGAAAATGGAAAGTGTTAGTGCACATCAAACTATGAGAGTACATAGAAAGGAGCATGTAACTTGACTTGACTCGGTCAGGTACCGTATTGGTGTTGATGCTCATGAGGTTCATCTGATCTTGCCAAGTCCTGTAGTGTCAGCAGTGCTTCGGAAGTAGTGTTAGGTGTGAAGGCAGCTTGGGAACATGCCACTTGCGGAGCACTCGAACGAGTAACTCGTTGAGATGTCGGTACAATTGAAGGAGGTGCTGCAACTGGTGGAGCAGGGGATACTTGTAGGATCGAAAGTATGTCTAGAGGGGGGGGCTGATTAGACTACTTGACCAAATAAAAATCTATCCTTTTCCCAATTTTAGTTGTAGGCAGATTTTAGCAATTATGGCAAGTCAAGCAATCAACCTACACATGCAATTCTAAGAGTGTAGCAGTGGAAAGTAGAACATTGCACATGAAGGTAAAGGGAAGGGTTTGGAGAAGGCAAACGCAATGGAGACACGAAGATTTTTGGCGTGGTTCTGATAGGTGGTGCTATCGTACGTCCATGTTGATGGAGACTTCAACCCACGAAGGGTAGCGGCTGCGCGAGTCCACGGAGGGCTCCACCCACAAAGGGTCCATGAAGAAGCAACCTTGTCTATCCCACCATGGCCATCGCCCACGAAGGACTTGCCTCACTTGGGTAGATCTTCATGAAGTAGGCAATCTCCTTGCCCTTACAAACTTCTTGGTTCAACTCCACATCACGTCGGAGGCTCCCAAGTGACACCTAACCAATCTAGGAGACACCACTCTCCAAAAGGTAATAAACGGTGTGTTGATGACGAACTCCTTGCTCTTGTGCTTCAAATGATAGTCACCCTAACACTCAAACAGTTCCTCACAGATTTGGCTATGGTGGAAGAAGGATTTGAGTGGAAAGCAACTTGGGAAAGGCTAGAGAACAAGATTTATGTGGTAGGTGATACGTCTCCAACGTATCTATTATTTTTGCTTGTTCCATGCTATGATATTATTATTCTTGGATGTTTTTAATATCATTTCATACATTTTTATATCATTTTTGGGGACTAAACTATTAACTTAGTGCCTAGTGCCAGTTCCTGTCTTACAGAAAATTAATATCAGATAAGATCAAATCATCCCGAAACTTTTTGGAGATTTTTTTCTAGAGATAAGGATCAACGACAACTTGGAAGCCAAGGAAGAAGCTTCTGGAGGGCCCCACATGGCACCAGGGTGCGCCCTGGGGGGGGGCATGCCCCTGTGCCATGTGGCCCCCCTCTGCGTCCTTTTGCCCTACTTCCACCTCTATAAATTCAGAAGAATTCCAAAAACCCTAGGGGAGCAGACGAAACACTTTTTCCACCGCCGCAAGTCTCTGTTCTCGCAAGATCCCATCTGGAGGCCTTTTCCGGTACTCCGCCGGAGGTGGGAACTCATCACGGAGGGGCTCTACATCAACCTTGCTGCCTCTCCGATGATGCGTGAGTAGTTCACCATAGACCTACGGGTCCGTAGGTAGTAGCTAGATGGCTCTCTCTCTCTTTATGTTTCTCAATACAATGGTCTCCATGATCTTCATGGAGATCCATCCGATGTAATGACTTTGTGCGGTGTGTTTGTTGGGATCCGATGAATTGTGAGTTTATGATTAGATCTATCCTTGTTTTATTTGAGTTCTTCTCTAATTTCTTTTATGCATGATCTAGAATAGCCTTGTATTTCTTCTCTGAAGTTTTGGTTTGGTTTGGCCAACTAGATTGGATCTTCTTGCAATGGGGAGAGGTGCTCGGTAATGGGTTCGATCTTGCGGTGCTCAGTCCTAGTGACAGAAGGGGAGTTGACACGCAAGTATTGTTGCCATTAAGGATAACAAGTTGGGATGAATTCTTATTTGCGTTTATCTTGACTACATCATGTCATCGTTCTTTATGCTTTACTTCGTTCTTATGGACTTAATACACTAGATGCATGCTGGATAGCGGTCGATGTGTGAAGTAATAGTAGTAGATGTAGGCAGGAGTTGGTCTACTTGTTTTGGATGTGATGCCTATATCATGATCATTGCCTTGGATAGCGTCATAATTATTTGCTCTTCTATCAATTGCCCAACAGTAATTTGTTTACCCGCCGTATGCTATTTTCTTGAGAGATGCCTCTAGTGAACTCTACGGCCCCCGGGTCTACTTTTATCATAAGATCTATCTTGTTTTCTTATACAAAAATACCAAAAATATTTGCTGCTTATTTTTTATCTTTTATTTATTTATCAATCTATCAGTCTATCATATACCTTTAATCTCGTTACTTAGCCATCGAGAGATTGACAACCTCTCATTTGCGTTTGGTGCGAAGGTTTGCATTTTGTGTGCAGGTGCTATTTACGTGGTGTTGCTTGGTTCTCCTACTGGATTGATAACCTTGTTTTCTTAACTGAGGGAAATACTTACTCTACTGTGCTGCATCATCCTCTCCTCTTCGGGGATAAAAATCCAACGCAGTCTACAAGTAGCAGGAAGAATTTCTGGCGCCGTTGCCGGGGAGGATCAAGTCAACATCGTCTCCCGTCAACTTGCGAATTTCTGGCGCCGTTTCCGGGGAGACATCATCAACATTACCAAGTACCTACACTCTCAACACTTACCTTTGCATTTACTTTATTTGCCATTTGCCTCTCGTTTTCATCTCCCCCACTTCTAAAAAATTTTACAAAAATATTTGCCTTCTCTTTTGCCACTTTTATTTGTCTCTTTTCCTTCGCCGTGTTTTTGTTTGCCCTTTGCTTGCTTGTTTTTGTTCAACCATGATGTCTCAAGAAAATATTCAAGATACCTACTATCATAGGATTTTGAATGAGATCGAGAAAAGTACCAAAGATTACATGACTGCACAGTTTGAGCGCAACAAGTTCTTCATCGAAGAACTTAAGGCTCATTCTATTATTCTTGATGCTATTTCAAAACAACTTGATGATGTTAGTGGGGAGTTTTCTCATCTCCAAGCACAATTTGCTCTTACTGAAAATTTGCTAGAAAAAATTTCTGATGCACAATCTACTTTAGTAAATCGAATGGCCGCTAAACCAGAATCCTTGGAACCAATCGGTGAGGATGAGGATCTTAAGATGATTGGTGTGTCTTCTATTGATTCTTTGTTTAGTAATCTTAATCTTGTTGACAAGGAGATTGAAGAAGAGTCAACTTTATATAGAGGGCATCTCCATGATTCGGAGGGTGAAAATCTTGATGCTAAAATTGTTGAAAGTGGGTTTGAAGAGGTTAAAACTTTAGCTAGTAATGCACCCACTATCTTGGATTGCCATAACTTTAATTATGATAGTTGTTCTTTGGTTGAGTGTATTTCTTTATTGCAATCTTTGTTGAACTCACCAAATTCTTATGAACAAAATAAGGCTTTTACTAAACATATTGTGGAAGCCTTAATGAAAGCTTTGGAAGAAAAACTTGAGTTAGAAATTTCTATTCCTAGAAAGTTGTATGATGAGTGGGAGCCTACTATCAAAGTTAAGATTAAAAAAATTGAGTGCAATGCTTTGTGTGATTTGGGTGCAAGTGTTTCTACAATTCCAAAGTCTCTTTGTGATGTTCTCGGTTTTACCAATTTGGATGAGTGTTCTCTTAATTTGCATTTGACGGATTCTACTATCAAAAAGCCATTGGGGAGGATCAATGATGTTCTTATTGTTGCAAATAGGAACTATGTACCCATGGACTTTATAGTTCTTGATATTGATTGCAATCCGTCTTGCCCCTTGATTCTTGGAAGACTGTTTTTACGCACTATTGGTGCGGTGATTGATATGAAAGAGGGAAATATAAAGTTTCAGTTTCCTTTAAAGAAATGCATGGAACACGTCCCGAGGACCAAAATAAAACCGCACTATGAATCCATTATGAGGGCCACCTATGGAGTAAAATCCAAGGATGACAATACTTGATGTATTGCTTTATGCCTAGCTAGGGGCGTAAAATGATAGCGCTTGTTAGGAGGCAACCCAACGAATAAAATAATTTTTTTATTTTTCACTTTTTTGTTCTGTTCTTTTGATTATCCTTTATTTTCCTCTGTTTTGAGTTGTTTTTTTTATATTTTAATTAGTGTTTGTGCCAAGTAAGACCTTTGGGATGATGTGGATGCTTGTGAACGCAATTCTGTGAAAAACAGAAACTTTGACGCCCAGTCCAGAATTTTTATAAATTCGTCAGAGCGTTGAAAAAGTCAGAATTTTTTACATGTGATTGATATACAAAGGAACACATACAAGAAAAAGGATAACGGTAGCCCTCCCATTAACTACTTCATTTTCATTTATGAATTTCATAGTAATAGAAATCCATGTCCTACCGAGACAGGATTTAGAACTTGCTATCCTCTTGCCTAATAGGCAAAGATTGACCTCTGTAGAAAGACTGATTCATTCGGATTGATATGAGGACCCAACTCCGTTGCATTGCCAGAATCCATGTTCCATATTTGAAGCGGGTTGACCTCCGTGCTTCTCTCATGGTACAATCCTCTTCCTGCTGAGCCCCCTTTCTCCTCGGTCCACAGAGAAAAAAATGTAGGACTGGTGCCGACAGTTTATTTTCCACGTTGTCCTAATTTTTCAGAATTTTTGGAGTTACAGAAGTATGGCTTTTCGACAGATTGCTACAGACTGTTCGGTTTTTGACAGATTCTGTTTTCTATGCATTGTTTGCTTGTTTTGATGAAACTATGGATTGTATCGGGGGGTGCAAGCCATGGGAAAGTGAGAACACAGTACCTATAATGCAAAATAAAATTTGAATGGGTTTGGAACAGTACTTATAGTAGTAATTTGTTTTGTTATACTAATGGATCTCACGAAGGTTTTGTTGAGTTTTGTGTGATTGAAGTTTTCAAGTTTTGGGTGTGACAACGATGGATGAAGGAATGAAGAGATGCAAAAGCCTAAGCTTGGGGATGCCCAAGGCACCCCAAGGTAATATCCAAGGAGACTCAAGAGTCTAAGCTTGGGGATGCCCCGGAAGGCATCCCCTCTTTCTTCTAACGACTATCGGTAACACACTTGAGGCTATATTTTTATTCATCACATGATATGTGTTTTGCTTGGAGCGTCTTGTATGATATGAGTCTTTGCTTTGCTTATTTTTTGTTTATCACAATCATCACCTCTGAACACACTTTCTTGAGATAGCTTCACGTCATCATGATTTGTTAGAATTGCTCATTGTGCTTCACTTAAATTTGTTGAGCTAGGTGGTTGCTCTAGTGCTCCACTTATATCTTTTTGAGCACGATGGTGCTTTTGTTTTGAAGAAACTTGTTCTCATGCTTCACTTATATCTTTTTGAGAGTTTGAAAATAGTTATGGTAAAATGTACAAGCTATGAGCTTGGTCCCCATGTGATGAATATTCAAGAGGAATAATGAAAACTAGCATAAAAAGTTTATGGGACATGGGAAAACTTGATTCTTTGTAGTAGTTTTGAGATATGTGGATGATGATATGTGAGTTATGTTCATGAGTAATTATGCTATAGTATGAATAGTGATGTAAAGGTTTATGATTCCCTATGCAAGCACGTAAAGTCAATAGTTATGCAATGAAGTTACATCCTACTTGTGGTGCACTATTCGGTGTTGGTTATGTTTTATGTATGCATGCGCATCATTATGGTTTCTTAGTTGGTCGCTTCTCAATCTTTTGTTAGCCTTCATTTGTACTAAGTGGGAATTCTGCTTGTACATCCATTACCTTAAACTTGTTTTGCCAATTGTGTCCACCATACCTACCTATATACGGTATTTTAATGCCGTCCTAAGTAAATCTGCATGTGCCATCTCTAATATTTTCAAAATAAGTTTCTCTTTTGTGTGCCCGTATCGCTCATGAAGCGGTGAAGGGTGGCCAATGAATTCCATGTTGGATATGTCATTCTCACGATGAGTGTTTATTCACTTGTCATTGCACGAGAGTGTGGCGGTAAAAGGGATGCCCAGTCCCAAAAATAAATTGAATTTCCTGGAATGTGTTGGTATGGAGGGCACCCGTGAATACGGCTAGCCATGGATTGTGAAAGGAAAGGTTGAAAAACAAACTCCTTCGGATGTGAATGGAAAAAAGGGACAAAAGTCTCAAAACCATGGAACGATGATGGGGAGCAAAACTTTTATTTTTAGTTTGGGAACCGCCTATGATGTATCTAGCATGGAAGGTATTGGGAACCTTAAGTCATTCTCGTTGACGAGAAAAGCATGCCTCCCAAAATAATTTTTTCATCTCTTTTTAAAACTTGAGGTCTGGCACCTCTGTAAATCAATGCTTCCCTCTGCGAAGGGCCTTTCTATTTATTTTTATGTTGAGTCTCATCCTTCTCTTTAAAAGCACCAACTAGGGGGTCATGTGATCATGTGTGTGCATGGAGTATGATTGATATTCGAGTGTGTTTCATGAATGGATCAATGATTGAGCATAATGGGCTAGGGATAATTTTCTTTAGCATTGTTATTTTGAAAGGCATGGTTGCTTGTTAGCATCACTTGAGTATTTATGTCTTCATGTCAAATTATAGACTATAGCTTTGAATCATACAAGTCCTCATGTCTACGCTATGAAAATAACTTGATGAGTATGTTGGGTAGCATTCCACAATTAAAAATATATTTTATCACTTTCCTACTCGAGAATGAGCAGGAGTTAAGCTTGGGGATGCTTGATACGTCTCCAACGTATCTATTATTTTTGCTTGTTCCATGCTATGATATTATTATTCTTGGAGGTTTTTAATATCATTTCATACATTTTCATATCATTTTTGGGGACTAACCAATTAACTTAGTGCCTAGTGCAAGTTCCTGTTTTCTGCCCTGTTTTTGTTTTATAGAAAATCAATATCAGATAAGATCAAATCGTCCCGAAACTTTTTGGAGATTTTTTTCTGGAGATAAGGATCAACGTCAACTTGGAAGCCAAGGAAGAAGCTTCTGGAGGGCCCCACATGGCACCAAGGCGCGCCCCCGTGGGGGCGCGCCCTTGTGCCATGTGGGCCCCCTCTGCTTCCTTTTGCCCTACTTCCACCTCTATAAATTCAGAAGAATTCCAAAAACCCTAGGGGAGCAGACGAAACACTTTTTCCACCGCCGCAAGTCTCTGTTCTCGCAAGATCCCATCTGGAGGCCTTTTCCGGTACTCTGCCGGAGGGGGAACTCATCACGGAGGGGCTATACATCAACCTTGCCGCCTCTCCGATGATGCGTGAGTAGTTCACCATAGACCTACGGGTCCGTAGGTAGTAGCTAGATGGCTCTCTCTCTCTCTCTCTCTCTTTATGTTTCTTAATACAATGGTCTCCATGATCTTCATGGAGATCCATCTGATGTAATGACTTTGTGCGGTGTGTTTGTTGGGATCCGATGAATTGTGAGTTTATGATCAGATCTATCCTTGTTTTATTTGAGTTCTTCTCTGATCTCTTTTATGTATGATCTAGAATAGCCTTGTATTTCTTCTCCGAAGTTTTGGTTTGTTTTGGCCAACTAGATTGGATCTTCTTGCAATGGGGAGAGGTGCTCGGTAATGGGTTCGATCTTGCGTTGCTCAGTCCTAGTGACAGAAGGGGAGTTGGCACGCAAGTATTGTTGCCATTAAGGATAACCAGTTGGGATGAATTCTTATTTGCGTTTATCTTGACTACATCATGTCATCGTTCTTTATGCATTACTTCGTTCTTATGGACTTAATACACTAGATGCATGCTGGATAGCGGTCGATGTGTGAAGTAATAGTAGTAGATGCAGGCAGGAGTCGGTCTACTTATTTTGGATGTGATGCCTATATCATGATCATTGCCTTGGATAGCGTCATAATTATTTGCTCTTCTATCAATTGCCCAACAGTAATTTGTTTACCCACCGTATGCTATTTTCTTGAGAGATGCCTCTATTGAACTCTACGGCCCCCGGGTCTACTTTTATCATAAGATCTATCTTGTTTTCTTATACAAAAATACCAAAAATATTTGCTGCATATTTTTTATATTTTATTTATTTATCAATCTATCATATACCTTTAATCTCGTTACTTAGCCATTGAGAGATTGACAACCTCTTGTTTGTGTTGGGTGCGAAGGTTTGCGTTTTGTGTGCAGGTGCTGTTTACGTGGTGTTGCTTGGTTCTCCTACTGGATTGATAACCTTGGTTTGCGTTGAGGGAAATACTTACTCTACTGTGCTGCATCATCCTCTCCTCTTCGGGGATAAAAATCCAACGCGGTCTACAAGTAGCAGTAGGAATGGAATATCTTGTTCTCAACACATGAGTAGGTGGTTCTCTCTCAGATTTCGGATGATATGAGTGCAGGCACGATCTGATGGCTCTCTCCTTGATGGAGAAGGGGTGGAGGGGTATATATAGCCTCCACACAAAAATCCAACCGTTACACACGTTTGACCCAACTCGGTGAGACCGATTCGATGAACTCGGTCTGACCGATTTGTTCAAAATGTGAACGTTAGGAATCTCGGTGGGACCGACTGGAACAACTCGGTGAGACCGATGTGCAAGGGCTAGGGCAAAACCTCATCTCGGTGGCGCCGATTAGTTCAACTCGATGAGATTAAAGTGAAACAATAGAGCAACAGAGAGTTGGTCAGGCAAACTCGGTGGGACCGATTGCTATCTCAGTGAGACCGAAATAATTGCAACAGGCAATAGAGAGTTTGCAAGGCCATCTCGGTGAGACCGAGATCCGTATCGATGAGACCGATTTGTTAGGGTTTCTGGCTGTGGCTATGTCATATGAACTCGGTGGCTCCAGATAGAAAGAATCGGTGGGGCCGAGTTGGAGTTTAGGGTTTTGACATATTTGGGTGGAGAAAGTGGTTGAGGGTTTTGGAGCAATATCAGTAAGCATTTTGAGCAAGTAGATCGTTAAGCAACACCTCATCCCCTTTTAATAGTATTGGCTTTCCTATGGACTCAATGTGATCTTGGATCACTAAAATAAAGATGAAGAGTCTTGAGCTTTTGCCAATATTTGTCCTTAGCATTTGAGGGGTGCCACATCTCAAATCCATGCCATGCCATTCATTGAACTTCCTGAAATATTTGTCTTGAAAAGAATATTAGTTCAATGAGCTATATGTTGTTATGAATTACCAAAACCACCCGGGGATTAGTTGCACTTTCAATCTCCCCCTTTTTGGTAATTGATGACAACATATAGATCAAAGCTTCGACAAATGATAAAAGAATGAAATATATCGTCGCTTTGAGAAGTATGTGATAAGCAAGAGCTCCCCCTAAATTTGTGCATTATTTAAAGATTTGCGTTTGAATGCAAATGCACAATCGATTAGGATCATGGGTCACTCTTCCATGTCACATACATCTTGGTGGAGCGCGCAAAGTGATATAAGTGAAATAACATGCACTCATCACCAAGGACATAAATGAATGATCATACAAGGATATTGTATAGAAATAAGAATTAAGCATCACATGTAGCATAGTATGATCAATCACACATCCAAGCAAAGTATCTCACCAGCATAACCAAATAAGTAGCACAAACGAGCGAACAAAGTAGCAGGCAAATAAAACCAACAAAGCAAAAGACTCTCTCTCGAAGCCTATGATCTATACACTTTCTCCCCCTTTGGCAACAAGTTACCAAAAGGTTTGAAAATGTATAGTGCTATGCGGCACTCTAGGCATGATCTCCGGGAGCTCCTGAAGGGGTCTTCTGGCTTGTCGCTCCGGTGTGCGTAGACGGCGTTGAGAGAACTCCTTCTGCAAATGCTTTGGCTGAGGTCTGTGGGGCTGGTGGAGTAGACACTGGAGGTGCAGCTGTGGTAGTAGCGGCAGGTGCTGAAAATGTAGTCCTGGTGTCTGCAACCGGCATAGCTGACGACCTTTGTGCCCTTGGCACACTCTGAAACCTGTCAGTAGTGGGTCTGTCCTCATCACTCTCCTCAGTAGCAGCTCTTGATCGTTCAACATCATTCTTGAGCTTCTCTACTATGGTCTGAACTTCTGTGACCTTCACATCAAGATCATAGAATTTGGATTCCACAATCCGCTCTAGACTAACTTGGTTCTTGGTAAGGTTGGCCAGACCTTGCTCAATCCTCAAGGTGGCCTCCAGCAGATAGGTTATCTGGTCAGTCTTTGACTTGAGATTTGAAATTGTTGCTCTTGAAGATGTGGCTGTTTCTGCTTCCTTTGCTGCTTTGGCTGCTCGGATCTTCTCTTGTGCTTGAGCAGAGGAGGGATGTGAAGCATCCATCACAACTTCATTATCCTCAAAATCTGGTCGGAGTGGGAGATGCTCACTATCCAGTAGATATGTGTCAGTACCAACCTTGGAGTTGATAAGCATCTGAATGTGTGATGCATATCCACAAGACCTCTTCTGATCTGCAGCAGTCCTCTTGATTGTCTCTACAATCGGGCTCATTACCTTGAACTTCTGGGGAACGTCAAACAAGTGCAGCAGGTTGATGGAGTGGCCACGTATCATCATGTGATCTCCAGACTTAGGCAGTAGGGTATGCCTTAGTATAGTGTTTATGGTGGCCAAACCAGCAAGCAAATGATATATTGAGCCAAGCTTGTGAGTCTCTAGATCTTTCTCAAGAATGGGCTTGTACATGTTGGACATAGTGTTGTGGTCATCTCTGGGCTTCCCATACACATCAATATCATCTTCATGTTCCTTGGGAGCACCAATGAGAGCAGCCCATTCAGAGATCATTGACTGGTATCTAGTGCCCTCAGTCATTCACACAATCTTTCCATCTGGATAAAAATGTGCAGTAGAGTAGAATTGCATTACCATCTCATCATTCCATTTTGTAAGCTTTTGTCCCACAAAAGCATCAACACCTGTCAATCTGAAACTCTCATGAATGTGGAGGAAGTAGTCTTCATTTGCATCTATGTACTTCCAATCCACCCACTTCATGTCACATACAATGGGCTTCTTGTCAAGCAACACTGTTTCATAGAAGTCTTGATGTTCTTTGGTGTGGAAGCAATAGTCAACAGCAGTCTTCCTCCTCACTGAATATGGATCATGTGTCCTCCATCTTCTCAGACCTGCATCCTTCTAGAGCTTCATGTTCTCAACAACAGGGTGATCATCATTATGATCTGGAATCTTGGGCTTCAATTTCCTGAGCACTAGGCGCTCATCATCATCTTGAACCTCTGGCACTGGGGCCTTGTTCTTCTTAGCAGCTGACACGTTTCTGGTTGTTCTCTTTGGAGCTGGAGCTTTGGGCTTGGACCTGGAGGGAGCAGCACCAGTCCTAATGGCATCTGCCATTAGCTTCTGAGTTTTGGTAGGAGGTGCAGCTGGCTCTTCCTCCTCTTCTTCCTCTTCTTCCATCATGGAAGGTCTTCCAAGCACTATAGCAGTGGTCTTTCTGACTCTCTTCTTCTTCTTGCTTGCAGCACCCACATCATCATCTGATTGCTCAAGGGTGAATGTCATAGTTTCTTGTGTAGCTGAAGTTGTTCTTGCCTTTGGTTTAGGCACCTTCTTGACAGCAACTTTTCCTTTGGCAGCAGACTTGGAGCTAGCAGCTGTGCCATACTATTTTCTCACTACTGTTGTCTTGGGGATTGCTTCACTAGCAATGAAATCCTCATCCTCACTGTCTAAGGTTCTCTTCTTTCTCCTTGACCTTGTGGTAGCTTTTGGCAAATCTGTAGAGCTTCTTTCTCCCTCATAGAAACTACCACTAGGACTAGATCCCTCACTGAGATTGACCTCTTCCTCTGACCTGTTCTGACTGTCACTGGTTTCAGACATCTTGCTGACAGACCCTGTGAATAGATGGTTATGGGCAGAGTGGATGAGTATCACAAAAATGCAGCTGGTTTTGTAAAACAATTGAGTCAAAAACTTAGTTTTAGTTTTCTGCAGAAAGCATTTCGGAGCTACCGATATGAAAATCTCGGTGACACCGAAGCACAAACATAGTCTAAACATACAAGATCGGTCAGACCGAGTTGCAGTTCGGTGACTCTGAGATGCTAGGGTTTCACTGAGAATTTGCGTTCGGTCTGACCGATTAGTACACTTCAGTCAGACCGAGTTGTACTTAGTGCAATGGCCAGAGCCAATCGGTGGGACCGAAAACTTCATTTCGGTCGGTCCGAGATGAGTTCGGCAGAAACCTAACCCTAAGATTTTTCATCAAATCTAGTCTAAGGAATTTTTCAGCTGGATAGAAGTATCTCATTCGTGGCAAGAAACTAGGCATTGACTTTGTGCAAAGAATGAGAGGGGGGAAATGAGCACAAAGCAATTGAACCATACCCTAACTGGGTGATGGCTCGCTACGGAGGCAACAGCGGAGAAGAATTCCGTTGACGGCGGCGGAGACCTACGGCAACGGCGCACAGGTAGAGACGGTGACGATCCGGAGACCAAGGGGTGGCAGTGCTGGGGCGCGAGCTCGTGCGGTTTGAAGGAATTTTCAACCGTACGGGTACGCAGGAAGTATATATACCCAAACGCTGTCGGTGGCACCGAATGAAATGTCTCAGTGGCACCGAGATGCAATACTGCGAGCAGTTACTGCAACTCGGTGAGACCGAGTTGTTTTAGTCGGTTGCACCGAGATGAAAACCTAGATCAATCTATTGCATTCGGTATGACCGAGTAGGAGTGGTTGGTTAGTCCGAGATGCACTAGAAGGTTTTGGTAGGCAGCCCTTGTCGGATCGGTGGCTCCGAGTGCTCCTCACCCAGAGGGTCCGAAAGAGACTTGTTCAATTTTTTGTGATATAGCATGAATAGAGTTTGAGACAAGAAAAGCATAGATAGCTAGAGAAGGTTCTTAGGCATTCTTGTCCATCCATTTGGCCAATAAAAACCAAACAATCAAAGCAACAAATGGATGTCCTCGAATGAAGAAATTATGCAACCAACATGCTCACACAATAAGATGAAACATGTGTCAAAGCATGCACAAACAATTCTAGCATCTATCAAACAATTGGCGATGACTAGGTCATCTATATATGAGTATATTGACTTAGGAGTCAAATGATAACATTTGATCATCGGTCATACTCATCGTTTAAGCACAAGTGGTTGCCACTTTTTCATAAAGCATTAATGTGTTCACACCATTAGAGTTGCTTTAGCTCAATTCTTAGAGTAAAGCTCCCCCTAGATGTGATATCCCCCCTAAGAGGGATGAACTAACCTTGGGTTTTGTCGATGATGACTTCATGTAGATAGTGAAGATGTGGATGCTCAATGTTGATGTAGATCATTTAGAGCAATCCATTGGAATGTTGCACTTTCAATACCTACATGGGTTAGTCCCACACAAGGAACATACAAGAATATCTATAGACATAGAGTGAATTACACAAGTGATGATGTCCATGAAAGCATTTGGTTACCTTGTCCCTTGTCTTACCAACAAGAGGGTTTGTGACTCCATGAACTAGTGCAAGATGTGAAAGTTGATTGCACAAGTCCTTGCCAATATGAATATGAGTGAAATACGTTGGCGGAGTCACCCTCAAGAACACTCTAGTTCTTCTTCTTTGGGATCCACATCAACTTGATGGGAATCCTTGGAGTTGTAGTTGAACTTGATGAAGTAGACCTCGATGTAGTCTTGGGAACCCACTTGACCATGGCCTTAGGAGATTCTTCAAATGAATCAATCTCTTCTTGAAGCTTGTCCTTGCCTTTTAACTTGTGGTCTTGTGGTGGAAGATCATCTTGAGCTTGTGTTCCCTCAAAAGAAGTGGGGTCATACTTCTCTTGTTGAGGAACAAACTTCATCTTCGGGTATTGATCTTCTTCCCATTCAACTCCATTGGCATTGAACTTTCGTTCAAAACCAACACCCTGATTCTTCCGGTGCCTTCCTTGCTTGCGAACAATTTCCTCAAATTGCTTACTTCCGGCAAGGCTCTTGTAAACACCTTTCTCTATAATTCCCTTCAATAAACTATTTTCTTGCTCAAGTGTAACTTGGCTAAGAGAATCATTAGTGGAATCAAGAGAACTACTAGAAGCAACAACATTGGATTTAGCATGATTATTGTTACTACTAGAAGAAGAATCTTTCTTGCTCTTATTGCTAGATTTTACTTGAGGCATATAAGTAGACAAGAGTAAACGTTTGGCAAGATATGAAGAACTCTTCTTTCGAAGATCGTCATTGATTGCTTTAAGAAACTCATGCTCTTGCTCTAAATTTAGCTTCTCAAAGCGTAGCTTCTCATGAGTTCTTAGAAGTTCTCTATGATCTTCTTGAGTTGTTTCATGAGCTAACTTCAGGGCATTTAGTTCTTTAGTCAAGTGCTCAATCTCCTTCATAGCATTGTCATTCATTTCCTCTTGATTGTTATGATTACTAGCATTTTCATTATAGCTCAAATTACTAGCATTATCAACAAGTAGATCATCATCACCAAGAAAATCATGCTCATCACTATTGAAGTCAAAGTATTCTGGGTGTGATACCTTAGGACCTTTTGCCATGAAGCATCTCCCAATTCCTTCATTTGGTGATTCGAATATGTCGTAGGAGTTGGATGACACTAGGGCAAGTCCAACAACACCTTCATCTTGAGTATCTTCGGAGTTGGAGTGATAGCTTCTCTCGGAGTAGTTGTCGGAGTCGGAGCCGGAGACCCATTCACCAACATGAGCTTGATGTCTTCTTCTTGTATAGCTCTTGGATGACTTGTCCTTCCGTTCCGAATCTTTGCTTCTTCGAGAGGATCTTCGTTCATAATGATCTTCTCTACTCCTTCTCTCCTTATGAGGTGATTCATCTCTTCGATGTCTTCCTCTTGGTGATTCTTATCTTCTCTTGTGAGGTGCCAAACACTCATTGGAATAGTGTCTGGGTCTTCCACAATTATAGTAGTTTCGATCTCGACTTGATGATCTCTTCTCGTAGTGTCTTGAGCTAGAGCTTCTTTCTTTTCCTTTGCTCTTGTAAAACTTGTTGAATCTTTTCACCATTAGACTTATCTCCTCATTTGAGACTAGCTTTTCACTTGAACTCACGGGAGCATCGGTTGAGGCTTTGTAAGCACCGCTTGATTTGTTGTGTAGCTCCTCTTTATCCTTGAGAGACATTTCATGGGCGACAATTCTTCCAATAACTTCCGTGGGATTGAGATCTTTGTAATTTGGCATCATTTGGATCAATGTGCAAACGGTATCATATTTTCCATCCAAAGCTCTAAGGATCTTCTTGATGATGAATTTGTCGGTCATCTCTTCACTTCCTAAGCCGACAATCTCATTTGTGATGAGAGCTAGCCTAGAGTACATTTCGGCGACTCCTTCACCATCCTTCATCTTGAACTTGTCAAGTTGACTTTGAAGCACATCCAACTTAGATTCCTTGACGGACTCGGTACCCTCATGCATATCAACCAAAGTATGCCAAATTTCCTTTGCATTCTTGAGGCGGCTGATTTTGTTGAACTCCTCGGGACACAAACCGTTGAAGAGAATGTCACAAGCTTGAGCATTGTATTGTAGCATCTTCAATTCTTCCACGGTTGCTTCACGATCCTATTCTTTTCCATCCTCAAAGAATTCACCTTGCAAGACAACACGAACAACAGCCCAAACGGAGGGGTTATGACCAAGAATATGCATTTTCATCTTATGTTTCCAATTAGCAAAGTTTGTACCATCAAAATATGGACCTCTACAGTGATAGTTACCCTCGCTAGACGCCATACTCTCCTAGGTTGCGAAACCAAGGCTATGATCACCAAAGCAATGGAAATCAAGGCTACGAAGACCAAAGCTCCGATACCACTTGTAGGATCGAAAGTATGTCTAGAGGGGGGGTGATTAGACTACTTGACCAAATAAAAATCTATCCTTTTCCCAATTTTAGTTGTAGGCAGATTTTAGAATCTATGGCAAGTCAAGAAATCAACCTACACATGCAATTCTAAGAGTGTAGCAGCGGAAAGTAGAACATTGCACATGAAGGTAAAGGGAAGGTTTGGAGAAGGCAAACGTAATGGACACATGAAGATTTTTGGCGTGGTTCCGATAGGTGGTGCTATCGTATGTCCACGTTGATGGAGACTTCAACCCACGAAGAATAGCGGCTGCGCGAGTCCATGTTGGGCTCCACCCACAAAGGGTCCATGAAGAAGCAACCTTGTCTATCCCACCATGGCCATCGCCCACGAAGGACTTGCCTCACTTGGGTAGATCTTCACGAAGTAGGCGATCTCCTTGCCCTTACAAACTTCTTGGTTCAACTCCACATCACGTCGGAGGCTCCCAAGCGACACCTAACCAATATAGGAGACACCACTCTCCAAAAGGTAATAAACCGTGTGTTAATGACGAACTCCTTGCTATTGTGCTTCAAATGATAGTCTCCCCAACACTCAAACAGTTCCTCACAAATTTGGCTATGGTGGAAGAAGGATTTGAGTGGAAAGCAACTTGGGAAAGGCTAGAGAACAAGATTTATGTGGTAGGAATGGAATATCTTGATCTCAACACATGAGTAGGTGGTTCTCTCTCAGATTTTGGATGATATGAGTGTAGGCACGATCTGATGGCTCTCTCCCTGATGAAGAAGGGGGTGGAGGGGTATATATAGCCTCCACACAAAAATCCAACCGTTACACACGTTTGACCCAACTCGGTGAGACCGATTCGATGAACTCGGTCTGACCGATTAGTTCAAAATGTGAACGTTAGGAATCTCGGTGGGACCGACTGGAACAACTCAGTGAGACCGATGTGCAAGGGCTAGGGCAAAATCTCATCTCGGTGGCGCCGATTGGTTCAACTCAGTGAGACCGAAGTGAAACAATAGAGCAATAGAGAGTTGGTCAGGCAAACTCGGTGGGACCGATTGCTATCTCGGTGAGACTGAAATAATTGCAACAGGCAACATAGAGTTTGCAAGGCCATCTCGGTGAGACCGAGATCCGTATCGGTGAGACCGATTTGTTAGGGTTTCTGGCTGTGGCTATGTCATATGAACTCGGTGGCTCCGGATAGAAAGAATCGGTGGGGCCGAGTTGGAGTTTAGGGTTTTGACATATTTGGATGGAGAAAGTGGTTGAGGGTTTTGGAACAATATCACTAAGCATTTTGAGCAAGTAGACCGTTAAGCAACACCTCATCCCCTTTTAATAGTATTGGCTTTCCTATGGACTCAATGTGATCTTGGATCACTAAAATAAAGATGAAGAGTCTTGAGCTTTTGCCAATATTTGTCCTTAGCATTTGAGGGGTTCCACATCTCAAATCCATGCCATGCCATTCATTGAACTTCCTAAAATATTTGTCTTGAAAAGAATATTAGTTCAATGAGCTATATGTTGTTATGAATTACCAAAACCACCCGGGGATTAGTTGCACTTTCAATACAGTGTTTGTAGATTTAGCTGGTGGACTTGGACCTTCTACTGCACTATAAGTACCAGCAGAATCTCGAGGGAAGCTCCTTTTCCGTTGCACCCGACGAGTAACACCATTCCCTACTATATTCTTTTCCTTGCTCTTTTTTGATGTTGCCATGTCAAGCCGTACCCACAACACAAAATTCGCTCTTCAGAACTCATTGATGCATGATACAGACGAGAAATACTTTGATGTAAGACAACCGTAAGAGGAGGATGGAATACGTATGAAAAATAGGACGGCATGACATATTCACACGTACGATGTGTAAACTAAGTAGAATGATTTTCAAGAAATTAGAAGCAATGCAAGCTAGACCCGATATGAAAGATGCAACCAAAAGCACTCAGCCAAGTTAGAAGTGTTTTGTCATAAGTGGCATTTCAAAAAATCAGAAGCAGTACAACCTAGAAATCAATGCAAGATGCAACCAATATCACACTGCCAAGTTAAAAGCATCCAATTATAAGTGATTGATGCGGGATAGACAACAACAGTACTTTGATGTAAGAACATGGTGTGATAGATAGATGTAGTGTATTCTAGAAACAGGAAGGCATGTCATATGCACATGTATAACATATAAACTCAGCAGGTGCAATTTAATCAAATTAGAAGAAATACAAGCTAGACACCATATGCAACATGAAACAAATTATCACACTGTCAACTTAGAGCAAGCACCTGTGATGGTGGACTAGGGGAGATGAACTCATCATATAGACTTGGGACTTCAACTGCAGTAACAGTGCCAAATCTAGAGAGCCTCAGTTTGCGTCGGTCCGAAGGACCACGAACATCCCCTAACTTACTCTTTTCCTTCCTATTTTTTGATATTGCCTTCTGAAGTCAAAACCACAAGAAAAGGAATAAAATTAGCTCTGCATAACTCATTGATGCATGATACAGACGAACACTACTTTGATGTAAGGCAAGCACATGATAGGAGGATGGAATATATACGAAAAAAAGGACAGCATTGCATATTCACACCTATGATAGGAGGATGGAATACGTATGAAAAACAGTAAGCAGAAGGCATTTCAACATAATTAGAAGAAATTAAAGCTAGGCACCATATGAACATGCAACCAATATAACTCTACCAGGTAAAAAGTGTCTCATCATAAGTGCCATTTCAACAAATTAGAAGCAGTACAAGCTAGAAGACAATGCAAGATGCAACCTATATCATACTCCCAAGTTAAATGTGTCTTATGGTAAGTGATTGTTGCAGGATACACAACAGTACTTTGATGTAAGAACATGGTGTGATAGACAGATTTATTATGTGCTAGAAACAGGAACACGTGTCATATTGACAGGTATAAGTTGTAAGCTATGCAGATGCAATTCAACAAAATAGAAGCAATACAAACTAGACATCATATGGAACATGCAACCACATATAATGGTGCCAAGTTAGAGCAACCACCTTTGATGGTGGAGTAGGGGAGATGTGCTCATCATCAACACAACATCATTGACTGTCTAGCCTTTCGTTGTCTTGCGAATCTTGTTGGGAGGATGGCGGAGTAGAATCTGTAGAGACCCTCTGTTTCGGTTGCTACGAAGGACCATCATCATCCACTACCTTACTAATTTCCTTCCGCTGTATTGATTATGCATTGTGAAGTCAAACCAATAAGAAAAAGGAATAAAATCCGCTCTTCAGAACTCATTCATGCATGATACTGACGAACACTACTCGGATGAAAGGCAAACACACGATACGAGGATGGAATATGTACGAAAAATAGGAAGGCGTGACATATTCACACCTATGATGTGGAAACTAAGTAGAAGGCATTTCAAAAATTAGAAGCACTGCAAGCTAGACACCATATGAAAGATGCAACCAATATCACTCTGCCAACTTAAAACTGTCTGGCGTTTCAACAAATTAGAAGCAGTACATGCTAGAAATCATATGCAAGACGCAACCAATATCACAGTGCCCACTTAATGGTGTCTCGTCATAAGTGATTGATGACGGATATGCAAGAACGGTAGTCTGATGTAAGAACATGGTGTGATCAGATATAGTATGTTCTAGAAACAGGAACACGTGTCATATTCACAGGTATAATGTGTAAAGTAAGCAGATGCAATACAACAAAGTTGGAAGCAATGCAAGCTAGACATCATACGCAACATGCAACCACATATAATAGTGCCAAGTTAGAGCAAACACCTGTGATGGTGGAGTAGGGGAGATGTGCTCATCATTTACACAGCTACGTTGACTGTCTAGCCTTGTGTTGTCTTGCGAATCTTGTTGGGAGGATGGCGGAGTAGAATCTGTAGAGACCCTCCGTTTTGGTAGGTTGGAAGGACCACCATCATCTAATGCCTTACAAATTTCCTTCCGCTTTATTGATTTTGCATTGTGAAGTCAAACCGACAAGAAAAAGGAATAAACTTTGCTCTTCAGAACTCATTCATGCCTGATACTGACGAACACTACTCTGATGAAAGGCAAACTCATGATACGAGGATGGAATATGTACGAAAAACTGGACGGCATGACATATTCACACCTATCATGTGGAAACTAAGCAGAAGGCACTTCAATAAATTAGAAGCACTACAAGCTAGACACCATATGGAAGATGCAACCAATATCATTCTGCCAAGTTAAAACTATCTCATCATAGGTGGCATTCAACAAATTAGAAGCAGTACATGCTAGAAATCATATTCAAGACGCAACCAATATCACACAGCCAACTTAAAGGTGTCTCATCATAAGTGACTGGTGCAGGATGCACAAGAACAGTACTTTGATGTAAGAACATGGTGTGATAGGCAGATGTAGTATGTACCAAAAATAGGAAGGCGTGTCATATTCACACGTATAATGTGTAAGCTAAGCAGATGCAGTTTACACTAATTAGAAGCAATACAAGCTAGACACCATATGCAACATGCAACCAGATATCACACTGCCAAGTTAGAGCAATCACCTGGGATGGTGGAGTAGGGGAGCGGAGACTTGGAACTTGTAATGCACTAGCAGTACAAGGAGAATCTGTAGAGATGGTCCCTTTATGTTGCTGCAGAGGACCACCATCATCGCCTTCCTTACTCTTTTCCTTCCTCTTTCTTGATTTTGCCTTGTCAAGTCAAACCCACAAGAAAAAGGAATAAAATTTGCTCTTCAGAACTCATTGATGCATGATACTGATGAACACTACTTTGATGTAAGGCAACCGCATGATAGGAGGATGGAATATGTATGAAAAATAGGAAGGCATGACATATTGACACCTATGATGTGTAAAGTGTAGACTAAGCAGAAGGCGTTTCAACTAATTAGAAGCAATGCAAGCTAGACACCATATGAAAGATGAAACCAATATCAATCTGCCAAATTAAAAGGGTGGCCTCATTAGGGTATTTCAGCAAATTAGAAGCAATACATGGCAACAGGCTAGAAATCATATGAGACATGCAACGAATAAACGTGTCTCATCGTAAGTGATTGATGCAGGATACACAAGAACGGTAGTTTCATGTAAGAACATGGTTAGTAGATAGATGTAGAATGTACCAAAAATAGGAAGGCATGTCATATTCACATGAAAAATGTGCAAACTAAGCAGATGCAATTTAGCCTAAATAGAAGCAATACAAGCTAGACACCATATGCAACATGCAACCACATATCACACTGCCAAGTTAGAGTAGGCACCTGTGATGGTAGTGTAGGGGAAATGCGGTCCTCAACTACAGAGCTACGTTGAATATCTTCATCTAGACTTGATGTTTCTTGAGAATCATGTGGGGAGGATGAAAATGCACTCTTTATAAGAGTAGCGCATCTCATACTGACGCACGGGCGTGACTGTGTCATCATAAGTGATAGATGCAGGATACACAAGAATAGTAGTTTGTTGTAAGAACATGGTGTGATAGGCAGACGTAGTATGTACCAAAAATAGGAAGGCGTGTCATATTCACATGTATATTGTGTAAGCTAAGGAGATGCAATTTAACAAATAAGAAGCAATACAAGCCAGGCACCATATGCACATGCAACCAGATATCACACTGCCATGTTAGAGCAAGCACCTGGGGTTGTGGAGTAGGGGAGACGAGATTTGGAACTTGCACTGCAGTAGGAGTAGCAGGAGAATCTGCAGAGATCATCTGTTTCGGTTGCTCCAGATGACGACCATCATCCCGTGCATTCATACTTTTAGATTTTGCCTTGTCAAGTCAAACCCACAAGAAAAAGGAATGAAATTTGCTCTTCCAAATTCGTTGATACATGATACTGATGAACACTACTTTTATGTAAGGCAACCGCATGATAGGAGGATGGAATATGTATGAAAAACAGGAAGGCATGACATATTGACACCTATGATGTGTAAAGTGTAAACTAAGCAGAAGGCGTTTCAACTAATTAGAAGCAATGCAAGCTAGACACCATATGAAAGATGAAACCAATATCAATCTGCCAAATTAAAAGTGTGGCCTCATCAGGGTATTTCAACAAATTAGAAGCAATACATGGCAACAGGCTAGATATCATATGCAACATGCAACGAATAAAGGTGTCTCATCGTAAGTGATTGATGCAGGATACACAAGAACGGTAGTTTCATGTAAGAGCATGGTTAGTAGATATATGTAGAATGTACCAAAAATAGGAAGGCATGTCATATTCACATGAATAATGTGCAAACTAAGCAGATGCAATTTAGCCTAAATAGAAGCAATACAAGCTAGACACCATATGCAACATGCAACAACATATCACACTGCCAAGTTAGAGTAAGCACCTATTATGGTAGTGTAGGGGAAATGCGGTCCTCAACTACAGAGCTACGTTGAATATCTTCATCTAGACATGATATTTCTTGAGAATCAAGTGGGCAGGATGAAACTACACTCTTTATAAGAGCAGCGCGTCTCATACTGACCCACGGGCGTGACTGTCTCATCATAAGTGATAGATGCAGGATGCACAAGAATAGTAGTTTGATGTCAGAACAATGGTGTCATAGGCAGACGTAGTATGTACCAAAAACAGGAAGGCGTGTCATATTCACATGTATATTGTGTAAGCTAAGGAGATGCAATTTAACAAATTAGAACCAATACAAGCTAGGCACCATATGCACATGCAACCAGATATCACACTGCCATGTTAGAGCAAGCACCTGGGGTTGTGGAGTAGGGGAGACGAGATTTGGAACTTGCACTATAGTAGGAGTAGCAGGAGAATCTGCGGAGATCATCTATTTTGGTTCCTCCAGATGACGACCATCATCCCGTGCATTCATCCTTTTAGATTTTGCCTTGTCAAGTCAAACCCATAAGAAAAAGGAATGAAATTCGCTCTTCCAAATTCATTGATGCATGATACTGATGAACACTACTTTTATGTAAGGCAACCACATTATAGGAGGATGGAATATGTACGAAAAATGCTAAGCAGAAGGCATTTGAACAAATTAGAAGCAATGCAAGCTAGACACCATATGAAAGATCCAACCAAAATAACTATACCAAGTTGAAAGTGTCTCATCATAAGTGGCATTTCAACAAATTAGAGGCAGTACATGCTTGAAATGATATGCAAGATGCAACCAATATCACACTGTCAATTTGAAGGTGTCTCATCAGAAGTGATTGATGCGGGATACACAAGAAAAGTAGTTTGATGTAAGAACATGGTTAATAGAAAGATGTAGTATGTACAAAAACAGGAAGGCATGTCATATTCACAGGTATAATGTGTTAACTAAGCAGATGCAATTTACCCTAATGAGAAGCAATACAAGGTAGACACCATATGCAACATGAAACCACATATCACACTGCCAAGATAGAGCAAGCACCTGCGATGGTGGTGTAGGGGAATTGCGGTCATCAACTACGGAGCTACGTTGACTATCTTCATCTAGCTTTGTTGTTTCTTGAGAATCATGTGGGGAGGATGACAATGCACTCTTTAAAAGAGTAGCGCGTCTCACAGTAACCCACTGCCGTGGCTGTCTCATCATAAGTGATTGATGAGGGATACACAAGAGCATTAGTTTGATGTAAGAACATGGTTAATAGACAGATATAGTATGGACCAAAAACAGGAAGGAATGTCATTATCAAAGGTATAATGTGTAAAGTAAGCAGATGCAATTTAACCAAATTGGAAGCAATACAAGCTAGACACCATATGCAACATGCAACCACATATGACACCGTGAGGTTAAAGCAAGCACCTGGGATGGTGGTTCATGGCGAACGAGATCATCAACTGCAGAGCTACGTTTACTGTCTGCATCTGCTAACACTGCACCCTTTAAAGGGCTTAAACGTTTCGGGCTTATCCACGAATTAGACTGGAGCGACTTCTGTCTTTTCTTTCATGAATTTATCAACAGTGTGTCAGAGGCTGAAATACCCATGCATAAAAAAACAATAGTGAGAGTATGGGTGAAGTGTGTGCAGAAGCAGTGCACTGTAAAAGTAGTATACAACAAGTGGGTGAAAAATAAATGACGGGAGACATATGGTTGCTCTAGAAATGCATGGCACACGAAATCATATTCTAGGATTTTGAAGTATGAGCACAGGGATGGCTGGGAAATTCAGCCATGTAGGTACTCCTCCAGCACACCACAAGATGTGGTCCTAGGAAAATAACAGTCGACTGAAAACAAATAGGTCAGTCCATTTTTTCTGCACCGTCCGATGTACAAAGAACGGGAAGATGGCCTTCATCTACCTCCAGCCAGTCAGTGTTGACGATCTTCCGCGAACCGCCAGCGACCACCGGCCCAGTCCCCTGCCTCCGCCCTCCCCTCGACCCCACCCCACCGACGTGCTTGGCACGGCCCCCCGGCCATCCCTTTAAGCCCCACCGACCTCCAGATCGAGCGCCAGCAGCTCCTGTGCCCCACACCCCTAAGATAGACACTGATGTGCCGCTTCCCCGATGAATAGGCGGACTAGGTGCTCCGTGCGCCTCAGCGGGTGCCGCTTCTTTTAATTGGGAATCAACTGACCCTGAATTGAAATCTAGGCGGGCGACGGACCTCTAGCTAAGGTGAAATAGTAAATGGGGGGAAACCTTGTGCATGGCGAGTTACTTAGAACATTTAGTATCACGAAGAAGGTGAAGTAAGAAGTGGTCAACTAGTTTCTTTCGTGAGATGAATACCGTGTGAGCAGAGACGTAAGATTTGCACAAATTAGGGAAGAGGAGTACCAATTTCGGCTGGGAGTGATGTGTCCTCCTGTTTTTTCAATGATCTTCTTGTGGTTCGCTGGAAACAAGATGTTGTGGAGGACGGTGGAGCCTTGGATGAACCCATGGCCAAGTTGTTGAGTGTGGTGCGGTGGCCGTCTGTCGGCCGCGGGGAAGCAGATCCGAGGCGGCGGACCACGGCGTAGCGGGAACAGATCCGGTGTGGTGGACGGTTGCGACAGTAGAGCGGCAGCGGTGAGGCGCAGGATGGCGTGGTCGAAGTGGTTTGGGTACGGCGCACGTCGGTGTCATGGAGGCATCTCTGCCTCGGCTTCAGCTGCTAAGTCTTTGAGGGCATCGTTGCGGTTGGGGTTGCGGTGGACGACGACGTCGGGGTACCAGCTCCGGCGTGATGGAGGAGGGCGGCGGTGGATCGGGCGCGATGTAGTGGAGGACGAAGGAGGCTGGGGTTTCGCGGCTGGTGGAGAGGGCGTTTTGGCGCCCACGGAGTATGAATGGGGAAACGGAGCGAGGAGGGAGCTAAGGGGGAACAATGTTTCGGTTTGGGACGTGCCTGTTTGAAATTTGGGGAAAGTTACCAGCTTTGCCCCAATCTAAAATTTCGGACATATTGCGGGTCGGGGGTAGGACGGTAATCTCAGGTGTCCCAAATAGTGGCCGGGATAAATTTCGGCCGAGCGCATGGGTGTTTAGGTGCCCACGGTGTATTAATGCTTCTCGGAGGAGGTTGACTGGCGTCTTGGTGAAGTTACAAACCTACCCCGGTTTAGACCTTTGGACATCGGGCCGATAGGCTACACGGGTCAGAGTCAGGACAATAATTTCCTACCACCAAAATTGGCCTCGCGCGGTTTGGGGCGACCAAAGGCTTATTTGGCGCTTCGTTCAATATTTGGGAGCAGAAGCATTAACGTTTACAGTTCTATTGAATTGAACTTTCAGGATTTGTCAAACTTCAAAAATCTTGACTCTTGAAAATCCTAAAACTACGATTATTTTGGAATGGAGGGGCTACATTTGAATCTACATTGTACACGAGTATATATTAAAAAAATGCAGCTTAGCTCAATTCATGCATGGTTCCGGATATAATCTCCTTGGTTGCAAAAAAATAGTTAGACATGCGTATGAATATATAGCATGTTCAAACGCATAACAAAGATTGATGCCCCCTTTTAGATCTGATTTACAGATGCCATTATCTCGAATTCAAATAGTTGAATGCACTTCCTATGAATTCGAATCTTTGAAACCACTTTTATGTTGAATTCAACATGTATTCTATTTTGTAGCTGGCAATTTGGAATGTATCCATGTATGTGGCAAATGTATAAAGTGCTTGACACTGACAACACGAAGTGCACTCATGTTTATATATGAATTGCAAAAGCCATCCATTGTCTGGATTACAAACAACTCTCAGTCTATGGATCAATAATGTGAAATAAACCCATACACATGCTCGAATTCAATAGAGTATGGGTGTTTGATAGGCCAATGTTTGTTCATACGCAAATTGCAAAATTCATGATCTCATCCAAAAAAATTACTCCAATTTATATTTTAATTTAATATGTAGAACCACCTTCTACGCGTAGATGCACTATACCTCGGCCCCTCCTCACACACGCGCTATATATCTCTCTATCTGATGCATAAGTGCACACACTTTATATACATCAGCATTTCTCTCTCACACATGCTCACACTCTCTCCCGTGGTGTCTCACACACACACTCTCTATATCTCTCTCTCTCTGTCTCTCTTACTACTATCTACGACTCTCTTCACTAATCTCAGTTGGAAAACACTATTTCTCTCACATGCATATATACACACGCACGGTCTCTGTTGGCCCTCTATATGCACATATATCTCCCTACGTGTCTCCCGCACGGACACTATCTTTAGGCCTCTCTCGCACACATTGCCCCCCCCACCTCTCTCTTACTAGTTGGCGGATATGATTCCATCAAATCATTCGGTAGGATATCCCTGACGGTTAGGCTCGATGGTAATAAGAGGCAAAGTTTTACCCAAGTCCGGGCCCTTGCAGTTGAGGAAAAAGCCTACTCCTGGTACTGTATATTTGTGACTGGGGTGTGTACAAAGTACACGTGAATACCAGCCATTGTGTATGTGTGTATATACTATCGATGAACTAGCCCCGGGGCTTACATAACATACTCGGGGCCTAGGGTTACAAATCATAGTCGGCACTTCATCGGTGGGGATAGAGTCCTCCACGACTCTGGTAGCTTTGTCTTGTACGCCGAGTCCTCCATGGGTCTTCGTATAACGCGTCTCGGACCAACCTATGTGGCGCAGGACGAAACCGACCTATGAGTCCTCACGTCGACCCACCACAACTAGAAATGATGTGCCCACCACACCCCACACACCATGGGCCACTAAGAAAATAAGCATATACAATAGTACAAAGTTATACATGAAACATAATTGCATGGTGCATGCATCCAATGATATATGTCCCGTATTATGAATGTTTATATTTTCTCCTTAAAAATTAGTCACGGGAAAGAGAAACGAAGGGCATATCTCTGTTTGTCTCCACTGCACACCCCCTCTCTCCACACCACTTTCACGTACGCACACAAATTATCTCTCGGCCCTCTAAAAGTACGCCCCCGACACATTCACGCGTGACGGTCACTGTATTTCAAGCGAAAGCACAATACGGTCACTGGACTTCAGAATATACTCATTATGATCACCGTATACGTACATTGTTGTGGTCATACGGTCTCTAGCTCATCGTACGTCTCCGTATTTTGTTGATGACACTGACGGTCATTGTATTTGAAGCGTGCTCCGTATTTTGTTGATGACACTTACAGTTATTGTATCTGAAGCGACAACACGATATGGTCACTGGACTTCAGAATAAGCTCATTACGGTCACCATATACATTTTGTGGTGCGAACCAATCTATGGTTGGATGGTTAGGAGGACAGTGGTATCCCCAGCCCACCAGGGTTAAAGTCCAGGTGCTCGCATTTATCCTGAATTAATTTCAGTATTTCCGGCGATGTGCGTTCAGTGGGAGGAGACGTTCCCCTCGACTACGAGGTGCCTACGGTGATTTCGTAAAATCTCAAGATGATATGCCGGCTCACTCTCTCGAAGGTGCTCATAGGGGATAGGGTGTTCGTGTGTGCGTTCATAGGGGTGAGTGTATGCGCGTATATATCAGCGCTTGCATCTGTACTATGTTAAAAAAATACATGTGGTGACTATACGGTCACTAGCTCGCCATACAGCTCCATAATTTGTTGATGACACGATCAATTAACCAGTCAAACAGTCCATGTGGCGCAACTAGTGTTGCACCATCAGCGCACGTTACCATGGGGCCCACCTGTCAGCGCGTATATGAAAGAAAGAAACGGTAGCTAGCGTCTGTACTGTGTTCATGAAATACATTTTGTGGTGATCATTTGGTCACTGGCTCACCGTATAGCTCCGTAATTTGTTGATGACACGATCAATTGACCAGTCAAACGGTCCACGTTCATCAGCGCACATTGCCATAGGGCCCATCTGTCAGTGTGTATATGAAAGATAGAAATGGTAATAAATTAGTGGTCGGTGGGGATTCGAAGTCGTGAGACCTGAGGTTGGCAGCCCGCGTGCCCTAACCAGAGCGGACAAGGTCGCATTGTGATGATATGCTGAGCCGGCCGTTTTAATTGCACGCACGCCCGAGCTACTATGGTGAATACAAACACATCACACATGCGCACAAACACGCCCGCAACGCCCGAATGCATGCATGCAATACTCACACGTACACATGCACGCACGCAACACTCGAACGAACACACGCAAGCATGCAACACTGACATGTACACATGCATGCACGAACACACGCACGCACGAACGCAACACTGAAACGTACACACGCACGCAACACTCACTCGTACACATGCACGCACGCAACACTCACACGCCTGAAATGCCTGTTTCTCACCGCCCTGGCCCACCAAAAACCCCTCCCCCCTCCCGCGCATGATTCCCGCCCAGCGCCAGCTGCCCGCATTCATGTGGAATCGGCTCTTCTGCCGTGCGCTGCCTGCGTTGGGTCACTGACATGCAGGCCAGGTACCCAACATGCCCGCACGTCAATGGAATAACGGCACGGTGTCATACGTCAGACGATCTGGTCGAGGGCGCCGCCCGCTGCACGCCCGGCTGAACACGACTCTTTGCCGCATTCAAATGCCTCCATGAAACCCGTGTGGAAGCCGAGAAACACACTTCGGCCACACGTCCAATCATGACCGGGCCGGCATTAAACGGAACGCCGGCCGAGCTCCTCCCATCCGCCCTCTATTTAATCTCCTATTTAAACGAGGCCCGACACCGGCCAGAACCGCACACCTCCGCCGCTCCCCTATATCTCCTCCTCCATTTTCTCCACTCTTTACAATGGCTTATGAAGAGTAGTTATCCGACATACAAGCCGGCGGGGTGGCCCGCTGAGCCTGGCGGATATGAGCTATGCAGCTCGCTGATCCACCTCCCTCGCCTCGCCCGACGTAGCCAGTTGCCACCCCAAGCCGGCGCGTGGTTCAGCAACTCGCCGCTCCAGGCCAGCTCGACGAGGAGCGGTGAGTTGCTCCACACCGGCACGGCACGGAGCACGGGTGTCATCGCTGCCGTCCATGACGCCGCCTCGTACCATGCCTCCTGTGTCTGTGGCCGCGACTCCCGTGCCTGCGGTCGCGCCATGCAGGCAGAGACAGAAGCCGGGTGCACGAAGAGTGACGAGTCGGTGGCCAGCACCTCCGCGTCCGCCGCCATCATATAGGAGAAGTAGGACACGGGAGGCCGCCGCCGCTTGGGTCCCATGAAGGCCACCGCCGAGGCGACGCCGGCGAACACAGCAGGTGTCTTGCCGGGTCATTCTGTTGCGAGGACCTTCGTCGACCCCGCATGGGCTTGATACGTCTGCAACGTATCTATTATTTTTGCTTGTTCCATGCTATGATATTATTATTCTTGGATGTTTTTAATATCATTTCATACATTTTTATATCATTTTTGGGGACTAACCTATTAACTTAGTGCCTTGTGCCAGTTCCTGTTTTCTGCCCTGTTTTTGTTTTACAGAAAATCAATATCAGATAAGATCAAATCGTCCCGAAACTTTTTGGAGATTTTTTTCTGGAGATAAGGATCAACGTCAACTTGGAAGCCAAGGAAGAAGCTTCCAGAGGGGGCCACATGGCACCAGGGCGCGCCCTAGGGGGGCGCCCAAGTGCCATGTGAGCCCTCCTAGCTCCTTTTGCCCTACTTCCACCTCTATAAATTCAGAAGAATTCCAAAAACCCTAGGGGAGCCCATGAAATACTTTTTCCGCCGCCTCAAGCCTCTGTTCTCGTGAGATCCCATCTGGAGGCCTTCTCCGGTACTCCGCCGGAGAGGAACTCGTCACGGAGGGGCTCTACATCAACCTTGCCGCCTCTCCGATGATGCGTGAGTAGTTCACCATAGACCTACGGGTTTGTAGGTAGTAGCTAGATGGCTCTCTCTCTTTGTGTTTCTCAATACAATGGTCTCCATGATCTTCATGGAGATCCATCTGATGTAATGACTTTGTGCGGTGTGTTTGTTGGGATCTGATGAATTGTGAGTTTATGATCAGATCTATCCTTGTTTTATTTGAGTTCTTCTCTGATCTCTTTTATGCATGATCTAGAATAGCCTTGTATTTCTTCTCCAAAGTTTTGGTTTGGTTTGGCCAACTAGATTGGATCTTCTTGCAATGGGAAGAGGTGCTAGGTAATGGGTTCGATCTTGCGGTGCTCAATCCTAGTGACAGAAGGGGAAATGACACGCATGTATTGATGCCATTAAGGATAAAAAGTTGGGATGAATTCTTATTTGCGTTTATCTTGACTACATCATGTCATCGTTCTTTATGCATTACTTCGTTCTTTCAAACTTAATACACTAGTTGCATGCTGGATAGTGGTCGATGTGTGAAGTAATAGTAGTAGATGCAGGCAGGAGTCGGTCTACTTGTGTTGGATGTGATGCCTATATCATGATCATTGCCTTGGATAGCGTCATAATTATTTGTTTTTCTATCAATTGCCCAACAATAATTTGTTTACCCACCGTATGCTATTTTCTTGAGAGATGCCTCTAGTGAACTCTACGGCCCCCGGGTCTACTTTTATCATAAGATCTATCTTGTTTTCTTATACAAAAATACCAAAAATATTTGCTGCATATTTTTATCTTTTATTTATTTATCAATCTATCAATCTATCATATACCTTTAATCTCGTTACTTAGCCACCGAGAGATTGACAACCTCTCGTTTGCGTTGGGTGCGAAGGTTTGCGTTTTGTGTGCAGGTGCTGTTTACGTGGTGTTGCTTGGTTCTCCTACTGGATTGATAACCTTGGTTTCTTAACCGAGGGAAATACTTACTCTACTATGCTGCATCATCCTCTCCTCTTCAGGGATATAAATCCAACGCAGTTTACAAGCAGCAGGAAGAATTTCTGGAGCCGTTGTCGGGGAGACATCATCAACATTACCAAGTACCTACACTCTCAACACTTACCTTTGCATTTACTTTATTTGCCATTTGCCTCTCGTTTTCCTCTCCCCCACTTCTAAAATTTTTTTACAAAAATATTTGCCTTCTCTTTTGCCACTTTTATTTGCCTCTTTTCCTTCGCCTTTTTCTCGTTTGCTTTTATTCGCTTGCTCTCTTTTTGCGTAGACATCATGTCTCAAGAGAACACCAAGTTGTGTGATTTTTCCAATACCAATAATGATGATTTTATTAGTACTCCTATTGCTCCTCCCGCCACTAGTGCGGAGTCTTTTGACATAAATGCCGCTTTATTGAATCTTGTTATGAAAGATCAATTTTCTGGAAGTCCTAATGAGGACGCGGCATCACATCTCAACACTTTTGTTGAGTTGTGTGACATGCAAAAGGAAAAAGATATGGACAATGGTATTGTCAAGTTGAAATTATTTCCATTTTCTTTGCGAGATCATGCAAAAACTTGGTTTTCTTCTTTGCCTGGCAATAGCATCGATTCTTGGGATAGATGCAAAGATGCTTTTATTACTAAGTATTTTCCTCCAGCAAAAATCATCTCTCTCCGAAACCAGATTATGAACTTTAAGCAACTTGATCAAGAACATGTTGTGCAATCTTGGGAGAGAATGAAATTGATGCTGAGAAATTGCCCCACTCATAGTTTGAATTTGTGGATGATTATCCAAAAAAATTATGCTGGCTTGAATTTTGTTTCTCGAAATCTTTTGGATTCTGCCGCGGGTGGAACTTTTAAGGAGATTACTTTGGGTGATGCTACTAAGTTGCTTGATAATATTTTGGCTAATTACTCCCAATGGCATACCGAAAGGGCACCTGCTACCAAAAAGGTGAATGCCGTTGAGGAGATTAGCACTTTGAGTGATAAAGTTGATGCTCTTGTTAAGTTGGTTGCTAGTAAGAATGCTTCTATTGATCCCAATGATTTGCCTTTGTCTACTTTGATTGAACAAAATAGTGATCCTATAGATGTGAATTTTGTTTCTCGTAGCAATTTCAATAATAATGCTTATAGACGAAATTTCAATTCTAGGCCTTATCCTGGAAATTCCTCTAATCTTTTTAGCAGTCCTTATGGTAATTCTTCCCATAATAACCAAAGGATGCCCTCTGATTTTGAAAGTAGTATGAAGGAATTTATCAATGCTCAAAAAGCGTTCAACACTTCGATAGAAGAAAAGTTGAACAAGATTGATGATTTGTCTAAAAGTGTTGAGAAACTTTCTCTTGATGTGGAAAATCTCAAGGCAAAACCTTTGCCTTCGAGAGATGATATTAATGAATCTATTAAGGCTATGTATATTTCTATTGATGAAAGTAAGAAGAGAACCGCTATGTTGAATGCTAAGCGGGAATTGCTTGAAAAGGCCTCTCTTACTAATTTTCGTAGCAAAAAGGATGAGTATGTTAAGATGATTGGTGTGTCTTCTATTGATTCTTTGTTTAATAATGTTAATCTTGTTGACAAGGAGACTGAAGAAGTGTCAACTTTAGATAGAGGGCGTCTCCATGATTCGGAGGGTGAAAATCTTGATGCTAAAATTGTTGAAAGTGGGTTTGAAGAGGTTAAAACTTTAGCTAGCAATGCACCCACTATCTTGGATTGCCATGACTTTAATTATGATAGTTGTTCTTTGGTTGAGTGTATTTCTTTGTTGCAATCTTTGTTGAACTCACCAAATGTTTATGAACAAAATAAGGCTTTTACTAAACATATTGTGGAAGCTTTAATGAAAGCTTTGGAAGAAAAACTTAAGCTAGAAATTTCTATTCCTAGAAAGTTGTATGATGAGTGGGAGCCTACTATAAAAGTTAAGATTAAAAAAATTGAGTGCAATGCTTTGTGTGATTCGGGTGCAAGTGTTTCTACAATTCCAAAGTCTCTTTGTGATGTTCTCAGTTTTACCAATTTGGATGAGTGTTCTCTTAATTTGCATTTGGCGGATTCTACTATCAAAAAACCATTGGGGAGGATCAATGATGTTCTTATTGTTGCAAATAGGAACTATGTACCCGCGGACTTTATAGTTCTTGATATTGATTGCAATCCGTCTTGCCCTTTGATTCTTGGAAGACCGTTTTTGCGCACCATTGGTGCGGTGATTGATATGAAAGAGGGAAATATAAAGTTTCAGTTTCCTTTGAAGAAAGGCATGGAACACTTCCCGAGGACCAAAATTAAACCGCCCTATGAATCCATTATGAGGGCCACCTATGTAGTGAAATCCAAGGATGACAATACTTGATGTATTGCTTTATGCCTAGCTAGGGGCGTAAAACGATAGCGCTTGTTGGGAGGCAACCCAACGACTAAAATAAATTTTTATTTTTCACTTTTTGGTTCTGTTCTTTTGATTATCCTTTATTTGCCTCTGTTTTGAGTTGTTTTTTATATTTTCATTAGTGTTAGTGCCAAGTACGACCTTTGGGATGATGTGGATGCTTGTGAACGCAATTCTGTGAAAAACAGAAACTTTGACGCCCAGTCCAGAATTTTTATAAATTCGTCAGGGCGTCGAATGAGTCTGAATTTTTTACACGTGATTGATGTACAAATTGTCCACGTTGTCCTAATTTTTCTGAATTTTTGGAGTTACAGAAGTATGGCTTTTCGACAGATTGCTACAGACTGTTCTGTTTTTGACAGATTCTGTTTTTGATGCATTGTTTGCTTGTTTTGATGAAACTATGGATTGTATCGGGGGGTGCAAGCCATGGGAAAGTGAGAACACAGTACCTATAATGCAAAATAAAATTTGAATGGGTTTTGAACAGTGCTTATAGTGGTAATTTGTTTTGTTATACTAACGGATCTCACAAAGGTTTTGTTGAGTTTTGTGTGATTGAAGTTTTCAAGTTTTGGGTGTGACGACGATGGATGAAGGAATGAAGAGATGCAAAAACCTAAGCTTGGGGATGCCCAAGGCACCCCAAGGTTATATCCAAGGAGACTCAAGCGTCTAAGCTTAGGGATGCCCCGGAAGGCATCCCCTCTTTCTTCTAACGACTATCGGTAACACACTTGAAGCTATATTTTTATTCATCACATGATATGTGTTTTGCTTGGAGCGTCTTGTATGATATGAGTCTTTGCTTTGTTTATTTTTAGTTTATCACAATCATCACCTCTGAACACATTTGCTTGAGATAGCTTCACGTCATCATGATTTGTTAGAATTGCTCTTTGTGCTTCACTTAAATTTGTTGAGCTAGATGGTTGCTCTAGTGCTTCACTTCAATATTTTTGAGCACGGTGGTGCTTTTGTTTTGAAGAAACTTGTTCTCTTGCTTCACTTATATATTTTTGAGAATGCTAGACATTTTTTAGAAATTTTTCTCTCATGCTTCACTTATATCTTTTTCAGAGTTTGAAAATAGTTATGGTAAATTGTACAAGCTATGAGCTTGGTCCCCATGTGATGAATATTCAAGAGGAATAAAGAAAACTAGCATAAAAAATTTATGGGACATGAAAAACTTGATTCTTTGCAATAGTTTTGACATATGTAGATGATGATATGTGACTTATGTTCATGAGTAATTATGCTCTAGTATGAATATTGATGTTAAGGTTTATGATTCCCTATGCAAGCACGTAAAGTCAATAGTTATGCAATGTGTTCACACACGAACACGTCAACGTGTACCCGCAGAGCCGGGGGAGATGCTCCACAACTTGCCTTGTAGGAGGACGGCTTACAGCGCGATACGCAAGACAGTAAGCCGGCTCTTTTTAGACCCGAAGCCCCGGTTCCTCGGGAGGGACCCCCTCTGAGGTTCCGGCGACTATGGGCTGAGCTAAGCCGGATTTGACCGCTCTTAGCTCGGTTGTCGATATCCGATGAACTTGCGTGAAGTCGCCGAATAACGGAAGCATGAACAAGGGTTTGAGGGTAAAAAGTAGATTGTATTGATATGTGGATTGTTTGCTTAACTCAATCGACCATCACCTCTCACATATATATGAGGCGGCTGGACTTCCCGTGCAAGTAATAGACTTCTACATGAATTACAAGTTGTAATCAAAGTCGGATTCTAGCTCTAAACTAGTTAAACTATGCGCCGTCTTCATCTTGGACACGGACCCTCTGCAGAGCCGGCTCACAGCGTGAGCCGCCCGAAAGCGTGAGCTGCCAGAAAGCGTGAGCCGCCAGGAAGCGTGAGCCGCCCTTTGTCTTCTGTCTCCACCTTTGGCTTCTCGTAGTCAGCTTCTCCTTCCCTGATTTTGTAGAGCCGGCTTACAGAGCCAGCTTACCTGAACTGGCTTTCGCAAGGCCGGCTTTCGCCCTTCGGTTGGCTTCCTGAGTCGCCCTTTGCTCTTCTGTGTTGACGTCTATTTACCTTGCTTCGTGCTAAATCCTGGTCTTGTTCCTTTGAGCTTTTCCGGGCAATCGTCTCCTCACGTTCGGCTCGTACCTGAGCTAAGCTCGTTTGCTCCATGATCCGCCGCTTCGCTGGTCAGCCGCCTCGCCGGGTCTCGATATCGCCGGATTCGTATCGCCTGTAGGTTCATATCTGCCGGGTCATCGTTGCCTGTCGAGTCTTAGCCTTGCCAACCCTTGATAATCCTGTGAATGCCGGGTCATTGCCACGCCGGATCATTGGTTGTCTGGCCATTCTACTCACCGGGTCACCAGCATGCCGGGTTACCACCTCCTGGAGCGGGTCACCAAGCCTTGAGTCACCTTCTGCCAAAAATGAGTGCTAACATATGCCCCCCTGTTTTCTAGCAGAGCTTGCGTGCTAGAAAATATTTCATGTAGAATTTCTGACTAAGGGCAATGCTTATGCTCATTGGCCATGTAGTCTAAGGGCGATGTATTTACATCGGCCATAAGTATGATCTCAGACGGATTGCCACACACTTGGGTGGAATTTCTTTAAGTATTTTCCATTGATAGCTCGAGGCAGCAAGTCGCCCTCCAAAGTCTCCACCAGATAAGAGTTGCCGGGTATAATCCTTGTGACTCGCATCGGTCCTTCCCAACTCGGTGACCACTTGCCGAATTTCCGGCTTCTAGAGCCGATTGGCAATATAACTTTCCACACAAAGTCGCCAACTTGAAAATCTTTAAGCCGGACCTTCTTGTTGTAAGCTTTGGCCACCCGCAACTTTTCCTTCTCAATGTCTCTTAAAGCCATTAATCGTTTGTCGGCTACATCGTCTATGTTGTCCATCATCAAGTTACAATAGTCATCAGCCGACAAATCGTTTTGTCTAGAAAATCTTAAGGCGGCCAGATTCACCTCAACTGGTAAGACGGCCTCTTGCCCATATACTAACTTAAAAGGAGTCACCTTGGTAGCCCCATGCCTTGAGATTCTGTGAGCCCATAATGCCTCGGACAGCACTTCATGCCACCGCCTCGGGTGGTCCTTGACCTTTTTCTTAATCAACTTGATCAAGACCTTATTGCTAGACTTGGCATGTCCATTGGCTTGAGCATAATATGGAGATGAACTGAGGATTTTGATCCCGAGTGATTCGGCAAACTGTTTAACCTCCTTTGCCATGAACGAAGTCCCTTGATCTGTAGTAAGAGTCTGTGGAATACCGAATCTGTGAACAATATGCTCAGTAATGAATTGAATTACCTCCTTGTGGGTCATGTTCTTGAGAGGTACTGCTTTAGACCACTTGGTGAAATAATCTGTGGCAGCCAACACGAACCGATGCCCTTTCGACGAAGCCGGGTGAATCATGCCGATAAAATCAAGCGCCCAACCCCGGAAAGGCCACGGCTTTATGATAGGATTGAGCTTGGAAGCCGGAACCAGCTGGATATCCCCAAACTTCTGGCAGGCCTCGCACCCCTTGTAGTACTTGAAGCAGTCACTGATCATCGTCGGCCAATAAAATCCAGCTCGCCGGAGCATCCACTTCATCTTGTGAGCCGACTGATGTGTTCCACATAAGCCGTCATGTACCTCTCCCATGGCGACTCTAGCTTGATCCTCGTCCAAGCATTTCAGTAGAAGACCATCAGCCGTTCGGCGGCACAAGTCGCCATCGCTCAATGTATATTTAAGAGCAAGTCGCCGAACAGCTCTGTCTGTTTTCTGACTCAGATTCTTCACATAATCTATGATAGGTGTTCTCCAGTCAAAAATCCGGGTTATCCCTTCCTCAGCAGCCGGTTTATCTGAACCGGCCTCTTCTTTATCAGCCGACTTAACTGAGCCGGCGTTTTCCCTGTCAGCCGGCTTATCTGGGCCGGCGTCTTTTCTGTCAGCCGGCTTAACTAAGCCGGCTTCCTCTGAGTCGGTAGCAACCAACATCGGCCTTTCGGCTATGAAGAATATGCCCCTATCGACATGATAGCCTGATGCCTGTTGTGCTAACTCGTTGGCAAGCCAATTGCCCTGCCTAGACACGTGAGAGATAAAAAAATAATCTAAGCTTGCTATAATGTCCAGGCATTTGTCAAGGTACATGTTGAGCGATTCGTCATTGCACTGAAACACCTTTGCCACTTGCTGAACAACCAGTAACGAATCACCATATGGCTTGATATGAGAAACCCCTGCACTGACTAAAAGCTCGAGTCCGAATAGAAGCGCTTCATATTCACTACTAGAAAAACGGCTATAGCTAATATGGACATTAATGGCGCACCATGTATGTGGTGCGCCACTGCTATATAGCAGTGGCGCACCAGATATGGGTGCGCCATTAATGTCCATATTACTAATGGCGCACCGGGTGTGTGGTGCGCCACTGCTAAGTTTCTCCTGGGCACACCCCCCTCCCCAGACTTACCAGTGGCGCACCGGGGTGTGGTGCGCCATTACTAGTTAAAACTAGTAATGGCGCACCACACCCCGGTGCGCCACTACTAACAATTTTTTTTTCATTTTTTTTTTCAAAACTAGTAATGGCGCACCGGGCTGTGGTGCGCCATTACTAGTTTTAACTAGTAATGGCGCACCACACCCCGGTGTGCCATTACTAACAATTTTTTTTTCAATTTTTTTTTTCAAAACTAGTAATGGCGCACCCGCACCAGGTGCGCCATTAGTAACCCGAGTTACCAATGGCGCATTCTTAGGAGGTGCGCCATTACTAGCCTGAGAGCAGCTAGATATTTTTTACAGCCACCTACCACACTCACTTTCCCCACTTCATTCTCTCCACCTCTACCAAGCTTGGTCTCGGCTGCCTCCTCCTCCTCACCTCATTTGCACCATAGATTCACCCAAATTAAGTGGTTAAATTTCCTTTTTTTGATAGGTAAGTAAGGGGAAAGCTTTCTTTATGTTCTAGATCTACTTTTTTCTCCCTCCAACGTACACACTTTTTATGGCCTAGATCTACACTTTTCTCATTGAGCTAGATCTACGTATGTTTGTGGTGTTGCATATGTTTGTGTTTGCAGGTACCGGTATTTGAAATGCGATAGTTGCCAATATTTTGCCGGAATGTTGATTCATTTCCGTTTCGGCGAAAATTTGGCACTATGCATTCTTTTTGGTCCTATTTTTAGGCAAAGTCATGCCAAAAAAATTTTTGGTTCTAAAATATCGTTTTGCTCTACCCCGCAGGCGACCATGGTCCGCACGATGACCGAAGGCATCGTGAATAGGTTTTTGAGCTCCGCGAAGGCCGAGATGCTTCAAAAGAATGAGACGGAGATAAGATGTCTGTATCGAAGATGCAAGCTGAAGAGCCTTATGGACCCGGATTCCAGACAGGTGCGGGACCACCTGCTCGTGCGTGGTTTCATGGATGGCTATCAGTGGCAAGGTGATGAAGATGATTATGAAGTCGTCCATGGGGGCCGGGCAAGAAATAAGGAAGGGCAGCAAGACAATAGCGGCGAGGGCGGCCGGCGAGAAGACGAAGAATCTCCAGGACATGATCACGAAGTAGATGCAGGACACAGTCATCATGTAGAAGATGCCGGACATGATGATGAGGAAGATCAAGACGAAGGGCATGATCATGAAGATGAAGATGCCGGAGCAGATGACGATGGACCATCGATGGGCTGGGTGCAGGACCCTCATATTCAAGAGCTGCTTCTCAAGCAGACGGGTAACGCAAGAGCTGCCGCCCGAGAGAAAGCCAAGCTGGATCAACTGGAGATAGACGCGGTTACTCCATTGTATGAAGGATGCAGGCCCGAGGATACCCGCCTGAAAGTAACGCTCATGGCTCTGGAGATGAAGGTAAAACACAAAATGACCGACGCATGCTTCGACGAGAACATGTCATTCTGGCACGAACGTCTTCCCAAGGGGAACAAGTGCCCGACCAGTTTCGAGGAGGCGAAGAAAATCGTGTGTCCTCTGGATTTACCGCACATGAAATACCATGTGTGCATGAACGATTGCATCATTTATCGGGACGAGCACGCGGAGTCTACCATATGTCCAGTGTGCGGCGTCACTCGATACAAGAAGAGGAAGAAAGCTCCTCGAAAAGTGGTGTGGTACTTTCCGATCACTCCTCGTCTGCAGCGGTATTTTGCGGACCCTAAGCTAGCAGAGCTCCTACGTTGGCACGCGGATAGGAAGGAGAAGAAGCGAGAAGATGACGAAAATGATCCGGAGATAAATAAAAAAGACAAGATGCTGAGTCACCCTAAGGATGCGAGCCAGTGGCAAGCGTTGAACTTCTAACACCCAGAATTTGGGGACGATCCAAGGAACATCATGCTGGGCGCGAGCACCGATGGAGTCAATCCGTTTGGCAGCCAGAGAAGCACACATAGCACCTGGCCTGTGTTTGTGTGGATGTACAACCTTCCCCCCTGGATGTGCATGAATAGGAAGTACATTCACATGAGTATGCTAATTGAAGGGCCGAAACAACCAGGGAACGACATCAATCTGTATCTGGGGCTGCTGAAAGAGGAGCTAGACACGCTGTGGAAAACGCCAGCCAATACGTGGGACACCGCAGCGAAAGAATATTTCCCTATGAGAGTCGCACTGCTCATGACGGTGCACGACTATCTCGGTTACGGATATGTCGCGGGGCAGGTGGTCCACGGATTTTGTGCATGCGTCAGGTGCATGGATGACACAACGTATCGCCAGCTAGATAGAGATCCCGAGTCTTCGAAAACCGTGTTCATGGGACATCGAAGGTGGCTTCGCGACGATGACGCATGGAGAAAACGCAAGGATCTGTTCGATGGTGAAACCGAACCCCGAAGACCCCCACGTACGAGGAGCGGCGAGGAAATAGACGAGCTATTGAAAAATTGGAAAGAGTGCCCACCGCCGGGAAAGAAGCGAAAGGCGCCAGAGCCGCTGCTGAAGGTATGGAAAACGAGGTCTGTTTTCTGGGACTTGCCGTACTGGAAGATCCTCCGTGTGCCTCACAGCCTTGATGTCATGCATATCACGAAGAACGTGTGCGAGAGTCTGCTTGGTACCCTGCTCAACATGCCAGAGAGGACCAAAGATGGGCCGAAAGCAAGGGCAGACTTGAAATCAATGGGCATCAGGGAGGAGCTTCACGCAAAACGCCCTAATGATGATGATGATGATGAGGCGAAGGACACGGAAAGTCGTCGCAAAGGCAAAAAGGGCAAGAAGATCGAATATGACTGCCCTCCCGCATGCTTCACTCTAAGTCAGAAGGAGATCAAGAAGTTTTTCACCTGCCTCGTAGGAGTAAAACTTCCTTACGGTTACGCGGGGAAGATAAGCAGATACCTAGACTCAGCGAAGCAGAAGTTCAGCGGGATGAAGTCTCACGACTGTCACGTGCTGATGACGCAGATACTTCCAGTTGCATTCCGTGGGATCATGGACGCGCACGTCCGTGAAACGCTATTTGGCCTATGCAACTTTTTCGACGTAATCTCTCGGAAGTCGGTTGGCATGAGGCAACTCAGAAGGCTACAGGAAGAGATCGTGGTGATACTATGTGAGCTTGAGATGTACTTCCCGCCCGCATTCTTCGATGTTATGGTGCCTCTGCTGGTCCATATCGTGGAGGATATCATCCAACTCGGGCCGATGTTCCTGCACAGCATGATGCCGTTCGAAAGGATGAATGGTGTCATCAAAGGATACGTTCGCAACAGGGCACGTCCAGATGGAAGCATAGCCAAGGGCTTTCTGACCGAAGAGTGCATCTCCTTCTGCACGAATTATCTAGGCATCGAGAACCCCATTGGTCTGCCCGTCAACAGGCACCTCGGCAGGCTCGCTGGATGGGGTCACCGCGAGGGTCGCCGCGAAACGCATGTCGACTTCAAGGTTCGACTCGCCGACTTTGAAAGAGCAAACCTAGTCGCGCTACAACACATAGACGTGGTCGATCCTTGGGTGGTAGAGCACAAAACCTTTATTGAGAAGACGTACAATGACCGAGGCCAACAGAGGACGGACGGAGATATAATCAAAGAGCACAACTCATGTTTCATGCGTTGGTTCAAGGACAAGCTTCTGTCGTACCCTTTACATGAGGATTCTTCCGCGGAAGAAAAAATCATATTCGTCTTGTCACAGGGCGCCGAGCACAACCCGATGACCTATCAGGCGTACGATATCAACGGCTACACATTCTACACCGAGGAAAAGGATATGAAGAGCGATTATCAGAACTCCGGGGTAACGATGGAATCCTACACCGGTAACGACAAGGACAGATACTACGGAAGGATCGAGGAGATCTGGGAGCTGAGCTACGCTGGAGAGAAGGTCCCGATGTTCCGTGTCAGATGGGACAAGAGCGTCCTAAAAGAAGACCGGTATTTCACCACCATGGTTATTCCCGAAGCCAAATCCAAGACCGCGGGCGCAAACGTCACCGCGAAAAATGAGCCATGGGTACTGGCTTGCCAAGTGGACCAATGCTTCTTCATTACCGACCCGTCAAAGCCCAGTCGTGTTGTCGTGAGGAGAGGCAAAAGGAACATCATCGGAATGGATGGAGCCGCCAATGAGCAAGACTTCGACAAGTACGGCGACCCGAAGATGGAAGATGACGGCGACGATGAAGTACCATACACCACAAGAAGAAGCAGGACCACCCTACCTAAAGGACGTCCGTTCAAGAGAAGAATTCAAGGGGTTCCGGGGCTAAATTATTCAACCGCGAGAAAGAAGGGCAAGAAGATTGTGAAAAGATAGCTAAGATCGAATCACGACGTGTCGGCCGCGTGTGTGTGTCAGTGGCAAGCTCAATCTTTGATGACTGTTAATTATTTCATGTCACTTGATTTCAACCATGTCATCTAATTCTAAATCTTTGCACAATGGTTTTATCACTCCATTTGCATTTTCCTTTTCTTTTATCTGAAATCTTAAATTATTACATGCAACTAAAAATTCAAAAAAATAAAAAAAAGTTAGTAATGGCGCACCAGGAGAAGGTGCGCCATTGCTATCACAGTGTTTTTGGCGCAACTCTAAAAGGTGCGCCATTGATATACCAATTTTTATGGCGCACCCCTAAAAGGTGCGCCATTGCTATCCTTGTTTATGGCGCACCCCTCCCAGGTGCGCCATTGTTAACCCTCCCCCCACTACGGCATTATCCTACTCCTTCCCCTAGCTTCTTTCATTCCCTCCCCTCACTCGTCTCTCCTTTGCCAGCCACCGCCGCCACCCGGCTCGTCCGCAACCTCCACCTCGCCGCCACCCAGATCGAACTCCGCCGACGAACCCAACCGCCTCCGCCTCCGTGTCCGCCTCTAGATCGACTCCGCTGTCCCCATCAGCGCCTTCATCGCGCAGCGAGGCTCACCGATGACCCCGTCATCCTCCGCCTCCAGCGCGTCCCGCCACCCCTGCTCCTCCGTCCCCCGGTCACCTCGCCCGGCACCTCCTGCCACCGGAGTCGCCCCTCCAGGTATCTTCCTCCCCCCACCACTTGTAGTGCCTCCCTTTTGGATTTCCAGTATGCTCTTGAACTTGGATCAGCGCAGTTGTTGGGAATCAGAGGCGAACCAGCTGCCGCTTCTAGCTTCTGAATCCTGCTCGTGGGGAACTTTCGACGGGGAGCGGAGAGCCCCTCGATTTGGGCAGTTTGGGGGATTTTTACCACCCTAATTTTGGCTAAATTCAGTGAGTGAGTGCAAGTGCTATGCTGCTGGTTGCTGCTAATCAGTCGGAAAGAAGGCATTTGTTTGTTTTACTATGGATATAATGTACCAATGTAGACAATTACAGTCTGCATCACCCTTAAAAGAATACTCCCACTGATTGACAGTGCATAGTATTTGCCCACTAATACTGTCCACTAATACAGAGTATTCTCACTAATTCCCCACTAATAGCAGCATATTTGGGCGTTTGTTTGTTTGGAGCGTATTGCCCACGAATACATCTGTAGCTAATTACTGTCTGCATTACTATATGTATTCCCCACTAATTCAGAGAGTATTACCCTCTGAATTTTGACAGTGCAGACTGCAGAGTAATGTTTTTTATATGTTTTTCTTGGAGAATACAATGTTGTTCTGAAAGTTGTTGAAATATGCATATTTTTTGGTTCAGCGCTTGCATATTTAGCAAGGTTTTATGGGATGTTCGACACCAGCCCATGCCTATTCACATCTGACTCTCTTCAGTTGTTGGGAATGTTTGACTAAAACAGATTTGCATTGCTCTGCAGCTTTGAGATATTTTGCAAGGCTTACCATACATGATTTGCATTGCTCTGCAGCTTTTGTTCGAGGCTTCGAGCATACACATGTCCCGCCTCCACGATCAGGTGACTTGCCTTCAGGCAGTCATTGCTAGTTCAGCCTGAATTTGATCTTGAGGTTTGTTAGTATCTGCTCTTGACAACATGTTCGACTGATGTTTCTTTGAATGTCAAGTGCTGAATTAATGAAAGTGGCTGGTGTTTCTATCTCTAATGGCCTGTACAGGCTGATGTTGTTTTTATTGCCAGATTCCTAAAGATGGGTACAAATGTGTAAATATTAATGAATTTTTACTTCTCTAAATGCTAGCTGATGGCCTGATGGATTGATGTGTGCTTGATCTGGTAGATATATACATGTGTGTGTGTGTGCGTGCATTGACCTTTTTTAGCCTGGCCTGGTGATTGATGTGTGCTTGCTCCACACTCACCAGAACAGCCGCTGGATGGCTAGGTTTGGGGTTTATGTGCAGGTACATTGAGTTGCCAATGTTTTGCCGGAACGTTGATTAATTTCCGTCCGGCAAATTTCTGGCACTCCGGCATGACCTTTTTTAGCAAAGGTCATGCCGAATTTTTCCTAGAATTTATGTCAATGAAATTACCCCTGTCATGCTCTATTAATAGTTTTAGGACACTATTCTTTCTTGTCATGACACTTATTTTGAGTGTACTTCAGATATCTTGGAATGTTGTTCCGAGGATAGATACAAATTAAAGTAAAACAAGATGTTCTTTTTTTGTGAAGTCAAATTAAAATAAGAATGTTTTTTTAGAAAGAAAATACCCGAGCATTATCAGGTCCCAACAAAGCAGGAGCAATGTGCTTAAGATCACCATGGCACTAATTATTAGCCATTTTTTCCTATTTAGAGCACACATGGCCAACAACGATGAGGCCGGCGGTTCGGGCAAGCCATTCTGGGAGCTGTCCCAGGAGATGGAGGAAGAACCTCACCGCTATGAGGACGCCGCGGAAGACACCTATCCTGACTACACAACCCCTAGTGGCGTCGGGGATGACACCACTAATGGTGCCGCCGGGGATGCCACCACTGATGATGGCAGCGAACGCACAGATGGCAGCCAACCGAAGAGGCAACGGAAGGACCGGAGCCCGAACGTGCTCGGCACCGTCAAGGAGGAATTTACTGAAGTGTCCTCCAGTGGGCATCCAATGACGCCCAAAGAATTAGTCGGTGGGTACGCGGGACAACTCGGGTGCATTCTCCGGAGCACCGTCTCGATCAACACCGAGAACCTAAGGCATCGTGACCGAGGGAATTTGCGCAACCTCCTCTTCACGAAGCTGCACGAACGATACAAGTTCCCCGGTGACTTCGCAAACACACGCCTCTCAGGGAATAAAGTGAACAGTGCCGCCCTCACGAAGATGAGCACAGCCCTGGCTACTTGGAGAGCCGCGGTGAAGAGAATGATTCTAAGAGGTGATAGTTATGAGAAGATCAAGGAGAAAAATCCTTCGATCAGCGAAGCTGACTACCTGGAGTTCAAGATCAAGTGCGAGAGCAACGCATCCACGGAATCAAGTCAGTGGGGGAAAGATATGCGGGACTTGAACTTAGGGGTCCACAAACTCGGTCCCGGCGGTTACAGAGTGGCGGAACCTAAATGGGACAAGGAGGACGCGGAGCGTGCCGCGCAAGGCCTACCGCCCCTCTTCGATAAATACCATGAAAAGCAGACCAGGAACTATGTCAGGGCCCGGTACAAGGTGGACCCGGTAACAAAGGAGCTTACCACGGATCCGAAGGTGAAGGATCTTGAGCGTGTTCTGGTAAGGAATACACCCCCGCGTAATTAGCTCCATATGGTTGCATTCTAATTAATGAAGCCAAATTTCTAAATGGTTCATGTTCCTTCCGCAGGAAACTGAAAGCAGTAGCGCGGGGTCTCAGAGCTCCCCGTCTGCCCCTTGGGACACCACTTTAAAAAGGGCGTTGAACGTAATGAAACACAAGGATAAGTTTAGTAAGCCGTCGTCAGCTGGTCGTGTGGCCGGCGAAGGCTTGTCCACGAAATGGTCGGAATACTATAAGGCTGGGCGAAAGGAGAGAAAGACCAGCTCGGAAAGCCAGGAGCGCGAGGTTAAAGAACTCAAGGCACAAGTGGCGCGGATTCCGGAGATAGTCCAAGAGCAAGTGCGAGACCAACTGGGAGCGACGATCACCGCCATTATGCCTACCTTGCTTGAGGGGCTGCGGGGGTGGATTGCGGGCGGCCAACAGGGGCCGCCCCCGATTCCCAACTTCATGGGCAGCAACTCGCACAATGCGCAGGCATTGGTGTCTCCGGCGGAGGCGGCATTGGTGTCTCCGGCGACGGCGCCGGTATTGGAGCTTAATGCACCCGGCTGTGGGAAGAATACGCCGGCCGGCACCTCGGCAGCAAGCTGCCCCTCCGTCACTTGCACGCCCGCCGTTGGCGGTGCCTCGACATTAGCTGAGCTCGACGCCATCACGGTAACTAAGCCTCGGCCGATGACTTCATCTCCTTGCCTTTGACTGGGCATCCTTGACGCCCTACATGTTTTCGCAGGGCGCCGCCAACGTTCCATGCACTCTCCTGCACTTCGTGGACGGCGAGTTGATCGATGTCGCCAAGGCCAAAATCGTTGAACCGGACAACCGCGTGTTCCACGGTAATCCGATGCCACCCACCGTGTATAGGGTTCAACAGGTTCGGGTGCTGCGGGGCTGCGACGACTTGTTACCTCCGTATCGACCCCCTGGGGCCGACGAAGATGATGTGATGACCCTCAGCGCCTGCTTAAACTGGTCCATGCTTTGGCCGAAGAGCCAAATTCATTTGGGGGCGGGGGACACCACCCCACAGACAACACCGCTAGTCATGCCGGCGCCAAGCCATGGCAAGACCGCCGCAAAGCTACCGCCGTCAGCTGATCTGGACATGCATATGGCACAGGATCCGGACGACGACGACGGTACATTTTCCAACGTCGATAAGTACATCAACGAACATGGGTATGGTGACGAATTCTTGGGGCCTCCTTCTCAAGAACCCAACCCTGCAAAAGACGATCGCGATCTAGCTGGTACAGCGGAGAAACCCAATTGCAACAGGCGTCGTCTGTTCAGTTCTCAGGAGACGCCTCCAGATGCCGCCTTCACCGAGACTCAAACAGCCGAGGTGCGAATTATTATCAGCCCCAACACACTCAAGAAGGTGGTCTCTGAGCAGAACTCGATCCCATTACAGCAGAAGAAGCAGAAGGAACGGAAAAGAAAAAATAACAAGGGTGCGAGCCAGCCGGCACCGAGTACGATCCGTGCTCAGGACGGGCCACCAATACCTAAGGATATCTCGAGGAGGGTGCATGTGTCGGGTAGGCCGATGCTACCGACTAATCTGCTCAATGATGCAACCGGTGCTATGCGGAGTCTGCATGACGGTGTTCTTTCTATGGAGAAGCGGCGTCTCTCCGAGAATGATGTGGCATACCCGGTTTTCATGGCCAAGGTGCCAGAGGGCAAGGGCTTTGTCGATAGCCCCATTGGGCGTATGATCGTCCTGCGGTTTGATGACATCTTCGCTATGTTAACCTTTATCCGCTGCACTACACCTTCATTCGGCTATTTTCGCTCAGTATGGAGATGCGGATCATTAGAGACAAGACCCCGGACATCGTGATAGTCGACCCCTTCTACATGCGTGCCAAGATCTTGGGCAGCGCTGGGGACCGACAAGTCGCGAGTTCATACCTCAAAGGCGTCATTCTGGCGAACCCAGATAAGGATAACTTCCTCGTGCCTTACTTTTCCGAGTAAGTCATCCCCTCACCGCCCCGTAACATATGATTTCTTAGATTTCGATCGTTCTTTTTTTTCTAGCATTCCGTGTTTTGTGCAGTGACACACATTGCACACTCATCCTCTTAAGCCCGAAATATTCCATGGCCAGGTATTTCGACTCGGACCGTCAGTCGAAGAAAAACTACACAGATATCAAGAAAGTTCTTGATGATGCTCTCCCCGGCTACGCCAAATCTGGAGGCACCTTCAGGAGGCCAATTTGTAGGTACGGCAAGCACGTGTTCACCCACGTAACGACGTTCCCCTGCGTCAAGCAGCCGCCTGGCAGTCAAAAGGATGCCTACTACGCCCTCCATCACATGCGGGCGATCGTACGGAACCATCATCAGCGTATGCTACCAAATGATCTCAAAGAATGGGCCGCACGCTTGTCGGCAATCCAGGATGAGGACATCAGACAAGAATTCTTTCGCATCCAGTCGGAGTTAGCGGACATCATCTATCAAGAAGTCCTTCGTACCTCGGGGCAGTTCTACCTCAACTATCAACCGTCCAACAGTGAAATAGAAACAACGCTACAAATGCAGGCTGACAACGACCGCACATTCATGACCATCACGAAAGACGGCAGCATCATCCATGCTCCGGTCCCTGAGTCGAGTCGAAAGTATTGATGCTATGTAGTTCTGAAATATCGATTAGCTCATGTTGTAATTAAACTTTAATGAAATTGTATGTCTCTTTAGTTTGGACAGTCGTTCAACTTATATGTAATCGATGCTATTTATTAGTAGGACCATGAACCGTGCTATTAATGTGTTTCTTTTCTCTTCTGATCCTTTTGTTGCATACTTATATATTGCTTATATATTATCTGTGAATTGCTACTAACGTTTTGTTTGTCTAGTGCATATAGATGCCGTCGTATGTCGTGTACAAGGGTGAGGTTCCCGGAGTCTACGACGACTGGGAGGAGTGTCGGAAACAGGTTCACCGTTTCAGCGGTAACTGTTACAAAGGGTACACCACTAGGGCGGAGGCGGAAGCTAGATACGCGCGCTATCTAGCGGGAGAGAGGAGGGAGCGGAGGAGGAACAGGATGAAGACCAATTTCATCGCGATGATGCTCATCATGACCGCAGCTCTCTTCTATGTGATGGTAGTTTAGATGATATCGACTTTGTAATGTGACGACAAACTCGCTACTCAGTCTCGAGACCTAAACTTGTCTAATATTTGAACTTTGTTCGCTATTTCAAATTCGGAAACTAATGTGATGAATTGTATTATGTCCTGTTTATACTTGACTAATTGTGGTGCTGTATTGTATTGTATATTCTGTGCTGTATAATTAATATATTCTGTGATGTGCAAATATCAGAAAAGCAAAAAATAAAAAAAATCCTATAATTCATAGTAGTGGCGCACCTGCCAGAACATTAGTGGCGCACCTTGCAAAATATCAGTGGCGCACTTATAGAGACATCAGTGCCGCACCTGTTGGCTACCAGGGCCCCCTCATCTGCATTAGTAGTGGCGCACCAGTAGCCATAGTAATGGCGCACTACAAGGTGCGCCACTGTTATATTGAATACTAATGGCGCACCAGGGGTGCGCCATTAGTATTTGTTATTAGTGGCGTGGTAATAGTGGCACACCTATGGTGCGCCATTAATACCCAAATGTGGTGCGCCACTAATGTGCTTTTTTCTAGTAGTGATTCGGCCTGATTGTTAGTGCAAACTCAAGCCGGCAGGAAGCCTCGAATACAGTACCGCGGGGTGAAATATATGCAATGCCGGCTCCTTGCCCACTCTTGCAAACTGAGCCGTCAAAATAGAGTTTCCATGGTACAGCCGAGACAAGGTTTAAACTGGCTCCCTGCTCCGGGTCAATCCGATGCTCAACAACAAAATCAGCTACAACCTGGCCTTTCACAGATTTGAGAGGTTCATAGGCCAAGTCATACTCGATTAACCCATATGCCCACTTGTTGATTCGCCTGCTGAGAATCGGCCTTTGAATCATGTGTTTGAGAACATTGGTCTGACCAACAACCTTACATTCACTGGATAAAAGATAATGGCGCAGCTTGGTGCAAGCATAATAAAGAGATAAGCACAATTTCTCCAAAAAACTGTATCTTGACTCGGCATCCAGCAAGCGGCAGCTTAGATATGTGATGACATATTATTTTCCTTCGGCTTCTTGAGTTAAGGCGGCTCCAATCACCCTCTCTTCAGAAGCAATATAGAGCCGGCATGGCTGCCCGTGAGACGGCGCTCTCAGGACCGGAGGAGTTGACAAGCATGTCTTTATCTTTTCAAACGCCTCTTGCTGCTCTGCCCCCCAAGTGAACTCATCATCATTCTTAAGCCGAAGAATCTGAGTAAACGAATCGACCTTCCCAGACAAGTTAGCAATAAATCGTCTCAAATAATTCACCTTGCCAAGGAACTTCTGCATGTCTCTTTTGCAAGCCGGCGCCTGCACCTTCTGAATAGCTTCAACTTTCTGCGGGTCAACCTCTATGCCATGCTCATGTATGATGAAACCCAGAAACTTCCCAGCTGACACGCCAAAGGCACATTTTAACGGATTCGTCTTGAGCCCATACTTTCTCATCCTTTCGAACGCAAGTCGTAAGTCGGCCAAATGAGTTAACCCGCCGTCCGACTTAACCACCACGTCGTCAATGTAGACTTCCAGTATGACTCCAAGAAGGTCATGAAATATCAAGTTCATCGCTCTTTGATATGTGGCACCAGCATTCTTCAATCCAAAGGTCATCACTACCCACTCGAATAAACCAACAAAGCCGGGGCAGCGGAATGCTGTTTTAGCCGAGTCCTCTTCGGCCATGAATATCTGGTTGTATCCTGCATTACCGTCCAAAAAGTTGATGATTTTTTGTCCTAAGGCGTCATTGATAAGCATGTCGGCTATTGGCATAGGATACTCGTCCTTGAGTGTAGCTCGATTTTAGTCTTTGAAGTCTATACACACCCTGATTTTTCCTGGCCCCTTCTTCTCAACTGGGACAATGTTTGAAATCCAGTACTTGCAGGGCCGGATGAATTTTGCTTTTATAAGCCGGCCGATCTCCTCCTTGACCCGGCCATATATCTGGGATTAAATTTTCGAGCCGGCTGTTTGTATGGTCTAAAGCCGGCTTTGATGGGCAACCGATGCTCAACGAGCTGGCGGCCTAACCCGGGCATCTCATGATACTCCCACGCGAAACAGTCTGCATATTCTTTGATTAGGGCGACTAACGCGTGCTTATAGCCAGCTTCTAGATTCCGGCGTACAAACGTCGGCCTTGGTACTGTGCCGTCTCCAATGTCCACCTCCTCAAGTGGGTCGGCCGACGTAAAGCCTTGCCCTAACTTATCTAAGTCACCGGGCTCTTCAATAGTCTCAAACATATCGTTCCTGTTGGCCCGATACTTGTCAAGCCGGCTTTGGAGCCACTCATCGTTGTTATCCATTTATTTGAGTCTGAGCCGGTTTTCGCCAACCGGCTTTAGAGATACTGGCATGAATCCATCCCTAGTGGCACTTAGGAAATCAAACCCGGATAGATCACACCCTGAAAGACGTGTAGCACTGGAGTGTTGCCAGTCAACGAGCGACTCGGCTAATGCAATGCATGCCGAGTCATCTGCAGGGACGACTTCCACTTCATCGTCGACCCACTGAACCAGCTGCTGGTGTAGAGTAGATGGAACGCACTGGTTTGCATGTAACCAGTCTCGTCCTAACAGCACATTATAATTTCCTTGTACCTCAGCAACAAAGAAGGCACTAGCCAGAGTCTTGCTCCCAACTGTAAGTTCCAAGCTGATAACCCCGTTGGCTTCCACTCCTTCTCCGCCTTCGAACCCCGTCTTCATCAATTCATCATTATCAAGTTGTAACTTTTTGAAGACTGAATATGGCATCAGATTGACTACAGCGCCGCCATCCACCATCATCCTGGTAACCAGCTTCCCATTGATGTGTCCTCTGATATATAAAGGCCTGAGATGCTTAACCGGTTCCTCTGGCTTCTCAAAGACGGCATTCTTGGGTCCAAAGTTAATCTGGGCGACTGTGCTGGCTTCGTCAACAGCACGAAATTCAGCATGTAGATAGTACACCATGTTGATATCCATGCTCATGTGAGTCGGCGTTTCTTCATAGTTTAGTTCTTCATCATCTTTTAACTCACCCGACGGCTCATTCATGGCCGACTCTCCTGAAACTGGTGGCTCATCTGTCGCGTGATTTAGAAGATCCTCATTATCCGCTGACTCGCCCGATGACTCATCCATGGCTGACTCTAGTATTGCCGGCTCTCCCAGCATTGATTCAGACATTGCTGGCTCACTCGCCGCCAAGTCCTCTGGTGTGGGTTCTGATGTTGCCGGCTCATCAGTTGCCGGTTTATCCTTTGCCGGTTCGTCTCCCCTTGCCAGATCTGCGGCTTCAACCTGATCAGCCCATGATGAATAAGTAATAGCCAGTATTGCAACCGGCTTTTTGTTGTTCTCCAACGCAGAGACTGTTATGCCGGGTGCTTGAGTTATCAGCTTTGTCGGCTTAGGCACCCAGACTTGAGAACGTATTATTGGACGATCCTTATTGAAATTTGCATCTCTGAGCCGCTCGGCTTCTTCTTCAGCCTTCTCTTGATTCCTCAACCTTTGCAGTTACCTTTTCTGTGTTTTGGTTAACCCGGCAGGGCACCACATTGGCTGAGTATATTTCGGGTCACGCGGTTTAGCCTGACTGAAGCTGGCCTCATGATCATTCGCTGCGCCATATGGCCCGATAATAAGTATCGGTCTGCCTTTTGCCGGTTCGACAACCGGCTCTTTTAGCTTCAGTATCTGACTGCCAATGGCAAGTAAACCGCCAGATGTACGGCTTGCCATGTTCTCTGGCTCACCCGCCTTCACACCTTGCGGCTTGACTCGCCACATTCTTCCTCTCTCTGAACTTGGCATATACTCCCTGAGCCAGTTTGTTGGCCCTAGCCGACTCTTGTCAAAGGTACTTCTTAAAGGCGGCGTGTTTGCTACAGCTGGCTTAACATGCCGACTGAACTCTGCCGGTGACCTTGATCGCTTTCCATAGGGCCGGCTTGTGCTTGAGCCGGCTTGTCTGACGTACTTGCTCATCAACATGTCCAAAGTCGGCCTGATGCGCTTGTACTTGGCGTTCGCTGTGTTGACCCTCCATTGGCCGACTTCCGGATTCTTTGGCTTAATGAATTTTCGCAGTGACCTGGGCGGCTCCTATTGTTGCCCCCTAAGCATAGGATTACTGATGGTGATCTTAATAACCTCCTTGCCGCTGGGTTCCCGACTTAGCGTCGCCTTCCTCCCAGTCACCATGTTGGCGGCTTGTGTATTCCTGGGCTCACCAACAACAACGTTAGCCTTGTTAGCTGACCCGGCCGCCTCTGGCCGAATGAGGACTTTCTTTTTCTCCAGGTCTAGTGTGTTCATTGGGAACGGCTGTTGATCAATTGCCATGCTAGCAAAACTCAATCGTCCATCATTAAGGGCCGATTGGATCTGTCGACGAAAAACATTACAATCGTTAGTAGCATGAGAGAAAGAATGATGATATTTGCAATAAGCCCGCCGCCTTATCTCTTCAGGCGGTGGTATAACATGACTGATCTTTATAACTTTATCTTTCAACAAGGCATCAAATATTTTATCACAATTGCCTACGTCGAAACTGCATTTAAATTCATCTTCCCGATTCTTACGAACCGACTTTAGGTCATCACACACATAAGGTTTGGCCTTACCCGGCCAAACAAACTCAGCAGCATAAACATCAGTTTCCTCATCTGAGCCGGCATTTCCTGCAACGGTGTTAAGCCGGCTCCGGCTCATCCGATGTGAATCTTTCGTCTCGTTGGCCCGGCTCTCCTGAACCAGAGCCTTCTCTTGCACTTGGCCAACACTCAGTAACTCATACCCCTCTAATTTCTTTTTTAAGTGGGATCGTAAACCATTAAGTACTAAGTCGGCCATATCTCTCTCAGTCATAACCAAGCTATAACACCGGTTTCTTGTGTTCCTAAACCTTTTGACATAGTCAGATACCAACTCGTCATGCTTTTGCCTAACCGATGTAAGGTGGGACAATTTTAACTCAATTTCTCCGGCAAAAAAGTGTTCATGAAACTTCTGCTCTAAGTGTAACCACGTATGTATAGAGTTAGGAGCTAAAGCAGAAAACCATGAAAAAGCAGTGCCGGTTAAACATAATGAGAACAGACGAACTTTATGATGTTCATGATTGTCTTCACCTAGTTGAGCCAAATACTGACTAATATGTTCCCATGTTGATTTATTATCCACCCCATTGAACTTAGAAAATTCCGGAACTCGGTAACCAGGGGGATAAGGTTGTAAGTCAAAGTATTCGGGATAGGGTTTAGTGTAAGTTCTACGCTTTGGCATCACCCCGAATCTATCGTAAGCCATCTGGTCCAACTCTCTCCTGAACTTAGCCATCATGTCGTCCAAGTTAGACGATTGAGCCGGCACAGGGGATGAGTTGGTCATAGGAGCGGCTTGTGCACAGAGAGCCGGATTTTGAACCGGCGCCGGCTCATCTCCTAAGCGTACTGCTTGATCTGGCTGTCTAGCCGAATAAGGTATGCTTTGGATGGGAGTCGGACATGACAACACAGGCATAAGTCGGTTATCTTTACTTTGGCTCATCGGCTGTACCTCCGATGGCCGGCTTAGCGGCGTATTTTCTCTAGCCTTACCATGTTCCGTCATCAGATCATAAACATGATGTGTGCCCTGTGCAACATGGTACTGAATTTCGGCTATTTGTTCAGGAGTAAAGAGGCTATTGCTTACAGCGGGTTGGTCGATCTTGATGCTCAGAGGTGCGTATTCTGGCTCTTTGATCGGTGAGATGACTCCCTGCCGATCTTTCTTGAAACTCGCCAGATACAGCTCCCGATCTGCTTCGTCCCGCTTCTGCCGCAGCAACTTGAACTCCTCGTCACGCTTCTTCTCCCAAGCCGCCAAGCCTTGGCGTTGTTCTTCTGACAGTTCTTCAAAAGTCGGCTTGATGATGTTGTCAGTGCTAATGCCGGCGGCGTCGGTCTTAGAATTGGTCATTGCTGTCCAATTTTTGGATCGAATCGTCCCCAGCGGAGTCGCCAAAAAGTGTGTTCGCACACGAACACGTCAACGTGTACCCGCAGAGCCGGGGGAGATGCTCCGCAACTCGCCCTGTAGGAGGCCGGCTTACAGCGCGATACGCAAGACAGTAAGCCGGCTCTTTTTAGACCCGAAGCCCCGGTTCCTCGGGAGGGACCCCGTCTGAAGTTCCGGCGACTATGGGCTGAGCTAAGCCGGATTTGACCGCTCTTATCTCTGTTGTCGATATCCGATGAACTTACGCGAAGTTGCCGAATAATGGAAGCATGAACAAGGGTTTGAGGGTAAAAAGTAGATTGTATTGATATGTCGATTGTTTGCTTAACTCAATCGGCCATCACCTCTCACATATATATGTAGATTGTATTGACTTCCCGTGCAAGTAATAGACTTCTACATGAATTACATGTTGTAATCAAAGTCAGATTCTAGCTCTAACTAGGTAAACTACGCGCCGTCTTCATCTTGGACACGGACCCTCTGCAGAGCCGGCTCACAGCGTGAGCCGCCCGGAAGCGTGAGCTACCAGAAAGCGTGAGCCGCCAGGAAGCGTGAGCCGCCCTTTGTCTTCGGTCTCCACCTTTGGCTTCTCGTAGTCAGCTTCACCTTCCCTGATTTTGTAGAGCCGGCTTACAGAGCCAGCTTACCTGAACCGGCTTTCGCAAGGCCGGCTTTTGCCCTTCGGTGTCTTTGGCTTCCTGAGTCGCCCTTTGCTCTTCTGTGTTGACGTGTGTTTACCTTGCTTCGTGCTAAATCTTGGTCATGTTCCTTTGAGCTTTTCCGGGCAATCGTCTCCTCACGTCCGGCTCGTAACTAAGCTAAGCTCGTTTGCTTCGTGATCCGCCGCTTCGCTGGTCAGCCGCCTCGCCGGGTATCGATATCGCCAGCTTCGTATCGCCTGTAGGTTCATATCTGCCGGGTCATCGTTGCCTGTCGAGTCTTAGCCTTGCCAACCCTTGATAATCCTGTGAATGCCGGGTCATCGCCACGCCGGATCATTGCTTGTCTGGCCGTTCTACTCACCGGGTCACCAGCATGCCGGGTTACCACCTCCTGGAGCGGGTCACCAAGCGTTGAGTCGCCTTCTACCAAAAATGAGTGCTAACACAATGAAGTTATATCCTACTTGTGGTGCATTATTCGGTGTTGGTTATGTTTTATGTATGCATGTGCATCATTATGGTTTCTTAGTTGGTCGCTTCTCAATCTTTTTGCTAGCCTCCATTTGTACTAAGTGGGAATACCGCTTGTGCATCCATTACCTTAAACTTGTTTTGCCAATTGTGTCCACCATACCTACCTATATGCGGTATTTAAATGCCGTTCTAAGTAAATTTGCATGTGCCATGTCCAAAACAATTCAAAAATAATTTCTCTTTTGTGTGCCCGTATCGCTCATGAAGCGGTGAGGGGTGGCCATTGAATTCCATGTTGGATATGTCATTCTCAAGATGAGTGTTTATTCACTTGTCATTGCATGAGAGTGTGGCGGTAAAAGGGATGCCCAGTCCCAAAATAAATTAAATTTCCTTGGAAAGTGTTGGTGTGGAGGGCACCCATGAATACGGCTAGCCATGGATTGTGATAAGGAAAGGTGGAAAAACAAACTCCTTCGGATGTGAATGGAAAAAAGGGGCAAAGCCTCAAAACCATGGAACGATGATGGGGAGCAAAACTTTCATTTTCAGTTTGGGAACCGCCTATGATGTATCTAGCATGGAAGGTATTGGAAACTCTAAGTCGTTCTCGTTAACGAGAAAAGCATGCCTCCCAAAATAATGTTTTCATCTCTTTTAAAAACTTGAGCTCTGGCACCTCTGTAAATCAATGCTTCCCTCTGCGAAGGGCCTTTCTATTTATTTTTATGTTGAGTCTCATCCTTCTCTTTAAAAGCACCAACTAGGGGGTCATGTGATCATGTGTGTGCATGGAGTATGATTGATATTCGAGTGTGTTTCATGAATGGATCAATGATTGAGCCTAATAGGCTAGGGATAATTTTCTTTAGCATTGTTATTTTGAAAGGCATGGTTGCTTGTTAGCATCACTTGAGTATATATGTCTTCATGTCAAACTATAGACTATTGCTTTGAATCATATAAGTCCTCATGTCTATGCTATGAAAATAACTTGATGAGTATGTTGGGTAGCATTCCACAATCAAAAATTTGTTTTATCACTTTCCTACTCGAGGACGAGCAGGAGTTAAGCTTAGGGATGCTTGATACGTCTCCAACGTATCTATTATTTTTGCTTGTTCCATGCTATTATATTATTATTCTTGGATGTTTTTACTATCATTTCATACATTTTTATATCATTTTTGGGGACTAACCTATTAACTTAGTGCCTTGTGCCAGTTCCTGTTTTCTGCCCTATTTTTGTTTTACAGAAAATCAATATCAGATAAGATCAATCCGTCCCGAAACTTTTTGGAGATTTTTTTCTACAGATAAGGATCAACGTCAACTTGGAAGCCAAGTAAGAAGCTTCCAGAGGGGGCCACATGGCACCAGGGCGCGCCCCAAGGGGGTGCGCGCCCATGTGCCATGTGGGCCCCCCTGGCTTCTTTTTCCCTACTTCCACATCTATAAATTCAGAAGAATTCCAAAACCCCTAGGGGAGCCCACGAAATACTTTTTCCGCTGTCGCAAGCCTCTGTTCTCGCGAGATCCCATCTGGAGGCCTTCTCCGGTACTCCGCCGGAGGGGAACTCATCACGGAGGGGCTCTACATCAACCTTGCCGCCTCTCCAATGATGCGTGAGTAGTTCACCTTAGACCTACAGGTTCGTAGGTAGTAGCTAGATGGCTCTCTCTCTTTGTGTTTCTCAATACAATGGTCTCCATGATCTTCATGGAGATCCATCCGATGTAATGACTTTGTGCGGTGTGTTTGTTGGGATCCGATGAATTGTGAGTTTATGATCAGATCTATCCTTGTTTTATTTGAGTTCTTCTCTGATCTCTTTTATGCATGATCTAGAATAGCCTTGTATTTCTTCTTCGAAGTTTTGGTTTGGTTTGGCCAACTAGATTGGATCTTCTTGCAATGGGAAGAGGTGCTCGGTAATGGGTTCGATTTGCGGTGCTCAATCCTAGTGACAGAAGGGGAAATGACACGCATGTATTGTTGCCATTAAGGATAAAAAGTTGGGATGAATTCTTATTTGCGTTTATCTTGACTACATCATGTCATCCTTCTTTATGCATTACTTCGTTCTTTTGAACTTAATACACTAGATGCATGCTAGATAGCGGTCGATGTGTGAAGTAATAGTAGTAGATGCAGGCAGGAGTCGGTCTACTTGTGTTGGCTGTGATGCCTATATCATGATCATTGCCTTGGATAGCGTCATAATTATTTGCTTTTCTATCAATTGCCCAACAATAATTTGTTTACCCACCGTATGCTATTTTCTTGAGAGATGCCTCTAGTGAACTCTATGGCCCCCGGGTCTACTTTTATCATAAGATCTATCTTGTTTTCTTATACAAAAATACCAAAAATATTTGCTGCATATTTTTATCTTTTATTTATTTATCAATCTATCAATGTATCATATACCTTTAATCTCGTTACTTAGCCACCGAGAGATTGACAACCTCTCGTTTGCGTTGGGTGCGAAGGTTTGTGTTTTGTGTGCAGGTGTTGTTTACGTGGTGTTGCTTGGTTCTCCTACTGGATTGATAACCTTGGTTTCTTAACTGAGGGAAATACTTACTCTACTGTGCTGCATCATCCTCTCCTCTTCGGGGATATAAATCCAACGCAGTTTACAAGTAGCAGGGCTCCACGGAAGCGGATAAGCTCCCTTCGACTCCATCTTAGGCATCAGCCAAGGATTTCACTCAGTTGAGCGGTGGGGAAGAGAGCCGTCCTTTGCGGTGAAGCATATACCTCCGGCTCCGGGGCTCCCGGCAGTCCGATGATCGTGCTACCGGACATGAGGAAGACAAAGGGATCCGCGGGCAACCATTTAGACTAGGTATTATTATACCTGTGCAGTTCAGGAGTAGCACCGCTTAGTTGATTTATAAATGTAATGAAATCCGTCATGTTTATATGAAAATCCGGTATTTTATTTGAATTCTGCCATTGTTTACATGAAATATCGCCGTGTTTGCACGAATTTCGTCCGGTTAATTGAGTTGTTGTCAGAATGTGTGCGGCTACGGTTGGATGGCGTAATTTGCGGGTCGCCGTTGGAGATGTGCCCTTCGGTCTGCGGCCTGCTCGGGCGGCGAGGTCAGACAAATAAAAATCAGCTCGTGCGAGCTCATATCCGACGCGCGCGCTGGAGGAGCACCCGAGCTCTACTTGTTCATCGGTGGCAAAGGCACGGGTGGACAAGATCCAAACAGCCCCTTCCAGCCCCACCCCTCCCAGCACATTCAATTCCCTCGTTCGCCGTGAATTTTTTCATGTGTTGTTGTTTTCAGGGATATTTTGCTGTGTGAAAACAAATTTAAATATGAACGAATAATCGGTGTCCGCGGTCTTCTGCCGGGACACGGTTGGATGGGCTCATAGTAGTAGTACTGGAGTAGTAGTAGTATAGTGGTAGGAGTAGTACAGTGTATATAGAGTATAGTACGAGTCTCATCTGACACAAATTTCCTTGGAGTCCGTGCTATAGCAAGCTACCCTAGGCTATGCTACTAGTAGTAGTAGTACCTCCATAGTGGGTACGTAGTACAGTAACTCCGTAAAATCAGATTTTCCCAAAACTAAGTCGCTCAACCTTGCTTGTTTCCCTTCCTGCCTCGTTGTTCTTCCCCATGCAGCCAGAAAAAACGAGGTCGTGTGAATAGCAATTGATTTCTCGTGTTGATTTTTTTTGCGAAATGATTACTCGTGTTGATGGCTGCATGTGTCCAGGCCATTGCATGCACTTTTTGCTTGGTGCTCGTTGGGCAATCCGAGCAGAAAAATTAGGGGGTACTACTACAGCATGCCGGACCGACCTTGTGGGGGTACCTTCATCCTGATTTATCGTTCCACATCATATTTTGTGCCAATTTTGACCATGTATTTAACTAACGAAATGTTATTGCATGTCACAAAAATCTATATCATTGAAAACTATGTTCAAATACGAATCCAACGATATAATTTTTGTTGAAATGCGCTAACATTTTGTCAATTAAATATTTGGTTAAAATTTAGCACAAATTACAAACATTCAAGCATTTCATCACATCTTTCTCTCGCTCTATCTGTCGAACAGACTATGCCAAACTCCCCTGCCTACCGCGTGGGAAAAGACCCGCCCTCGCCTTTTTTAGTCGGGATTTGTATCAATGGATCGGGCGAAGCAGCAAAAATCAAGCCGTGTCTTGTACTCCTCCGTCGTACTAAGAGTGGAGACGGACGCTTTCATAAATGTTCTACTTCCTCTCGCCGACATGTGGGACATATAGCAACCGGATCCGCGTGTCATGCACCAAATAACAGTGCAAAACAGCAGGGGGACGCACCCCAATCGTAGCGCCGCAGTAGTAGTTGTAGTAATGAGTAATGAGACGTCAAATCACAAAGCCGCACCTTTCCCGCAGACGGGCGAAGCAACCATTATTTCACACTTCGCTGAATCTGCTTCTCCATCATCTCCTTCAAGAAAACCACGTATTGCTTCTGCCATTGTTCTGCCTCAGGAGGGACGCGCGTGGGCATGGTAGTACATCTTAACACATGGGACCGCATGACAGGCCATGCTCCCCCGCACACCGCTCGGTAAAATCACCTCATTTTTACTAATCTGGATACTATCTTTAGATCAATATAGTCGGGATTTACCAAGGAGCAAAACCAAGTGGGTCATCCACCGTGTTGTTCCACGTGCGATGCAGCAAATTACAGTTCAGAGCAGCTGTTGGACTTGGAGGCACCCCGGTCGTAACGTCGCAGTGACCAGTAGTAGTAAATGAGCGATGAGGGGTCAAATCACAAAGCTGGACGGACGAAGCAACCATCATTTCACTCTAGGGCGCAGGAGCATAAAGAAAAAAGGAAAGCAATGATGCGTGGGGCAGCTACCTAGGGCGCCCTACGGTAGGAGCCTCCACTACAAATCCGCTTCTCCCTCGTCCTCTTTAGCTAGTTACTCATATTATGAGTAACATGACACATACCAATACAATATGAGTCTATAACCTAATAAATGAAGCTTTGCATGACACCACACTCATGTTACTACCCACTATGAAGGTAGTAACATAGTCTAAAAATATGTGTATGTTACTAGTGTATGTTACTCTCCATTGTGGCTAGTCGAAGAAAACCGATGATGCGTGCGGCGGGTAGGGTTTCTAGGAGTACTACGACGTGCGAGGCCCATGCCGTAGTAAATGGGAGAGGGATTGAGTTGGATTCGACACCTTAATACGGGTGGGCCGCTCGGTTTTACGGGAACGAGGCAGCATTTTGGGTTCGGGGAGCAGTGGAGATATACGTACAAAAAATTGTGGACGTAGGTTTGACCGAAAGGCAATGACACATCGGACCCGCGTTTTGATATACTGGCGGTCGCGTGAAATTTGCTACTCAAAATAATGCATAAAAGTTCCTGCAAAAACATTTATAACTAATGGGAAGTGAATGTATGCTTAAAATGAAAATAAAATAAAAAGGTAATAAAAAGAGAAAAAATGAATTGCAGTTAAAAGAATGACATTTCTAACAAAAATGTGAATGTGAACTACATATGTGTGCACGTGACCAACACATATATTGTCAATACAAAATCTAATGCAAAAAATAACTTATGAGTAACATGAACGAATTGATGATGTGGTGCTTGCATGCATAGAGTACAAAAACAATGTGATTTATGACTTGCATGCATGACGTGTTCATGTGCCATAGTTGCATGTCCAGGAAAAAAGCTAGTGGGTTGTACTAGCTATTTAGGAATAGATGATGTATATATGGAAGTTGTAGGGAAAGAGAATGCATGTATCTCAATTCCTAAGAGTAGGGATTGGAAAAGAGATGTCATTTCGTTCACATCATAGGAACTTTTCTATTGAATCTAGAGATGACATGTATCTCAATTCCTATGAGTAGGGATTGGAAAAGAGATGCCATTTGGTTCACATCGTATGAACTTTTCTATTGAATTAATCTAGGCTAATGTTTATTTTCCTTTGAAATTGTGGGAGTATAGGAATCCATTCATATGAACCAAGTGGCTCTAAAGCTATAAAAATCATATCATGTTTATTTTCCTTTGAAATGTGGAGTATAGGAATCTATTCCTATGAACCAATTGGCTCTAAAGAAAAAACTCCTATAAAAATCATATCATATAGAGTTCCTATGATATTCCTCCACACTAAAGGATGGTTGAAATTGCTGCAGGTGATACGACGGTCTTTCTTTGTACACTCCTCCCCCATCTCTATAGTTTCCTCTCGATGATGAATGAAATGATATATACTAGGTATTCTATATGTGCATTTTGTTCTACGAAAACTCGGTAAAAGTTTGGGAGGTTCGAATTTTCAGTAAAGCTATATGCACTACATTTTGGAACGGAGGAAGGAGCATACGGCAGTTGCTAACACTCACGTGGAAGATTTGTGTGTCGGAGGAGTGGCTGTTCTGTTAAATGCCATGGCAAAACTGACACTGTCGGATGCCGATCTGACGGTTCTTTCGACGTTCGTTAGGAAACTGCTTGTGGCGAACGTTTGTCAGATATGATTTACGGACACATGCATTGCATTGATACGTGCCCCTCTCTCTCACGCACACACGCACCCTCACGAGTCACGACTCTCCCCAGTCCTCTCGCACCCACCGACAATCTGTAGGTAGACGTCACACACATATGTGCTCTTCACACCCTACCCTCAGAACTTCTAAAAAATAAAAGACGTCGCACACCTTATTTTTTTAACTCACACGTCACACACTTATACTACTACTCTTGTGGCGAACGTTCTTTGCGCATAATATATTGTACTCTCACGAAGAGAAGTGGTGCACACACGCACTAGTTCTCTCAAACCCACGCGCGGGTACACGTAGTAGCGCATTTTTTTGAAGCTAGGAGCGCATTTGTTTACAAAGAGGCATCCCAATTGACATTTTTGTTAAGAATTAATTAGATATAGTTAATTATGGACAATCTCCTCCTTGTAAACCGACATGCGTTAGCCTGTTCTAACCGTTGCGTCTCTCCTTGCGCCCTCCCGAATGGATATGTCCATTCGTTCGTGTCCCTTCAGCGATATATAATGTATAGACATCATCTATGAAAGAAAGAGAGATTCATTTGTCTTCCTTGTTTCACATCAACTTTGACTCGTCTAGTTTTCAACTTCATGGAGGGTCGGGGACCACACGTGAATGATACGTACAGTACATAGTGCGTCCTGGACGCGGTGATTTGATAGTGCAACCTGGAAGCGGTGGCACGTTATTGATCGAGTTTTATTTTTACTTGAACTTTAAATGAAAATAGTGGTTCACGCCTATTCAATTTAATAACGGTTGCTACAACAAATTCACTCCACTATATATAAGCAGGAGCCTCGGCGCTTGCTTTACTAGGGTTCCTCTCTTTCACTCTCACGCTCTCCAGATCTAAACAAGACATAGGTGGCCACACACTCTCTCTCTGCTCACCGCTGGTCACAAATCTAGCCGGACCAGCTCGGCCGGGGCAGGGGTGTAGGTGCATCCTTCACGCCGTCGTCGGCGGTGACTAAGGAGACCAACAGCTGCCCGTGCGTCCCGATCGGCGGCCGTGCCGTTCTCTCCGAGACAGCGCCGGCTCGGGAGGGCCTCCGACCCCTTCTTCCTCCCTACGGTATTGTGGCCAAGATGCGGCCTCCCGAATCCGTCTTTGCCACATCCCGATGACCCTGCTCCCCACGTGGCTGCATGTGGATCTTTTTCTACTTCTGTCGGCTGTTCCAAAGCCACCTAGACTTTTACTATTATTAGAGGTAAAGCTAGTTCACATAGTCGAATCTAAGACTTGGTTCAAACAAGGAAGAAAGTGGGAAAGCTGTAGCATGAATCTAGGACTTGGTTCTAAGAGGAAACGGGGGAAAGTAGTAGATACTGGCTACCCAACTGGTCTCTTGGTTGAAAAGGGGAAGAAAGCGGGGTGGATGGCGAAGGGTGGGGGGAAGTGGACATGTCTCTTGTCGAAAAAGGAAAGAAAGCGAGTGGTGTTGGGGGGACAACGCAAATGAGAACGAGCAGGTCTAGATTTCCTGTGCTTACATAGGAAAATTTCGCCGAGGAGATAAAAATGGGACAAATGCAGACATCCTGCATGAATGTTTGCCGCTCTCAGCAACCACATCTGCCTCACCATTTAAGTGTTTTTGCAGTTACACTTAAATCTCACACCGGTAACATTGCTTTCATCCCAGTGGAACTGCACAAATTTGATTGCACATTTTGGTTGCACCGAGCACGGAGCGGACAAGAGGCATTGTGGTCTACTTATTTCTACAATAGTGGTGCTTAAATTTAGTGGAACTGCACAAGAAGTTCAGATGGTCAGTCCACTACATGGTTCAGTTCACTATTCCAACTGAGAACACAATTATAATTGCTTATTCTGGAATGAGAGAACTGAACCCTGGATGGTGGCAACAAGAAAAACCAGAGTGAACTCCAGGAAATTAAAGCGTGCCTAGGGAGGCCCTTTGCTGAGAGAAGCCTTGCTTGATTTTTCCTGTTTTGTAAACCTTCTCACAACTTTGTCTTTTGCTGTGAACTAGTAATTGTTGGTTATGTTCTAGTATGAATCATTGAGATGTATAAAATTGTTGAATTTATGAAGCCGTGTTTAATGTGAATGTTCCACATGAATGCTGGACTAGCGTGTGAACGTTTGGAATTTACACTGTGGCCTCAGTTAACTGCATGAACTGCTGTAACAAGATACGTACCCTATGTGCCGTGTATTGATTGTGAGCTGGTCAATAGCCGACTTTTCAGTGTTGAAGCGAGTTACGCCAATGTGTCGTGTTTTTGCACAACTTCTTGCAAGTGGTGTAGCACCAACAGTGTTTACATGTACTTAACCAGTCTTACGTACCCTATGTTTACGTCGGCGCACAGTTGTCGAACAAGTACTCTATTTCATCAAACACACACTGCTCGTATGATAAACTGTGGCAACTTATGTCTTACCATGCCATATTACATGAAAAAACTAGTGAGGATGCATCTGATTCGGCAACAATTACGATGGTTCTCACATGATTCACGGGCACACAAAAGTAGCACTAGTTCCCATACACGGATTCAAACAGAGTACTAGCCCCCAGAGGGCTCGACAATACGCTAGGTTCGGGTAATTAAACACAATCCAAACTACTTCAAAAACACTAGCTGGGCCAACTATTTCATGCCATCGATCTAATTTGGGATGGACACAAGACGGACCTTGCCATGAACATCATCGAGGACGCCCGGCAGCAGCTCAATCCTATCAACCTTCTTGAAGATAACCTTGTGGCCTTGCCACTCGTAAACTTGTCTGTCGAGGCATGCCACGTCATCTTCCTGCGTAAGCTTGACAAGAACAGTATGCCTCACAAACGAAGGAGTAGCTTTGAACTTCTTGTGCTTCAGTACACCCTGGACAACACGCCTGACAACAGTGTAGCTGGAATACATCTCGTCTTTGGTATAAGTGCAACTGGCTTCCAGGATCGAACAGCCTAAAAACTTTGTTTTCCCAGTGCGTATATTCAGGTCATCCGCCTCATAGCGAGTGACATGTACAACCACACAATCCTTGTCTGCATCAGGGCTCTAATCAAAACAGAAACGAATTCTGAATTACTTTCCAATATAAAAAACACGGGTTATTTAAACCACTTTGTAGAGTCAAAAGTATGCATGACAGGGAAGGTATCATGGCATCGGAGCTAATAAATCTTGCATTATTTATCACCACATACTTAGATGAAAAACCACAATCAAGATCAGCAGAGAAGAAAATCACCTTGGGCAGCTTAGAGGGGGGGGGACACATCCTCGAAAGGGGAAAACTGCTCCTGCAGAGCCACGGGGGCTGTAACCTCAAACGCGGCGTTGACCATCTCAGTAGTGGCCATGAGCGTATCTGGGGTCGGCTCGGTGGTGGCCTTCATCTTCTTGGAGCTCTCTACCTCGTGGAGATCAGCCTCCCGCGTCTGCTCCAACATCGGCAAATCTTTGCCTGGTTCTCCTTGATCCATCATGAAACTGACGAATAGAAGACAACTGAAATGAAAACACAATCGCAATGAGAATGAAACAAAAAAGAGAGTGAGGATCGGTTACTGCTTTGCAAAAGAATTTTTTTTGGAAACAAAATATACCAACATCACGGATCCGCTTACCTTCCCTTCGTTGGGAGAGAAGAACAATGGCAGATGTGAGTGTTGCTTTCTTGAAGACGATGAGGGAGAAGCGGATTCAGTGAAGAGTGAAATGATGGTTGCTTCGTCCGTCCAACTTAGACTGTGGGGAGGTGGGGTTTTCTGATATGACGGCTCGTTACTGCCGCGCTACGACCGGGGTGACTCTCCTCCTGCATACCACCTTCTAATTTGGTGGATGCCATTTGGGCCTGCGTGTTGCATGGCCCGCATGTCGGTGAACGAAAGTAAAACGACATTCAGTAGCGGGAGACGTTTCGATGACCGAGAAGGAGCCAGAAGCGGTAGTGTATCCACTGTAGTAGTAGTTAATTGTTTTTCTGGTAGCTGTAGAGTGTCTACACTGTACTAGTAGTAATTGTTTCTCTGGGCCCTAGACAAAAGAGCCCATTCACCCTAAATAATAAAATCAATTCAAAAGCCCATATTTACTTAATGAGAGGCGCTCCCCCAGCACACCGCCCCCCAAAAAAACCTGGGTGCTCTCCTTCCTACTCACTCCCACTTCAGGTCAGCTCGCTCCACTCGTACCCCTAAATTCCTCACCTCACTCCTACAGAAAACCCCAGCTCCCCTTCTTCCTCACTGCTATAGAAAATCCCAGCTCGCCTTATTCTTCATTCGCACTACAATTAGGCTCATCATTCGTTACTCTGCTCAAATCCATGAACTCGATGCAGCGCCCGCAAGGAAAATGGAGTCGGCTGACCCCAGCGCCAAGAAGATGAGGCTCCCGCCAGCGGCGACGCCTGTCGTAGATCCCGCACCCCGCAGCGCGGGGAGAAGCGGCGAGGGCCACCCCCTGGATCTGAGGAACCCGAAGAATCTCGGGCGGACCTCATCAGCGATCTCCCGGACACCATCCTTGGGGAGATCATCCCCCTTCTCCCCACCAAGGATGGTTGCCACACCCAAGTCCCCGCATCTCGGTGGCGCCCTCTATGGCGTGCTGCGCCTCTTAATCTCGATTGTCGTGGCCTATCTCTCTTTAATGATTTTGAACTCCCCGGAGCCATCATCTCCTCCCACCAGGGCTCCGTTCAACGCCTCTGCATCCCGGCATGCTACCTATGCATGCCCTGCATGATGGACGCTTGGCTGAAATCCCCTGAATTCGAAAAACTCCAGGTGCTTGAGTTGTACAATTCCCAGATAAATCACATACCACATTCCGAACGCCATGTACTTATGCCCTCAGCACCGATGTCCATCGCGCGGTTTTCCTCCTCTCTCCACACCGCCACCTTTGCGCTGTTCAAACTTCCAGACAATCTAGTACAAAAGCTTCGACTCCCACTTGTCAAAAAACTTTCACTTGCGCTGGTTCGTATGTCGGAGGCCTCATTGCACAGCATCATCAACTCCAGTTGCCCTGCCCTGGAGTGCTTGGTGCTTGTTTTGATAGTTAGAATCGGTTGTCTCCAAATAAAGTCGCCTAACCTTGTAAGACTTGCAATTTCTTTTGACGGAAGGGAGCTCATCATCGAAGATGCCCCCTCACTTTAAAGGTTGATATTTGATTCTCGTTATTCACCTTCGCAAATAACTGTCGTCTCTGCGCCTAAACTGGAGACCTTGGGTGTAATACATGATCTCTGTGCTCATTTCAAGATGGTGTTTGGCTCCACAGTTCTTCAGGTACTGTATATTATCATCTACACTTGTAATCATAAGCTGCATTTTTCATTTGTGCGCATAAGTTCTATATCATCTTGGAGTACACTTTTTCTACTAATATTGTGTTCTATGCTCAATGAAGAGTTTTTCCATGGATAGCCTATCAATGCTGCTGGATTCTGTCAAGATCTTATATATCAATATGAATACTTTTGATCTGAACAAGATTATTGGCTTGCTGCAATGCTTTCCATGTCTGGAGAAGTTGTATACAAAGGTGATAATTTCACGCACATTGGAAGCCCGTATATAGTGTATTAGAATTAACCATTCAGCTGTTGCTCTTTCGACACTCTTTCTTTAGACCTTAACCGTTTTCAATCTTCATGTCTATTTAGGCAACAGGACGGGGTAAGAAAGTTATAACCAATCGGTGGTTTCGTAAGCAAAGGGATTTTCTCAGTTCTCATGACATTCGATTGAAGACAATAACGCTGGAACGATATGTAGCCAACCATGCAAACACTAGATTTGTCAATTTCTTCCTGCAGAATGCGAGGTTACTATAGTCCATCAGCCTTAAGTTTATCAGCAGCATGGTTTTGACGGATGGGTATGTCGAAGAGCAAAAAAAGGAGTTTCAGGTGGACAAAAGGGCTTCTGAATGTGCCGGGCTTCTATTTACGACATCTTGTGGTCATGATCTAGTAAATTTTAGGACCGAGGATATTCATTGTCTGGACCTGACCGATCCATTTGATTGTGCCTGCCAAAAATAGTGGTGGAGTTAGATGTTGTTGCTCTTTTCAATCTGGTTTTTGTCTAAACCTGATTAACAATTAATCCTCGTGCTTTTGTACCGTTTGAAAGCTTGAGTTAGATGTTGTTGCCCTTTTCAACTCGGCTGTGACTGTCATTTTTCTTTGAAACAAGGCAAATTGCTTGCCATTTCCTTAATTAAGAGAGAAATATTGTAACAAATCTCAGGGAAATAACATCACTCTCGCCGGCTGCTTGACCTCACTGTGCGTTACAGAACCCAAGTGCTTAGCGCCCGCCAGCACCCACAAACTAATTTTGAACTAGCACACCAAATAGGCGGTAATTCTTCAAAAGAAAGGCTACGTGGCCGTGACAGATTTGGATTCTGACATTTGGGACCCATGAGGAGAAAGCCTATCCAAGGTGGTGTCGACTTAGTCAACAAACGATTCTGCCTACCAGCCGTTGGATTGACATCCAACATCTGTCCTGTTTCCTCTATCTCTTGTCTTCTTCGTCGAGGCGCCCAAACCAAACCACGCCGTCGGTCCCGCCTGCTCCCGCCTTCAGTGCCCGCCCCCCACGGCTGGCTGCGCCTCCACCGCCCTACCGTACCCTCAAACGTTGGCCAGTCCATCCCTCTATTCCCCCACACGTCCTGTTATTCTCCGGCGACGTTAGCCCCGAACCAGTCAACCCTCGTACTCCCCTCTGTCTGCGACTAGACTGCCGCATCTTCCACGGCTCTTGTTTGTTCCCTTCCGAGGCCTCGCCGTCGTCCTCCGCCTTGGTTCGCTCGCCCTGCGTGGTGCGCCGCCGTCTGGCGTTGTCAACGTGGTCAACAACCGAGAGGAATAAAGAGATGACTGTACGTGGAGAGGCTGACAGTAGGGACCCACCAGGGTCATGGCAGATCGCAACCAAGTGCCTTGTTATAAGTACAAGCAAAAAAAATGCTTCCTCCTAATGGTTTGACATCTATGTCCCATGCCATTGTCAACGTAGTCAATAAACGAGAGAATTACACAACGAGCGGCTGACACCAGGACCCATCAGGTCGCGCAGTTGTTATTTAGTTGTAGAGACGGGACAGGGTATCAACGGGGCTGTGTGGGGGCTGTGGCCCATCTAGCCCAGGCTTTTATTTTATGTTTATCACATGATGAGCCTAGTTGTTTTTTTCTTTCTTTCTGAAAATAGCTAGCCCAGTTGTATTTTTTTAAAGAATACCCAACAGAGGTCTACTTGCTTTTCTCAGCCATGCTGGGCTGCAAATCTTTCAAGACGAGAGGGATGTATTTGCTTGCCCAGAAAATGGGCTATAGGTAGTAAGAAATGGGCTGTAAATTTTAAAAACACAGCAAACCGGCAATAAGTTTCAATAATCATTTTTTAGAATTTTGAGATTTCAAATTCGATAGTTTTTTGTGGGTAAAATTATGTTGGATTTTAAATTGATATAAATTTATTTTTTTAATTAGTTTGAATGTTAATCGAAATTTCGGGATTAAAACAGTTCGGACCGCACCGAAATATGCAAAATTTCGTTGAATTTTTTAACCGTGGCCAGAATATGGGCTGTAATTCGCTTCATTAATAAAAAATGGGGCGGGGGGAGACCCCTTTTGTTAAAAAAGTAGAATATGGGTTGTAATGCTAACAAAAATAATATGTACTTCCCCTAAAAAAAGAATATGTGCTTGAAAAAGAATATGGGCTTCACAAAGCAAATGGGCTGTTAATTTATTCGAAATAATGGCAGATGGGCTGTATGCTGTTTTCCACATATTTGAGGCTCACTTGTGGGCCTACTAGGTTGACGTGTACGCTTTCCTAAAGAAAATAGGTTGACGCGTACGCAAGACCGTGTCAACTTAGTCGACACACGAGAGCAGTGACTGTTGGGTGTTCATCCAACGGCCGTCGTGCTTCTTCAATCTCTAATCTTCGTGCTCCAGCCGCCCAAACCAACGCCGGCGGGACTGCTTGCTCCCGCCTCCCGTGGCCGGCTGTGCTGACGCGCAGGCCTCACCGCCCCACCCTACTCCCATCGCTGTCCTGCTCATCCCTGTACTCACCCAGACCTCCTGTTATTCTCCGGCGACGGCAGCCTCACAGTGCAGCCGAACCAGTAAACCCTCGTACTCCCATCCGCGTCGGAAACAACTGTCGAGTCTTCCCCGGCTCCGGGTCATTCACTTCCTAGGCCTCGCCGTCGTCCGCCGCCTTGGTGCTCTCGGCACGGCGTGGTCAACGTAGTCAAGGAATGACTTCCATCGGAAGAGGACTGTACGTGAACAGGTTGACAGCTGGGTCCACGGCCGCATGAAAGGAAGTGCCTCCTTATTACATGCAAAATAATGATTCTCCACCTGACATCGGGGACCCACCGGAAGGGCATCTGTATTTTGCGAAAAAAAACGTTTCTCCCACTAACAGCTGGGACCCACCAGCTATATCTTCGCACGAAAGGAAGTGCCTCCTTATTAAGCGAAAAATAAAGATTGCTCCCCATGATAACTGGGGCCACCATATTTGGAGGCTGACTTGTGGCTCTACTGAGTTGACGCGTACGCAGGGCTATGTCACCTTAGTCAACAAACGATTCTATCAGTAGTGACCGTTGGATGATAATCCAACAGTCGTGTTGCTTCTTCAACCTCTGATTTTCTTGCTCCAGCCGCCCAAACCAACGCCGTCGGGCCCGCGTGCTCCTGCCTCCCGTGGCTAGGGATAGCTTTCTTTAGTGTTGATATTTTGAAAGAAATGGTTGCTTGTTAATATGCTTGAGTACTGATGTCTTCATGTCAATTATAGACTATTGATTTGAATCATCTAAAAGTCCAAATGTCCATGCTACTAAAGAAAAGAATATGTGATGAACATGTTAGGTAGCATTCCACATCAAAAATTCTGTTTTTATCATTTACCTACTCGAGGACGAGCAGGAATTAAGCTTGGGGATGCTGATACGTCTCCAACGTATCAATAATTTTTTATTGTTCCATGCTGTTATATTATCAATCTTGGATGTTTTACATTCATTTTATAGCAACTTTATATCATTATTTGGGACTAACCTATTGACATAGTGCCAGTGCCAGTTGCTGTTTTTTGCTTGTTTTTTACTTTGCAGAATATCCATATCAAACGAAGTCCAAATGCCGCGAAACTTTTTGGAGATTTTTTCTGCCCAGAAGGGACCCAGGAAGCCCAGGAGGTGCACCAGAGGAGGCACGTGGGAGCCACAAGACACCAGGACGCGCCAGAGGCCCCTGGCGCGCCCTGATGCCTTGTGGGGCCCACGGGAAGCTTCTTGTGACAACCCGGATGTAATGCGTGAGTTTCATATGCCATTTTAATAAAACCATGTTGTTGCCATGATCATGTTGTGTGCCTTTTTCATATTTTGCTTCTTGCATCATGTTCATCTTTTATTATATTGCATTGTGACATCCTTGTTTGTTTGCCATGGTCGTCTCACTTGCTTTGTTATATGCTTCATGATGTGATACCCTTTGTCATTTTTGTTGCATTTGCATCATGATCATCATGTGGGTTGGCATTCATGTTGATGTGTTGCTTGTGTGCTCTCCATCTTCCCCTCCTCCTACTATAGTGGTTTGCATCTTCATCTTTCCATCAAGATTTTCCCCCAAGTGCACAACCTATCCACTTCTTCCTTTCTTTCAAATATTGGCTTTCATGCGAAGTGACATTTTTGATTTCCTGCCGCAATTAAATGTTCAACATTTGCCTACAAATCCCACACCTTACCTACAACCTCTCTGCCAAATCTCAGCTCAATTGGACTTGTTTTGGTTGGGTTCAAAAATGGCTCAAGTTTGAATTTAATTCAAACTTGAATTATTTTTCTATCCTTAAAAATGCCCAAACCAGTTTATTCAAATCCTGCAAAAATCTAGGAGTCCAGGGATATCCTTGTCTCAGTCCCACACCTCTTCATTATCACTGTGCATTTCTTTCCTCTATTTTTCTGTTTGAAGAAAAGAAAGGAAAGAGAAGAATGCATAGAGGGAGAGATGCAGCCCACTTGGCAAGTCCAAGCCCACAACGCCATAGCCCACCTCACTTACCTTTCAACCCAGACAGCCCACCAGCGCCCCCAGCCCCTGTTCATCTCCCTCCTCCCGTACGGCAGGACATCCACCAGAGCCACGTAGGCCAACCCTTGATTTGATGGCCGGGAGCTCCCGAAGCCTTCCTATAAAACCAGCCCCTACCTCCTAGGGTTCTCCTCTGTCCATTCCACCCTTCTCTTCCTCCTGCCGCCGCCAAGGTAAGTCCACCCACGCTCCCGCCGACAACATGGCTGAACCGAGCTCAAGCTCGAGCCCGGCTTGACCCGTGCCTCCTTCGTCCTTCTCTCGCTGCGGGAGTCACCGCGACGACCTCCGCCACCCGTACCCGCAGAGCACGGCCCGGAGCTTCCTCCGCGACGTCTTCGATGTCGTCTTCTTCCTCAGATCCGAGAACCGCCGGCGATCAACTCTTCTTCTTGCTTCCTCCACTGCGTCTCCGAGCCGACCGACTCCAGCAAGCACCCCACGGTGAAGCTCCGCTCCTCCCCATCTCTCTCTCTCTCTGGTCTCGTTGTCCGCTTATCCGTCGATCCGCGCAACCCCAAGGCCGTCCACACACCAGCGCGTCACCTGTGGCTCGCGCACATCACGCAATAGGCCAGAGCAGTGCCCCGCAGCCCGGGCTCGTCCTGCAGCTCGCCCCTCGCCGATGCCACCGTGTTTCATGGTCATGGCCACAAGCTCGCGGAGATTCTACCGCGTACGCCCATGCCACGAGTGCTAAGAGCACGCACCGCACGCCCGTGTAGCATCTACCTTCCCTGTTTCTCGCACAGCCCGCTGCTTGCCCTGCTTCTCACCCGTGCCCGCCAAGCTACTGTCGTCGCCCGCCGTGCCGTGCCTGGGTCGAGCGCGAGCTCGAGGTCGAGCCACTGTACGCGCGCATCCTGTAGCTCCACCCTCACCTTCTTCCGCACCCCCTACGGCCCTTTGTAGCCGCGGTTGCCGCTGTTGTGCCCGTGTGCGTCGCCGCAACCATCGTGAGCATCCATGGCTCCAAGCTCGGGCATTTCTGATGCTTTTTTCAAGTGGCATTAGTAGCCCTCTTGTTTCACTAACACAGCCTTCGCGTAGTGGTCAGTGCATAGCGCACACACCAGGAGGTCCTGGGTTCGAATTCCAGATTCCACATTTCTTTTTTCTTCTTTCTGCTGCGCCCCTGTTTTAAATCATGTACACCTTTGCACTTGGGCCAAAATCCTCCTGGGCCGCTGCACAGTGCTGCTTCTGGCCCGCGTATGTTTTTTTCCCTTCTCTGTGAATTCAGCTATTTTTATCCAGTGCATTGCATAATTACAGAAATGACATTACTTTGCATTGCTCAAAATTAAATAACCGTGCATCGGATTTAAACAAGCCATATATGTAAAATGTTTAGACTTTCATTTAGTTTCACAATATCTAACTTCCATGCATGATAAATTGTTTAAACTTGCTGTTTGCATCAATTTGCATAAATGTCATGCTAAAATGGTTTATTTCATAACTAAATAACCGTAGCTCCGAATTAAATGTTCTATATATGTAAATGGAGTAGAAAAATGTGTAGATTCACATGGCACACTTTATATTTCTGTTTGAAAACAATAAAATACGGTTTTAGGCAGAATAGTAGCAAATTCAAAACAGGCCGCTGCACAGTGCTGCTTCTGCCCCGCGTATGTTTTTTCCCCTTCTCTGTGAATTTAGCTATTTTTATCCAGTGCATTGCATAATTACAGAAATGCCATTATTTTGCATTGCTCAAAATTAAATAACCGTGCATCGGATTTAAACAAGTCATATATGTAAAATGTTTAGAATTTCATGTAGTTTCACAATATCCAACTTGCATGCATGATAAATTGTTTAAACTTGCTATTTGCATCAATTTGCATAAATGTCATGCTAAAACGGTTTATTTCATAACTAAATAACCGTAGCTCCGAATTAAATGTTCTATATATGTAGATTAACATGGCACACTTTATGTTTCTGTTTGAAAACAATAAAATATGGTTTTAGGCAGAACAGTAGCAAATTCGAAATATGCATGTGGGGTTTTTTCGGAATTGTTATTTGTGTTTCTGGCCTCATTTAAACTTCCTAAATAGGTAGTTTGCATATTCTTCACCTCTTGCCATGTTAACCAACATTTAATAATGATGAGTAACAACATTTAATCTTGTCTTGCATATACTTGGTTGTGCATCATGCCATGTTGTGTTGTTTGTTTACCGAGCTGTTTGCTTCTTTCCGGTTATGCTTTTTCTCGATAGTTCCGGTTTCCTTGCGATTGTGAGGATGCGTTCGACTACGTTGGTTCGTCTACTTCATGAACTCGATCTTCTTTCGAGCGGGATTTCAGGCAAGATGACCATTACCTTGGATATCACTACTATATTTGCTTTGCTAGTTGTCTCGATGCTATCGCTATGTCGCGCTACCTACCACTTATTTGCCAAGCCTCCCAAATTGCCATGATCAGCCTCTAACCTTTTCCACCATCCCACCAAACCATTGTTTGGCTACGTTACTTCTTTGCTCAGCCCCTTTTATAGCGTTGCTAGTTGCAAGTGCAGTTGCAGGTTGTTCCATGTTGGGACATGGATATCATGGGATATCACAATATCTCTTATTTAATTAATGCATCTACATACTTGGTAAAGGGTGGAAGTCTCGGCCTTTTGCTTGGTGTTTTGTTCCACTCTTACCGCCCTAGTTTCCATCATACTGGTGTTATGTTCCTTGATGAGCGCTCCTAACACATGCGGGTGTATGGGAACCCCCTGACCAATCGCTTAGGAAAGAACTCTTCCAACAAGGCCCAACATTGGTTTTAAAATTTGCCAACATAATAATATTGATAATTAATTAATTAGCATGGGGGGTCACGTCCCCGAGGATTCTTAATTCGACATAATACAGGCGGGCCGGTGCTGATGGTGCTGGTCCAAACTGGGCGATGTCCGGCGCCCCCTGGGCAACCAGGGTCTCAGCCAACCCAACGTCTTGCCCATCCGGTGTGCCCTGAGAACGAGATACGCGCGGCTCCTATCGGGATTTGTCGGTACACCGGGAGGTCTTGTTGGTTTAGTTTTCACCTTTGAGGAGAGGCAGGTCCATCGGAATTCCTTATCGTAGGCATCGTGTTTTTCATGGTGTGAGGATGTTCCATCGGATCCGCGTGGTAATTTATAATGGACCACTTGGAGCACCCCTGCAAGGTTAAATCTTTTCGAGAGGCGTGCCCGCGGTTATCTGGCGACTTGAAAATTTATGATATCTGGTTGTAGAGAACTTGACACTAAACCCGAATTAAAATACACCAATCGCGTGTGTAACCGTGACCGTCTCTTTTCGAGGGAGTTCGGGAAGAGAACACGGTGGGGTTATGTTTGACACGTAAGTAGTTCAAGATCACTTATTGGTCATTACTAGTTTGCGACCGTTATGCGTAGTTACTCTTCTTATTCTTGTACTCGTAAGTTGGCCACCATATAATGCTTAGTGCTTGCTGCAACCTCACCACTTAACCATTCCATACCCATTAAGCTTTGCTAGTCTTGATACCCATGGTAATGGGAATGCTGAGTCCTTGTGGCTCACAGATTACTACAACAACAGTTGCGGGTACAGGTAATGCGATGATCTGATGTGAGAGTGATGCTTTCTTATTTTGGAGTTCTTCTTCTACTTCATCTTCTTCAATCGAGGGATAGGTTCCTGGTCGGCAGCCTGGGCTAGCAGGGTGGATGTCGTTTGTGTTTTTCGTTTGATTTCATCCGTAGTCGGACGCTGCTATTCTGAATGATGTTTGATTTATTCATTTGGCAATTGTATGCCCTTGTATTTATCCCCATTTGTGTTGTATATGGTACGATATAATGATATCCACCTTGCAAAGCGTCTTCAATATGCGGATCTATCCTTGGTGGGACCTTCGAGTTCCTCTCGGATAGGATCGCATATTGGGCATGACAAGTTGGTATCAGAGCCTCGACCGACCATAGGAGCCCCCTTGATTGATCATAGTATGGCCGTTGTTGAGTCTAGAAGAAAAACTATTTCGGAGTCTAGTTATATCGGAGAGTAGGAATTCTTTTTACTTCTTATCCCCTTCGTCGCTCTGGTGAGGAATCGTGATGTGGGTGTTTGATTCTACTACTCTTCCCCTTCAAATTTTCTTTAGGATCTCACGGGTATTATTCGATCGTTGCGATGTCAATCCTTTTCAACCGGTGCACTTCTCTTCAAGTTATTCCATCCTCGTCGTCTTTTGATAGATCGATTCTCAGTTTTCTCAACGGAGTTTGTTTCCCGATCCGAAGTTGTTTTTCTTTTCCCACCCGCCCACCCTTTTTCTTCACGGAGACTGAAGTCTGGAATTGGGCATCCATTTTAGTCATGTGAAGCCTCTTCATTCTTTCCTCAATTGTTTCAACCAGTGAATTCTCATCTAGTTCATCATTGTTCGTCTCGTTTTCTTTTCCGGTGGATTCAACTCAAGTTTTTCGGGTTGATCATATTCCTTTCCTTGGCTCAAATGTTTCCCCTTGAGTGGGCCCTAACCCACAGGTTTTTTCCCAGGATCTTACTCGGCCCTTCTAATTTTTACGGAGTTATTCTCAAATTCTTTTCAAAGTTTGACGTAAGAATGAATTTTCATCAACCATATGCCTTCTCTAGGATCGCTTTTGAATTCTTTTCATCCTTCGCTCAACATTTCTTTTCTTCATTGTTCCAGAGTATCACAATAATTTTGGTGGTGTTTCTCGTCGTCATTCTTAGCGTTGAAGAACAAAGAAGAATTTCTCCTAAATCTTGATCCGTTCTCTTGAAGATTCATGGTTCTAGCTTCATGCCATCCTCATAATTGTTTTTGGTTGTGAGAATTCTTTTCATACCCATCCGAAGCATTTCATGAGTTCTTTCCATTTTATTCCTCTGAAGGCCATCATTTCAAAAGATTTCTTCATTCTCATCTTTCAACTTCATTTCCATAAATCTTCTCAATTCATGCCTGTTCGTTCGTCTCCATATTCTTCCGGTGCACCGTTCAAATATTCTCTAGTCAGCTCGTGATCTCTTCCTTTTCTTGTATTTAAGTTCCCTCAAGTATCTTTGTTCGTTTCTAATTCTTACCGGCGTTTCATTCTCTTTATTCATCCGTTTTCAAATTCTTACGATGGTTTGTTTAAGATTCCTCTTCCGTTAGTACCGTATCAACTCATTCGTTCTTTCCAATCCTACCGGTGGTTCGTTGAAGACCTTCCCAAGTTTGCGCTATATCTTTCTTAACCCTTTCAACGAGAATAAGTGGTATGCCAAATCCGTGCTTGTCATCAATTTGAATTGGTGAAGGATACGCATAACATAATTCTTATTCTTCTGTCATCTAAGTGATTAATTCCTTTTTCCGGAGTTCGTCATGGTATCAATTTCTCAATTCTATGTTGTTCATCTTTTCTTTTCCGGAGTTCCGAGTTTTCTCATTATATTGTCACGAAGCTCCATCTAAATCATTGCAAGCTTTCAATTCTCGTTCTTTCAATCTTTGCTTCTTTTCCATCATCCTTCTATATCCGAAGTCTTCCAAGAGATTTTCTTTCATGGTGGTTCTTTAAGGATTCAGTTCATTTTCGGAGTGTTATTCAAGATTCTTGTTGGAGGAGCTCAAGAATTCTTCATCTTGCATTTCGAACTACAATTCTTTCTACCTTATCTTTGAGGTGGTGGTATGTCGTTCTTGACAATTTTCCTTCGTGTTTCATGATTCACAAGTTGTCAAGAATGAGATATTTTAAACCCATCATTTCGTCTTCGTCCAGGAGATATTTGCAACCCATCAATCTCTTTGTTGGAGTTATCTTGGTGTAGATTTCACCTAAAGCCTTCCCTAAGGAGTGTTGCTATTGTGGTGAGTATCCATGATCCAAGTTTTCTCCTATCATCTCGGAGAAAGAAGTTTTCATCTCTTCGTTGATCTCAAGCAAGCAATTGTTTCCGTTAGTGGCAGAATTTCACCTCTAGTTTTGAGATGTTTTCATAAGTCCACGAGGAGTATATCATTTGATTGTTGACTCTTCAACAACTCTGCTCAATCCTTGCTTGCAAGATTGCTTTCCAAGTTCATTGGTGGCAGAAGTTGGTATTTTCTTCTTCGTTGTTTTCTTTCCAATGATCTAGCTTTTACTCTTTTGTTCCGGAGGCTTTGTGATTTGCTCCCATCGACCCATCATCTCATTTTACCAAAGATCATGTTCTTTCCTTGCTTATCCACTTAACTGAGGTGTTGTGTCATCTTTTCAAGTTCTTTTCATCTTATCAAGTTTTGCTTCTCTTTTCAACCAGAGTGCAGTTTGAATTCTTTCTTTCTTGTTCCTTGTGTATCTCATTTCAACCAAAGTGGTTTCAAATCTTTCTTGTCCCTCGTGCTATTCTTCATGTATTTGCAGCCTTCTAAGGTTCCTTGCTTTCACTCTTTTGTCAAGAAGCAACCTTATTTTAACTCTTCCTCTTCTGCTTTTCATTCCTAGAACTCGGGGCGAGATCTCTTGTTAGTGGGGGAGAGTTGTAACAACCCAAATGTAATGCATGAGTTTCATATGCCATTTTAATAAAACCATGTTGTTGCCATGATGATGTTGTGTGCCTTTTTCATATTTTGATTCTTGCATCATGTTCATATTTTATTATATTGCATTGTGACATCCTTGTTTGTTTGCCATGGTCGTCTAACTTGCTTTGTTATATGCTTCATGATGTGATACTGCCTTTGTCATTTTTGTTGCATTTGCATCATGATCATCATGTGGGTTGGCATTCATGTTGATGTGTTGCTTGTGTGCTCTCCATCTTCCCCTCCTCCTACTATAGTGGTTTGCATCTTCATCTTTCCATCAAGATTTTCTCCCAAGTGCACAACCTATCCACTTCTTCCTTTCTTTCAAATATTGGCTTTCATGTGAAGTGACATTTTTGATTTCCCACCCCAATTTAATTTCAACATTTGCCTACAAATCGCACACCTTACCTACAAACTCTCTGCCAAATCTCAGCTCAATTGGATTTGTTTTGGTTGGGTTCAAAAATGGCTCAAGTTTGAATTTAATTGAAACTTGAATTATTTTTCTGTCCTTAAAAATGCCCAAACCAGTTTATTCAAATCCTGCATAAATCCAGGAGTCCAGAGATATCCTTGTCTCAGTCCCACATCTCTCCATTATCCATGTGCATTTCTTTCCTCTATTTTTCTGTTTGAAGAAAAGAACGGAAAGAGAAGAATGCATAGACGGAGAGACGCAACCCACTTGGCAAGTTCAAGCCCACAACGCCACAGCCCACCTCACTTACCTTTCAACCCAGACAGCCCACCAGCGCCCCCAGCCCCTGTTCATCTCCCTCCTCCCGTACGGCAGGGCATCCATCGGAGCCACGTAGGCCAGCCCCTTGATTTGATGGCCGGGAGCTCCCGAAGCCTTGCTATAAAACCAGCCCCTACCTCCTAGGGTTCTCCTCTGTCCATTCCACCCTTCTCTTCCTCCTACCGCCGCCAAGGTAAGTCCACCCACGCTCCCGCCGACGCCATGGCCGAACCGAGCTCAAGCTCGAGCCCGGCTTGACCCATGCCTCCTTCGTCCTTCTATCGCTGCGGGAGTCACCACGACGACCTCTGCCACCCGTACCCGCAGAGCACGGCCCGGAGCATCCTCTGCGATGTCTTCGACGTCGTCTTCTTCCTCGGGTCCAGGAACAGCCGGCGATCAACTCTTCTTCTCGCTTCCTCCACTGTGTCTCCGAGCTGATCGACTCCAGCAAGCACCCCACGGTAAAGCTCCGCTCCTCCCCATCTCTCTCTCTCCGGTCTCGTTGTCCGCATATCTGTCGATCCGCGCAACCCCGAGGCCGTCCGCCATGGCCGACCAGGGGAACGAGTTCAAGCTCGTGCGTTGCATCATTTGCACATGCACACACACCCAACACCCGAGCCCTCCAGCACATGCACGCCCCACCGCCACTATCGGTGTACTAAAGTTTGGGTCCTTTAGTACCCCATACTTGTGCACGGACGGTTGTAGCCATACCAGCGGCAAGGTCTGCCGGAGGACAGCTGGAAACAAGTACAAGATTATCAAGAAGGCGTTCAAGCCAATGATCAGAAGACCGAAGGCTGGGTTCCCGGCAAGATCCTTGCCGGGAAGGCTCGCGAAGGCCCGGCAAGGCCTCACGCCCGGCAAGACCTCGCACCCGGCAAGATCCCTCCGTACTGCCACCGCTCCAGCGCAGCGACCAGTTCGTCGTTTAGGGCTTGTCCTCCTGGTTGCGTGTCATGGTACTGACCGCGGATGGGGTTAAGCGGTGCCGATGGGACGGCTCTTTTTCCGTCCCCAAGAAAGTAAGGGACAGCTAAGTAGAGCATTAAATGCGTTTGTCCTAAGACGTTTGTCCTAAGACGTCGGTGATAATCATGAAACACTGTAGTAACTTTACACCTCTTTTACTGCTGTCTGCCACTGTTGGTGACCCCTTGGACGTATAAAAGGAGGCCCAAGGCGTAGCTACAGAGGAGAGGACCCTTTTAGCCCATTCTACATGCGTAGCTGCTTCTTGAACACACTGTTCATCGCTAGCGCTCCGTGTACTTGAGCTTAAGAACACCCATAATAAACCAAAGCAGGAGTAGGGTTTTACGCTGCTCAGCGGCCCGAACGTGGGTAAAAGATCCCCGCGTTGATCGTTGGATCCGCTCTTTGTGTACATCTCTTCCCTAGCCGAACCATAAAAGGGATCCACGCGATCCCATAGGTGTCGTACGCCCACATCTTTGGCGCGCCAGGTAGGGGAAGAGGTTGCGCGAACCCAATCTAGCGGTTAGCACGCCAGTTCTTGATCACTTTCATCACCATGGCTCCCAGGAAGAAGGGCGCTACGGCGGTTGATCCATCTGCGTCCAGCCTCCCCGTACCCGCACAGACGGGTGATGGCGTGGGTGCTGGTGGAGGAGGTGGAGGTCTTGAGCCTCCGCGACATTCTGGCGATCCGAGCCAGGCGAGCGCCAGGTCTAAGGACGGAGCCGTGCTACCTACGGGTGGCGCAGCGAACTCCAAGGACGGGACGGCGCCTTCCAAGACACCCATGCGGGTGCATGCGCCGCGGCCTTCTCAGGTCGCGCGCGACGTGCAGCACCACGACGTTGGTGGTTCCAGGCATCCCCATGGAAAAACCCCTGCGCATCAGTCCCAAGATGCGCGGGGCCAAGATCCACGCCAACACGCCGGTGGAAGCCGCACGCGGTTGCACGACCATGGCGGTGCTCCTTCTAACTCCGTTAGGAGTCAAAGCACCTCACGTTCTTCGCATCTTTCGCCGCCGCGTACACCAGCAGAAGCGTTGGCGCGAGCTCAGCTGCTCCTAGACTTTCCTCCCGCTGCGGAGAAGCTAGACGAGTGGAGATCTGCTATTCAAAGCCTCATCGGCTTTGCTAATGATGACAGGCCGCAGCAGGCAGAGCCTTCGCGGCGGCAGTCCACTGGGCCGGTGCGTGCTGATGGCGAGAAGACCGGAGGTGGTACGACTACGATGCGCTCCCCTCAGCCACGACAACAGCGGTCGCTAACTCGGCGGATTGACACCCGTGATGACGATTCCACGGCGTCGTCTGATCCGCGGGTTCGCCGCAACCAACGTCAAGTTCTTCGGGAACGGAACAAGGAAGACGCTTGAACTACCATCGAGCGGTGACGGGAAGCGCGCCGTCAATCCGATAGGCGCGCGGGACCCACTATCGACGAGCCTGTGCCAGGGTATCCTGGTAGCCTGCCTTACGAGGTGGGCTGTCCAGCATTTACTCGGGAGCTGCGGCCAGTCCAGTGGCCCAATTCCCGGTCTTTCAAGCCGGAGGTGCTGGAGAAATACAACGGCAGGACTCACCCGTCAGAGTTCCTGAGCATCTACACCATTGCGGTGCAGGCTGCCGGGGCTCGAGACGACAAGATACTTGTCAACTACTTCCCGTTGGTGCTTAAGCCCAATGTCAGGTCGTGGTTGATGCATCTGCCGGAGAACTCCATTTCCTCCTGGGCAGATTTATGTCATGAGTTTGTTGGCGCCTTTACTGGAGGCCACCAGGCTCCTGGCCAGGAAAGTGATTTACATCTCATCCCCCAGAAAGATTGCGAAACCTTGCGCAAGTACATACAGAGATTCAGCCGTATACAGCACAACATCCCAGACGTTCATCCTGCCACTGTTATCAACGCCTTTCACCAGAATGTGCGCAACCGCAAGATGCGGGAAGAACTAGCGATGAACAAGGTCAGGGATGTCGCCGAGCTCTAGGCTCTGGCTGACAGATGTGCTCGGGCCGAAGAGGGAAGGAGACTCCCCGGCGAGGACGCTGGCGCAGGAGTCGATTCTGAAAGCGAAGACACCACCACCCCAACGAAGAAAGGCCGACGGAGGAACAGGAAGAGCAAGAGCAAGGCCGTGCTTGCCGTCGAGGGATCCGGCAACACTGGCACCGCCAAGAAGGTCAAGACTGATGGCCCCGGCAAGGAGGTTGCCGGGTGTGCCACATGTCAGGCCTTGGCGGCTGCCGACAAGCCGGAGGGCTCCGCCAAGCAGTACTGCAAGATCCACCGCACCAAGGGCCACTATCTCCAAAACTGCCGGCAAGTTGAGGAGCTTGTCGAGAAGCAGAAAGCCGAGTATGAAAGGCGAGACAAGGAGAAGGCCCAGGATGGCGCTGGGGGGTCTGGCAAGAAATGCGGTGGTCGAGGAGGTCGCCGCGGTAAGGCCAAGCAACAAAAGGAGAGGCCCGCTCAAGGCCGCGACAAGGAACAGGGGGGTGATGATGATGATCAAGAGGGCGACGAGTCCAGCGAGCACGGGTTCCAGAAAGCTATAGAAGCCATGTGCGTTGACGGAGGCGCCTTGTTACATTCCTCTCACCGCCGACTCAAATAGTGGGCGCGCGAGATTAATGCGGCAGAGCCCTCGGTCGATGCCCGGAAACCACTGAAGTGGTCCCACACGCCTATCATTTTTTACGCCGAGGATCACCCTGATCGTACAACTACGGTCGGGTGTTTGCCATTGTTGGTTTCACCAACGATCCGCAACCTCAAGGTGACAAAGATGTTAGTTGACGGTGGGGCTGGTTTGAACTTGATCTCGCCTGATGTGATCAAAAGATTGTAAATTCCTGATGAAGATCTCGAGGAAACGGGCACGTTCCAAGGGATCAATCCAGGAAGGAGCCAGCCGAAGGGCAAGATCACCCTGCCAGTGAAGTTTGGTAGTGAGCTGAACTACAGAACGGAGAAGATCGTCTTCGACATTGCCAAGATTCCATTGCCATATAATGGGATTCTTGGTCGCCCGGGGCTGGCCAAGTTCATGGCGGCATCACACTACGCCTATAATACACTGAAGATGCCCGGGCCGATGAGTGTCATCACTATCAACTCCGACAAGAAGGATGCGCTTATCTGCACCGACCAACTCTACCGGGAGGCAGTTGCAGCACTTGCCGCCAAGGCACTTGCTCCTGCCGCTGAAGCTCCCGGGGGGAAGAAGAAGACCGGCTAGACCTCTAACACACACTCCGGCAAGCGCACCTCCTTGGAGTGCTGCGCTCCCGTCGAGGAAGTACCAGAGAGATCCATCGGCCAGAGCAAGAAATCCATGGCAGCTCCACCAGAAACTAAGAAGGTGCCCGCCAAGGAGGATGGTACGGGAGGAACTTTCACCATAAGTTCCACCCTCGATGACAAATAGGAAAGCGCGCTCATTGCCTTCCTGCGGGCGAATGTCGATGTGTTTGCATGGCAACCATCTGATTTACCCGGTGTTCCCAAGGAGGTAATCGAGCACCACCTTGCTGTCTGTCCTCACGCGTGGCCCGTCAAGCAGAAGGTCAAGAAGCAGGCTTTGGAGCGGCAAGAACTTATTGCCGAAGAAATTAGAAAGCTGGAAGCGGCAGGTTTAGTCAGAGGAGTGCTCCATCCAACATGGTTGGCCAATCCGGTTGTAGTGCACAAGGCGAATGGTAAATGGAGGCTGTGTATTGACTATACTGATATCAATAAAGCCTGTCCAAAAGATCCTTTCCCCTTGCCGCGCATCGACCAGATTGTGGACTCCACTGCTGGCTGCGATTTTTTGTCATTTCTTGACGCATATTCAGGCTACCACCAGATTTTCATGTCAAAGGAAGACGAAGAGAAAACCGCATTTATCACCCCATGTGGCACGTATTGCTTCATACGCATGCCTTTCGGGTTGAAAAGTGCTGGTTCAACGTTTGCAAGAGCGGTCCAGATTGGTTTTGAGCCCCAGCTACATAGAAATATGGAAGCTTATATGGATGACATAGTGGTCAAAACCAAGGACAAGGCAACACTCATACAAGATATAGAAGAGACATTTGCAAATCTGCGCAGGATCAATCTGAAGCTCAATCCTGGGAAGTGTGTGTTTGGCGTTCCATCCGGCAAGCTTCTCGGGTTCTTTGTGTCTCAACGTGGAATCGAAGCAAATCCCGACAAGATCAAGGCAATTGAGCAGATTGAAACACCGAGACGTGTCAAAGATGTGCGTCATTTTGTCAGCTGCGTTGTTGCTCTGAGCAGGTTCATCTCCAAATTCGCTGAGCGCGCCCTGCCCTTTTTCAAAATCTTGAAAAAGGCAGGACCGATGAAATGGACTCCGGAAGCGGAGGCAGCGCTGCAGGACTTGAAGAGATACCTCTCCTCTCCGCCGACACTAGTCGCGCCTAGGCCACAAGAGCCGTTGCTGCTATATCAAGCGGCAACGAATCAAGTGGTTAGTGCTGCATTAGTGGCGTAGAGAGAAGTAGATGAAGAGGCAGCGGCAACGGCAAGTCCGTCAAGAGACAAGCTAGGACTATCCCCAGCAGAGTCTGGTGCCGACAAGACAGGATCTGCGCAGTCAAATGAAGCAGTGCAGAAGAAGAAGATGGTGCAGCGCCCAGTCTATTTCGTCAGCTCCCTGTTGCAGGGGGCCAGGTCAAGATATTCTGGCATGCAGAAGCTGCTCTTCGGCCTCCTTATGGCCTCGAGGAAGCTGCGCCACTATTTCCAGGCACATGAAATCACCGTTGTCACTCGCTTCCCGTTGCAGCAGATTTTACGAAATCCAGATGCGACCGGCAGAATAGTGGAGTGGGCGTTGGAACTGTCAAGTTTTGGTCTCAAATTTGAAAGCACTTCAACTATTCAGAGCAGAGCCTTGGCAGAATTCATTGCAGAATGGACACCGACGCCAGACGAAGAAGTTCAAGAGACAACTATCCCCGGCAAGGAAACAGATCGAGAATGGATTATGTACTTTGATGGGGCTTTTTCGCTGCAAGGCGCCGGTGCTGGCGTGCTACTTGTCACACCCACCGGAGAGCACCTCAAGTATGTGATTCAGATGCACTTTCCCCTGGAGAGATCAACAAACAACACTGCAGAATATGAAGGACTGCTTGCCAGTCTCAAGATCACGGCAGACCTTGGAATTAAGAAGCTCATCATCAGAGGTGACTCACAGCTTGTCGTCAGGCAATTAACAAAGACTATCAGAGCCCGTTGATGGAAGCATATGTAGATGAAGTGAGAAAGTTGGAGGAGCGTTTTGACGGTTTGCAAACAGAGCATGTTCCTCGTGCGGAGAACAACATTGCCGACGACCTGTCAAAGCGTGCTGCCCTTAAGTTACCTGTGGAACCAGGAACATTTGTGCTCCGCTTAACTCAGCCATCCGTAACACCATCGACGAGGAAAGACAAAAGAAGGAAGTTAAGTACCGACAAGTACTTTCCAGCAGAGCTTCCAGAAGCCGCCGGCAAGGAAGTTGCCGGGAACGACACGGTTGCCGGTGAGCAGCAGCTTCGCGCAGAACCTCAGGTTCTTGCCGCAGAAGCTAGCGCTCCCGCAGCCGAAGATATGCCTTTAGTCCTTGTTGTCGAGCCACAGGCTCCGACATGGGCACAGCACATCGTCCAATTCCTTCAAACAGGAGAACTCTCTGAAGAACAGGAAGAAGCAGAGAAAGTAGCCTGTCAGTCTAGTATGTACCAGTTCGTGGACAGCGTCCTGTATAGAAAGAGACCGAACGGTGTGAAATTGAAGTGCATTCCTCGGGAGGATGGACTGGAGCTGTTGGCAGAGATAAATGGAGGCATATGTGGCTCCCACATAGGCTCGAGAGCTCTTGTCGGCAAGGCATTCCGGCAAGGTTTCTTCTGGCCCACTGCTCTCCAGGATGCCACTGCACTAGTAACCAAGTGTGAAGCGTGCCAGTTCCATTCAAAGCAATTGCATCAACCAGCTCAAGCTCTTCAGACAATCCCTCTTTCCTGGTCATTTTCGGTTTGGGGGCTCGCCATATTGGGCCCCTTTCCCCGTGCTGCCGAGGGCTTCGAGTACTTGTACGTTGCTATCGACAAGTTCACGAAGTGGCCAGAAGTGGAAGCAGTGAGAAAGGTGACAGCACAGTCAGCCATCAAGTTCTTCAAGGGAATAGTGTGCCGTTTTGGTGTGCCGAACAGGATCATCACCGACAATGGCACGCAGTTCACGAGCCGCACCTTCATGCAGTACGTCCAAGACCTTGGCGGCAAAATCTGTTTTGCCTCTGTTGCTCACCCGAGAAGCAACGGCCAAGCGGAGAGGGCAAATGCTGAAGTGCTGCGAGGTCTCAGAACAAGAACTTTCGACAAGCTGCACAAGTGTGGAAGACGCTGGATTGATGAGCTGCCGGCGGTTCTTTGGTCAATCAGAACGACACCAAATCGAGCTACTGGCCAGACACCCTTCTCCCTGGTCTATGGGGCAGAAGCAGTTCTCCCCACGGAACTCATATACGGGTCACCTCGAGTGCTCGCTTATGATGAGCTCGAGCAAGAGCAGTTGCGCCAAGATGACGCCATGCTCCTTGAGGAAGATCGTCTTCGGGCTGCTGTGCGAGCTGCACGCTACCAGCAAGCTTTGCGCCGCTATCATAGCTCCAAAGTTCATGCCCAAAGCTTTGAGGAAGGCGACCTTGTTCTTCGGCGCGTTCAGTCGGCCAAGAATTCCAACAAGTTGACGCCGAAGTGGGAAGGCCCTTATCGGGTAGTACGAGTCACCAGGCCTGGCGCAGTCCGCCTGGAGACCGAAGATGGCATTCCAGTGAGCAACTCCTGGAATATCGAACACCTTTGTAAGTTCTACCCATAAGGCGCGGTTGCCGGGTCTCTCGGCAACCACCTTTTGTACGAGTTTTGCCGGCAAGGCATGTGATCCTTTGTACAAAGCCAGGCGCAGACCCTGTGCACAGTTGAATAAACTTAAGTGTTTTACAATTCTTGTCGTTTTTCATGTCATTTCTATATGCATGTTTGTCTGGGATATTGTCTTGCACCTGCTTCCGGTAAGCACTAATGAACCGCCAAGGTTCCATACCTCTATTTTCTCTTCTTTCTTTTTCTCAAAGGACAGAAGGGTTCCTCACGTGGAAATTTGCCGGGGGCGAATGATGGTATGGACACCGACAGGCGACGTTCAAGTTGACATTTTGCAATAAGAAGTACAACAACGAAAAGCTAAGTTGCAAAACTTCTAAGCAAATTTTTATTGTAGAATTATTCCCCTTGAACGATTTCGGCCTTTGTATGGAAAACCTGCACGCGAAGGAACCTTGTCGTGATTGGTTGCGCCCTTACTTTGTTTCGAGTCCGCTCAACAACTTAAGTGGTTGCACCGAAAGCGTCAAGGTATCTTGTCGGTAGCGACACCCCCAGCAGGCTGCTAAGGACCCGTTCCTCAAAGTGCTCGCGGCAAGGGCGCGCGCACCGGCAAGATCCCAATAAGCGTAGGGCAAAAACCATACAGAAAGAAATCAGACGAGGGAAATAGCATACATTCATCCAAAACATAGCAAGTTATATTACATTGATGATCGCCGCGATTCTAACATAAGATAAAACTGTCTTTGGCATGGAATGGTGGCGACAAAATGAAGCGAAGCGGCTAGTCCCTGCGCCGGCCTTCGATCCGCTTGATGTGGCTCACTCTGTCAACGATGGGCGCGACAAGCTCTTTGAGTGCCTTGAGATCTGCATCCCCCGGCAAGCTAGCGAGGACGTTGGTGAGGTTGATGCCAGGGTTCTTGTGCACCACTTTGATAAGCACCTTGCAGAGGACGGCCCGGCAGAGTTTGCGGGATTCGTTGGCCAGATGGGTTGCTCGGTTGGACTGGAGCAGCTTGAGAGCATCAACAACGCCCTCGAAGAACATGGTCAGCTTGGCGCTCGAAGACACCCTACCGTCAGAAGAGTACCTGAAGTTATCCAAGCCCATGGTGGACAGTTCTGCAGCAAGCCTTTCCGCGACGTCGACGAGGCGCTCAGTCCAGATCGTCACACCTTTCTCGAAGTCATTATAGGTGGTGGCAGCGCTGTTGAGTAGGCTCTTCTCAGCCTGGAGATCCTTGGTCAGAGCCCTCTCACGAGCCTTGCTGCTCTCAAGGGACTCCTCCAGCGTTGTCAGCTTCAATGTCAGATCGGCAATGGATTCATTGGCTGAGAGAGCTCTTTGATCTTGTCGGACATGGCGGCTTGCATCTCCGCCAAGCCAAAGAGAGTCTTATCTCTGTCGGCTTTGAGCGTTGAGATCTCCTTGCCGTGGCCCTCAAGATCCGCTTCCAGCCTATTTACCTTATCGCCCAGCTCGCTCTTGGCGGCCTCTGCAGCTTCGGCGGCATCGATGGCTTCCTTTAGCTTGCCGGTGTGGTCTACGACCAGAGCTTCGAGTGTTTCCTTGTGCCTCTGCTCCAGCTCCTGTGTTTGCCACGTGACAAGCTTCTCGATCTCTCCGTCCTTGCAGCGAAGCTTGGCGGCAAGCGCCTCCTCGCGAGCGGCAAGGTCTTCTTCATGAGCATCAAGCCCGACGCGGCGTTCTGTCAAGCGAGCTTCCTCTCTAGCGGCCTGCTGCGCAGCCTCCTCCTGTGCCTTCTCGACATCGGACTGCTTCATGAGGAGCTCGTTCCAACTCTGATTCAGCTGCTCACGACCAGCCGTCAGCTCTTGGAAAGCCTCGGCATACCAGACTTGCGTCTCCTCGACGCGCTTCTGGAAATCTACCTCCGCTGCTTCAACAACTGCCGCCCTGGAGTCCAACTTCTCCTTTCGGGCGCGGTGAAGCGCCTGGAGCTTCTGAAAGTTATCGCTCATGGCTTGGAGGAGCTACTCTTCCCTGGGCCCGCTGCTGCTAGCGGCGGCAACGATGTCTCCATCAAAAGTTTCTCCTTCAATTGGTACCCCGGTGCTTGCCGTCCCTGGTATGCTGACGAACAGGTTGTCGCCAACCTTAAGGTAACTGCTTGACGGGGGGACGTCGGATGTTGACGGATGGTCCTCGACGACCGCCTCCCCGGCAGCTGGGGGCTCCACGACCGGTGTAGCGCCAGGCGCTCCTGCGGCAGGAATGCCGTCAGTGTGGTCGCCGGTCTCCTTGTCGGCCCCCTCAGCAGACCTCTTGGCGGTTTCTTCCTGTGCGGCCTTGGCGGCCTCGTCATCTGTGACCCTATCGGCCTCGGCGGCAGCATCCCTGGCGGTCTCTTCAATGACAGTATCGACATCCATTTGTTCCGCCAAGGGGAGATCTGAAAACCCAAGAAGGAAAACAAGATGAGACCAAGGTTGAAGTTCAAGAAGACAAAAATAAAGAAAGAATAACAAGTGTGTCAAAGCAAGTGGTTTACCTGTGTCGAGCTGTTGAGAGGTGGCTTCTCCTTTACCGGCAACATTGGTTGCCAATGTAGGATTGCCAGCGCCTGTGCTTGCCGGCTCCTCTTCAACACGGATGGGCTCGCCAGTAGAAGCCCTTGCCGTAGGTTCATCTCTGGGCGGCGTGGTCGACGGAGGCGGCACATCAGGGACGGCCTCCAGTGGCTCTCCTTGTAGCCGTTCTTCTCCTACAAGCCCGGCGATGTCAATAGCGAAGATACTCTCCCCAACACTCGCCAGCGGAAAATGAGTAATAGGCTCATGCTGGGGGCTGAGTTGGACGCTGCGTTGAGGGCTAGGCTCCGGGCTGATGACGATGGTCTCTGGCGCACCTACGGTGCTTGCCGAAGGCTCATCACCCGTAGAAGTCTTCGCCTTCTTCACCATCCTCTGCGCCAATGTTTCCGTATCTCTGCGGGGACAGGCCAAAGCAAACAAGTGAATTAAACAAGATCAGGAATTCAGAAATTGAGAGAATGCGGCAAGGATCCTTACTCTTCTCTATCCGGACTAAAAGAGGAGATGTCGAAGTCGACCTCCGTTTCAGTGTCCGTGCGAGGAGGTGGAGAAGGGGTCCTGGGACGCTTGGCTGCAGCGGAAGCAGTAGATTGATGTGATCCTGCTGCTCCAGCCGTTGGTGCCGTCACATGAGATGCTCCCGCCGCACCAGTTGTTGCCGCGGTCGAGCGTATCGTGCGTCGCACGGGTTGCTGTTGGGCTTCTTGCCGCTGCGCAGCCTTGCCGGCCGCCCCCTTGCCGGGAACCTCGTCGCTCGAGGGAGGCTGATGTGCTGGGATGCCAGAGATAGCCTTTTGAAGAACACGTTTCTTCTTCTCCGGAGCTGGGGGCTCCTCGTGCGGCTGCTCCTTGGCTGTGTTTTCGACAGAAGAGCTCCCGGCAACCATACCACTCTGTTCCCCGGCAGCTTCACCATCCTCGGCAAGGGTCTCCTCTGGCATTATTTCTTCTTCACTGGCTTCCTCTTCCGCGAAGCCAAAATTGCCGGCCTCCGCGGCAAGATTCGCCTCTTCCGCCCTGCTGGCGATGTAAGCCACTTCTTCTTCAGTGGTGGGGCGGATAAGGGTTGGCTCTTCCCGGATAGCTTTCTCCGACAAGTTATCGAAGAACTCCTGTGCGCGCTCTTTGGATGGCTCAACCCAAGTTCCGTAAAGGCCGTGAGCATTGAACTCCGGCATCATGGCGATGATTGAGCTCAAGGCGGAGTTGTTGCACAAGGGAATGACGCCGGCCGGAAACTTAAATTTCCCATCAGGCCTAAAAAGTTTGTGGCAGAGAGCTGTGTGCTGCAAGACTGTCAAATTATTGTTCAGACCAGGACGCAGCCTCATGATATCTGCCGCATTCTTGAAATCCCAAGCTGGTCTCCCTTTGTTATGAAGAGGGGCGATGCGGCGACGGAGAAAATCGGCGCCAACCATCTCTATTGTGAGCCCGGCAACCTTGAGACGGTGTAATCGCGATTGCGAGCTTCTTATCCTGAGGATCGAGGCTGCTCCAGTCCTTGCCGCGGACCACTTTCGTTGGCCGGAGCGAACAGAACGGCTGGGGATCTTTCTCCTTAATCCAGCACCACTCAGACCGCCATTCGTCCCACTTCTTACGGTAGAGACCGTCCGGATATATCTCCTTATTCCATGCCCTTGGAATCCAGGTGATAGAACCGGAAAGGGCGTCTCCCGCTTCGATACGGGGAACGAAGTAGTGGCGAAAGAGGGCTGTGCTGGGAGCTACTCCGGCGAAATTTTCACAAAGATGAGCAAAGACAGACATGCATGTTACGGCATTCGGCATGAAATCCAAGAGATGGAAGCCGTATATGTACATGATGTCGATGAAGAAATCGGAAAACGGGGGGCAGAGCCCGCAGTAAAAATAAGCGACAAAGAAGGGGAGTTTATCTGGGCCGCCCTTGGTGGAAGCTGGGAGCATGCGAGTTGCAGGGTGAGCCTTCGTCTCCTTCCCCCACATACACCTGTACCGCTCAACCAGGGTGCGCATGCCGAATGTCGGGGTAAAGACGGCGTGTTTCTTCCGCATCTCCACCAGCTCGGTCTTCTCCGCCTCTGCATCTGAGTCGGCGGCTTTCACCGTTTTGCCCTTGCTTGCTTTGGGCGGCATGGCGGCTGCGGAAGCGGAGGCCGGGGATGATGAGGGCGTAGGGGTGGCGGATGAACGGGAGAGGCTCTACTCCAAGCTCGAGGAAGAAGGCAATGGTGGTTCCCAGATTGGAAAAGACAAGGGGTAAATGAGCAGTGCCTCTGCGGATTCCTTTTTATGGGGAAGGCGCGGGGCTGGCTCTTTACCGACCGATGTGAAAGCATTTTTACAAGAGCACTACCGCGGCCGTTTCGCGCACGTATCCCACGTCCCGCATTTAACGCGCGTCGTGGGGGAGCGCGGTAAATAAGATGATGATGACAGTTAACTCCTGCCACGCGTGCCCGTGCACTGTTTGGGCCTAGCCCAACAACGCCTCTCACCCGTGTATGGCCTAGGCCCAGGGGCTCCTATCGGTGTACTAAAGTTTGGGTCCTTTAGTACCCCATACTTGTGCACGGACGGTTGTAGCCATACCAGCGGCAAGGCCTGCCGGAGAACAGCTGGAAACAAGTACAAGATTATCAAGAAGGCGTTCAAGCCAATGATCAGAAGACCGAAGGCTAGAATCCTAGCAAGATCCTTGCCGGGAAGGCTCGCGAAGGCCCGGCAAGGCCTCACGCCCGGCAAGACCTCGCACCCGGCAAGATCCCTCCGTACTGCCACCGCTCCAGCGCAGCGACCAGTCCGTCGTTTAGGGCTTGTCTTCCTGGTTGCGTGTCATGGTACTGACCGCGGATGGGGTTAAGCGGTGCCGATGGGACGGCTCTTTTTCCGTCCCCAAGAAAGTAAGGGACAGCTAAGTAGAGCATTAAATGCGTTTGTCCTAAGACGTTTGTACTAAGACGTCGGTGATAATCATGAAACACTGTAGTAACTTTACACCTCTTGTACTGCTGTCTGCCACTGTTGGTGACCCCTTGGACGTATAAAAGGAGGCCCAAGGCATAGCTACAGGGGAGAGGACCCTTTTAGCCCATTCTGCATGCGTAGCTGATTCTTGAACACACTGTTCATCACAAGCGCTCCGTGTACTTGAGCTTAAGAACACCCATAATAAACCAAAGAAGGAGTAGGGTTTTACGCTGCTCAGCGGCCCGAACCTAGGTAAAAGATCCCCGTGTTGATCGTTGGATCTGCTCTTTGTGTACATCTCTTCCCTAGCCGAACCATAAAAGGGATCCACGCGATCCCATAGGTGTCGTACGCCGACAGCCACACACCAGCGCGTCACCTGTGGCTCGCGCGCATCACGCAATACGCCAGAGCAGCGCCCCGCAGCCCGCGCTCGTCCTGCAGCTCGCCCCTCGCCGATGCCACCGTGTTTCATGGTCATGGCCAAAAGCTCGCGGAGATTCTACCGTGTACGCCCATGCCACGAGCACCAAGAGCACACACCGCACGCCCGTGTAGCATCTACCTTCCCTGTTTCTCGCACAGCCCGCTGCTTGCCCTGCTTCTCACCTGTGCCTGCCAAGCTGCTGTCGTCGCTCGCCATGCCGTGCCTGGGTTGAGCGCGAGCTCGAGGTCGAGCTACTATACGCGCGCATCCCGTAGCTGCACCCTCACCTTCTTCCGCACCCCCTACGGCCCTTTGTAGCCGCGGTTGCCGCTGTTGTGCCCGTGTGCGTCGCCGGCAACCGTCGTGAGCATCCATGGCTCCAAACTCGGGCATTTCTGATGCTTTTTTCAAGTGGCGTTAGTATCCCTCTTGTTTCACTAACACAGCCTCAGCGTAGTGGTCAGCGCACAACGCACACCCCAGGAGGTCCTGGGTTCGAATCCTAGGTTCCACCTTTCTTTTTTCTTCTTTCTGCTGCGCCCCTGTTTTAAATCCTGCACACCTTTGCACTTGGGCCAAAATCCTCCTGGGCCGCTGCACAGTGTTGCTTCTGGCCCGTGTATGTTTTTTCCCTTCTCTATGAATTTAGCTATTTTTATCCAGTGCATTGCATAATTACAGAAATGCCATTATTTTGCATTGCTCAAAATTAAATAACAGTGCATCGGATTTAAACAAGTGATATATGTAAAATGTTTAGAATTACATGTAGTTTCACAATATGCAACTTTCATGCATGATAAATTGTTTAAACTTGCTGTTTGCATCAATTTGCATAAATGTCATGCTAAAACGGTTTATTTCATAACTAAATAACCGTAGCTGAATTAAATGTTCTATATATGTAAATGGAGTAGAAAAATGTGTAGATTAACATGGCACACTTTATGTTGCTAGTTAACAACAATAAAATATGGTTTTAGGCAGAACATTAGCAAATTCGAAATATGCATGTGAGGTTTTTCCGGAATTGTTATTTGTGTTTCTGGCCTCATTTAAACTTGCCTAAATAGGTAGTTTGCATATTCTTCACCTCTTGCCATGTTAACCAACATTTAATGTTTATGAGTAACAATATTTAATCTTGTCTTGCATATACTTGGTTGTGCATCATGCCATGTTATGTTGTTTGTTTACCGAGTTGTTTGCTTCTTTACGGTTGTGCTTCTTCTCGATAGTTCCGGTTTCCTTGCAATTGTGAGGATACGTTCGACTACGTTGATTCATCTACTTCATGGACTCGATCTTCTTTCGAGCGGGATTTCAGGCAAGATGACCATTACCATGGATATCACTACTATCTTTGCTTTGCTAGTTATCTCGATGCTATCGCTATGTCGCGCTACCTACCACTTGTTTGCCAAGCGTCCCAAATTGCCATGATCAGCCTCTAACCTTTTTCACCATCCCAGCAAACCGTTGTTTGGCTACATTACCACTTTGCTCAGCCCCTCTTATAGTGTTGCTAGTTGCAGGTGCAGTTGCAGGTTGTTTCATGTTGGGAAATGGATATCATGGGATATCACAATATCTCTTATTTAATTAATTCTTCTATATACTTCGTAAAGGGTGGAAGGCTCGGCCTTTTGCTTGGTGTTTTGTTCCACTCTTGCCGCCCTAGTTTCTGTCATACCGGTGTTATGTTCCTTGATGAGCGCTCCTAACACATGCGGGTGTATGGGAACCCCCTGACCAATCGCTTAGGAAAGAACTCTTCCAGCAAGGCCCAACATTGGTTTTAAAATTTGCCAACATAATAATATTGATAATTAATTAATTAGCATAGGGGGGCTCGTCCCCGAGGATTCTTAATTCAACATAATACAGGCGGGCCAGTGCTGATGGTGCTGGTCCAAACAGGGCGATGTCCGGCGCCCCCTGGGCATCCAGGGTCTCAGCCAACCCGACGTCTTGCCCATCCGGTGTGCCCTGAGAATGAGATACATGCGGCTCCTATCGGGATTTGTCGGTACACCGGGAGGTCTTGCTGGTTTAGTTTTCACCTTTGAGGAGAGGCAGGTCCATCGGAATTCCTTATCGTAAGCATCGTGTTTTTCATGGTGTGAGGATGTTCCATCGGATGCGCGTGGTAATTTATAATAGACCACTTGGAGCACCCCTGCACGGTTAAATCTTTTCAAGAGCCATGCCCCCGGTTATGTGGCGACTTGGAAATTTATGATATCCGGTTGTAGAGAACTTGACACTAAACCCAAATTAAAATACACCAACCGCGTGTGTAACCGTGACCGTCTCTTTTCGAGGGAGTTCGGGAAGAGAACACGGTGGGGTTATGTTTGACTCATAAGTAGTTCAGGATCACTTATTGGTCATTACTAGTTTGTGACCGTTATGCGTAGTTACTCTTCTTATTCTTGTACTCGTAAGTTAGCCACCATACAATGCTTAGTGCTTGCTGCAACCACACGACTTAACCATTCCAGACCAATTAAGCTTTGCTAGTCTTGATACCCATGGTAATGGGATTGCTGAGTCCTCGTGGCTGACAGATTACTACAAAAACAGGTGCAGGTACATGTAATGCGATGACATGACGTGAGAGCGATGCTTTCTTGTTTTGGAGTTCTTCTTCTGCTTCTTCTTCTTCAATCGAGGGATAGGTTCCTGGTTGGCAGCCTGGGCTAGCAGGGTGGATGTCGTTTTTGTTTTTTGTTTGATTTCATCCGTAGTCAGATGCTGCTCTTCTGAATGATGTTTGATGTATTCATGTGGCAATTGTATGCCTTTGTATGTATCCCCATTTGTGTTGTATATGGTACGATGTAATGATATCCACCTTGCAAAGCGTCTTCAATATGCGGATCTATCCTTGGTGGGACCTTCGAGTTCCTCTCGGATAGGATCGCATATTGGGCGTGACACTTCTCCACCGCCTCTCAGCTCTATAAATACCCAAATATTCCAGAAACCCTAGGGGAGTCGACGAGACACAATTCCAGCCGCCGCAAGTTCCAGAACCACGAGATCCAATCTAGAGCCCTATTCCGGCACCTTGCCGGAGGGGGAAACGATCACGAAGAGCTTCATCATCCTCATTGGTGCTCCTCCGATGATGCGTGAGTAGTTTATCACAGACATACGGGTCCTTAGGCAGTAGCTAGATGGCTTTTTCTCTCTTTCTGATCTTCAATACAATGTTCTCCTCGTTGTTCTTGGAGATCTATTTGATGAAATTTTGCGGTGTGTTTGTTGGGATCCGATGAATTGCGAGTTTATGATCAGTTCTATCTATGAATATTATTTGAGTCTTCTTTGATCTCTTATATGCATGATCTTTATAGGCTCGTATTTCTTCTCCGAAACTTTGGTTTGGTTTGGCCAACTAGATTGATTTTTCTTGCAATGGGAAGAGGTGCTTTGTAGTGGATTCAATCTTGCAGTGTCCTCACCCAGTGACAGAAGGGGTAGCGAGGCACGCATGTATTGTTGCTACTAAGGATAAAAAGATGGGGTCTATTCCAACATGAATAGATCTTGTCTACATCATGTCATCATTCTTATTGCATTACTCCGTCTCTCCATGAACTTAATACACTAGATGCATGCTGGATAGTGGTCGATGTGTGGAGTAATAGTAGTAGATGCAGGTAGGAGTCGGTCTACTAATCTTGGATGTGATGCCTATATACATGATCATTGTCATGGATATAGTCATAATTATTTGCTCTTCTATCAATTGCCCAACAGTAATTTGTTTACCCACCGTATGCTATTTTCGCGAGAGAAGCCACTAGTGAAATCTACGGCCCCCGGGTCTATTTCCTATCATATTATTTTCAGATCTATTATTCCAAAAACCCAAAAATACCTTGCTGCACTTTTTCTTTCTTCATTTTATTTTATGTTTTTGCAAGATCTATTTATCCAATCTCATACAATTTAATCTATCTCAATACCGTGGAGGGATTGACAACCCCTCTTACGCGTTGGGTTGCAAGTATTTGTTATTTGTGTGCAGTTGCCGTTTACATAGTGTTGCTTGGTTCTCCTACTGGATTGATACCTTGGTTTCATAACTAAGGGAAATACTTACCATTGCTGTGCTGCATCATCCTCTCCTCTTCGGGTAAATACCAATGCAGATACAAGCAATCAGACCCCTTGCAAGAACTGCCATGTAGTGATGCATGGGAAGAGGAGGGTACTAGGCGGAGGATGTTGCTGAAAGGACGAGTATGATGAATTTACTGAGTTGCCAGCCAAGGGATCGCGCACCAAACAAAAAGAGAGGCTTAAAATCATCAAAAATCCTAATTTCATTCGGGGTCAACCTAATGATCCCAGTTCCCCCATGTACATGGGAATTTATCTGTAACACTATCTATTATGTCTATTCTGCAAACTAATTCGTTCAATTAAAATTGTCGCATGTACTGAATTGTGAGTTATGCCTGGCCTTCTATTGATCTAAGAACGATTAATATGTTGACCTTGATATGTTAACCCTAGAGCTAGCACACTCAATTGATCTCACTCCAGTATGTATGAATAGAACATATGCAATCTGGTTTGCAAATAGCACACAGTTCATTCATGAAAGCCGTGTGCCTACCAAACCGTGGCCGATGACCCCTACTGCACGCGATGTGAGTCGTGCGTTCTGATTGGCCAAAACCCAAACCCCACGGATCATACGTCTGCATCGTTGGATGTTCCCATATCGAATGGTAATCCTCATCCCTTTCATCACCACATGTAGTTACGGTTGGGATTTGATTTATATGCACAAAATGCACGGTAAATGCAAAAAAATGGCTTAAATATAGCAAACGAGCCCTGAAATGCGCGAAAAAAATCAAACCTAGGCTATAATGGTGATTGCGTACTGTGGAAATGTTTTTGAGGCGAAACGATGAAGTTACCGGCGACTGCAGTTCGAATTGCCACATCTCCTTTTGGAAACTATCATCCTTCTTGTGAGATACTCCAGTTTCCAAGGAGCAATCATCAAAACTTGTACCAAACTTTACCAAAATATTTCCAGGGGGTCTTGAAAGCACTCCATGGTGACACATCGATTTTCGTGATTTTCGGACCATCTGCATTTCCTGTAATTAAAATACCTACAAGAACTACGCCGGTGGCTGCACCTCACAGCCAAAATGTTTGAAAATTCTTCCCATTCCTTGGACAGTGAATGAAAACATGCAAAGCGACACATAAATGATTTTTTACACCTTCTTTGCCAGCACCCACATGTTGTTGTGGTTGGGATTTGATTTATATGCACTAAATGCACAGTAAATTAAAAAATGGCTTAAATATAGCAAACGAGCCCGGAAATGTGTCAGAAAATCAAACCTAGGGTATAATGGTGATTGCGTACCATGGAAAAAAATTCGAGGGGAAACGATGAAGTCATCGACGAGTGGAACCCGAATTGCCACGTCTCCTTTTGAAAACTATGATCCTTGTTGTGAGATGCTCCGGTTTCAAAGGAGCAATCATCGTAACATGTGCCAAACTTTACCAAATTTTTTCCAATGGGTCTTGAGAGCACGCCACGGTGACACACTAATTTTCGTGATTTTCGGACTCCATTCGCATTTCCTATAATTAAATTATCAACAAGACCTACGCTGGTGGCCGCATCTCGCGGCCGAAATGTTTGAAATTCATCCCGTTTCTCGGATAATGAATGAAAACTCACAAAGCGACACACAAATGATTTTTACACCTTTTTTGCTAACACCCACATGTAGTTGTAGTAGGGTTTTGATTTATATGCACTAAATGCATGGTAAATGCAAAAAATGGCTTAAATATGGCAAACGATACCTGAAATGCGCCAGAAAGTCAAACCTAGGATATAAAGTGATTGTGTACCATGGAAAAAATTTCGAGGCGAAATGATGAACTCACGCCTTCATTTCAAAATTACCACGTCTTCATTTCAAACGAAATTATGTTGTTTGTGCACACGGGCTCGTACAGGCAACCGTTTGCATAGGCCTTTCCGCGCAGCGACCGGCACTCTTTTCTCACCTTTTTGACCAAAGTCGCCAACATCACCCCACCGCCCACCCCCGTTTCACTCAATAGTCCGCATATTCCCAAAACTCCATCACCAGCCCACCTCAGATCCACACCAGAACCCTTTCCGACGCCGGCGTGCTCAACTCAGCCGTGTGCCCGCTCTTCGGCGTCAACCCTACCTTCACTATTGTTCCCAACACGCGGCTGCCCCCGCCTCGCCGTCCTCATTTGCTCGCCAGCCGCCGTCGAGCATATCGATCCGGTCACCCTCGCCTCTCCTATCGGATTTGCACAAAAACCTATTAGTCACTGCTCTCCATCGCGGTGATGCATATTTCCTCGCAATCCCTCTTCCTATTTGGTTCGGTATGTTCCCAAATTGGCTATAAAATAGTGGAGAAAGTATATATGTTCATTATCCATATTCCTAACTAGTATGTATAAGCTATATTTGTTCCAATTAGTTATTGTCGATTTACAGATCGTGGGCGCCCGAGTCAGATAAAATGAACAAATTAGCCGTACATTTTCAAAATTATTGCATGGCATGTTTAGAAAGCTTGCTACCAAGTTGTTAGCTTTATGCTTATCCCCCTTTCCTGAGTTTCGTATGTGTTCTCTGTAGATGCCTAGGAGCAGCGACAACACTCATGCTTCAGGTGATGTATCTTCATCTGAGTCTGACAACCCTAGGTCTCCAGCAGATGGTCAGGGATCAAGTAATCTGGAACGGGATAGAGCTGCCGCAATCACCCTTCCGGCCAGGACACGGAAGAATGCTCCAAGGAAGCCCGCACACCAGCCTAAAGGTGTATATGAAGTAACCTACATTGATTTAAAGTCTTGGGCTCCAACTAAACCATATAAAGCACGCACGAGGTTCAGCAGTGTTTGTGGATTTGTTGGCAGGGCAAGGCTCAACATTAATCTGCCGGGGTTTCAGAAGGCTGACATAGAAACGCGACAATAGTTAGTCCGGGAGATCATGGATCACTTCAATGTTCCAGAGCAGTGGAGAATGCAGGGGGAACACGCTGCACTGAAGAAGGCCAGTGATGCTTAGAGAAACTGGAAGCACGTGTTGTACAAGAAGTACTTGAGTGAAGGCAAGGCAGACTGGTGATACGTCCATTTTGCATCATGTTTTTTTACTGTTATTTATAAAGTTTTTGATCAATATAACACTTCATGGAGTATTTCTAATGCCTTTTCTCTCTTAATATGCAAGGTTTACACAATGAGGGAGAATGCCGGCAGCTGGAATTCAGGGCCTGAAAAAGCTACAGTAGAGATACCTATTCTGCACATCTCCAAATGGGCTGAAATTTCACGAAGATTTATTTTGGAATATATAAAAAATACTGGGCTGAAGAGTTACCAGAGGAGAGCCACCAGGTGCCCACATGGCACCTGGGCGCCCCCCCTGGGGCGCGCCCAAGAGCCATGTGGGGCCCCCAGCCCACTTCCGGCTCCCTCCTTCTGGTATATAAGTCATTTTACCCTAAAACTCTTATATGGAGAGACTTTCGGGACGAGGCGCCGCTGCCACTAGGCGGAACTAGAGAAGGAGCATTTTTGCTCTCCGGCGGAGAGATTCCGCCAGGGACACTTCCATCCGGGAGGGGGAAATCGAAGCCTTCGTCATCACCAACAACCCTCTCATCGTGGGAGGACCAATCTTCATCATCATCATCAACAGCACCATCTCATCTCAAACCCTAGTTCATCTCTTGTACTCAATCTTATTATCAAAACCTTAGATTGGTACCTGTGGGTTGCTAGTAGTGTTGATTACTTATTGTAGTTGATGCTAGTTGGTTTGTTTGGTGAATTACTAAATGTTCAGATCCTTTATGTTATTCAACACCCCTCTAATCTTGAACATCATGATGATGAGTGAGTAGTTACTTTTGTTCTTGAGGACATGGGAGAAGTCTTGCCATAAGTAATCATGTGAATTTGGTATTCGTTTGGTATTTTGATGATATGTATGTTGTGATTCTCTTAGTGGTGTCATGTGAACGTCGACTACATGACACTTCACCATTTATGGGCCTAAGGGAATCCATTGTGGAGTAGTAATTAGATGATTGGTTGCTAGAGTGACAGAAGCTTAAACCCCAGTTTATGCGCTATTCCGTAAGGGGCAGATTTGGATCCACACGTTTAATGCTATTGTTAGACTTTGTCTTAATTCTTCTTTCGTAGTTGCGGATGATTGTGAGAGGGGGTAATCATAAGTGGGAGGCTTTTTCAAGAAAGAACAGCACCCAAACACTGGTCCACCCACATATCAAATCATCAAAGTAACGAACGCGAATCAAACAAACATGGTGAAAGTGACTAGATGAAATTCCCGTGTGTCCTCAAGAATGTTTGCCTCATTATAAGTACTTGTTCCGGCCTGTCCTTTGCACTAAAAAGGATTGGGCTATCTTGCTGCACTTTATTTACACTTGTTACTTGTTAACCGTTACAAACTATCTTGCTACCAAACTATCTGTTACTGCTTATTTCAGTGCTTGCAGAAATTACCTTACCGAAAACCGCTTGTCATTTCCTTCTGCTCCTCGTTGGGTTCGACACTCTTACTTATCGAAAGGACTACGATTGACGCCCTATACTTGTGGGTCATCAAGACTCTTTTCTGGCGCCGTTGCCGGGGAGTGAAGCGCCTTTGGTAAGTGGAAATTGGTAAGGAAACATTTTTATTACGTGCTGAAATATATTGCTACTTGTCACTATGGAAAGTAATTCTTTGAGAGGCTTGTTCGGGGTATCTTCACCTCGACCGAAAACAACAAGAGTTGCCTCTCCGCCAACTATTGAGCCTACTAAAAATATTGCTTATGAAATTCCTTTTGGTTTGGTTGAAAAACTGCTAGCTAATCCATATGCAGGAGATGGAACTAAACATCCTGATATGCACTTGATCTATGTGGATGAAATTTGTGGATTGTTTAAGCTTGCTGGTTTATCTGGAGATAGAGCCAAGAAGAAAGTATTCCGTTTATCTTTGGAGGGAAAGGCATTGACATGGTATAGGCTATGTGATGATACTGACACATGGGATTGGAATCGGTTGAAATTGGAATTCCACCAGAAATTTTATCCTATGCATTTGGTTCATCGCGATCGGAATTATATCTATAATTTTTGGCCTCGTGAAGGAGAAAGTATCGCTCAAGCTTGGGGGAGGCTCAAGTATATGTTGCATACATGGCCCAATCATGGGCTCTCAAGAGAAATAATTCTTCAAAACTTTTATGCTCGGCTTTCTCGTAATGATCAAACTAAGCTTGATTCTTCTTCGACTAGTTCTTTTATGAAGAAGACTATTGAATTCAAAAGGGAGCTTCTTGAAAAAATTAAGCGCAACCATGAGGATTGGGAAATCGACAAAGGTAATGAGTCAGGTATAAATCTTGAGTTTGATTGTGTTAAATCTTTTATGGAAACTGATGCTTTTCAGAAGTTTAGCACTAAGTATGGACTTGACTCTGAGATAGTAGCTTCTTTTTGTGAATCTTTTGCTACACATGTTGATCTTCCTAAGGAGAAGTGGTTTAAGTACCATCCTCCCTTAGAATTAAAGGAAGAACCATTAGAGGTTAAGGAAGAGAAAACTAGTGTTTACAATGTTGATCCAGCTGTTCCTACTGCTTATTTTGAGAAGCCACATTTTCCTGTTAGAATTAAGGAACACTCTAAGGTTTCTTCTGTGGCTAGGAAGAGTTATGTTAGAACACCTACACCTTCTGAGCAGATTAAGGTTGAACCTAGTGTTGCTATAGTTAAAGATCTTTTGGTTGATGAATTAGATGAGCATGTTATTTCTTTCTGTGATAATGCATCTAGAATTGCTAGTCCTAATCCTAAGGAAAAGAATAGACCTGTTGTTGGCATGCCTGTTATTTCTGTTAAAATTGGAGATCATTGTTATCATGGTTTATGTGATGTGGGTGCTAGTGTGAGTGCTATTCCTTTCACTCTTTATCAGGAAGTCATGAATGATATTGCACCTGCTAAAATTGAGGATATTGATGTCACTATTAAGCTTGCAGACAGAAATACTATTGCACCACTTGGTATTGTCAGAGATGTTGAAGTCTTGTGCGGTAAGATCAAATACCCTACTCATTTTCTTGTTCTTGGATCACCACAAGATGATTTTTGTCCTATAATATTTGGTAGACCTTTCTTGAATACTATTAATGCTCAAATTGATTGTGCTAAGGAAATTGTTAGTGTTAACTTTGGTGGCATGTCTCATGAGTTTAATTTCTCTAAGTTTCGTAGACAGCCCCATGATAAAGAGTTGCCTAGCAAAGATGAAATTGTTGGTCTTGCTTCTATTGTTGTTCCTCCTACTGATCCTTTAGAATAGTACTTGCTTGATCATGAGAATGATTTGCATATGAATGAAAAGAATGAAATAGATAAGGTTTTCTTTAATCAGCAGCCTATTTTTAAGCATAATTTGCCTATTGAAACTCTAGGAGGTCCTCCTCCACCTAAGGGTGACCCTGTTTTTGAATTGAAGCAATTGCCTGATACTTTGAAATATGCTTATCTTGATGAAAATAAAATATATCATGTTATTATCAGTGCTAACCTTTCAGAGCATGAAGAAAAGAGATTGCTAAAAATTCTGAGGAAGCATCGTGCTGCTATTGCATATACTCTTGATGATCTAAAGGGCATTAGTCCCACTCTATGTCAGCACAAGATTAATATGGAGCCCGATGCTAAACCCGTTGTTGACCACCAACGTCGATTGAATCCAAAAATGAAAGAGGTGGTAAGAACTGAAATATTAAAGCTTCTGGAAGCAGGTATAATCTATCCCATAGCTGATAGTAGATGGGTAAGTCCAGTTCATTGTGTTCCTAAGAAAGGGGGCATTACTGTTGTTCCCAATGATAAGAATGAGCTTATTCCTCAGAGGATAGTAACTGGTTATAGGATGGTGATAGATTTTAGAAAGTTGAATAAAGCTACTTGGAATAATCATTATCCTTTGCCTTTTATTGATCAAATGTTAGAAAGGTTGTCTAAGCATGCACACATTTGTTTCCTAGATGGTTATTTTGGTTTTTCTCAAATACCTGTTGCACAATCTGATCAAGAGAAAACTACCTTTACTTGTCCTTTTGGAACTTTTGCTTATAGACGTATGCCTTTTGGTTTATGCAATTCACCTGCTACTTTTCAAAGATGTATGACTGCTATCTTCTCTGACTTTTGTGAAAAGATTGTTGAGGTTTTCATGGATGATTTCTCCGTTTACGGAACTTCTTTTGATGATTGCTTGAGCAACCTTGATCGAGTTTTGCAGAGATGTGTACAAACAAATCTCGTCTTGAACTGGGAGAAGTGCCACTTTATGGTTAATGAAGGTATTGTCTTGGGCCACAAGATCTCCAAAAGAGGCATTGAAGTTGATAAGGCTAAGGTTGATGCTATTGAGAAGATGCCATGTCCTAAGGATATCAAAGGTATAAGAAGTTTTCTTGGTCATGCTGGTTTCTATAGGAGATTTATTAAAGACTTCTCTAAAATTTCTAGGCCTCTTACCAATATTTTGCAAAAATATGTTCCTTTTGTTTTTGATGATGATTGTGTATAAGCCTTTGAAACTCTTAAGTCAGCTTTAATTTATGCACCTATTGTTTAGCCACCTGATTGGAATTTGCCTTTTGAGATTATGTGTGATACTAGTGATTATGTTGTTGGTGCTGTTCTAGGATAGAGAGTTGATAAGAAGTTGAATGTTATTCATTATGCTAGCAAAACTTTGGACAGTGCCCAAAGGAATTATGCTACTACTGAAAAAGAGTTTCTAGCAGTTGTGTTTGCATGTGATAAGTTTAGGTCTTATATTGTTGATTCCAAAGTTACTATTCATACTGATCATGCTGCTATCAAGTATCTTATGGAAAAGAAGGATGCTAAGCCTAGGCTTATCAGGTGGGTTCTTTTGTTGCAAGAGTTTGATCTTCATATTGTTGATAGGAAAGGGGCTGAGAACCCTGTAGCTGATAACTTGTCTAGATTGGAAAATGTGCTTGATGACCCACAACCTATTGATGATAGTTTTCCTGGTGAGCAACTAGCTGCTATTAATGTTCCTCATAGTACTCCTTGGTATACAGACTATGCCAATTTTATTGTTGCTAAGTTTATACCTCCTAGTTTTACTTACCAGCAAAAGAAAAAGTTCTTTCATGATTTGAGACACTACTTTTGGGATGATCCACATCTTTATAAAGAAGGTGTGGATGGTATTGTTAGACGTTGTGTACCTGAGCATGAACAGGAACAAATTCTTCGGAAGTGTCACTCCGAAGCATATGGAGCACACCACGCTGGACACAGGACCGCACACAAGGTATTGCAATCCGGTTTTTATTGGCCTACTCTCTTCAAGGATGCTCGTAAGTTTGTCTTATCTTGTGATGAATGTCAAAGAATTGGTAATATTAGTAGATGTCAGGAAATGCCTATGAATTACTCTCTTGTTATTGAACCATTTGATGTTTGGGGTTTTGATTATATGGGACCTTTTCCTAAGTCCAATGGGTATACTCATATTCTAGTTGCTGTTGATTATGTTGCTAAGTGGGTAGAAGCTATCCCCACTAGTAGTGCTAATCACAACACTTCTATCAAAATGCTCAAGGAAGTTATCTTCCCAAGGTTTGGAGTCCCTAGATATTTGATGACTGATGGTGGTTCACATTTTATTCATGGTGCTTCCCATAAGTTGCTTGCTAAATATGATGTTAAACATAGAATTGCGTCTCCCTATCATCCTCAATCTAGTGGTCAAGTTGAGTTGAGCAATAGGGAGATAAAGTTGATTTTGCAAAAGACTGTCAATAGATCTAGAAAGAATTGGTCTAAGAAATTAGACGATGCTTTGTGGGCTTATAGAACTGCTTATAAGAATCCTATGGGTTTGTCTCCTTATAAAATGGTTTATGGAAAAGCATGTCATTTACCTCTTGAATTGGAACATAAAGCTTTTTGGGCAGTCAAGGAACTTAACTATGATTTCAAGCTTGCAGGTGAAAAGAGGTTATTTGATATTAGCTCACTCGATGAATGGAGGACCCAGGCCTATGATAATGCCAAATTGTTCAAAGAAAAATTTAAAAGATGGCATGATAGGAGGATTCAGAAATGAGAATTCAAAGTGGGTGAATATGTTTTATTGTATAATTCTCGTCTTAGATTCTTTGCAGGTAAACTCCTCTCCAAATTGGAAGGACCATATGTCATCGAGGAGGTTTATCGTTCCAGAGCTATCAAGATCAACAATGCTGCGGGAACCAACCCAAAGGTGGTAAATGGACAAAGGATTAAGCACTACATCTCAGGTACACCCATTAATGTTGAAACTAATGTTATTGACACTATTACACCGGAGGAGCATATCAAAGAGTCCTTCCGAAACACTCCAGAATACTGAAAAAAGGAATAGGTATGTGATACGGTAAGTAAACTGACTCCAAAAATTCCGCAAAAATATTTTCTGTCAGTTTTGGAATATTTCAGAAAATACAAAAATAAAAGGAAACCGAGAGGACCCACCAGGTGGCCACATGGCACCTAGGCGCCCCCCTGGGGCGCGCCCTGATGCCATGTGGGCCCCTGGTGAGCCTTCCTGACTCCGTTTTCTCCTGGTTTACTTGTTTTGCAAGATAAAAATTCTATATATAGTCCCCACATCGTTTTGACCACCGCATCGCGGAGATATCCTCTGTTCTTGTTTTTGCTATTTTTCTGGCAGATCTGAAAATATGTCGTCGCAAGAATATGTCGGGGAGAACCATGTTCCTCAAGTTTACAAAGAGACAGAAGCTGACTTGAAGAGGATGGACGTTACGGACATGAAGGAGGAGGAGTTCAAGAAGCCAAGCTTACCCAATACGGTTAAACCTCCGAATACCCAATTTATTGCTTCCCGTAACCTAAAGAGTGTTGCTTCGTCCCTTCCAGACAGGATGCATCCCTGGGTTGACGGTGCCTTGACAGTCACCGGAAAGCTCCGGAAGGAAGTTATGGACCTCAGGCGTCAAGTTAATAAGCTCGAAGAAGAGAATCGTATCCTTAGGGGTATCATTGCGAAGAACGTATCGCCATCATCACCAAAGAAGGAAGCTTGATCACACGGGTATGGGCACTCCCCTTGGCTTGTGCCAAGCTTGGGGGAGGTGCCACGGTATCATATCACCATCGCTTTTATTATCTTTACCTATTTTCAGTTCGATCCTTAGTTATTTCGTGATCTAGTAGAATAAAAGTTTAGCATGATCTATCTTCGAGTGTTAGTTTCATGATCTATCTATCTATGTAATCGAGTGAGAGTTATATAATAAAGAGTAGTTTGAGTTTTGCTTGTTTATTTTTATGCTTCAATCAAAAGCAATGAAATCAATGGAAAAGATCATATGCTAATCTTATGGTTAGTAATGACATCACATAAAGAAAAGTATAAGTGGTAAATTTTATTGAAGGTTGACAAACATAGCATTGGTCAATGGTGCAATGCATGAAAAACTTAATAAGGAAGAGAAGATTCACATGCAAATATACTATCTTGGACATCTTTTGTGATTGTGAGCACCCATTAAGTATTGTATGCCAAACGGTTGATGCTGGATAAGGAAGACAATGTAATGAGTTATGTTTGTTCATATTCACATAGAAGTTATATTGTCATGGATCCTCCAACATGTGGTACTTGCCCAATATCTTTGCTAGCCAAAATTCCGCACTAAGTAGAAATACTACTTGTGCATCCAAAACCCTTTAGCCAAACTCATGTCATGAGAGTCCACCATACCTACCTATGGATTGAGTAAGATCCTTCAAGTAAGTTGTCATCAGTGCAATAAAGCAATAAAGATTTCTCTTAAATATGTATGATCTTTTATTGTAAGGGAAAATAAGCGTGGTACGAACTTGTGAAGGTGAAGAATAAAAGCAACAGACTGCATAATAAAGGTTGCTATCGCAAGGGACAATATCACGTGACGTTCCTTTGCATTAAGAGTTAGTGCATCCAAAACTAAAAGCGCATGACAACCTCTGCTTCCCTCTGCGAAGGGCCTATCCTTTACTTTTATGAATTTACTTTTATGCAAAGAGTCAAAGTTGTCCCCTCTATTCCCTTTTTATTTTACTCTTTGGCAAGCATCATGTGGTGGGGAAAGATCAAGGCACATATATCCAGTTGAATGTGGGTGAGCATGAGTTATTATTGTTGACATCACCCTTGATCTTGATGACCGACAACCTATTGATGATAGTTTTCCTGGTGAGCAACTAGCTGCTATTAATGTTCCTCATAGTACTCCTTGGTATACATACTATGCCAATTATATTGTTGCTAAGTTTATACCTCCTAGTTTTACTTACCAGCAAAAGAAAAAGTTCTTTTATGATTTGAGACACTACTTTTGGGATGATCCACATCTTTATAAAGAAGGTGTGGATGGTATTGTTAGACGTTGTGTACCTGAGCATGAACAGGAACAAATTCTTCGGAAGTGTCACTCCGAAGCATATGGAGGACACCACGCTGGAGACAGGACCGCACACAAGGTATTGCAATCCGGTTTTTATTGGCCTACTCTCTTCAAGGATGCTCGTAAGTTTGTCTTATCTTGTGATGAATGTCAAAGAATTGGTAATATTAGTAGATGTCAGGAAATGCCTATGAATTACTCTCTTGTTATTGAACCATTTGATGTTTGGGGTTTTGATTATATGGGACCTTTTCCTAAGTCCAATGGGTATACTCATATTCTAGTTGCTGTTGATTATGTTGCTAAGTGGGTAGAAGCTGTCCCCACTAGTAGTGCTAATCACAACACTTCTATCAAAATGCTCAAGGAAGTTATCTTCCCAAGGTTTGGAGTCCCTAGATATTTGATGACTGATGGTGGTTCACATTTTATTCATGGTGCTTCCCGTAAGTTGCTTGCTAAATATGATGTTAAACATAGAATTGCGTCTCCCTATCATCCTCAATCTAGTGGTCAAGTTGAGTTGAGCAATAGGGAGATAAAGTTGATTTTGCAAAAGACTGTCAATAGATCTAGAAAGAATTGGTCTAAGAAATTAGACGATGCTTTGTGGGCTTATAGAACTGCTTATAAGAATCCTATGGGTTTGTCTCCTTATAAAATGGTTTATGGAAAAGCATGTCATTTACCTCTTGAATTGGAACATAAAGCTTTTTGGGCAGTCAAGGAACTTAACTATGATTTCAAGCTTGCAGGTGAAAAGAGGTTATTTGATATTAGCTCACTCGATGAATGGAGGACCCAGGCCTATGATAATGCTAAATTGTTCAAAGAAAAAGTTAAAAGATGGCATGATAGGAGGATTCAGAAATGAGAATTCAAAGTGGGTGAATATGTTTTATTTTATAATTCTCGTCTTAGATTCTTTGCAGGTAAACTCCTCTCCAAATGGGAAGGACCATATGTCATCGAGGAGGTTTATCGTTCCAGAGCTATCAAGATCAACAATGCTGCGGGAACCAACCCAAAGGTGGTAAATGGACAAAGGATTAAGCACTACATCTCAGGTACACCGATTAATGTTGAAACTAATGTTATTGACACTATTACACCGGAGTAGCATATCAAAGAGTCCTTCCGGAACACTCCAGAATACTGAAAAAGGAATAGGTATGTGATACGGTAAGTAAACCGACTCCAAAAATTCCGCAAAAATATTTTCTGTCAGTTTTGGAATATTTAAGAAAATACAAAAATAAAAGGAAACCAAGAGGACCCACCAGGTGGCCACATGGCACCTAGGCGCCCCCCCTGGGGCGTGCCCTGATGCCATGTGGGCCCCTGGTGAGCCTTCCTGACTCCGTTTTCTCCTGGTTTACTTGTTTTGCAAGATAAAAATTCTATATATAGTCCCCACATCGTTTTGACCACCGCATCGCGGAGAAATCCTCTGTTCATGTTTTCACTATTTTTCTGGCAGATCTAAAAATATGTCGTCGCAAGAATATGTCGGGGAGAACCATGTTCCTCAAGTTTACAAAGAGACAGAAGCTGACTTGAAGAGGATGGACGTTACGGACATGAAGGAGGAGGAGTTCAAGAAGCCAAGCTAACCCAATACGGTTAAACCTTCGAATACCCAATTTATTGCTTACCGTAACCTGCAAAAGAGTGTTGCTTCGTCCCTTCCAGACAGGATGCATCCCTGGGTTGACGGTGCCTTGACAGTCACCGGAAAGCTCCGGAAGGAAGTTATGGACCTCAGGCGTCAAGTTAATAAGCTCGAAGAAGAGAATCGTATCCTTAGGGGTATCATTGCGAAGAACGTATCGCCATCATCACCAAAGAAGGAAGCTTGATCACACGGGTATGGGCACTCCCCTTGGCTTGTGCCAAGCTTGGGGGAGGTGCCCCGGTATCATATCACCATCGCTTTTATTATCTTTACCTATTTTCAGTTCGATCCTTAGTTATTTCGTGATCTAGTAGAATAAAAGTTTAGCATGATCTATCTTCGAGTGTTAGTTTCATGATCTATCTATCTATGTAATCGAGTGAGAGTTATATAATAAAGAGTAGTTTGAGTTTTGCTTGTTTATTTTTATGCTTCAATCAAAAGCAATGAAATCAATGGAAAAGATCATATGCTAATCTTATGGTTAGTAATGACATCACATAAAGAAAAGTATAAGTGGTAAATTTTATTGAAGGTTGACAAACATAGCATTGGTCAATGGTGCAATGCATGAAAAATTTAATAAGGAAGAGAAGATTCACATGCAAATATACTATCTTGGACATCTTTTGTGATTGTGAGCACCCACTAAGTATTGTATGCCAAACGGTTGATGCTGGATAAGGAAGACAATGTAATGAGTTATGTTTGTTCATATTCACATAGAAGTTATATTGTCATGGATCCTCCAACATGTGGTGCTTGCCCAATATCTTTGCTAGCCAAAATTCCGCACTAAGTAGAAATACTACTTGTGCATCCAAAACCCTTTAGCCAAACTCATGTCATGAGAGTCCACCATACCTACCTATGGATTGAGTAAGATCCTTCAAGTAAGTTGTCATCGGTGCAATAAAGCAATAAAGATTTCTCTTAAATATGTATGATCTTTTATTGTAAGGGAAAATAAGCGTGGTACGAACTTGTGAAGGTGAAGAATGAAAGCGACAGACTGCATAATAAAGGTTGCTATCGCAAGGGACAATATCACGTGACGTTCCTTTGCATTAAGAGTTAGTGCATCCAAAACTAAAAGCGCATGACAACATCTGCTTCCCTCTGCGAAGGGCCTATCCTTTACTTTTATGAATTTACTTTCGTGCAAAGAGTCAAAGTTGTCCCCTCTATTCCCTTTTTATTTTACTCTTTGGCAAGCATCATGTGGTGGGGAAAGATCAAGGCACATATATCCAGTTGAATGTGGGTGAGCATGAGTTATTATTGTTGACATCACCCTTGATCTTGATGACCCACAACCTATTGATGATAGTTTTCCTGGTGAGCAACTAGCTGCTATTAATGTTCCTCATAGTACTCCTTGGTATACAGACTATGCCAATTATATTGTTGCTAAGTTTATACCTCCTAGTTTTACTTACCAGCAAAAGAAAAAGTTCTTTTATGATTTGAGACACTACTTTTGGGATGATCCACATCTTTATAAAGAAGGTGTGGATGGTATTGTTAGACGTTGTGTACCTGAGCATGAACAGGAACAAATTCTTCGGAAGTGTCACTCCGAAGCATATGGAGGACACCACGCTGAAGACAGGACCGCACACAAGGTATTGCAATCCGGTTTTCATTGGCCTACTCTCTTCAAGGATGCTCGTAAGTTTGTCTTATCTTGTGATGAATGTCAAAGAATTGGTAATATTAGTAGATGTCAGGAAATGCCTATGAATTACTCTCTTGTTATTGAACCATTTGATGTTTGGGGTTTTGTCCTCATATTCTAGTTGCTGTTGATTATGTTGCTAAGTGGGTATAAGCTATCCCCACTAGTAGTGCTAATCACAACACTTCTATCAAAATGCTCAAGGAAGTTATCTTCCCAAGGTTTGGAGTCCCTAGATATTTGATGACTGATGGTGGTTAACATTTTATTCATGGTGCTTCCCGTAAGTTGCTTGCTAAATATGATGTTAAACATAGAATTGTGTCTCCCTATCATCCTCAATCTAGTGGTCAAGTTGAGTTGAGCAATAGGGAGATAAAGTTGATTTTGCAAAAGACTGTCAATAGATCTAGAAAGAATTGGTCTAAGAAATTAGATGATGCTTTGTGGGCTTATAGAACTGCTTATAAGAATCCTATTGGTTTGTCTCCTTATAAAATGGTTTATGGAAAAGCATGTCATTTACCTCTTGAATTGGAACATAAAGCTTTTTGGGTAGTCAAGGAACTTAACTATGATTTCAAGCTTGCAGGTGAAAAGAGGTTATTTGATATTAGCTCACTCGATGAATGGAGGATCCAGGCCTATGATAATGCCAAATTGTTCAAAGAAAAAGTTAAAAGATGGCATGATAGGAGGATTCAGAAATGAGAATTCAAACTGGGTGAATATGTTTTATTGTATAATTCTCGTCTTAGATTCTTTGCAGGTAAACTCCTCTCCAAATGGGAAGGACCATATGTCATCGAGGAGGTTTATCGTTCCGGAGCTATCAAGATCAACAATGCTGCGGGAACCAACCCAAAGGTGGTAAATGGACAAAGGATTAAGCACTACATCTCAGGTACACCCATTAATGTTGAAACTAATGTTATTGACACTATTACACCGGAGGAGCATATCAAAGAGTCCTTCCGGAACACTCCAGAATACTGAAAAAGGAATAGGTATGTGATACGGTAAGTAAACCGACTCCAAAAATTCTGCAAAAATATTTTCTGTCAGTTTTGGAATATTTAAGAAAATACAAAAATAAAAGGAAACCGAGAGGACCCACCAGGTGGCCACATGGCACCTAGGCGCCCCCCTGGGGCGCGCCCTGATGCCATGTGGGCCCCTGGTGAGCCTTCCTGACTCCGTTTTCTCCTGGTTTACGTGTTTTGCAAGATAAAAATTCTATATATAGTCCCCACATCGTTTTGACCACCGCATCGCGGAGAAATCCTCTGTTCTTGTTTTCGCTATTTTTCTGGCAGATCTGAAAATATGTCGTCGCAAGAATATGTCGGGGAGAACCATGTTCCTCAAGTTTACAAAGAGACAGAAGCTGACTTGAAGAGGATGGACGTTACGGACATGAAGGAGGAGGAGTTCAAGAAGCCAAGCTTACCCAATACGGTTAAACCTCCGAATACCCAATTTATTGCTTACCGTAACCTGCAAAAGAGTGTTGCTTCGTCCCTTCCAGACAGGATGCATCCCTGGGTTGACGGTGCCTTGACAGTCACCGGAAAGCTCCGGAAGGAACTTATGGACCTCAGGCGTCAAGTTAATAAGCTCGAAGAAGAGAATCGTATCCTTAGGGGTATCATTGCGAAGAACGTATCGCCATCATCACCAAAGAAGGAAGCTTGATCACACGGGTATGGGCACTCCCCTTGGCTGGTGCCAAGCTTGGGGGAGGTGCCCCGGTATCATATCACCATCGCTTTTATTATCTTTACCTATTTTCAGTTCAATCCTTAGTTATTTCGTGATCTAGTAGAATAAAAGTTTAGCATGATCTATCTTCGAGTGTTAGTTTCGTGATCTATCTATCTATGTAATCGAGTGAGAGTTATATAATAAAGAGTAGTTTGAGTTTTGCTTGTTTATTTTTATGCTTCAATCAAAAGCAATGAAATCAATGGAAAAGATCATATGCTAATCTTATGGTTAGTAATGACATCACATAAAGAAAAGTATAAGTGGTAAATTTTATTGAAGGTTGACAAACATAGCATTGGTCAATGGTGCAATGCATGAAAAAGTTAATAAGGAAGAGAAGATTCACATGCAAATATACTATCTTGGACATCTTTTGTGATTGTGAGCACCCACTAAGTATTGTATGCCAAACGGTTGATGCTGGATAAGGAAGACAATGTAATGAGTTATGTTTGTTCATATTCACATAGAAGTTATATTGTCATGGATCCTCCAACATGTGGTGCTTGCCCAATATCTTTGCTAGCCAAAATTCCGCACTAAGTAGAAATACTACTTGTGCATCCAAAACCCTTTAGCCAAACTCATGTCATGAGAGTCCACCATACCTACCTATGGATTGAGTAAGATCCTTCAAGTAAGTTGTCATCGGTGCAATAAAGCAATAAAGATTTCTCTTAAATATGTATGATCTTTTATTGTAAGGGAAAATAAGCATGGTACGAACTTGTGAAGGTGAAGAATAAAAGCGACAGACTGCATAATAAAGGTTGCTATCGCAAGGGGCAATATCACGTGACGTTCCTTTGCATTAAGAGTTAGTGCATCCAAAACTAAAAGCGCATGACAACCTCTGCTTCCCTCTGCGAAGGGCCTATCCTTTACTTTTATGAATTTACTTTCATGCAAAGAGTCAAAGTTGTCCCCTCTATTCCCTTTTTATTTTACTCTTTGGCAAGCATCATGTGGTGGGGAAAGATCAAGGCACATATATCCAGTTGAATGTGGGTGAGCATGAGTTATTATTGTTGACATCACCCTTGATCTTGATGATCCACAACCTATTGATGATAGTTTTCCTGGTGAGCAACTAGCTGCTATTAATGTTCCTCATAGTACTCCTTGGTATACAGACTATGCCAATTATATTGTTGCTAAGTTTATACCTCCTAGTTTTACTTACCAGCAAAAGAAAAAGTTCTTTTATGATTTGAGACACTACTTTTGGGATGATCCACATCTTTATAAAGAAGGTGTGGATGGTATTGTTAGACGTTGTGTACCTGAGCATGAACAGGAACAAATTCTTCGGAAGTGTCACTCCGAAGCATATGGAGGACACCACGCTGAAGACAGGACCGCACACAAGGTATTGCAATCCGGTTTTCATTGGCCTACTCTCTTCAAGGATGCTCGTAAGTTTGTCTTATCTTGTGATGAATGTCAAAGAATTGGTAATATTAGTAGATGTCAGGAAATGCCTATGAATTACTCTCTTGTTATTGAACCATTTGATGTTTGGGGTTTTGTCCTCATATTCTAGTTGCTGTTGATTATGTTGCTAAGTGGGTATAAGCTATCCCCACTAGTAGTGCTAATCACAACACTTCTATCAAAATGCTCAAGGAAGTTATCTTCCCAAGGTTTGGAGTCCCTAGATATTTGATGACTGATGGTGGTTAACATTTTATTCATGGTGCTTCCCGTAAGTTGCTTGCTAAATATGATGTTAAACATAGAATTGTGTCTCCCTATCATCCTCAATCTAGTGGTCAAGTTGAGTTGAGCAATAGGGAGATAAAGTTGATTTTGCAAAAGACTGTCAATAGATCTAGAAAGAATTGGTCTAAGAAATTAGATGATGCTTTGTGGGCTTATAGAACTGCTTATAAGAATCCTATTGGTTTGTCTCCTTATAAAATGGTTTATGGAAAAGCATGTCATTTACCTCTTGAATTGGAACATAAAGCTTTTTGGGTAGTCAAGGAACTTAACTATGATTTCAAGCTTGCAGGTGAAAAGAGGTTATTTGATATTAGCTCACTCGATGAATGGAGGATCCAGGCCTATGATAATGCCAAATTGTTCAAAGAAAAAGTTAAAAGATGGCATGATAGGAGGATTCAGAAATGAGAATTCAAACTGGGTGAATATGTTTTATTGTATAATTCTCGTCTTAGATTCTTTGCAGGTAAACTCCTCTCCAAATGGGAAGGACCATATGTCATCGAGGAGGTTTATCGTTCCGGAGCTATCAAGATCAACAATGCTGCGGGAACCAACCCAAAGGTGGTAAATGGACAAAGGATTAAGCACTACATCTCAGGTACACCCATTAATGTTGAAACTAATGTTATTGACACTATTACACCGGAGGAGCATATCAAAGAGTCCTTCCGGAACACTCCAGAATACTGAAAAAGGAATAGGTATGTGATACGGTAAGTAAACCGACTCCAAAAATTCTGCAAAAATATTTTCTGTCAGTTTTGGAATATTTAAGAAAATACAAAAATAAAAGGAAACCGAGAGGACCCACCAGGTGGCCACATGGCACCTAGGCGCCCCCCTGGGGCGCGCCCTGATGCCATGTGGGCCCCTGGTGAGCCTTCCTGACTCCGTTTTCTCCTGGTTTACGTGTTTTGCAAGATAAAAATTCTATATATAGTCCCCACATCGTTTTGACCACCGCATCGCGGAGAAATCCTCTGTTCTTGTTTTCGCTATTTTTCTGGCAGATCTGAAAATATGTCGTCGCAAGAATATGTCGGGGAGAACCATGTTCCTCAAGTTTACAAAGAGACAGAAGCTGACTTGAAGAGGATGGACGTTACGGACATGAAGGAGGAGGAGTTCAAGAAGCCAAGCTTACCCAATACGGTTAAACCTCCGAATACCCAATTTATTGCTTACCGTAACCTGCAAAAGAGTGTTGCTTCGTCCCTTCCAGACAGGATGCATCCCTGGGTTGACGGTGCCTTGACAGTCACCGGAAAGCTCCGGAAGGAACTTATGGACCTCAGGCGTCAAGTTAATAAGCTCGAAGAAGAGAATCGTATCCTTAGGGGTATCATTGCGAAGAACGTATCGCCATCATCACCAAAGAAGGAAGCTTGATCACACGGGTATGGGCACTCCCCTTGGCTGGTGCCAAGCTTGGGGGAGGTGCCCCGGTATCATATCACCATCGCTTTTATTATCTTTACCTATTTTCAGTTCAATCCTTAGTTATTTCGTGATCTAGTAGAATAAAAGTTTAGCATGATCTATCTTCGAGTGTTAGTTTCGTGATCTATCTATCTATGTAATCGAGTGAGAGTTATATAATAAAGAGTAGTTTGAGTTTTGCTTGTTTATTTTTATGCTTCAATCAAAAGCAATGAAATCAATGGAAAAGATCATATGCTAATCTTATGGTTAGTAATGACATCACATAAAGAAAAGTATAAGTGGTAAATTTTATTGAAGGTTGACAAACATAGCATTGGTCAATGGTGCAATGCATGAAAAAGTTAATAAGGAAGAGAAGATTCACATGCAAATATACTATCTTGGACATCTTTTGTGATTGTGAGCACCCACTAAGTATTGTATGCCAAACGGTTGATGCTGGATAAGGAAGACAATGTAATGAGTTATGTTTGTTCATATTCACATAGAAGTTATATTGTCATGGATCCTCCAACATGTGGTGCTTGCCCAATATCTTTGCTAGCCAAAATTCCGCACTAAGTAGAAATACTACTTGTGCATCCAAAACCCTTTAGCCAAACTCATGTCATGAGAGTCCACCATACCTACCTATGGATTGAGTAAGATCCTTCAAGTAAGTTGTCATCGGTGCAATAAAGCAATAAAGATTTCTCTTAAATATGTATGATCTTTTATTGTAAGGGAAAATAAGCATGGTACGAACTTGTGAAGGTGAAGAATAAAAGCGACAGACTGCATAATAAAGGTTGCTATCGCAAGGGGCAATATCACGTGACGTTCCTTTGCATTAAGAGTTAGTGCATCCAAAACTAAAAGCGCATGACAACCTCTGCTTCCCTCTGCGAAGGGCCTATCCTTTACTTTTATGAATTTACTTTCATGCAAAGAGTCAAAGTTGTCCCCTCTATTCCCTTTTTATTTTACTCTTTGGCAAGCATCATGTGGTGGGGAAAGATCAAGGCACATATATCCAGTTGAATGTGGGTGAGCATGAGTTATTATTGTTGACATCACCCTTGATCTTGATGATCCACAACCTATTGATGATAGTTTTCCTGGTGAGCAACTAGCTGCTATTAATGTTCCTCATAGTACTCCTTGGTATACAGACTATGCCAATTATATTGTTGCTAAGTTTATACCTCCTAGTTTTACTTACCAGCAAAAGAAAAAGTTCTTTTATGATTTGAGACACTACTTTTGGGATGATCCACATCTTTATAAAGAAGGTGTGGATGGTATTGTTAGACGTTGTGTACCTGAGCATGAACAGGAACAAATTCTTCGGAAGTGTCACTCCGAAGCATATGGAGGACACCACGCTGAAGACAGGACCGCACACAAGGTATTGCAATCCGGTTTTCATTGGCCTACTCTCTTCAAGGATGCTCGTAAGTTTGTCTTATCTTGTGATGAATGTCAAAGAATTGGTAATATTAGTAGATGTCAGGAAATGCCTATGAATTACTCTCTTGTTATTGAACCATTTGATGTTTGGGGTTTTGTCCTCATATTCTAGTTGCTGTTGATTATGTTGCTAAGTGGGTATAAGCTATCCCCACTAGTAGTGCTAATCACAACACTTCTATCAAAATGCTCAAGGAAGTTATCTTCCCAAGGTTTGGAGTCCCTAGATATTTGATGACTGATGGTGGTTCACATTTTATTCATGGTGCTTCCCGTAAGTTGCTTGCTAAATATGATGTTAAACATAGAATTGTGTCTCCCTATCATCCTCAATCTAGTGGTCAAGTTGAGTTGAGCAATAGGGAGATAAAGTTGATTTTGCAAAAGACTGTCAATAGATCTAGAAAGAATTGGTCTAAGAAATTAGATGATGCTTTGTGGGCTTATAGAACTGCTTATAAGAATCCTATGGGTTTGTCTCCTTATAAAATGGTTTATGGAAAAGCATGTCATTTACCTCTTGAATTGGAACATAAAGCTTTTTGGGTAGTCAAGGAACTTAACTATGATTTCAAGCTTGCAGGTGAAAAGAGGTTATTTGATATTAGCTCACTCGATGAATGGAGGACCCAGGCCTATGATAATGCCAAATTGTTCAAAGAAAAAGTTAAAAGATGGCATGATAGGAGGATTCAGAAATGAGAATTCAAAGTGGGTGAATATGTTTTATTGTATAATTCTCGTCTTAGATTCTTTGCAGGTAAACTCCTCTCCAAATGGGAAGGACCATATGTCATCGAGGAGGTTTATCGTTCCGGAGCTATCAAGATCAACAATGCTGCGGGAACCAACCCAAAGGTGGTAAATGGACAAAGGATTAAGCACTACATCTCAGGTACACCCATTAATGTTGAAACTAATGTTATTGACACTATTACACCGGAGGAGCATATCAAAGAGTCCTTCCGGAACACTCCAGAATACTGAAAAAGGAATAGGTATGTGATACGGTAAGTAAACCGACTCCAAAAATTCCGCAAAAATATTTTCTGTCAGTTTTGGAATATTTAATAAAATACAAAAATAAAAGGAAACCGAGAGGACCCACCAGGTGGCCACATGGCACCTAGGCGCCCCCCTGGGGCGCGCCCTGATGCCATGTGGGCCCCTGGTGAGCCTTCCTGACTCCGTTTTCTCCTGGTTTACGTGTTTTGCAAGATAAAAATTCTATATATAGTCCCCACATCGTTTTGACCACCGCATCGCGGAGAAATCCTCTGTTCTTGTTTTCGCTATTTTTCTGGCAGATCTGAAAATATGTCGTCGCAAGAATATGTCGGGGAGAACCATGTTCCTCATGTTTACAAAGAGACAGAAGCTGACTTGAAGAGGATGGACGTTACGGACATGAAGGAGGAGGAGTTCAAGAAGCCAAGCTTACCCAATACGGTTAAACCTCCGAATACCCAATTTATTGCTTACCGTAACCTGCAAAAGAGTGTTGCTTCGTCCCTTCCAGACAGGATGCATCCCTGGGTTGACGGTGCCTTGACAGTCACCGGAAAGCTCCGGAAGGAACTTATGGACCTCAGGCGTCAAGTTAATAAGCTCGAAGAAGAGAATCGTATCCTTAGGGGTATCATTGCGAAGAACGTATCGCCATCATCACCAAAGAAGGAAGCTTGATCACATGGGTATGGGCACTCCCCTTGGCTGGTGCCAAGCTTGGGGGAGGTGCCCCGGTATCATATCACCATCGCTTTTATTATCTTTACCTATTTTCAGTTCAATCCTTAGTTATTTCGTGATCTAGTAGAATAAAAGTTTAGCATGATCTATCTTCGAGTGTTAGTTTCGTGATCTATCTATCTATGTAATCGAGTGAGAGTTATATAATAAAGAGTAGTTTGAGTTTTGCTTGTTTATTTTTATGCTTCAATGAAAAGCAATGAAATCAATGGAAAAGATCATATGCTAATCTTATGGTTAGTAATGACATCACATAAAGAAAAGTATAAGTGGTAAATTTTATTGAAGGTTGACAAACATAGCATTGGTCAATGGTGCAATGCATGAAAAAGTTAATAAGGAAGAGAAGATTCACATGCAAATATACTATCTTGGACATCTTTTGTGATTGTGAGCACCCATTAAGTATTGTATGCCAAACGGTTGATGCTGGATAAGGAAGACAATGTAATGAGTTATGTTTGTTCATATTCACATAGAAGTTATATTGTCATGGATCCTCCAACATGTGGTGCTTGCCCAATATCTTTGCTAGCCAAAATTCCGCACTAAGTAGAAATACTACTTGTGCATCCAAAACCCTTTAGCCAAACTCATGTCATGAGAGTCCACCATACCTACCTATGGATTGAGTAAGATCCTTCAAGTAAGTTGTCATCGGTGCAATAAAGCAATAAGGATTTCTCTTAAATATGTATGATCTTTTATTGTAAGGGAAAATAAGCGTGGTACGAACTTGTGAAGGTGAAGAATAAAAGCGACAGACTGCATAATAAAGGTTGCTATCGCAAGGGGCAATATCACGTGACGTTCCTTTGCATTAAGAGTTAGTGCATCCAAAACTCTGCTTCCCTCTGCGAAGGGCCTATCCTTTACTTTTATGAATTTACTTTTATGCAAAGAGTCAAAGTTGTCCCCTCTATTCCCTTTTTATTTTTCTCTTTGGCAAGCATCATGTGGTGGGGAAAGATCAAGGCTCATATATCCAGTTGAATGTGGGTGAGCATGAGTTATTATTGTTGACATCACCCTTGATCTTGATGACCCACAACCTATTGATGATAGTTTTCCTGGTTAGCAACTAGCTGCTATTAATGTTCCTCATAGTACTCCTTGGTATACAGACTATGCCAATTATATTGTTGCTAAGTTTATACCTCCTAGTTTTACTTACCAGCAAAAGAAAAAGTTCTTTTATGATTTGAGACACTACTTTTGGGATGATCCACATCTTTATAAAAAAGGTGTGGATGGTATTGTTAGACGTTGTTGTTGGAAATATGCCCTAGAGGCAATAATAAATTGGTTATTATTATATTTCCTTGTTCATGATAATCGTTTATTATCCATGCTATAATTGTATTGATTGGAAACTCAAATACATATGTGGGTACATAGACAACACTGTGTCCCTAGTAAGCCTCTAGTTGACTAGCTCGTTGATCAAAGATGGTTAAGGTTTCCTAGCCATTGACATGAGATGTCATTTGATAACGGGATCACATCATTAGGAGAATGATGTGATGGACAAGACCCAAACTACGAACGTAGCATATGATCGTGTTAGTTTATTGCTATTGTTTTCTGCATGTCAAGTATCTGTTCCTTTGACCATGAGATCATGCAACTCACTGACACCGGAGGAATACCTTGTGTGTATCAAACGTCGCAACGTAACTGGGCGACTATAAAGGTGCTCTACAGGTATCTCCGAGGGTGTCTGTTGGGTTGGCATGGATCAAGACTGGGATTTGTTACTCCGTATGACGGAGAGGTATCTCAGGGCCCACTCGGTAATACATCATCACAATGAGCCTTGCAAGCAATGTGACTAAAGTGTTAGCCACGAGATCTTGTATTACGGAACGAGTAAAGAGACTTGCCGGTAACGAGATTGAACTAGGTATAGTGATACCGACGATCGAATCTCGGGCAAGTAACATACCAAAGAACAAAGGGAACAGCATACGGGATTAACTGAATCCTTGACATAGAGGTTCGACCGATAAAAGATCTTCGTAGAATATGTAGGAGCCAATATGGGCATCCAGGTCCCGCTATTGGTTATTGGCCGTAGAGGTGTCTCGGTCATGTCTACATAGTTCTCGAACCCGCAGGGTCTACACACATAATGTTTGGTGACGATTAGTATAATTGAGTTATTATGTTGGTGACCGAAAGTTGTTCGGAGTCCCGGATAAGATCCCGGACATGACGAGGATCTCCGGAATAGTCTGGAGGTAAAGATTGATATATGTGATAATAGTGTTTTGATCTCCGGAAAGGTTCCGGAGTTCACCGGAAGGGGTTCCGGATGTTTACCGAAGTGTTCGGGTGCAGCAACACTTTATATGGGCCAAAGGGATAAAGCCCACGAGGTATTGGAAAGTGCAAAAGTAGTTTTGCTGCCGCGTAAGCGGTACTACCGCTTGGTGAAGCGGTACTACCGCCCGAGCGGTACTAGCGCTTGTGTGAAGCGGTACTACCGCCCAAGCGGTACTACCGCTTGTGAGCGGTACTACCGCTTGTGCGCGGCTGTGCACGGTTCGGCAGGGATCCGAGTTGGACTCTTTTCCTGCGGGCCAAACCGACCTTGTGCGGGCAAAACCGACTTGGAGGAGGCTTTTACTCCAAGTTTAGACCCCAAGGCTCAACATATAAATAGAGGGGCAGGGCTAGCACACGGGACACATCAAGATTTCCCCAAGCCGTGTGCGGCAACCCGAACCCTCTAGTTCCTCCGTCATAATCTACGTAGCGCTTGGCGAAGCCCTGCTGAGATTGTTCCTCACCACCATCACCACGCCATCGTGCTGCTGGAACTCAACCACTACTTCACCATCGCTCGCTGGATCGAGGAGATGAAGGCGTCATCAAGCCGTACGTGTGTTGAACGCGGAGGTGCCGTCCGTTCGGCGCTAGTTCGTGATCGGATCGAGGGACGACTTGCGATTTGGATCGCGGAGACGTTCGACTACATCAACCGCGTTTCTTAAACGCTTCCGCTTAGCGATCTACAAGGGTATGTAGATTCACTCTCCCTCTCGTAGATACTCATCACCATGGATAGATCTTGTGTGTGCGTAGGAAAATTTTTGTTTCCCATGCAACGTTCTCCAACAGTGGTATCAGAGCTAGGTCTATGCGTAGATGAGATCTCGAGTAGAACACAAACGAGTTGTGGGCGTGGGTGTATACATATTGCTTGCCGTTACTAGTTGATATTTGATTCGGCGGTACTGTGAGATGAAGCGGCCCGGACCGACATTACGCGTACACTTACGCGAGACAGGTTCCTTCAACTGACATGTAACTTCGTTGCATAAAGATGGCTAGCGGGTGTCTGTCTCTCTCACTTTAGTTGAATCGATTTCAATGAAGAGGGTTCTTTTAGAAGATCAAAAAGCAATCACTACACCACGTTGTGGTTTTGCGTAGGTAAGAACGGTTCTTGCAAACCCGTAGCAGCCACGTAAAATTTGCAACAACAATTAGAGGACGTCTAACTTGTTTTTGCAGGGTATGTTGTGATGTGATATGGACAATTACATGATGAGATATATGTGATGTATGAGATGATCATGTGTTGTATAGAATATCATGACTTGCATGTCGATGAGTACGGCAACTGGCAGGAGCCATAGAGTTGTCTTTAATTATTGTATGACCTGCGTGTCAATCATTAAGCGCTATGTAATGCTTTACTTTATCGCTAATCGTTAGCAATAGTCGTGGAAGCAACAGTCGGCGCGACAACCTCATGGTGACACGTTGATGGAGATCAAGATGATGGAGATCATGGTGTCATGCCGGTGACGATGGAGATCATGCCGGTGCTTTGGAGATGGAGATCAAAAGCACAAGTTCATGGCCATATCATGTCACTTATGATTTGCATGTGATGTTAATCCTTTTATGCATCTTATTTTGCTTAGGACGACGGTAGCATTATAAGGTGATCCCTCACTTAAATTTCAAGATAAAATTGTGTTCTCCCCGAATGTGCACCGTTGCGAAAGTTCGTCGTTTCGAGACACGCCGTGATGATCGGGTGTGATAGACTCTACGTTCACATACAACGGGTGTAAGCCATGTTGCACGTGCGGAAACACTCGGGTTAAACTTGACGAGCCTAGCATGTACAGACATGGCCTCGGAACACAAGAGACCGAAAGGTCGAACATGAGTCATATAGTAGATATGATCAACATGAAGATGTTCACCATTGAAACCACCTCGACTCACGTGATGATCGGACTTGAGTTGGTGGATTTGGATCATGTTACACTCGAATGACCGGAGGGATGTCAATTTGAGTGGGAGTTTTTTAAATAATATGATTAACTAAACTCATTATCTAGAACAATAGTCTAAGTTGTCTTTGCAATATTTATGTTGTAGATCATGGCTCGCGCAGTAGCACCCCTGAATTTTAATGCGTTCCTAGAGAAAGCTAAGTTGAAAGATGATGGAAGTAACTTTGTGGACTGGGCCCGTAATCTAAGGATTATCCTTACGGCTTCCCAGAAGGCTTATGTCCTTGATGCACCGCTTGGTGATCCACCCGCTCCAGTTGAGTCTCTAGACGTTGTGAACGACTGGCAGGCTCGTTCTGATGATTACTCAATAGTTCAATGTGCAATGTTGTATGGCCTAGAACCGGGACTTCAAAGACGTTTCGAACGTCATGGAGCATATGAGATGTTCTAGGAGTTGAAGTTTATCTTTCAGAAGAATGCCCGGATCGAGAGATATGAGATCTCCGACAAATTCTATGCTTGCAAGATGGAGGAGAACGGGTCTATCAGTGATCACGTGCTCAGAATGTCTGGGTACTCCACCCGTCTGGCTGAGTTAGGGATGCCCCTTCCGCCAGAGGCTATCACTGACAGAGTTCTTCAATCATTGCCACCTAGCTACAAGAGCTTCGTGTTGAACTATAACATGCACGGCATGAACAAGTCAGTCGCCGAGCTGTTTGCGATGCTGAAAGCCGCTGAGTCTGAAATTCAGAAGGAGCATCAAGTGTTGATGGTCAATAAAACCACTAGTTTCAAGAAAAATGGCAAGGGCAAGAAGGGTAACTCCAAGAAGAGTGGCAAAGCAGTTGCTCCTCTCGTGAAGAAACCCAAGGCTGGACCCAAACCAGAAACTGTGTGTTTTCATTGCAAGGGAACTGGACACTGGAAGCGGAATTGCCCCAAGTATTTGGCTGACAAGAAGGCGGCCAACAACAAACAAGGTATATATGATATACATGTTATTAAGGTGTACCTTACCAACTCTCGTTGTAGTGCCTGGGTATTTGATACCGGTGCGGTTGCTCATATTTGCAACTCAAAACAGGAACTGCGGAATAAACGGAGGCTGGCAAAGGACGAAGTGACGATGCGCGTGGGAAATGGTTCCAAGGTTGATGTGATCGCCGTCGGCACGCTCGCTCTTCGATTACCGTCGGGATTAGTGATGAACCTAAATAAGTGTTATTTGGTGCCTGCGTTAAGCATGAACATTATATCTGGATCTTGTTTATTGCGAGACGGTTACTCATTTAAATCAGAGAATAATGGTTGTTCTATTTATATGAGTAATATCTTTTATGGTCATGCACCCAATGTGAGGGGTTTATTCTTATTGAATCTCGATAGTAATGATACACATGTTCATAACATTGATGCCAAAAGATGTAGAATTGATAATGATAATACCACTTTCTTGTGGCACTGCCGTTTAGGTCATATTGGCGTTAAACGCATGAGGAAGCTCCATGCTGATGGACTATTGGAGTCACTTGATTTTGAATCACTTGACACATGTGAGCCATGCCTCATGGGCAAGATGACTAAAACGCCGTTCTCTGGAACAATGGAACGGGCAAGTGACTTATTGGAAATCATACATACTGATGTGTGTGGTCCGATGAGTATTGAGGCGCGCGGTGGTTATTGTTATTTTCTCACCTTCACTGATGACTTAAGTAGATATGGGTATATTTACTTAATGAAACACAAGTCTGAAACATTTGAAAAGTTCAAACAATTTCAGAGTGAAGTTGAGAATCATCGTAACAAGAAGATTAAATTCCTGCGATCTGATCGAGGAGGAGAATATCTGAGTTATGAGTTTGGCAGTCACTTAAGACAATGTGGAATTGTTTCACAATTGACACCGCCTGGAACACCACAGCGTAATGGTGTGTCCGAACGTCGTAATCGAACCTTATTGGATATGGTGCGATCTATGATGTCTCTTGCCGATTTGCCACTATCGTTTTGGGGTTATGCATTAGAGACAGCTGCATTCACTTTAAATAGGGCACCATCGAAATCCGTTGAGACGACGCCATATGAACTTTGGTTTGGCAAGAAGCCAAAGCTGTCGTTTCTTAAAGTTTGGGGATGTGATGCTTATGTCAAAAAGCTTCAGCCTGAAAAGCTGGAACCCAAAGCGGAGAAATGCGTCTTCATAGGATACCCAAAAGAGACAGTTGGGTATACCTTCTACCTCAGATCCGAAGGCAAAGTGTTTGTCGCTAAAAACGGAACATTTCTTGAGAAAGAGTTTCTCTCGAAAGAATTGAGTGGGAGGAAGATAGAACTTGATGAGGTTGTTGAACCTTTACTTCAACCTGAGTGTAGCGCAGCGCAAAAAGTTGTTTCTGTGGAGCCTACATTAGCTGAAGAGGAAGTTAATGATGATGATCATGAAGCTTTGGATCAAGTTGCTATCGAACCTCGTAGGTCGACAAGGACGCGTACTGCTCCTGAGTGGTACGGCAACCCTGTCTTAGAAGTCATGTTGTTAGACAACGATGAACCTACGAGCTATGGAGAAGCGATGATGAGCCCGGATTCCGAGAAGTGGTTAGAGGCCATGAAATCCGAGATGGGATCCATGTATGAAAACAAAGTATGGACTTTGGAAGTATTACCTGAAGGGCGTAAGGCCATTCAGAACAAATGGATCTTTAAGAGGAAGACGGACGCGGACGGTAATGTTACCGTCTATAAAGCTCGACTTGTGGCAAAGGGTTTTTCACAAGTTCAAGGAGTTGACTACGATGAGACCTTCTCACCCGTAGCGATGCTTATGTCCGTCAGAATCATGTTAGCAATAGCTGCCTTTTTCGATTATGAAATTTGGCAGATGGATGTCAAAACAGCGTTCCTTAACGGTTTCCTTAAGGAAGAGTTGTATATGATGCAACCAGAAGGTTTTGTCGATCCAGAGAATGCTGACAAAGTTTGCAAACTCCAGCGATCCATTTATGGACTGGTGCAAGCATCTCGGAGTTGGAATCTTCGTTTTGATGAGGTGATCAAAGCGTTCGAGTTTATACAAGTTTACGGAGAAGCTTGTATTTACAAGAAAGTGAGTGGGAGCTCTATAGCGTTTCTAATATTATATGTGGATGACATATTGCTGATTGGAAACAATATAGAAATGCTGGAAAGCGTAAAGGAATATTTGAACAAGAGTTTTTCAATGAAGGACCTAGGAGAAGCTGCTTTCATATTAGTCATCAAGATCTATAGAGATAGATCGAGACGCTTAATAGGACTTTCACAAAGCACATACCTTGATAAAGTTTTGAAGAAGTTCAAAATGGATCAGTCCAAGAAGGGGTTCTTGCCTGTATTGCAAGGTGTGAAGTTGAGTAAGACTCAATGCCCAGTGACTGCAGAAGATAGAGAAAAGATGAGTGTCATCCCCTATGCTTCGGCCATAGGCTCTATCATGTATGCAATGCTGTGCACAAGACCCGATGTCAGCCTTGCCATAAGTATGGTCGGAAGGTTTCAAGGTGATCCAGGAATGGAACACTGGACGGCGGTCAAGAATATCCTGAAGTACCTGAAAAGGACTAAGGACATGTTTCTCGTTTATGGAGGTGATCAAGAGCTCGTCGTAAAGGGTTACGTCGATGCAAGCTTTGACACTGATCCGGATGACTCTAAGTCGCAAACCGGATACGTATTTATTCTTAATGGGGGTGCGGTTAGCTGGTGCAGTTCCAAGCAAAGCGTGGTAGCTGATTCTACATGCGAAGCGGAGAACATCGCTGCCTCGGAGGCGGCGAAGGAAGGTGTCTGGATGAAGGAGTTCATGACAGATCTTGGAGTAGTGCCTAGTGCACTTAACCCAATGACTCTGTTTTGTGATAATACTGGTGCCATTGCTCTAGCCAAGGAACCAAGATTTCACAAGAGGACCAGACACATAAAGCGACGTTTCAATTCCATCCGCGATTACATCAAGGAGGACGACATAAATATTTGCAAAGTACACACGGATCTAAATGTTGCAGATCCGATGACTAAACCTCTTCCAAGGGCTAAACATGAACAACACCAGAACTGCATGGGTGTTCGATTCATTACAATGTAAATCACATAGTGATGTGAACTAGATTATTGACTCTAGTGCAAGTGGGAGACTGTTGGAAATATGCCCTAGAGGCAATAATAAATTGGTTATTATTATATTTCCTTGTTCATGATAATCGTTTATTATCCATGCTATAATTGTATTGATTGGAAACTCAAATACATGTGTGGGTACATAGACAACACTGTGTCCCTAGTAAGCCTCTAGTTGACTAGCTCGTTGATCAAAGATGGTTAAGGTTTCCTAGCCATTGACATGAGATGTCATTTGATAACGGGATCACATCATTAGGAGAATGATGTGATGGACAAGACCCAAACTACGAACGTAGCATATGATCGTGTTAGTTTATTGCTATTGTTTTCTGCATGTCAAGTATCTGTTCCTTTGACCATGAGATCATGCAACTCACTGACACCGGAGGAATACCTTGTGTGTATCAAACGTCGCAACGTAACTGGGCGACTATAAAGGTGCTCTACAGGTATCTCCGAGGGTGTCTGTTGGGTTGGCATGGATCAAGACTGGGATTTGTTACTCCGTATGACGGAGAGGTATCTCAGGGCCCACTCGGTAATACAACATCACAATGAGCCTTGCAAGCAATGTGACTAAAGTGTTAGCCACGAGATCTTGTATTATGGAACGAGTAAAGAGACTTGCCGGTAACGAGATTGAACTAGGTATAGTGATACCGACGATCGAATCTCGGGCAAGTAACATACCGAAGAACAAAGGGAACAGCATACGGGATTAACTGAATCCTTGACATAGAGGTTCGACCGATAAAAGATCTTCGTAGAATATGTAGGAGCCAATATGGGCATCCAGGTCCCGCTATTGGTTATTGGCCGTAGAGGTGTCTCGGTCATGTCTACATAGTTCTCGAACCCGCAGGGTCTACACACTTAACGTTTGGTGACGATTAGTACAATTGAGTTATTATGTTGGTGACCGAAAGTTGTTCGGAGTCCCGGGTAAGATCCCGGACATGACGAGCATCTCCGGAATAGTCTGGAGGTAAAGATTGATATATGTGATAATAGTGTTTTGATCTCCGGAAGGGTTCCGGAGTTCACCGGAAGGGGTTCCGGATGTTTACCGAAGTGTTCGGGTGCAGCAACACTTTATATGGGCCAAAGGGATAAAGCCCACGAGGTATTGGAAAGTGCAAAAGTAGTTTTGCTGCTGCGTAAGCGGTACTACCGCTTGGTGAAGCGGTACTACCGCCCGAGCGGTACTACCGCTTGTGTGAAGCGGTACTACCGTCCAAGCGGTACTACCGCTTGTGAGCGGTACTACCGCTTGTGCGCGGCTGTGCACGGTTCGGCAGGGATCCGAGTTGGACTCTTTTCCTGCGGGCCAAACCGACCTTGTGCGGGCAAAACCGACTTGGAGGAGGCTTTTACTCCAAGTTTAGACCCCAAGGCTCAACATATAAATAGAGGGGCAGGGCTACCACACGGGACACATCAAGATTTCCCCAAGCCGTGTGCGGCAACCCGAACCCTCTAGTTCCTCCGTCATAATCTCCGTAGCGCTTGGCGAAGCCCTGCTGAGATTGTTCCTCACCACCATCACCACGCCGTCGTGCTGCTGGAACTCAACCACTACTTCACCATCGCTCGCTGGATCGAGGAGGTGAAGGCGTCATCAAGCCGTACGTGTGTTGAACGCGGAGGTGCGGTCCGTTCGGCGCTAGTTCGTGATCGGATCGAGGGACGACTTGCGATTTGGATCGCGGAGACGTTCGACTACATCAACCGCGTTTCTTAAACGCTTCCGCTTAGCGATCTACAAGGGTATGTAGATTCACTCTCCCTCTCGTAGATACTCATCACCATGGATAGATCTTGTGTGTGCGTAGGAAATTTTTTGTTTCCCATGCAACGTTCTCCAACAGTTGTGTACCTGAGCATGAACAGGAACAAATTCTTCGGAAGTGTCACTCCGAAGCATATGGAGGACACCACGCTGGAGACAGGACCGCACACAAGGTATTGCAATCCGGTTTTTATTGGCCTACTCTCTTCAAGGATGCTCGTAAGTTTGTCTTATCTTGTGATGAATGTCAAAGAATTGGTAATATTAGTAGATGTCAGGAAATGCCTATGAATTACTCTCTTGTTATTGAACCATTTGATGTTTGGGGTTTTGATTATATGGGACCTTTTCCTAAGTCCAATGGGTATACTCATATTCTAGTTGCTGTTGATTATGTTGCTAAGTGGGTAGAAGCTATCCCCACTAGTAGTGCTAATCACAACACTTCTATCAAAATGCTCAAGGAAGTTATCTTCCCAAGGTTTGGAGTCCCTAGATATTCGATGACTGATGGTGGTTCACATTTTATTCATGGTGCTTCCCGTAAGTTGCTTGCTAAATATGATGTTAAACATAGAATTGCGTCTCCCTATCATCCTCAATCTAGTGCTCAAGTTGAGTTGAGCAATAGGGAGATAAAGTTGATTTTGCAAAAGACTGTCAATAGATCTAGAAAGAATTGGTCTAAGAAATTAGACGATGCTTTGTGGGCTTATAGAACTGCTTATAAGAATCCTATGGGTTTGTCTCCTTATAAAATGGTTTATGGAAAAGCATGTCATTTACCTCTTGAATTGGAACATAAAGCTTTTTGGGCAGTCAAGGAACTTAACTATGATTTCAAGCTTGCAGGTGAAAAGAGGTTATTTCATATTAGCTCACTCGATGAATGGAGGACCCAGGCCTATGATAATGCCAAATTGTTCAAAGAAAAAGTTAAAAGATGGCATGATAGGAGGATTCAGAAATGAGAATTCAAAATGGGTGAATATGTTTTATTGTATAATTCTCGTCTTAGATTCTTTGCAGGTAAACTCCTCTCCAAATGGGAAGGACCATATGTCATCGAGGAGGTTTATCGTTCCAGAGCTATCAAGATCAACAATGCTGCGGGAACCAACCCAAAGGTGGTAAATGGAAAAAGGATTAAGCACTACATCTCAGGTACACCCATTAATGTTGAAACTAATGTTATTGACACTATTACACCAGAGGAGCATATCAAGGAGTCCTTCCGGAACACTCCAGAATACTGAAAAAGGAATAGGTATGTGATACGGTAAGTAAACCGACTCCAAAAATTCCGCAAAAATATTTTCTGTCAGTTTTGGAATATTTAAGAAAATACAAAAATAAAAGGAAACCGAGAGGACCCACCAGGTGGCCACATGGCACCTAGGCGCCCCCCTGGGGCGCGCCCTGATGCCATGTGGGCCCCTGGTGAGCCTTCCTGACTCCGTTTTCTCCTGGTTTACTTGTTTTGCAAGATAAAAATTCTATATATAGTCCCCACATCGTTTTGACCACCGCATCGCGGAGAAATCCTCTGTTCTTGTTTTCGCTATTTTTCTGGCAGATCTGAAAATATGTCGTCACAAGAATATGTCGGGGAGAACCATGTTCCTCAAGTTTACAAAGAGACAGAAGCTGACTTGAAGAGGATGGACGTTACGGACATGAAGTAGGAGGAGTTCAAGAAGCCAAGCTTACCCAATACGGTTAAACCTCCGAATACCCAATTTATTGCTTACCGTAACCTGCAAAAGAGTGTTGCTTCGTCCCTTCCAGACAGGATGCATCCCTGGGTTGACGGTGCCTTGATAGTCACCGGAAAGCTCCGGAAGGAAGTTATGGACCTCAGGCGTCAAGTTAATAAGCTGGAAGAAGAGAATCGTATCCTTAGGGGTATCATTGCGAAGAACGTATCGCCATAATCACCAAAGAAGGAAGCTTGATCACACGGGTATGGGCACTCCCCTTGGCTTGTGCCAACCTTGGGGGAGGTGCCCCGGTATCATATCACCATCGCTTTTATTATCTTTACCTATTTTCAGTTCGATCCTTAGTTATTTCGTGATCTAGTAGAATAAAAGTTTAGCATGATCTATCTTCGAGTGTTAGTTTCGTGATCTATCTATCTATGTAATCGAGTGAGAGTTATATAATAAAGAGTAGTTTGAGTTTTGCTTGTTTATTTTTATGCTTCAATCAAAAGCAATGAAATCAATGGAAAAGATCATATGCTAATCATATGGTTAGTAATGACATCACATAAAGAAAAGTATAAGTGGTAAATTTTATTGAAGGTTGACAAACATAGCATTGGTCAATGGTGCAATGCATGAAAAAGTTAATAAGGAAGAGAAGTTTCACATGCAAATATACTATCTTGGACATCTTTTGTGATTGTGAGCACCCATTAAGTATTGTATGCCAAATGGTTGATGCTGGATAAGGAAGACAATGTAATGAGTTATGTTTGTTCATATTCACATAGAAGTTATATTATCATGGATCCTCCAACATGTGGTGCTTGCCCAATATCTTTGCTAGCCAAAATTCCGCACTAAGTAGAAATACTACTTGTGCATCCAAAACCCTTTAGCCAAACTCATGTCATGAGAGTCCACCATACCTACCTATGGATTGAGTAAGATCCTTCAAGTAAGTTGTCATCGGTGCAATAAAGCAATAAAGATTTCTCTTAAATATGTATGATCTTTTATTGTAAGGGAAAATAAGCGTGGTACGAACTTGTGAAGGTGAAAAATAAAAGCGACAGACTGCATAATAAAGGTTGCTATCGCAAGGGGCAATATCACGTGACGTTCCTTTGCATTAAGAGTTAGTGCATCCAAAACTAAAAGCGCATGACAACCTCTGCTTCCCTCTGCGAAGGGCCTATCCTTTACTTTTATGAATTTACTTTTATGCAAAGAGTCAAAGTTGTCCCCTCTATTCCCTTTTTATTTTACTCTTTGGCAAGCATCATGTGGTGGGGAAAGATCAAGGCACATATATCCAGTTGAATGTGGGTGAGCATGAGTTATTATTGTTGACATCACCCTTGATCTTGATGACCCACAACCTATTGATGATAGTTTTCCTGGTGAGCAACTAGCTGCTATTAATGTTCCTCATAGTACTCCTTGGTATACAGACTATGCCAATTATATTGTTGCTAAGTTTATACCTCCTAGTTTTACTTACCAGCAAAAGAAAAAGTTATTTTATGATTTGAGACACTACTTTTGGGATGATCCACATCTTTATAAAGAATGTGTGGATGGTATTGTTAGACGTTGTGTACCTGAGCATGAACAGGAACAAATTCTTCGGAAGTGTCACTCCGAAGCATATGGAGGACACCACGCTGGAGACAGGACCGCACACAAGGTATTGCAATCCGGTTTTTATTGGCCTACTCTCTTCAAGGATGCTCGTAAGTTTGTCTTATCTTGTGATGAATTTCAAAGAATTGGTAATATTAGTAGATGTCGGGAAATGCCTATGAATTACTCTCTTGTTATTGAACCATTTGATGTTTGGGGTTTTGATTATATGGGACCTTTTCCTACGTCCAATGGGTATACCCATATTCTAGTTGCTGTTGATTATGTTGCTAAGTGGGTAGAAGCTATCCCCACTAGTAGTGCTAATCACAACACTTCTATCAAAATGCTCAAGGAAGTTATCTTCCCAAGGTTTGGAGTCCCTAGATATTTGATGACTGATGGTGGTTCACATTTTATTCATGGTGCTTCCCGTAAGTTGCTTGCTAAATATGATGTTAAACATAGAATTGCGTCTCCCTATCATCCTCAATCTAGTGGTCAAGTTGAGTTGAGCAATAGGGAGATAAAGTTGATTTTGCAAAAGACTGTCAATAGATCTAGAAAGAATTGGTCTAAGAAATTAGACGATGCTTTGTGGGCTTATAGAACTGCTTCTAAGAATCCTATGGGTTTGTCTCCTTATAAAATGGTTTATGGAAAAGCATGTCATTTACCTCTTGAATTGGAACATAAAGCTTTTTGGGCAGTCAAGGAACTTAACTATGATTTCAAGCTTGCAGGTGAAAAGAGGTTATTTGATATTAGCTCACTCGATGAATGGAGGACCCAGGCAAATGATAATGCCAAATTGTTCAAAGAAAAAGTTAAAAGATGGCATGATAGGAGGATTCAGAAATGAGAATTCAAAGTGGGTGAATATGTTTTATTGTATAATTCTCGTCTTAGATTCTTTGCAGGTAAACTCCTCTCCAAATGGGAAGGACCATATGTCATCGAGGAGGTTTATCGTTCCAGAGCTATCAAGATCAACAATGCTGCGGGAACCAACCCAAAGGTGGTAAATGGACAAAGGATTAAGCACTACATCTTAGGTACACCCATTAATGTTGAAACTAATGTTATTGACACTATTACACCGGAGGAGCATATCAAAGAGTCCTTCCGAAACACTCCAGAATACTGAAAAAGGAATAGGTATGTGATAAGGTAAGTAAACCGACTCCAAAAATTCCGCAAAAATATTTTCTGTCAGTTTTGGAATATTTAAGAAAATACAAAAATAAAAGGAAACCGAGAGGACCCACCAGGTGGCCACATGGCACCTAGGCGCCCCCCTGGGGCGCGCCCTGATGTCATGTGGGCCTCTGGTGAGCCTTCCTGACTCCGTTTTCTCCTGGTTTACGTGTTTTGCAAGATAAAAATTCTATATATAGTCCCCACATCGTTTTGACCACCGCATCGCGGTGAAATCCTCTGTTCTTGTTTTCGCTATTTTTCTGGCAGATCTGAAAATATGTCGTCGCAAGAATATGTCGGGGAGAACCATGTTCCTCAAGTTTACAAACAGACAGAAGCTGACTTGAAGAGGATGGACGTTACGGACATGAAGGAGGAGGAGTTCAAGAAGCCAAGCTTACCCAATACGGTTAATTCTTCGAATACCCAATTTATTGCTTACCGTAACCTGCAAAAGAGTGTTGCTTCGTCCCTTCCAGACAGGATGCATCCCTGGGTTGACGGTGCCTTGACAGTCACCGGAAAGCTCCGGAAGGAAGTTATGGACCTCAGGCGTCAAGTTAATAAGCTCGAAGAAGAGAATCGTATCCTTAGGGGTATCATTGCGAAGAACGTATCGCCATCATCACCAAACAAGGAAGCTTGATCACACGGGTATGGGCACTCCCCTTGGCTTGTGCCAAGCTTGGGGGAGGTGCCCCGGTATCATATCACCATCACTTTTATTATCTTTACCTATTTTCAGTTCGATCCTTAGTTATTTCGTGATCTAGTAGAATAAAAGTTTAGCATGATCTATCTTCGAGTGTTAGTTTCGTGATCTATCTATCTATGTAATCGAGTGAGAGTTATATAATAAAGAGTAGTTTGAGTTTTGCTTGTTTATTTTTATGCTTCAATCAAAAGCAATGAAATCAATGGAAAAGATCATATGCTAATCTTATGGTTAGTAATGACATCACATAAAGAAAAGTATAAGTGGTAAAATTTATTGAAGGTTGACAAACATAGCATTGGTCAATGGTGCAATGCATGAAAAAGTTAATAAGGAAGAGAAGATTCACATGCAAATATACTATCTTGGACATCTTTTGTGATTGTGAGCACCCATTAAGTATTGTATGCCAAACGGTTGATGCTGGATAAGGAAGACAATGTAATGAGTTATGTTTGTTCATATTCACATAGAAGTTATATTGTCATGGATCCTCCAACATGTGGTGCTTGCCCAATATCTTTGCTAGCCAAAATTCCGCACTAAGTAGAAATACTACTTGTGCATCCAAAACCCTTTAGCCAAACTCATGTCATGAGAGTCCACCATACCTACCTATGGATTGAGTAAGATCCTTCAAGTAAGTTGTCATCGGTGCAATAAAGCAATAAAGATTTCTCTTAAATATGTATGATCTTTTATTGTAAGGGAAAATAAGCGTGGTACGAACTTGTGAAGGTGAAAAATAAAAGCGACAGACTGCATAATAAAGGTTGCTATCGCAAGGGGCAATATCACGTGACGTTCCTTTGCATTAAGAGTTAGTGCATCCAAAACTAAAAGCGCATGACAACCTCTGCTTCCCTCTGCGAAGGGCCTATCCTTTACTTTTATGAATTTACTTTTATGCAAAGAGTCAAAGTTGTCCCCTCTATTCCCTTTTTATTTTACTCTTTGGCAAGCATCATGTGGTGGGGAAAGATCAAGGCACATATATCCAGTTGAATGTGGGTGAGCATGAGTTATTATTGTTGACATCACCCTTGATCTTGATGACCCACAACCTATTGATGATAGTTTTCCTGGTGAGCAACTAGCTGCTATTAATGTTCCTCATAGTACTCCTTGGTATACAGACTATGCCAATTATATTGTTGCTAAGTTTATACCTCCTAGTTTTACTCACCAGCAAAAGAAAAAGTTCTTTTATGATTTGGGACACTATTTTTGGGATGATCCACATCTTTATAAAGAAGGTGTGGATGGTATTGTTAGACGTTGTGTACCTGAGCATGAACAGTAACAAATTCTTCGGAAGTGTCACTCCGAAGCATATGGAGGACACCACGCTGGAGACAGGACCGCACACAAGGTATTGCAATCCGGTTTTTATTGGCCTACTCTCTTCAAGGATGCTCGTAAGTTTGTCTTATCTTGTGATGAATGTCAAAGAATTGGTAATATTAGTAGATGTCAGGAAATGCCTATGAATTACTCTCTTGTTATTGAACCATTTGATGTTTGGGGTTTTGATTATATGGGACCTTTTCCTAAGTCCAATGGGTATACTCATATTCTAGTTGCTGTTGATTATGTTGCTAAGTGGGTAGAAGCTATCCCCACTAGTAGTGCTAATCACAACACTTCTATCAAAATGCTCAAGGAAGTTATCTTCCCAAGGTTTGGAGTCCCTAGATATTTGATGACTGATGGTGGTTCACATTTTATTCATGGTGCTTCCCGTAAGTTGCTTGCTAAATATGATGTTAAACATAGAATTGCGTCTCCCTATCATCCTCAATCTAGTGGTCAAGTTGAGTTGAGCAATAGGGAGATAAAGTTGATTTTGCAAAAGACTGTCAATAGATCTAGAAAGAATTGGTCTAAGAAATTAGACGATGCTTTGTGGGCTTATAGAACTGCTTATAAGAATCCTATGGGTTTGTCTCCTTATAAAATGGTTTATGGAAAAGCATGTCATTTACCTCTTGAATTGGAACATAAAGCTTTTTGGGCAGTCAAGGAACTTAACTATGATTTCAAGCTTGCAGGTGAAAAGAGGTTATTTGATATTAGCTCACTCGATGAATGGAGGACCCAGGCCTATGATAATGCCAAATTGTTCAAAGAAAAAGTTAAAAGATGGCATGATAGGAGGATTCAGAAATGAGAATTCAAAGTGGGTGAATATGTTTTATTGTATAATTCTCGTCTTAGATTCTTTGCAGGTAAACTCCTCTCCAAATGGGAAGGACCATATGTCATCGAGGAGGTTTATCGTTCCGGAGCTATCAAGATCAACAATGCTGCGGGAACCAACCCAAAGGTGGTAAATGGACAAAGGATTAAGCACTACATCTCAGGTACACCCATTAATGTTGAAACTAATGTTATTGACACTATTACACCGGAGGAGCATATCAAAGAGTCCTTCCGGAACACTCCAGAATACTGAAAAAGGAATAGGTATGTGATACGGTAAGTAAACCGACTCCAAAAATTCCGCAAAAATATTTTCTGTCAGTTTTGGAATATTTAAGAAAATACAAAAATAAAAGGAAACCGAGAGGACCCACCAGGTGGCCACATGGCACCTAGGCGCCCCCCTGGGGCGCGCCCTGATGCCATGTGGGCCCCTGGTGAGCCTTCGTGACTCCGTTTTCTCTTGGTTTACTTATTTTGCAAGATAAAAATTCTATATATAGTCCCCACATCATTTTGACCACCGCATCGCGGAGAAATCCTCTGTTCTTGTATTTATCACATGACTGACTGCATAATAAAGGTTGCTATCGCAAGGGGCAATATCACGTGACGTTCCTTTGCATTAAGAGTTAGTGCATCCAAAACTAAAAGCGCATGACAACCTCTGCTTCCCTCTGCGAAGGGCCTATCCTTTACTTTTATGAATTTACTTTTATACAAAGAGTCAAAGTTGTCCCCTCTATTCCCTTTTTATTTTACTCTTTGGCAAGCATCATGTGGTGGGGAAAGATCAAGGCACATATATCCAGTTGAATGTGGGTGAGCATGAGTTATTATTGTTGACATCACCCTTGAGGTGAACAAGTTGGGATGCAAACCCATAAGCCCCTATCATTCTATGTGTCTGGCTAAAAGCTTATGCTCCATATGTATGGTGTGAGTGTTAGCAATCGTGAAAGACTAAATGATAGTTGAGTATCTGGACTTGCCTAAAGGCTCCTACATGTGACCCTTCCTGAAAGTACGATGAATTGCAATTGCATTGTGGACTGAGAACATAGTTTGTTAGTTTTCAGGAAGTTTATGCTTCATACTTCAATATTGTGATGAATTGTTACTTGCCCATGAGAAGTTTATGATAGTACTTATTGCTACTATGATATTGTTCATGATGCTTCTATGTCCGTATTTTATTTTTATCGACACCTCTCTCTCTCTCTCTAAGCATGTGGGCATGTTTTTTGATTTCGGGTTTCGCTTGAGGAAAAGCGAGGTCTAAGCTTCGGGGAGTTGATATGTCCATTTTGCATCATGTTTTTCTACTGTTATTTATAAAGTTTTTTATCAATATAACAATTCGTGGAGTATTTCTAATGCCTTTTCTCACTTAATATGCAAGGTTTGCACAAAGAGGGAGAATGCCGGCAGCTGGAATTCAGGGCCTGAAAAAGCTACAACAGAGATACCTATTCTGCACATCTCCAAATGGGCTGAAATTTCATGGAGATTTATTTTGGAATATATAAAAAAATACTGGGCTGAAGAATTACCAAAGGAGAGCCACCAGGTTCCCACATGGCACCTAGGCGCCCCCCTGCGGCGCGCCCAAGTGCCATGTGGGGCCCCTGGCCCACTTTCGGCTTCCTCCTTCTAGTATATAAGTCATTTTACCCTAAATCTCTTATATGGAGAGACTTTCGGGATGAGGCGCCACCGCCACGAGGCGGAACTAGTGCAGGAGCATTTTTGCTCTCCGGCTGAGAGATTCCGCCGGGGACACTTCCCTCCGGGAGGGGGAAATCGAAGCCTTCTTCATCACCAACAACCCTCTCATCGTGGGAGGATCAATCTTCATCATCATCATCAATAGCACCATCTCATCTTAAACCCTAGTTCATCTCTTGTATTCAATCTTTCAAAACCTTAGATTGGTACATGTGGGTTGCTAGTAGTGTTTATTACTTATTGTAGTTGATGCTAGTTGGTTTGTTTGGTGAATTACTAAATGTTCAGATCCTTCATGTTATTCAACACCCCTCTGATCTTGAACATCATGATGATGAGTGAGTAGTTACTTTTGTTCTTGAGGACATGGGAGAAGTCTTGTCATAAGTAATCATGTGAATTTGGTATTCGTTCGGTATTTTGATGATATGTATGTTGTGATTTTCTTAGTGGTGTCATGTGAACGTCGACTACATGACACTTCACCATTTATGGGCCTAAGGGAATGCATTGTGGAGTAGTAATTAGATGATGGGTTGCTAGAGTGACAGAAGCTTAAACCCCATTTTATGCGCTATTCCATAAGGGGTTGATTTGAATCCACACGTTTAATGCTATGTTTAGACTTTGTCTTGATTCTTCTTTCGTAGTTCCGGATGCTTGCGAGAGGGGGTAATGATAAGTGGGAGGCTTGTTCAAGAAAGAACAGCACCCAAGCACCGGTCCACCCACTGTAACATCCCCATGTAACAGCTACAGTAATCACCTATTGATAATGCCATGTCATCATGATTAGCCATGCTTGAGCATCATTTGCATCATACTTCATTTCAAATTCCAATTCAAATTTGTAAATCAAATATAAAGTAAAATTAAAAGTTGTTCAAAACCAGAAACTAAAATGTTCATAATGTTGTAAATAATCCAAAGGCAATTATAAAAATACAACCAACATTTATTGAATTAGCTAAGTGACACTATCATCCTCAAAATAGAACCAATACAGCCACATTTAATCCTTTTTATTTAATTAAAATTCATATGAAATCCTATCTTCACCAAACCAATTTCTGGTGGTAGCCAATATTGCATATTAATTATTGGACCATGTCACCTATTTTACAAAAATCAATTTGAACCTAAACTAATTGCAAAACAGAGAAGAAAATAGAAAATAGAAAAGAAAAACGAGAAAATAGAAAAGGGCCAACTTACCTGGGCCTAAGTCACCGCACCGGCCCAGCCCACCTCGTTGTCGTCCCCTTCGTACTGCTCACGCGCGCGGTCGGCCCGCGCCCGACCGCACGTCGCCGGCAGCCGTCGCAGCCGCATCCCCTCGCCCGCGTCGCTACAGGGGATCAGAGGGGATAAGCCCGCCCTCCCTGGAACCCTAGCCGGCCCCTGATCTTTCCCCCCCCCCCTCGCTCGTGCGCTCTCTCTCTCTCTCACCCAAAAGCGCTCGCCGTCGTCGCCGCTCGATCCCACGGCTGCCGAGCCCCGATCACTCCTCCGACTAGCCCATCGTCGCCGCCGTCCTCGACTACCCCTTCTGCACCGCCTACTTTGCGCTCGGAGACACCACAGCCACGCCGACGAGGTCGTCTTCCTCCTTGGACCCGCCGCCGTTCACCGTCGAATACGCCGCCCCGAGCCTCCCCCGAGCTCACTCTCGCACAACTACAGGCTCCTGGTGAGCCAGCGCATCTTCTCCCCCTCTCTCCGGCCTCTTCCCGTACCCGTAGGCACCGCTGCCATCACCGCCGGTGCCGTGCTCTGCCGCGCTGCTCGTCGTCGTCGCCTCAGTCGTTGTCATGCTCACCCGAGCACGGGAGCGTGCTCAGAGTAGCTCCCTGAGGCCGCCCATGCCCTTGGCTCGCCTCCCCGTCGCCTCTGTCGTCAATCCCGATTTCGCCCGAACGCCGCCGTCCGCCGTCGCCGTTGTAGCGCTCATCTTCGGCCGCCCCGCCTCGCGCTAGCACCATAGATCGACGCAGCATCCTCTCCCCGTTCGAACGCGCCTAATCCCGCTCGAAATGGTGCCTTGTGGCCAAATTCCGACGACGTACGAGGCCGCGCCGCCGCGGATTTGGTCGTCGGCGCTGTTCCGGCGACTTCACCGGCCGGCGACCGATGTGGCTACACGGGCCCCACCGCTGTGCCACTGACCGCGGGCCCCAGTGGGTCCGTTGACCGGTCCACCGCTGACGTGGCGCTAGTGGCCCACTGACATGCGGGCCCCGCTAATTAAACGATTTTAAATAAATAGATATTCTGTTAAATAATTAGTTAATTAGTTTAATCACTAAACAGTCACTGACAGTGCGGGCCCACCAGTTGGTTAGTTTAATTAGATTAAGTTAATCCCTGTTAATTAGCCCAGCCACTGACCAGTGGGTCCCACCTGTCAGGTTTGACTGGTCAGCGCCCCTGTTGACTGATGACACCAGCAATACGTCATGATGACGTCACCCCCTTACTGTTTCGGATAATGTTGATTTAAATAATTTCAGAAAATTCAGAAAATGTTTAAAACTTTGAAAATTCATATCTTTTAAACCGTAACTCGGATTAAAATAATTTATATATGAAAAATGATTAGAAAATGTGTAGAATCCGAATAACCTATCCACATGTCTGCCACACCCCTCTAACATACCGAACATGGGACATTTTGCCCGTATCCGGTATATGAATAGTGCACAACCTTAATAAAATAAATCCAAATAAATTCCTAAATTAACAAAATCATTTAGATAGACAGTAAAACACCTCTGCATATCATTTAGTCATGTCATGCATCGCTGTTGCATTTTTGTCATGTATTTATTGTTTCTTCTCCCCCTTCTCTCTCGATAGCCCCTAAGACTGCCGACGACGCTGCCGTGTACGATGACGTCGCCGACGACCAGGCCCCTTCAGGAGAGCTTCCAGGCAAGCAAAACCCCCTTGATCATCAGATATCACCCATTCCCTTCTCTCTCTTATTCTTGCATTAGAATTGCCCCTGCTACTATTCCGATAGCACCTATTCCGATGCATAGCCTGATTTTGTAGTCTGTTATTGATACTCCACCTGCTGTCCCGTGATGCTTAGTTAGTTGTGCTACTGCTTCATCGGTGGCCCATCACCCTTGTCCGTATGCCATGCTTAATACCGGGCCGTGATCACTCTAGGTGAGGATCGCGGAACTGTTTTCATTTCTGCAAATACTTAAACTGCTAAAGTCGGGCTGGCCCCAAGGGTGCCCGCGAGAAATACTACCAAAGACGGGTCAGCTCCAAGAGTACCCGCGCGTCATGCCTTACCAAGTCGGAGCGACAGGAACCCTATTCGTCTCTGCGAGTTACTAAACGTTCTTAACAGAACTGGGTATTTGATCTGAGTGGGTCGTTGGCCCTAAACGCACTACCACCACGTGGGATAATGGCTATGGGCCCCTCTACATTGTACGTTTCTCCCGAAAGCTCTTCAGACGTCACAGCTCAGAGATGCGGGCTGGTTGGGGTGGGCTGGTTACATCACTGGTGTATTCAGTGTCGCGCCTGGGCCCCGACTACCCTCGCAACGTGCAGGAGTGCGAAGGGCGATGGCCCAAGACCACTTCGTGCTTAGGATTTAGATCGGCGTGTTGACCTCTCTGCTGAGCTTAGGTAGGACGCTGCTTCGTGTTGATTACCCGAGGCCGGGTATTGCCCAGCAAGTGTGTCCGGCCAGATGTGATCGAGTGTGTTGGGTAACAGTAGTGCAACCCTGCAGGGAAGTTATCTATTCGAATAGCCGTGTCCACGGTAACAGGACGCTCAGAGTTGTATCTCGATCTGCTACAACTACAAATGGTTACTGTCACATTATTAAACTGCTACTACTGCTCTCGGGATCACTTTCTCGCAGGTTAGTCGAGGAAGGATCTCAGGGAGTTACTAAACTATGTTTGACTATATATTGTCTTCCTCTATACTCTTCTGATGCTGCAAGAAATGCTTCAAGATGCTAGTCTTCGATAGGCTAGGCATCTCCCCCTTTATTCCAGCATTCTGCAGTACAGTCCACAGATATAGCCCCATTCCTTTGATACAATGCATTTAGTATAGTTCTGATGTCAGTCTTGCGAGTACTTTGGATGAGTACTCACGGTTGCTTTGCTATTCTTTTCCCCCATGCCCACTTGATGAAAACAGACGACGGAGCCCAGGAGCCAGACGCCGCCGTAGAGGGCTACTACCAGGAGAGCCCCGGAGGCCACTACTACTGGGTTGAGCCAGCCGACCAGGAGTAGTTCGGAGGCTCCCAGGCAGGAGGACTGCGCCTTTTCGATCGTTATGTCGTTGTTTGTGCTAGCCTTCTTAAGGCAAAACTTGACTAACTATGTCTGTACTCAGATATTATGGTTTGTATGACTTATGTATTCGGGTCCTCGTGACCCCTGGCTTGTAATATGATGATTTATGTTTAATTTGAGTTTAGTGTTGTGTTGTGATATCCTCCAGTGAATCTCTGATCTCGAGCGTGCACGTTTGCGTGTATGATTAGTGCACGTGTCGAGCAGGGGCGTCACACCCACATATCAAATCATCAAAGTAACGAACGTGAATCAAACAAACATGGTGAAAGTGACTAGATGAAATTCCCGTATGTCCTCAAGAACGTTTGCCTCATTATAAGTACTTGTTCCGGCCCGTCCTTTGCACTAAAAAGGATTGGGCTATCTTGCTGCACTTTATTTACACTTGTTACTTGTTACCCGTTACAAACTATCTGTTACTGCTTATTTCAGTGCTTGTAGCAATTACCTTACCGAAAACCGCTTGTCATTTCCTTCTGCTCCACGTTGGATTCGACACTCTTACTTATCGAAAGGACTACGATTGAACCCCTATACTTGTGGGTCATCAACTAGGCAAAATTCAAAAGGGTCAGGGAAACTACAGAGTTTACTGACAAGAGTGCCAAGCAATCGAAACTTCAGAAGAGGAACACACACCCCGACTGTATGGGTGTCACAGGATACCAAGGCATGAAACCGATATGGGACCAGCTGGAGGACAAAGAAGCAGTAGCTGCGGGTGGGAAAGCGGCCTTTAGTGAAACCAGGGGCGAATGCGCTAGATGGTAGCTCCGCTCATCCTGCTCGTCGCACGAACCCATAGCGTCCCGGTGGTTCCAAGCGCTACCGCACCTCAGATGGTACACCAGGCAGTTCCAGTGGTCCTCCAAGATAGAATGTGAAGACGACTATCAGTAAGCAAAAGGAGAAGGCAAAGTACATCCCTCCTGATGAGATGTCCAACAAGGAGTTTGGTATATTCCGTATTCGTAATCCGTATCACCGTCCTCGGGATGCGGCTCTTGTTGGTCGTCCCTTCTGGACCAAGGAGCAATCACTTATCTACTTGGACATTCTGAAGGCCAAGAAGAACTTGTATGTTGTGGTCAAGTCTATTGATATCACTCACACGGAGAAGGACCTAGCTTACTTTGGAGAAGCTCCTGCTCTTTGTCACCGGCGGGGTCTTATTCCTATCATCACATTCAACAAGGACTACAATGTTGACGTTGTGGCTCATTTCTATGCCACTGTTCAATTTCATCCCAATGAGGAGAGATCTATGTCATGGATGACTTGTGGGAGGAGATTGAAGGTTGATTGGAAGCAGTTCATGGATTGTTTGGGAATTGCTGATGAGGGGGAAGACAACCCCATTGGTCTCCGTCCTCATAAGGAGTCTGCTGCTACACACAAGTCGAAGCTTATCCGTTACTCCAGGTCCATGACTTCCTCCAGGGGAGTCACTCGCACGGAGCTCATTACTTTCTTGGACATCATGCATCGGATCTTTCGCAACACATTTTTCCCTCGCATTGGGAACATGGATCAGGTACACTCATACTTGGTGGATCTTCTCTTGCTTTGCGTCAAGGAGAATTGCAAGACATCTACTCTGGATATCTCCCACATCATGTGGCGTGAGCTTTGTTCTGCCGTGTTTGACCGGAAGGTGCCCATCTATGGCCCTTCACTACTGCGGGATGCTGCTAACGCGACACTACAATCAGAGACCCTTCGACGAAACTGTGTGCGATGCATTAATCGCAAACGGTGATGTAAAGAAACCGTCAAAAATGATACGATACGTTTGCGATGGCGGAGACATCAAACACGATTCACATTATAGTTACGTGTGCGATGCGTGGCATACGGTTCACACCAATGAACTGTTTGTGATGAGGCAGAACAACAGAAACGGGCAGCCAAATGAAGGTGTGTGCGATATACGGCATATAGTTCACTTGGATAAACTGTTTGTGATGAGACGGAACAACAGAAACGGGCAGCCAAATGAAGGTGTGTGCGATATACGGCATACAGTTCACTCGGATGAACTGTTTGCGATTAGCCAACACAACAGAAACGGTTCAACTTAACAAGATGTGTGTGATACGCGGCAAACAGGTCAGTAATCAGAAATGTGTGGGAAGACCGATAACAACACAGACGATTCCTGTTAATAAGCCGTGTGTGTTGTGAGCAAACGATTGCTGGTATACAATTGTGAGTGATTGATGAAATCATCACCGACGGGTTCCATTGTTTAGTCCGTGTGCGATGTGATTTGCTCTGTCTATAGAACATCAACATATATACTTATAAGAACAGCATTGCATAACCAAATTAAGCATACAATTACATAAGTGACTGCACACATAACATTTCCACACACCAAAGTAAGCAATTACATGCATACTAAACTAGGAGAAACGAGCATCTAATCATCTATATCTTGTTGTGACGACGCTTGCCATTGCTCTGCTTCCGGCTGGATCCCTGGCCGTTTTGGGGAAGGAGGCACTTCCTCATGTCAACGATCCGCCTGTACATCTCGTAGCTCGTGTACGCCTCCTTGGCCGCGCACATGACGTGAGCTTTGCCGAGTTTCTCCATCCAGGCCGAGTGCCAGGCACGCTTGTCCTCGCTGCAGGAATCCTTAATGTCTCTGTAGTAGGGGTCGATGATGGCCTCGGCGAGGTGAACCAGTGAGTCCTTCTTATGCTTCTTGCTGCCCCAGATCTTGTATTGGCCCTGCATGTCGACAAGATTGTGGCAGGCGATGCCCGAATTCTTGAGCACCTTTACATCGTTGGTGATGTCAACCGTAGCGAACATGTAGTGGGGGCTGTTGACAAACCTGGCGAAACGCTCGCAAGGCCTTGTGGAAAGGCAGTAGTGGAAGACAAGGACGTGATTACGCACGCACATCTGGGCGACGGCGACCTTGGGACGAGACCCGGCACGAGCGCGGGTGTACTCGAGGTCGAACCCGACCACCTTGTACTTCCCCTCAGCAACCAACAGCTCCATGATGTGGATGGAGTGCTCCACCCAGACCGGGCTGTTGGTGTACACCACCGAGAGCTCCGTGACCTTCTGTGGGTGTCCACCACAGCATGCATGGTGAACTGCTGCTCGTCGTCGGCAGCCACTCGGAGCGCCATTGGAGTCGCGCAGGATACCCTCTAAGAATTTGTCGTGGTGGGTGTGCTTCTTGAAATACTGGGGCGCGATCGAAAGGTTGAAGAGACACAAGGGTTAAATGGCCGCTGTAATAAATGGGGCCTGGCCGGCCTGTAATCATCACGTCTTGTCACTGCGTTCATAGCGGAGGATTCCAGTGCACGGTTGAGAACCCCACACGCGTTTCGTTTGATCACGCGTGGGCTCGAAGATGCGCCAAGTGTATCGTTGGTGAGCCTGTTCCCGCGCAACCACGCAGTTTACCGCGTGCAACCGCGCAAGCTTCACGCCCGCCTAGTTTGGCCACGCGTCGGCTAGAAGAGGGGCAAATCGTGGGCGTTTATTGGCAAAAAGCTTTGCAAAAACGAAGTGCGTGGAATGACTTCGATCATAAGTTTACCCGTGGGTGATGAGGTCAAAGTTACACAGAAGGGTGATGATGGACACTCGAGTGCGATAATTAATTTTGCACTCTACAGGGAAGACGGTTGAAGAAACCAACTGTGTGCAATAATGTCGAAGATCACAGTCGAGATAGCTATACAGATCGTGTGCTATGAGATCGACAAGGGAAACACATTCGAGAATGGTTAATAAAATCTAAGTCCATTGCATATTAAGGTCAAAATAGTACCACCAAATACCAATATACGAGTCTCATACGATGCCATTTCAACGATTGTACCACAAAAGCCCGAAATATTACAAGGTTCAAATTCCAGAGTTATATGGCTCAAATTCGAAGATTACAAGGTTCAAACTGATATTAGAAATGAAATTCAGCTCATTCAGCTGCAAACGCCCACGCTGATCAGCTGAACATGGATATAAGAGAGGTTCAAACTAATATTACCACTTGTAAGGCTTGTTTCAAAACCTAATCATTTCTGCAAAGGGGTCTGCCACTGACAAGTCATTTATGGGGTTGACACGATGAATTCCGATTACTCTGTCATCTGAAGTTCCAAAATGAAATTCAGCTTTTTCGGAGCCTTTTCGATTCTGCCGCTGCCGCCGGCGCTGATCAACAAACCATTCATTTTTGCGAAATAAATGCAGGGCAAACCTCATTACCTTCAGCACCCTTGCTCTGACAACAAAGAACCTGGCGAATATAATCTCCGGTAAGGTCCCTCGGTAGGGGTTCAAAGTAATTTCTGAGAGATGCAGATCTAGGCATTCGATGTGATTGTTATATTGTATCACATTATCCACCACCGGGCCTAATATTATCTGCAAAAGAAGAGAACGTGTTAGTGCCTACATGCAGTTTTGAACACTACTACAGGCCTATTTGGTTTGCAGGATTTGTAAAATGCACTAACGTGCCATCTTCGACCCGACATGATTAACATGGGCATTTGATTACAATCTAGAAAATGTAGCCTTCTTCACAAGAGGTTGGAGTGGATGAAAAATTCCCTAAGAAAACTAGTACAGATGAATCCAAAGGAGAAATGCTTATGGATTGTAACCATATGAATCAAGCAACCAATATGGGGGGAAAATGTATGTACTGAAATCCTCCAAAATTCCTTCAGAAATCGTAGTACATTGTCATTGTAAACTTGGGAAAAGGTGCCAAAAATTGAACTCCCTTATGGTTAACATTTAATAGGAAAGGAACATCACCTCGATATACAGCTTCTACAGGCACGGAAAGCATCTCGGGAAGCTGACAACTTGGTGCAGGTTGGGGCCGATAGATTCTAGTGCCAAGACCTTCACTGTGCGCAGATTCGGGGTCAAGCTTGTCGGAATCATTTTCTGGATGACAGACGAACATACATCTTCAAAATTAGAAATAATGTTGATATCAAGAAGGAGAGGAAGAAGGCGACTGTTGTACCTGAACGGGTGTGGATCCAATAACAAGTTTGGAGTATTTGACAGACGAGTAGCCCACCACTGTCAATTTCGGCGCAGAAATGACATTGATTCTTGTTGGACCTTGTTGATCAACTACAAGTAATCTCTCAAGTGAAGGTGTGTCCTCAATGACCATATTGTGGTCCACCTTTTGTGATCTCTTGTTGCAGCACCAGCAACACACATAAATAGTCCGAAGAGTCATGGAGGTGATGTGGAAGCTACTCAACCCATTGATCGCCTGAAGACAAAGGTACTCGAGTGTAGTACAGCCACGGAGCAGGCGCTCCATGTCATCCTTTGGGATACAGACGGCGACGAGCTCGAGGTGCTTCAGTCGTGGTAGAAAAAGAGCGGACGCGTCATTAGGGGGGGAAATGGCAGTTCATGAACTTGGCGAGGCGCAGCACGGACGTTGGCAGCGACCCATATGCCCATCATCAAAACTAAGCTCCTCGAGCTGATCTAGGGCGGGGGATCGGAACCACTCGCCAAGCTTGCCTCGGTCCTTGCCGTTGGAACGGAACTTGCCCGTGATAAGGCCTCTGATTGGGCCAAGGTGACTGCCGAGGATCTGGGAGAACGCATCCAAGCTTTTGCGATAGCCATGGTAGAGCTCGTGGGTGTCGATGAGGTCGAGAGGGGTGGAGTGCCATAGGGTGCGCCACCGCCGGGAAAGGACGGTTGTCCGTGCCCCATATTTGATTGGGAGGAGGGAGATGATGACTATCAACATATCATCGGGGAGGTCGCTGATGAAGTCTAGGCCTGCTGGAGTCGCTTGCGGTTCTTTATCGACCCACCTCCGCTTGTTGGCAGCCTCGTTCTCCACCTCCGGAGTCTCCTCGTCAGCGGCGCTTTCTGATAGAAGTGGGAGTACAGGGAATATTTAGTTAAAACAGGGCAAAAGGAAAGTGTATTGGTAACTAGAAGTTAGTATGTAGGAATATAGTAAGAAAATGGAATAACAATTGGTTTCTTAAATACTACACAATTCCTTTGATATTGCTGGGTAAGTCAACATGCAGATACTTGAAAAGAAAACTTACTTCAAACAAAGTCTGGACGGATGATATCGTCGGGGAAGTTAGCATATATCTCATGACCAGGCTCTTTTATGTGCAGTGCAATTTTAGTGCCAGCGTTCAATACATAAAACTTAGAAATTTCTGTCCAAAGGCCCATGCCAAAATAGGAGTGACCACGTTCATCAAGTCTTACAGTAGCAACGATTGTAAATCCATGGTTTGTGTTCAGTATGACATCCCTGCAGTCTTGAGTTATGTAAAGGGCAAGATTGTGTACTACAGATGCTGTTGCATAGCAAGGGATGTACTACAGAAAATGGTAGGATTGTTAAAGAATATGGTAAAATGCAAATATGGGCGAAATTGAAATAACAGTACAACAGTTGAAATCAAAGGACAAAAAACTATAATTAAACAGATAGTGTAACCTTGATGTCATGGAAATATGAGAGTAATCGAAAGAACAATACATCATTAATTTGCCTAATATAGAGAGAAGAGGAAAAAAATCCCATTTGACGTATATGCTGCATGTGGCACCATTTATCCAGATGTAGCAATATATAGTATATGTTCAGGAAAGTAGGCCATGCCAACCGATGTAGGGTGAGATTGAACATACCGTGCATTTCCTGAAGTCATCTGGTACGGTGAGATGGAACTGCATGGATGTCTGGCAGACGCCGCAAAGTCCTGATGTGTCCGTGCACTGCACACTCTATGAATGAAAGAAAACCCTCAAATCAGCTTGAATAAAAATGAATTCACGGTGATTTCGGCCGGGTGAGTAAAGGAGGCAGATGAACTGGGATAAGAGATGAGAGAATATCTCAGTAAATTAGTTACCTTGTTGTCCCTGAGAAAAAAACCTCAATACCGAGGATTCCCCAATCGGGCGGAGCTGGGTCGATGGCGAGCAGCGTCGAGAAAGTCGATGGCGATAGGCGGCAGCAAGCGGAAGTGGTGAAATGCGGTGGGGTTTGCCGGCAGCCTGGCGGTGGCGACAGGCGTCGAGCTAAGTGGTTGCCGTGGCGATAGGCGTGCCATGCAGAGTCGCGGAGGAGCTTGTGCAGGTGTGAATGGGAACCGAAGGGGGTGGCGGGCGGGGTTTTTGTGACATGGGGATGGTGAGGGTTTTCTTTTTTCCTTTTTGAATTGGGTGGTGAGGGCTTTCTGTCCCACAAAGAGTTTCGGAGGCAACGGTTTGCTAGAGCCAACCGTGTGTGATTGAGGCAACTGGGAAAATGAAAGTCATTGCACACGGTTCCAATTTGGGAACCGTGTGTGATTGACGTAACTGGGAAAATAACCCAGGGTGGTTCCACTTTTCCTTCGTCGGTTGAATCTGAAATTTTTACCCACGCTAAACATTCACCCTAATATGCATAAAATTCCATCAACCGAACTTGCATCCATATCCCACATTTAGACATAAGTAAACATATATTAAACATACTCAGGCATAGATAATAAGCGTACACCAGCATAGTTCAAGCATATATAGTTCAACCGTCATTAAGCATACTCAAGCACATTTATAATTAAGACACTACATAGCCATACATAGTTCAATCCCACATCTCATCTCATCTGCCGGCACGATGGTGAAGCTTCTCCAGGTACTCAGCGTACGCGGCATGCGCCACCCTACGAGAATACTTCTTCCTGAAGGAGCCAACGGCTCGTCCTCTTGCATGCGCTAGAACACTTTCATACGCGTCATGAAGCTTTTGGTTGCAAAATGGGCATCGAAAGCCCCCGTTCCAGGTCCTAATATGCTTGTTATAATTTCCCGCATAAAGCTCCCTGAGGATTTGCCTCTTGTACCTCCTCTGGCCATCTTCATCCTCGTTGTCGACAGTGTTAGATAGCACCTATATATATAGTAAAAAAATGTGATGTCAAATTTGGCATGAAATCAATTTTTACATGTTGTAAAGTAGGATTAGGAATTTATGGCTATATTTTTAGACATATCCAAAGATTATGGTTCGATTTTTAATCACAATCGTCTATGTACAGACCAATCTTGAAGAAAAAAATGGCACAAACATATATGTAGGTCATTCAAAATCAATTGTCAAGACCTGGCTAGGAATTATTAGCACGAACACTAACCCTAGTCGGATTATTAGCAGAAATCATTTGCACAGATGAAACAACTAATCACTTATCATTTGTACCATTCAAACAATCAATACACTACACGGATCTAACGAAACTTACTCAGATTTCATGGATTGAGAGAATATAACCATAGGATTTCTATTCCAAAAAGGGGGGCAGGAGTAACCAGAGAAACCCTAGGATGTATTTGACACATAAATGGGTATAGATGACTAACCGGTTCTCCGTCGTCATCGGAGTCGTCGCCGGAGTGGTCGTTGGAGTCGTCGCCCGAGTCGTCACCGGAGTCGTCGCCGGAGTCGGTGTGGACCTCCGGCTCCGGCTGTGGAAGCACAACGCCGTCGACGACATCAAGGTGCAGCGAGACCTCGTCGGCGGCGACGGCAACCTCTGCCTCCATCTTCACGCCGTGCTCCGGTGCTTCAGTAGCCCCGGCATCGCCACTCCCTCCGATGGGGCACTTCGGCGGCATCCTCGTACACTGACGGCTTTGAGGACTGAGAGCAGCATCAAGGATGCAGGCAAAGAGAGAGGATTGTGTGTGTGGCGAGGATGGGAGGTGCGGCCACTCGAGCGCGCCATTAATATGGAGTAGTGGGAGAGAGGCGGGCGGCGGTCAAACCACTGGCTCACCTCCCGGTGAGCCTGCGCAGCGGACTGCTGGCATGCCTACCGTCATTTCACAAAGCTATTCGCACGCCTCCCGATGACACTACGCAGCGAGCACGCCTCCCGTCAATTCACACACCTGCACGCACGCCTCCTGGTCTGCCTGCGCGTCAGACTGCTCGCATGCGTCCCGTCAACTCACGCCTGCTCGCACGGCACACGGGACGCACGGCGACACGTATATTGTTTTTCTATTTTGATGATCAATGCTACCGCTTTATTTCTTAACCGAAGCATGGCACGTATCCATTGTTGGTCTAACGCCCATGGTTCAAATAAATAATCCGTTTGCGATATTGGTTCCCAATTATTAATAATCTCCCATTTGTAAGAAGATAAAAATTACATCAAAACTTGTCTCAAATTTGACAAAAAAGTACAATAACACTGTGTATTGGTGTCGATATGACAACGCGATAAGTTTCATGAATTTCAACTAAGTTTTGGATGTACTACTAGATTTTAAAAATCAAGATTCTCAATGTTTGAAATTTTTGCACGGGGAGTAAACATGCACCCAGTGACACACATGTGTTTTTCCAATTCATTTAGGTGCACTGTCACGTGTGCATGTAGCTCAAATTTGATTTTTGCACATTATACCCCTATAAAATAAATCAATGTACCAAAACATCTTAATGATCTCTGGGGATTTTTTTAAAATTAAAACGTCCCTCCTTTGGTAACATATGTTCACCGCGGAAAAATTTAACATGCATCGTAGTTGTGTGTGTGCGTCTGGGGGGGGGGGGCGGGGGTCTGGCAATACACTACGAGTCATGAGCCACCGTGTGGGATTGGCCGTTTTGTGAGGCAGGTGCCACATCAAAGTCGTGAATTCGTTATTTAAAACATTACACAACCCTTTCATACATACATGTTTGGGCCACATGCAGTCGATGGTTGTCCTACACGACACTCACTCGCGTGTGACGCTTTCTGTGGGCCCGCGAGGTCGTCGTCCATCACTTCGACCTACAGCCGGCAGAGAGGTTAATTTGACCAGGAAGGTTCATTCTTTTCTGTTTGTGTTACGGTGGGAGTATATAGTACGCGTCGAAGAGGTGGGAGGGGACCAGCATATATATACTACGTACGCGTCCATGAACACACCTCACTCAGTGTGGGGACTTTTCGGTTTCCGAGGCACGTGCCACATCAAAGTTGTGCATTGGCTATTCAAACATCACACAACACCTCTTTGGGCCACATGCATGTGCAGGCGGTGGTTATCCTAGGACAATCACGTGTGACGCTTCCATCTGTGGGCCCGCGAGGTCGTCGTCCATATGCATGTGCATCACTTTGACCTACATCGGGAGAGGTTAATTAATTTCACCTTCAAGGAGGGTTCTTTTTGGTTTGTATTACGGTAGGAGCATATAGTATGCGTCGAAGAGGGGGAAGGGGACGAGCATATATACTACGCTTCATGAATTACCTCGCTTTGTGTGGGGACTTGACGGTTTTCAAGTCATGTGTACCACATCAAAGTTGTGCATTTTGGGTATTCAAACATCACAACCACACACACCTCCATACATATGTTTGGCCCACATGCAAAGTGATGGCGGTTGTCCTCTAGCACCCATTCATGCGGTTATCAGCGATATCGATGTTTTCCATCTGTGGGCCCGCTTGGTCCATCACAACTTTGATCGACAGCGAGAGAGGTTAATTTGACTTAGGAGGGGATTATTTTTTGGTTTATATTACGGTATATAGGTCATGCTCATGGATGACATGATATATATATATATATATATATATATATTGTTTGAGCACATGCATGTGTACGCATGAATCCCTCCCACCTAGTCGAAGGGGGCAGCGTGGGGAGGGGCAGCGCACCACGACACGTCATGATCCGATCTCGCTCTGTGTGGGGACTGTACGATTTTCGACGCAACGCGCCACATCAATGTTGTGCATGGTATTCAAACAGCATGCACACATCACCTCCGTACATACATATATATGCATGCAGTGGTTGTCTTCGAACGGTACTGTCCCTCACGTGGTTATCGGCGGCAAGCCTATATATTCGTGGGCCCGCATGGACATCCATGATCACTTTGACCGACAATGAGATAAGTTACCATGCATGGTGTATTCTTCTTCTTTGGTTCGTGTTATCGTAGTAGGTCATGGTGAGATTCCAGACCTAAGTTTGAGCGCATACGCACATATGCATGCATATATATGAATCCCCGTCATCGGCTCGAAGTGTGGTGTGACATACATATATACAACGCGTCGTCAACTAACCCTCGCTCCGTGTGGGGATTTCTAGTTCCAAAGCACGGTGCCACATCAAAGTTTTGTTCCATTGGGTATTCAAACATGAACACTGATCCATACATATGTTTGGGCCACATGCAGGCAGTGGTTGTCTTCGGGCACTAGCTACTTGCGTGATTATTGGCGAGCTAGCCCATCTCTGGGGTCGCGTGGACGTCCCTCACTTTGACCAACAACAAGAGAGAGGTTGTATGGCCAAGGTGGATCTTCTTGGTCTGTTTTACGATACATCTTGGTGAGATGCCCTCTCCCGTCGACTGAAAGTGTGTGTGTGTGTGTGTGTGTGTGTGTGTGTGTGTGTGTTTGAAGGGGGGCACTGCTACTTCACACTTTGATAGGTGAACCTCCGTGGGGTCGGGGATGTCTGGTTAATTCGCGAGGCATGTGCCGCATCAAAGTTGTGAATTGGGTATTTAAATATCACACCACCTTTTTCATACATATAGTTGGCCTACCCGCAGGTGGTTCGTATGTGGTCTCACCCCACCTCGCACGAGAAGCACACATATCTGGGCCCGCACACGGTGCACCTTTCACTGGAAACGAAAGGGGGGCGTGGTTTGACCATGATGGACTCCCATAGGTTTAGTGTTACGGTAGGGTGATATGTTAGACCTAGCAATTTGGGGGCATGCGTTCATAGCTAGGATTCCCCTCCTGCCGACACGAGGGGGGGGGGGGAGAAATACAGTGCGCTTTGTGAGACATGTGCCACATCGAAGTTGTGCATTTGGTATTTGAACATCAAACTACCATTTTCATTCATATTTTTGGTCCACATGCAAGTGTGTTCGTGTTCTGACCCTTTCCCGCGTTGTTTTCGCCAAATTTATAAACATTAGACAAGTTGGATGACACAACAGACACGGTTCACTCACACTACCCGTGTGCCACGCCACTGCCCTGTCACTCACATCAGCACAGTACATTGGGCTCCACGAGGATTCCCTCGCAATCTCAAAAATATCTACCCGCCTGCAGGGTTTTTCTGTTTGATAACACACGGTTATTATGTTTCGACCGTGTGTGATGTTTGTTGTTCCCGCCCCCGCCTGCATCCCTCGAAAATATCTGCCCGGCTCGAGGGTTTTTCTGTTTGATAACACACGGTTGTTATCTCGGGACCGTGTGCGATGCATCATCCAAATTTTCAATAGCCCGGGCATTTTACTCCCACGTAGTAAAATTTTCAGTAGCCGCGTCATTTCCTCAAACACCCCCCCCTCCACACACACACCCCAAAAACTCCTCGCACGCGTGCGCACACACACACACACACACCCCACCACAACCCCTCCGTTGCTCGAAACCCTAACAAGGCCGCCGCCGCCGCAAGGCCTCCATTGTCAACATCTGTCGGTTTGCCCGTGCAGCTTACTCACCGGTCTCCATACCCTAGCCGCCTTGAGTTTCTTAGATGACGCCTGCCAAACGCCCCCTTTCCCACAGATCCCCATCCCCATCCCCCACTCCAGAGCATCGCAGCCTAAGCCCGGCTACGCTTCCCGTGGAGCTCGAGGAGCGACTGGCACAAAAGAGGTGTATCGCGGCCTCTTCGCCCGACGTCGCCGAGGTGGCTGCCGAGGAAGCTGACGACCATTATTGGCCGCAGGCTCTCAATCAGCGGGCTAGAGTATGTGGGTATGTCGCGGACGCCGGCTATGACATCGGGTCGTCGACAACGACGACCTGACGCGGGCTATGTCATAGGTTAAGAGGCCCACCCCCAACCCCTCGGGTTCAACCGCCGTCGATCTCATCCATGGCCACGCCGCTGATCTCCTCTGGCTCGCTGTCAAGAATTTGCCATCCTACATCGCCATCGAGCCCCTTTTGTCATTTCTGAAGGACACGTTCTGCGATGCTGGCTTGGGATCCACAGCTGCCAAGTCAGACCTCATCGATGGTGAGCACGAGGAGGGCACCCTCTCCGGCTCTTCCAAGGGGAAAGAGCCCATCTACGACATCAGGGAGAGCACCCTACAGCCGTGCTCTTCCAAGGGGAAGGAGCCCATCTGTGACAACATCGAGCGCACACAGGGTTCATGCTCTTCCAAGGGGAAAGAGCCCATCTGCGACATCAGGGAGGGCACCCTACAGCCGTGCTCTTCCAAGGGGAAGGAGCCCATCTACGACAACACGGAGCACACCCAGGGTTCGTGCTCTTCCCACGGGAACGAGCCCATCTGTGACAAGTGAGGAAACCCATGATTTGTTTTGCCGTGCCTCTTCACAGGGGGGAACCCATGATTTGTTTTGTCAAGTCCCTTTTGTAGTGTAGTGAGAATATGTCCAGTTTTAATTGCTATATTTGGTTGTTTGTAGTATGCCTTGTTTATTTCAGTTGTTCACAATGTGATTTTCTATATGTGCAACTATTTACTGTGCAGTACATTTTCATCATTACCATTTTTAAACATACCGATAGGAATGCATATATTTGCTTGCTGTTAAGCCTGTTATAGCTAGCATATGCCTCTTTTAAGGTTTTTTGGTTGTTCGGTTGTTTGTAGTTAGCATATGTCCAGTTTCAAATGCTATCTTTGGTTGTTTGTAGTATGCCTTGTTTATTCCAGTTATTCACAACATGATGTTCTATATGTGCAAGTATGAACTGTGCAGTTCAATTTCATCAATACCAGTTTCAACAATACCACTACGAATGACTACATTTGGTTGCTGTTAAGCATGTTGTAGTTAACACGCCTTTCCATTTTTATTTAACAATAACCTGTGTATTTAAACCGGCACAATACCAGTTTGAATGACTATATTTGCTTGTTGTTAAATGTTAGGCCTGTTGCAGTTAACACACCTTTCCACTTCTTATTTTGCTTAACTAGCATGCTTAAACCTGCACACTGAAGCTATCGTTTGGAGATTATTTTGTCTGCCATGGATATATTTGGTTGATGTTTAGCCTATTGTGCTTAACATGCCTCTCGATGTACTTACACAGGACAATTTTGGGAACGACTGTTGTTTTCCATCGAGGCTAGTTTCATCGCATGGCTTATATATACTCACTGTTCAGGATACCGGTAGCTGGTACCATATAGGACGGGGGCTGATAAGGGACTAATCGTTGAATCGGACTTTTAACTGAATATATCTCTAACCCATTTATCGGTAGGTTAACCAGGGCCATATCTAATATATCTGAGGCTACATAGCAACATGCACTGTACTAAATGTCTAAATATGCAATCCTAGGCTACATAGAAACAAGGAAGAGTGTTACCTTAATGTTCTGATGATGTCTAGATATACGTAGAAGAGCAGCAGCAGCAGCAGCAGCAGCAGCAGCAACAACAACAACAACAACAACAACAACAACAACAACAACAACAACAACAACAACAACAACAACAACAACAACAACAACAACAACAACAACAACAACAACAACAACACAACAGCAGTTAATCAGCCGATAATTTGTAAAAATGCAATAAAGTCCCTCCGGCCCATAATATAAGATGTTAATTCATCCAATATGTGAGTATATTGGATGTTATAAGATATTATATAATGGGACGGAGGGAGTGTTGTACTACATCATTGTGCAATTGCTGTTTACCTTCTACTATTAACTTGGTGCTTTTAGGTACATATGTCATTGGTAAAGATCCGCGCTTCGACCCTTTCTGCGTATGGGGCAATGAGATATTGATGAACCAGCATCAAGTGAGGAAGCTGATAAAGATTGTTAGTAAAATGGGTCAAAAGATGGCAAATAAACTATTTGTTTACACTTTATCCAAGACAACAGCGAACTGCAGGATGGTAAGTAAGAACTCTGGAGCCTTCTTTTTACTGCACATAATGAGTTGTGTTAGATGGCAATGTCTGAATCTTTTTTCCTTTGCAGTGGTTCCCAAGCAGTTTACTCAAGATTACCTCTCAAACTACATGATTGGTGGGCATGCAAATGTTAAAGTATTACTACCAGAACACGATGACTATCTAGATGTGTTCATGAAGACAGTGAAGGATGGGCGGTCGGCCATCACAAGGGGTTGGACTAGAGTCGTGTGTGCCTTCTGCATGGAGGAGGGCACAATATGGGCATTCCGCTTCACCTTGTTCAGCAACCAGAATGTATTTCGCCTCTTTCTTTACCGTCTTTAATAGTACAAGTATACAACTGTAGTTCATCATTCTTTATTTGGTGCTTATGTAATTCTTGAACATATGTACCTGTGAATCGAATAATGCATTGGTTGCTTGAACCTGATGGATATGAATAAAGCTATAGCATACTTTCAAATTCAAATTCGGTACAATTTTAAATAGCAGCAATTAAATTAGGGTGAAATTACACTCTACAGGTCGTTACGGCGCACACGGTCGGTAAAACAGAAACGTGTGTGATATACACCATAATCCGACACGGTTCACAGAGAGGAAATGTGTGCGAGCATGCACACAGTTGCTGTTTGCAAAGCGTGTGTGATGTCAGACAATATCACAAACGGTGCGAGCAAACTAAATGTTTGTGATAGTTGCCTTATCGTACACGATTTACAATCAAAAACTGTTTCTGATGTGGTACGCAACGTAAACGTTGCACCATAGAATAGTGTGTGCGATAGTTACCATGTATGACACTGTTACGATGTTCCGACATTTCGTAATCCTATCCGGCACTCGTACGATGATTAGCTAATCTTCTTAATTAGTTATCGCATACGGTTCGGGAAAAGTGAATGTGTGTGATTGTCTACTTATCATACACGTTCTATAATCATGAACTGTTTGTGATGGGTCGCGCATCGTAAACGTAGGACCACAGAATACCGACTGCGATGGTAATGCCAGCACACACGAGTAGCAAGGATGGAGCGTTTGGGATATTAGATATATCCCAAATAGTTGTGTGAAGAATCACGTTTGGGATAGGTGCAGGCATCGCATACGCTTTGTTCTGGAAAACGTATGCATCATGGCTCACTATCCCCGACGGTTTCTAGGTCGTGAGGGAAGGACCCCCCTATCGCCCACACTCGCTTGGCGATGGTTTAAAACGCCGTCGCGGAAAGGGGTTAAAAACCATTTGTATAGCAGCTTGCTGTACCAGTGCTTATCTGTTTAAGTTGATTCAGTAGACATGGGCTGCTAAGTTTCCAGTGGAGGCTCTTCCTACCGAGCATATGGTTTCTCATGGGGTTCTAAACTTGCGCCAAAAGGAGAACTGGGGGACTGCTCCTGCTGCCCCCGGTGAGGAAATTGCCCCCACAGACTCTGATGATAAGCCAGAGCCAGACTACGAGTTTGTTCCTTCTCCACAGAGGGTACCATCTTGGGCATCTAAGATCAAGACAAAGATGAAGAAGCTCTTTTGCATGGAAGCCAAGGGTCAGTACAGGGCGCATGTGGCTGAGAAGGCGGCTCGCACTCGCCATAAGACCATGATGAGGACTCTGGGTCAGGAGATCACTAGTGGCTCTTAGGAGCGGGTCATGGATGAGGAGAGTTGGATCTCGCAGCATTGCAGATGGTCAGACTCAGAGGAGGAGCGTCAGGCAACTGCAGCAGAGGAGTCTGAGGAGCACGAGGACTCAGATGAGCACGAGGAGTTCTGATGTTCTGGAGCATCTCCATCACCTTGGACTTGTTTAGTGCTCCTTGTCCCTTTGGTGTCTTGATGCCAAAGGGGGAGAGAGCTTAGGGATTTGCTGAGTCATGAGTGTGTCTTTTTTAGTGTTGATTTCGTTCTCTCATGAACTCTTTCCCATTTGATTTGCTTTCGTTGTGTGGGACCTTAGTAACTATCATATATATGGTGTGAGACATATGCTACCTTTATTCATCTCTTTTTGTCTATGTACCGTATTAACTTGTGAGATGTTATTTACATTGTGCCCTATCCCTTTGCTCACATGCTATTTACTTGCATCCTTGTTTATCCATTTCACTTTGTTGATGCAAGTATTGTCGGTCTATAAAATATAGGGGGAGTGTTGATCCTAGTGTGTGTGCTTTGCATTCCAAAAGCATACTCAATTAGTGCACACATCTAGAGGGAGCCCGCCTATATTTTGTAGACTTTGGGATTGCATTCTTTCTTACTCCTTATTTGTGCAAATCCCGTGTTGTCATCAATCCACCAAAAAGGGGGAGATTGTTAGGGCATATTTCTCCCTTAGTGGTTTTGGTGATTGATGACAATGCATTTGCAGACTAATCGTGTGCATTGAGCGTTTCAGATGATCTATCAGATGGCACAAGACGATTTGCTCCCCTCTGAGCTTATTTGAGAAGACGGTGTTTTTCTTGCGTTTCATTTTCGGTGGACTTGAGTCATAGGATCAATGTACTATTAAGAGGGGGTCCGCTTCGGAAAGGTTTGGGTGAAATCAACACGTACACAGTCTTTTTGTACCCTCCTTCTTTCCTGGCAACAGAGTTTGTCCCCCTTTGTGCCTGAGCTTTCCAGTTCAGCATAAGCGGTAGTACCGCTCTGCCCAGCGGTAGTACCGCTCCAGCAGTACTGTCGCAGGTCAGTGCCGTCCGCACTTCCGCTTAGTTTTTGCGTTCTGTAAATGGGCGGAAGTAAAGCGGCAGTTCAGCGCGGTAGTACCGCTCCGGCGGTACTGCGGCTCTGACTGCCACCCTACTTCCGCAGGTTTACTGGACTTGCGTCTACTAAGCGGAAGTACCGATGTTCCTCTACCGTTCAGAGTACCGCTTATTTTATGCTCTGTCGATAGTTTTGTCCCTCGCGCGGAAGTAGAGCGGCAGTTTGCAGCGGAAGTACCGCCCCGGGCGGCACTACCGCCTCCCTGACCAGCTCAGTTGTACGCAGCGGCTGGAACTTTTGTGCCAGCGGAAGTACCGCTCACCCGAGCGGTACTACCGCTTGTGCACGGGCTGTGGGTGCATAACGGTTGGATTCCATCCCTCTCTATAAAAGGGAGTCATCTTCTTCTAGTTGACTTACCTCTTCCTCCCACAAGCTCCATTGTTGCTCACAAGCTCTTTCTTGCCCGATCTCTCTCCCTAGCCAATCAACCTTGTTGATTCTGTAGGGATTGCTTGAGAAGGCCTAGATCTACACTTCCACCAAGAGATATTTGATTCCCCCCACTAATCCCTAGCGGATCTTGTTACTCTTGGGTGTTTGAGCACCCTAGACGGTTGAGGTCACCTCGGAGCCACAATCCATTGTGGTGAAGCTCCGTGGTCTTGTTGGGAGCCTCCAATTCAGTTGTGGAGAGAGCCCCAACCTTGTTTGTAAAGGTCCGGTCGCCGCCTTCAAGGGCACCACTAGTGGAATCACGGCACCTTGCATTGGGCGAGGGCGTGAGGAGAATACGGTGGCCTTAGTGGCTTCTTGGGGAGCATTGTGCCTCCACATCACTCTAACGGAAACGTACTTCCCCCCAAAGGGAAGGAACTTCGGTACCACATCCTCGTCTTCACCGGTTCCACTTGTGGTTACTTCTTGCCTTTACTTTGTGCAAGATATTGTTGTGTTGTATCTTTTGCTTGCTTGTATCATTGGGGTTGTTAGCATCATATAGGTTGCTCACTTAGTTGCACATCCAGACAACCTTTTTGTTGCTATACCTAATTTGTTAAGAAAAGCTAAAATTTGGTAGTTGCCTATTCACCCCCCCCCCCTCTAGTCAACCATATCAATCCTTTCAACTTTATTTAATGATGATTCCACTATTTTGGAAGAGGTTTTAATTGATTATGATGAGAACAAAATTGCTACTTATGATGATTATTGTGATGATACTTATGTTATGAAAAAGAGTGATGATTATTATTATAATACTTGTCATAATTATTAATACCCTTTTACTGAACATTACTCTTTTAATGTGGAAACAATTTTCAGTATTCAAGTTTCATATGATATTCCCACTATTATGAATGAGAAGAAATGCTTGTGTGGAGAGTAATAAATTTTCTATGCTTGTGGATCATGAAAATAATGTTTTATGTGATAGCTATATTGTTGAATTCATTCATGATGCTACTGAAAATTATTATGAGGGAGGAACATATGCTTGTAGGAGTTTGCTACTTGTAGCTTGTGTTGGTATTTCCCCGAAGAGGAAGGGATGATGCAGCACAGTAGAGGTAAGTATTTCCCTCAGTTATGAAACCAAGGTTATCAATCCGGTAGGAGAACCAAGCAACAACTCGTGAGCAGCACCTGCACACAAGCAAACAACTCCTCACACCCAACGCGAACGAGGGGTTGTTAATCCCTCGACGGTAAAGTGCAAGATTAAATTGTATGTGATAGATAAATAAACTAAACAAAAATACAAAGTAAAATAAGTAATAAAAAAGTGCAGCAAGTATTTTTAGGATTTTAATGTATGATAAAAGTAGACCCGGGGGCCATAGTTTTCACTAGAGGCTTCTCTCATATAAATAGCATACGGTGGGTGAACAAATTACTGTTGGGCAATTGATAGAAAAGCAAATAATTATGACGATATCCAAGGCAATGATCATGTATATAGGCATCACGTCCGAGACAAGTAGACCGAAACAATTCTGCATCTACTACTATTACTCCACACATCGACCGCTATCCAGCATGCATCTAGAGTATTAACTTCATAAAGAACGGAGTAACGCCTTAAGCAAGATGACATGATGTAGACAAGATAAACTCATGCCTGAATAAACCACATCTTTTTACCCTTAATAGCAATGATACATACAAGTCATGTACCTTTCTGTCACTCGGATTGAGCATCGCAAGATCGAACCCATTACAAAGCACCTCTCCCATTGCAAGACAAATCAATCTAGTTGGCCAAACTAAATCAATAGATCGGAGAGAAATATGATGCTATAATAATCATGCATAAAAGAGTTCAGAGAAGACTCAAATAACTCAAATAATATTCATGGATAAATCTGATCATAAACTCACAATTCATCGGATTCCAACAAACACACCGCACAAAGTGATTACATCGGATAGAACTCCAAGAACATCGAGGAGAACATTGTATTGAAGATCAAAAAGAGAGAAGAAGTCATCTAGCTACTAACTATGGACCCGAAGGTCTATGATAAACTACTCATGCATCATCGAAAGGGCAGCAAGGTTGATGAAGAACCCCTCCATGATTGATTCCCCCTGCAGCGGAGTACCGGAAAAGGCCTCCAGATGGGATCTCTCGAGAACAGAGGCTTGCGGCGGCGGAAAAAGTATTTCGTGGCCTCCCTCGTTGGTTTCCCGATTTTTGGGTATTTATAGAGGTGGAATTAGGTCAAAAGCAGCAAGGGGGGCCCACAAGGCACCAGGGCGCGCCTGATTGCTTTAGCTTGCGTTGGTATTTCCCCGAAGAGGAAGGGATGATGCAGCACATCAACGGTAAGTATTTCCATCAGTTATGAAACCAAGGTTATCAATCCAGTAGGAGAACCAAGCAACAAATCATGAACAGCACCTGCACACAAGCAAACAACTCCTCACACCCAACGCGAACGAGGGGTTGTCAATCCCTCGACGGTAAAGTGCAAGAGTAAATTGTATATGATAGATAAATAAACTAAACAAAAATACAAAATAAAATTAGTAAAGTAAAATTGCAGAAAGTATTTTTAGGATTTTAATATATGATAAAAGTAGACCCGGGGGCCATAATTTTCACTAAAGGCTTCTCTCATAGAAATAGCATACGGTGGGTAAACAAATTACTGTTGGGCAATTGATAGAAATGCAAATAATTATGATGATATCCAAGGCAATGATCATGTATATAGGCATCACGTCCGAGACAAGTAGACCAAAACGATTCTGCATCTACTACTATTACTCCACACATCGACTGCTATCCAGCATGCATCTAGAGTATTAAGTTCATAAAGAATGGAGTAACGCCTTAAGCAAGATGACATGATGTAGACAAGATAAACTCATGCATGAATAGACCACATCTTTTTACCCTTAATAGCAACGATACATACGTGTCATGTCCCTTTCTGTCACTGGGATTGAGCATCGCAAGATCGAACCCATTACAAAGCACCTCTCCCATTGCAAGACAAATCAATCTAGTTGGCCAAACTAAATCAATAGATCGGAGAGAAATACGATGCTATAATAATCATGCATAAAAGAATTCAGAGAAGACTCAAATAACTCAAATAATATTCATGGATAAATCTGATCATAAACTCACAATTCATCGGATTCCAACAAACACACCGCACAAAGTGATTACATCGGATAGAACTCCAAGAACATCGAGGAGAACATTGTATTGAAGATCAAAAAGAGAAAAGAAGCCATCTAGCTACTAACTATGGGCCCGAAGGTCTGTGATAAACGACTCATGCATCATCGGAAGGGCAGCAAGGTTGATGAAGAACCCCTCCATGATTGATTCCCCCTCCGGCGGAGTACCGGAAAAGGCCTCCAGATGGGATCTCTCGAGAATGGAGGCTTGCGGCGGCGGAAAAAGTATTTCGTGGACTCCCTCGTTGGTTTCCCGATTTTTGGGTATTTATAGAGGTGGAATTAGGTCAAAAGCAGCAAGGGGGGCCCACAAGGCACCAGGGCGTGCCTGATTGCTTTAGCTTGCGTTGGTATTTCCCCGAAGAGGAAGGGATGATGCAGCACATCAACGGTAAGTATTTCCCTCAGTTATGAAACCAAGGTTATCAATCCAGTAGGAGAACCAAGAAACAACTCGTGAACAACACCTGCACACAAGCAAACAACTCCTCACACCCAACACGAACGAGGGGTTGTCAATCCCTCGATGTTAAAGTGCAAGATTAAATTGTATATGATAGATAAATAAACCAAACAAAAATACAAAATAAAATTAGTAAAGTAAAATTGCAGAAAGTATTTTTATGATTTTAATATATGATAAAAGTAGACCCGGGGCCATAATTTTCACTAAAGGCTTCTCTCGTAGAAATAGCATACGGTGGGTAAACAAATTACTGTTGGGCAATTGATAGAAAAGCAAATAATTATGACGATATCCAAGGCAATGATCATTTATATAGGCATCACGTCCGAGACAAGTAGACCGAAACGATTCTGCATCTACTACTATTACTCCACACATCGACCGCTATCTAGCATGCATCTAGAGTATTAAGTTCATAAAGAACGGAGTAACACCTTAAGCAAGATGACATGATGTAGACAAGATAAACCCACGCATGAATAAATCCCATCTTTTTACCCTTAATAGCAACGATACATACGTGTCATGTCCCTTTCTGTCACTGGGATTGAGCACCGCAAGATCGAACCCATTACAAAGCACCTCTCCCATTGCAAGAGAAATCAATCTAGTTAGCCAAACCAAATCAATAGATTGGAGAGAAATACGATGCTATAATAATCATGCATAAAAGAGTTCAGAGAAGACTCAAATAACTCAAATGATATTGATGGATAAATATGATCATAAACTCACAATTCATCAGATCCCAACAAACACACAGCACAAAGTGATTACATCGGATAGAACTCCAATAACATCGAGGAGAACATTGTATTGAAGATCAAAAAGAGAGAAGAAGCCATCTAGCTACTAACTATGGACCCGAAGGTCTGTGGTAAACTACTCACGCATCATCGAATGGGCAGCAAGGTTGATGAAGAACCCCTCTGTGATCGATTCCCCCTCCGGTGGAGTACCAAAAAAGGCCTCCAGATGGGATCTCTCGAGAATGGAGGCTTGCGGCGGCGGAAAAAGTATTTTGTGGACTCCTCTGGTGGTTTCCCGATTTATGGGAATTTATAGTGGGAGAATTCGATCAAACGGAGCCAGGAGGGGCCCACAAGGCAATTGGGCGCCCCCCCCCCCCCGGCGTGCCCACATGGCTTGTGGCCACCCCCTGGGGCTTCTGGCCTTCTCCCGAAGCTTCTAGTGTCCTTCCTGCCCAGAAAAAAATCTCCAAAAAGTTTTGTGGCATTTGGACTTCGTTTGGTATCGATTTTTAGTAAAACAAAAAACATGCAGAAAACAACAACTGGCATTGGGCACTAAGTTAATAGGTTAGTCCCAAAAAAATGATATATAAATCATTAATAATGTATATAAAACATCCAAGATTGATAATATAATAGCATGGAACAATCAAAAATTATAGATATGTTGGAGACGTATCAGCGCCTGCCCCCCCCCCCCAGGCGCGCCCTGGTGTCTTGTGGCCACCTCCCGGGGCTTCTGGCCTCCTACTGAAGCTTCTAGCGTTCATTATGTCCAGAAAAAAATCTCCAAAAAGTTTCGTGGCATTTGGACTTCGTTTGGTATTGATTTTCTGGAAAACCAAAAACAGGCAGAAAATAGCAACTGGCACTGGGCACTAAGTTAATAGGTTAGTCCCAAAAAATGATATATAAATGCTTGTAAATGTATATAAAATATCCAAGATTGATAATATAACAACATGGAACAATCAAAAATTATATATATGTTGGAGACGTATCAGAGTTGCAATAATATCAAGTTTTCTCTCTATGCGTTGAAAGTTTTGAAGTTATGCTTGTTTTGCCTTCCTCTGCTAGTTGATTCTTGCTCCCACAATTTGTTTGCTCACAAAATCCCTATGCATAGGAAGTGGGTTAGACTTAGATGTGTTAGTCATATGCTTCATGATGCTCCCATTATTTGTTAATTCATCACTTTTATGTGAGCATCATTAAAATCATCATGCCTAGCTTAAAAAGGCATTAAAGAAAAGCGCTTGTTGGGCGACAACCCTATATTTCTACCTAATGTTTTTGTGTGTTCACATTATTAATATACTGTAGTAATCATGTTTTATATCTTTTGTTTCAATAATGAGCCAAGTAAAGCCTTTGGGATAGTGTGGATGATGGTTGACTTGATTCTATGCAAAAACGGAAACTTTTGCGTCCAGTGCAGAAATTCTTATAATTTACTGGAGTGTCAAAACATTCTGAAATTTTTACCAATTATTGATATATAAAGTTTCTACGTTTTCCTAATTTTTCAGAATTTTTGGAGTTGCAGAAGTATGGTTTCTATTCAGATCATTACAGACTGTTCTGTTTTTGACAGAATCTGCTTTGTTTGCATAGTTTGCATGTTTTAGCTTTTCCATAGCTTATATTGAATGATATTAATTGTGGAAATGATAGAGTAATAGTACCAAAGTGAATGATTTGCTCCTTACCATACTAACCTATCTCACGAAGTTCCGTTAAGTTTTGTGTGATTGAAGTTTTCAAGTTTTGGGTGAGATAACGATATGAGGAGAATAAGGAGTGGAAAGACCTTAAGCTTGGGTAGAGGTGATTTGTGATGGGTTCAATCTTGTGGAGATGAGGAGAATAAGAAATATTTGAGTCCTTTGTTGACCTTTGTTGATCTCTTTTATGCATGATTAAATATAGCTTTGTATTTCTCTCCGATCTATCGATTTGGTTTGGCCAACTAGATTGGTTTATCTTGCAATGGGAGAGGTGCTTTGTGATGGGTTAAATCTTGCGGTGCTCAATCCCAGTGATAGAAAGGGACATGACACGTATTTGTATTGTTGTCATTAAGGATACGAGTAAAAATAGACCCCGCATCGCCTAGCCCAGGGCGACTCGGGCGCATGACAATACCCTAGCATGGCCTCCCTCCCTAACCCCTCATCCCGTCGCGCCGTCGAGCGAAGCTCGCAGCCAACAACGGCGGCGGGGCGTCTTCCCGTGGCTTCTCCTCGTGCTGTAGGGCATCAGTTTCGTGGGGCTAGTCCACGCGATCTGGCAGTTGGTGGCGGGGCTTGCATCCGGTGGAGGGGCTCGGGCGGCGCCTGATGGTGGCGGGACTATGTGGCTCTGTGATGGTGTTGCGGGGCTGGCTGGGTGGATCTCGCTCGGGGCAGTTTCGTCCTCAAGCGGTGGCGCTCAATCAGAGTTGTCGCGGTTCTGCTCGGATCTGGACCAGTCCGGTCCTAGCGGTCTGCTACCTCGTCAGCAGTTGCCGCAGTTCTATTGGATCTGGGCCATGGCAGGCATTGCGAGGCGCGCCAGCGGCTGCCAGGGCTCCTGCTGGCCGGCAGCATGGCAGTCTCTCGCCAGCGCACACGGCTCAGGTGACGACCCGTCCGGTGGTGGGATGGGTCGGGGTGGAGCTTTCGTCCATGGTGGTGGCTTTGGATTTTGGCCCTAACACTCTTCGTCCGCGTCATCTTTCTACCGGATGTTGACCTCTTGGATCTGGCCGCTGACGAGTTCCGGTCTTTTCTATCAGAGATCTATATGAATTGGCATATGTCGCCCTGGATATCTAGATCGGAAAGGCTCCGTTCGTGCGCGATCATATTATCAGCCAACACGGCTTTAAGAGGGCGCGGCGCGAAGCTTCGCTTTCTTATCGGTGTTATGGGACATGTCTAAGTAAAGATTCATAAGGCATTGATAGAGGTGAGGAAATCATGGCGACTGCGATTGGAGGTCTTGAAGCATCGATGGAAGGGTGTATTGGATGTGATAAAGATTGTGTGCCAGATGAGTGGACTGTAACAGCGGCCTCGGCAAGCGGGGGTGGCAGCATTGCAGGACTGCATTTTTGGTGGTGCTTCACGAGTACCGAGTCTTGGTTCCCAGGGTGAAAACCCAAGGTGTGGCCTTTATTGGTTGTACCTGGCAATGGTCTTGTTGAAGGCATTGTTTTGGGTGAACTCGAGTTTTCTCCCGGGTGAAAACCCAAGATCTTCGATCGGGCAACGACAACGTTTGTGCATTGTTTCCTTCTTGGGGGAGTTGCTTTTGGAGAACCTTTTTTGTAATCCGGGTGTGGTCTTTGGTGGTGGTTAGAGTGCTCCTGCTGCTAGTGATTGTTCACCGAGGCGGGGTCTCTTTTCTTTCTTATTTTCTTTTTACTTTCTTTTTTGTCTATGTATCCTTGATGCCCTTTGACATCTTGTTGGTACAGAGGCCGGGTGTAATTGGTATCTTCGAGATATTAATATATTCCCTTTGTCAAAAAAGGATAAAAAGATGGGGTTTATATCATACTGCTTGAGTTTACTCCTCTACATCATGTCATCTTGCTTAAGGCGTTACTCCGTTTTATACTTAATACTCTAGATGCATGCTGGATAGCGGTCGATGAGTGGAGTAAAAGTAGTATATGCAGGCAGGAGTCGGTCTACTTGTCTCGGATGTAATGCCTATATATATATGATCATTGCCATGAATTCGTCATAATTATTCGCTTTTCTATCAATTGCCCAACAGTAATTTGTTTACCCACTGTATGCTATTTGTTTGAGAGAGAGCCTCTAGTGAAAACTATGGCCCCTGGGTTAATTCAATCATATATAAAAATCCAAAAATATCTTGCTGCAGTTTATTACTTGTATTTAGTTTAGTAATTTACTTTATCAGTTTATCTCTATCAGACTTAATCCTTGCAAATAACCGCTAGGAGGATCGACAACCCTCTTATTTGCGTTGGGTGCAAGTGTTTGCTTCTTTGTGTGTAGGTGCTGCTCACAGGATTTTGTCGTTGTTCTCCTATTGGATTGATAACTGATGACCCACAAGTATAGGGGGTCAATCGTAGTCCTTTAGATAAGTAAGAGTGTCGAACCCAACGAGGAGCAGAAGGAAATGATAAGCGGTTTTCGGTAAGGTAATTTCTGCAAGCACCGAAATAAGCGGTAACGGGTAGTTTGATAGCAAGATAATTTGTAATGAGCAACAAGTAACAAGTGTAAATAAAGTGCAGCAAGATAGCCCAATCCTTTTTATTGCAAAGGACAGGCCGGAACAAGTACTTATAATAAGGCAAACGTTCTTGAGGACACACGGGAATTTCATCTAGTCACTTTCACCATGTTTGTTTGATTCGCGTTCGCTACTTTGATGATTTGATATGTGGGTGGACCGGTACTTGGGTGCTGTTCTTACTTGAACAAGCCTCCCACTTATGATTACCCCCTCTCGCAAGCATCTGCAACTACGAAAGAAGAATTAAGACAAAGTCTAACCATAGCATTAAACGTGTGGATCCAAATCAGCCCCTTACGGAATAGCGCATAAATTGGGGTTTAAGCTTCTGTCACTCTAGCAACCCATCATCTAGTTACTACTCCACAATGCATTCCCTTAGGCCCATAAATGGTGAAGTGTCATGTAGTCCACGTTCACATGACACCACTAAGAGAATCACAACATACATATCATGAAAATACCGAACGAATACCAAATTCACATGATTACCTATGACAAGACTTCTCCCATGTCCTCAAGAACAAAAGTAACTACTCACACATCATCATCATGTTCAAGATCAGAGGGGTATTGAATAACATCTGAACATTTAGTAATTCACCAAGTAAACCAACTAGCATCAACTACTAGAAGTAATCAACACTACTAGCAACCCACAGGTACCAATCTGAGGTTTTGATACAAAGATTGAATACAAGAGATGAACTAGGGTTTGAGATGAGATGGTGCTATTGAGGATGATGATGAAGATTGGTCCTCCCACGATGAGAGGGTTGTTGGTGATGACGAAGGCTTCGATTTCCCCCTCCCGGAGGGAAGTGTCCCCGGTGGAATCTCTCCGCCGGAGAGCAAAAGTGCTCCTGCTCTAGTTCCAACTCGTGGCGGCGGCGCCTCATCTCAAAAGTCTCCCCATAAATCTTTTAGGGTAGAATGACTTATATACCAGAAGATGGGGGCCTGAAGTGGGCCAGGGGCCCCACATGGCACCAGGGCGCGCCCCAGGGGGGGCAGGTGCCATGTGGGCACCTGGTAGCTCCCCTCTGGTAACTTTTCAGCTCAGTATTTTTTATATATTCCCAAATAAATCTTCGTAAAATTTCAGCTCATTTGGAGATGTGCAAAATAGGTATCTCTGATGTAGCTTTTTCAGGCCCTGAATTCCAGCTGCCGGCATTCCCCCTCTTTGTGCAAACCTTGCATATTAAGAGAGAAAAGGCATTAGAAATACTCAATGAAGTGTTATATTGACCAAAAACTTTATAAATAACAGTAGGAAAACATGATGCAAAATGGACGTATCAACTGCCCCAAGCTTAGACCTCGCTTGTCCTCAAGCGAAAGCCGAAATCGAAAAACATGCCCACATGCTTAGAGAGAGAGGTGTCGATAAAAATAAAATACGGACATAGAAGCATCATGAACAATATCATAATAGCAATAAGTATTATCATAAACTTCTCATGAACAAGTAATAATTCACCACAATATTAAAGTATAAAGCATAAACTTTCTTGAAAACTAACAAACTATGTTCTCAGTCAACAATGCAATTGCAATTCATCGTATTTTCACGAAGGGTCACATATAGGAGCCTTTGTGCAAGTCCACATACTCAACCATCATTTAGTCTTTCATGATTGCTAACACTCACACAATACATATGGAGCAAAAAAATTCAGCCAGACACAAAGAAAGATAGGGGCTTATAAGTTTGCCTCCCAACTTATTCACCTCAAGGGTGATGTCAACAATAATAAATCATGATCACCCACATTCAACTGGATATATGTGCCTAGATCTTTCCCCACCACATGATGCTTGCCAAAGAGTAAAATAAAAAGGGATAGAGAGAATAACTATTGACTCTTTGCATAAAAGGTAAATTCATAAAAGTAAAAGATAGGCCCTTCGTAGAGGGAAGCACAAGTTGTCATGCGCTTTTAGTTTTGGATGTACTAACTCTTAATGCAAAGGAATGTCACGTGATATTGCCCCTTGTGATAGCAACTTTTATTATGCAGTCTGTCGCTTTTATTCTTCACCATCACAAGTTCGTACCATGCTTATTTTCCCTTACAATAAAAGATCATACATATTTAGGAGCAATTTTTATTGCTTTATTGCACCAATGACAACTTACTTGAAGGATCTTGCTCAATCCATAGGTAGGTATGGTGGACTCTCATGGCATGAGTTTGGTTGAACGGTTTTGGATGCACAAGTAGTATTTCTACTTAGTGCGGAATTTTGGCTAGCAAAGATATTGGGCAAGCACCACATGTTGGAGGATCCATGACAATATAACTTCTATGTGAATATGAACAAGCATAACTCATTACGTTGTCTTCCTTGTCCAACATCAACCGTTTGGCATACAATACTTAATGGGTGCTCACAATCACAACAGATGTCCAAGATAGTATATTTGCATGTGAATCTTATCTTCCTTATTAACTTTTTCATGCATTGCACCATTGACCAATGCTATGTTTGTCAACCTTCAATAAATTTTACCACTTATACTTTTCTTTATGTGATGTCATTACTCACCATAAGATTAGCATATGATCTTTTTCATTATTTTCATTGCTTTTGATTGAAGCATAAAAGTAAAGAAGCAAAACTCAAACTACTCTTTATTATATAACTCTCACTCGGTTACATAGATAGATAGATCATGAAACTAACACTCGAAGATAGATCATACTAAATTTTTATTCTACTAAATCATGAAATAACTAAGGATCAAACTAAAAATAGGTAAAGATAATAAAAGTGATGGTGATACGATACCGGGGCACCTCCCCCAAGCTTGGCACAAGCCAAGGGGAGTGCCCATACCCGTGTGATCAAGCTTCCTTCTTTGGTGATGGTGGTGGTGAAGGATCCATGAGCTTGTTCAGTTTCCTTTTGGGCATGAAATTTTTCTCCCTCAGGTCATCAACCTCTTGCTCGAGCTTCAACACCCTTTGACATAATTCTTCCTTGCTCTCCTGCAGAAAACGAGAAGGGATAAATAGGACCTTGGGTTTTCTCCTTGTGTTTGGGAGGCTTGATTTCTTGAACTCCACGTGCATATCTCCTGGTTAAGGCAGAGGGATCTCTTCTTCATCTGAGCTTGCTTCCTCCTCCTTGCCTTCTTGTTCCTCCTCCGAGAACAATACATAGGGATCTAAATCCCCATAGAGCTTGGGATTAGCAAGATAATGTGACACATAGCTCTCCCCATCGGATTCCTAGGACGACATATTTTCAAATCTGCCGGAAAAATAGCAAGAAACAAGAACAGAGGATTTCTCCGTGATGCGGTGGTCAAATCAATCCGGGGACTATATATAGAATTTTTATCTTGCAAAACAAGTAAACCAGGAGAAAACAGAGTCGGGAAGGCTCACCTGGGGCCCACACAGTACCAGGGCGCACCCCAGGGGGGGCGCACCCTGGTGCCATGTGGGCACCAGGTGGGTCCTCCTGGCTGCTTTTTATTTTTGTAATTTTTTAAATATTCCAAAACTGACAGAAAATATTTTTGCGGAATTTTTGGAGTCGGTTTACTTACCGTATCACATACCTATTCCTTTTTCAGTATTCTGGAGTGTTCCGGAAGGACTCCTTGATATACTTCTCCAGTGTAATAGTGTCAATAACATTAGTTTCAACATTAATGGGTGTACCTGAGATGTAGTGCTTAATCCTTTGTCCATTTACCACCTTCGGGTTGGTACCCGCGGCATTATTGATCTTCATGGCTCCGGAACGATAAACCTCCTCGATGACATATGGTCCTTCCCATTTGGAGAGGAGGTTACCAACAAAGAATCTAAGACGAGAATTATACAATAAAACATATTCACCCACTTTGAATTCTCGTTTCTGAATCCTCCTATCATGCCATCTTTTTACTTTTTCTTTTAATAACTTGGCATTATCATAGGCCTGGGTCTCCATTCATCAAGTGAGCTAATATCAAATAACCTCTTTTCACCTGCAAGCTTGAAATCATAGTTAAGCTCCTTGACTGCCCAAAAAGCTTTGTGTTCCAATTCAAGAGGTAAATGACATGCTTTACCATAAACCATTTTATAAGGAGACATACCCATAAGATTCTTATAAGCAGTTCTATAAGCCCACAAAGCATCATCTAATTTCTTAGACCAATTGTTTCTAGATCTATTGACAGTCTTCTGCAAAATCAACTTTATCTCCCTATTGCTCAACTCAACTTGACCACTAGACTGAGGATGATAGGGAGATGCAATTCTATGATTAACATCATACTTAGCAAGCAACTTACGAAAAGCACCATGAATAAAATGTGAACCACCATCAGTCATCAAGTATCTAGGGACTCCAAACCTTGGGAAGATAACTTCCTTGAGCATTTTGATAGAAGTGTTGTGATCAGCACTACTAGTCGGGATAGCTTCTACCCACTTAGTAACATAATCAACAGCAACTAAAATATGAGTGTACCCATTGGACTTAGGAAAAGGTCCCATAAAATCAAAACCCCAAAGATCAAATGGCTCAATAACAAGTGAATAATTCATAGGCATTTCCTGACGTCTACTGATATTACCAATTCTTTGACATTCATCACAAGATAAGACAAACTTACGAGCGTCCTTGAAGAGAGTAGGCTAATAAAAACCGGATTGCAATACCTTGTGTGTGGTCCTGTCTCCAGCGTGGTGTCCTCCGTATGCTTCGGAGTGACACTTCCGAAGAATTTGTTCCTGTTCATGCTCAGGTATACAATGTCTAACAATACCATCCACTCCTTCTTTATAAAGATGTGGGTCATCCCAAAAGTAGTGTCTCAAATCATAAAAGAACTTTTTCTTTTGCTGGTAAGTAAAACTAGGAGGTATAAACTTAAAAACAATATAATTAGCATAGTCTGCATACCAAGGAGTACTATGAAAAACATTTATAGCAGCTAGTTGCTCATCGGGAAAACTATCATCAATAGGTTGTGGGTCATCAAGCACATTTTCCAATCTAGACAAGTTATCAGCTACAGGGTTCCCAGCCCCTTTCCTATCAATAATATGAAGATCAAACTCTTGCAACAAAAAAACCCACCTGATAAGTCTAGGCTTAGCATCCTTCTTTTCCATAAGATACTTGATAGCAGCATGATCAGTATGAATAGTAACTTTAGAATCAACAATATAAGGTCTAAATTTATCACATGCAAACACAACTGCTAGAAACTCTTTTTCAGTAGTAGCATAATTCGTTTGGGCACTGTCCAAAGTTTTGCTAGCATAATGAATAACATTCAACTTCTTATCAAGTCTCTGCCCTAGAACAGCACCAACAGCATAATCACTAGCATCACACATAATCTCAAAAGGCAAATTCCAATCAGGTGGCTGAACAATAGGTGCAGAAATTAAAGCTGACTTAAGAGTTTCAAAGGCTCCAACACAATCATCATCAAAAACAAAAGGAACATATTTTTGCAAAAGATTGGTAAGAGGCCTAGAAATTTTAGAGAAGTCTTTAATAAATCTCCTATAGAAACCAGCATGACCAAGAAAAATTCTTATACCTTTGATATCCTTAGGACATGGCATTTTCTCAATAGCATCAACCTTAGCCTTATCAACCTCAATACCTCTTTCGGAGATCTTGTGACCCAAGACAATACCTTCATTAACCATAAAGTGGCACTTCTCCCAGTTCAAGACAAGATTTGTTTGTTCACATCTCTGCAAAACTCGATCAAGGTTGCTCAAGCAATCATCAAAAGAAGTTCCATAAACGGAAAAATCATCCATTAAAACCTCAAGAATCATTTCACAAAAGTCAGAGAAGATAGCAGTCATACATCTTTGAAAAGTAGCAGGTGCATTGCATAAACCAAAATACATATGTCTATAAGCAAAAGTTCCAAAAGGACAAGTAAAAGTGGTTTTCTCTTGATCAGATTGTGCAACAGGTATTTGAGAAAAACCAGAATATCCATCTAGGAAACAAAAGTGTGTGTGCTTAGACAACCTTTCTAGCATTTGATCAATAAAAGGTAAAGGATAATGATCTTTCCTAGTAGCTTTATTCAACTTTCTAAAATCTATCACCATCCTATAACCAGTTACTATCCTCTGAGGAATAAGCTCATTCTTATCATTGGGAACAATAGTAATGCCCCCTTTCTTAGGAACACAATGAACTGGACTTACCCATCTACTATCAGCTATGGATAGATTATACCTGCTTCCAGAAGCTTTAATATTTCAGTTCTTACCACCTCTTTCATTTTTGGATTCAATCAACGTTGGTGGTCAACAACGGGTTTAGCATCTGGCTCCATATTAATCTTGTGCTGACATAGAGTGTGACTAATGCCCTTAAGATCATCAAGAGTATGTCCAATAGCAGCACGATGCTTTCTCAGAATTTTTAACAATCTCTTTTCTTCATGTTCTGAAAGGTTAGCACTGATAATAACATGATATATTTTCTTTTCATCAAGATAAGCATATTTCAAAGTATCAGGCAATTGCTTCAATTCAAAAATAGGGTCACCCTTAGGTGGAGGAGGACCTCCGAGAGTTTCAACAGGCAAATTGTGCTTAAGAATAGGCTGCTGATTAAAGAAAACCTTATCTATTTCACTCCTTTCATTCATATGCATATCATTCTCATGATCAAGCAAATATTGTTCTAAAGGATCAGTAGGAGGAACAGCAATAGAAGCAAGACCAACAATTTCATCTTTGCTAGGCAACTCTTTATCATGGAGCTGTCTATGAAACTTAGAGAAATTAAACTCATGAGACACACCACCAAAGTTAACACTAACAATTTCCTTAACACAATCAATTTGAGCATTAGTATTCAAGAAAGGTTTACCAAATATTATTGGACAAAAATCATCTTGTGGTGATCCAAGAACAAGAAAATCAGTAGGGTATTTGATCTTACCGCACAAGACTTCAACATCTCTAACAATACCAAGTGGTGCAATAGTATTTCTGTCTGCAAGCTTAATAGTGACATCAATATCCTCAATTTCAGCCGGTGCAATATCATTCATGACTTCTTGATATAGAGTAAAAGGAATAGCACTCACACTAGCACCCAAATCACATAAACCATGATAACAATGATCTCCAATTTTAACAGAAATAACAGGCATGCCAACAACAGGTCTATTCTTGTCCTTAGGATTAGGACTAGCAATTCTAGATGCATCATCACAGAAAGAAATAACATGCTCATCTAAATTATCAACCAAAAGATCTTTAACTATATCAATACTAGGTTCAACCTTAATCTGCTCAGAGGGTGTAGGTGTTCTAACATAACTTTTCCTAACCACAGAAGAAACCTTAGAGTGTTCCTTAATTCTAACAGGAAAAGGTGGTTTCTCAAAATAAGCAGTAGGAACAACTGGATCAACATTGTAAACAATAGTTTTCTCTTACTTAACCTCTAATGTTTCTTCCTTTAATTCTATAGGAGGATGGTATTTAAACCACTTCTCCTTAGGAAGATCAACATGTGTAGCAAAAGATTCACAAAAAGAAGCTACTATCTCAGAGTCAAGTCCATACTTAGTGCTAAACTTACGAAAAGCATCGGTTTCCATAAAAGATTTAACACAATCAAACTCAAGATTTATACCTGACTCATTACCTTTGTCGATTTCCCAATCCTCATGGTTGCGCTTAATTCTTTCAAAAAGATCCCATTTGAATTCAATAGTATTCTTCATAAAAGAACCAGTCGAAGAAGAATCAAGCATAATTTGATCATTACGAGAAAGCCGAGCATAAAAGTTTTGAAGAATTATTTCTCTTGAGAGCTCATGATTGGGGCATGTATGCAACATATACTTGAGCCTCCCCCAAGCTTGAGCGATACTTTCTCCTTCACGAGGCCAAAAATTATAAATACAATTCCGATCACGATGAACCAAATGCATAGGATAAATTTTTTGGTGGAATTCCAATTTCAGCCGGTTCCAATCCCATGTATCAGTATCATCACATAGCCTATACCATGTCAATGCCTTTTCCTCCAAACATAAAGGGAATACTTTCTTCTTAGCTCTATCTCCAGATAAATCTGCAAGCTTAAACAATCCACAAATTTCATCCACATAGATCAAGTGCATATCAGGATGTTTAGTTCCATCTCCTGCATAAGGATTAACTAGCAGTTTCTCAACCATACCAAAAGGAATTTCATAAGCAATATCTTCAGCAGACTCAATAGGTGGTGGAGAGGCAACTCTTGTTGTTTCCGGTCGAGGTGAAGATACCCCGAACAAGCCTCTCAAAGGATTACTTTCCATAGTGACAAGTAGCAAAAAAAATTCAGCACGTAATAAAAATGTTTCCTTACCAATTTCCACTTACCAAAGGCGCTTCACTCCCCGGCAACGGCGCCAGAAAAGAGTCTTGATGACCCACAAGTATAGGGGGTCAATCGTAGTCCTTCCGATAAGTAAGAGTGTCGAACCCAACGAGGAGCAGAAGTAAATGATAAGCGGTTTTCGGTAAGGTAATTTCTGCAAGCACTGGAATAAGCGGTAACGGGTAGTTTGATAGCAAGATAATTTGTAATGAGCAACAAGTAACAAGTGTAAATAAAGTGCAGCAAGATAGCCCAATCCTTTTTATTGCAAAGGACAGGCCGGAACAAGTACTTATAATAAGGCAAACGTTCTTGAGGACACACGGGAATTTCATCTAGTCACTTTCACCATGTTTGTTTGATTCGCGTTCGCTACTTTGATGATTTGATATGTGGGTGGACCGGTGCTTGGGTGCTGTTCTACTTGAACAAGCCTCCCACTTATGATTACCCCCTCTCGCAAGCATCCGCAACTACGAAAGAAGAATTAAGACAAAGTCTAACCATAGCATTAAACGTATGGATCCAAATCAGCCCCTTACGGAATAGAGCATAAACTGGGGTTTAAGCTTCTGTCACTCTAGCAACCCATCATCTAATTACTACTCCACAATGCATTCCCTTAGGCCCATAAATGGTGAAGTGTCATGTAGTCGACGTTCACATGACACCACTAAGAGAATCACAACATACATATCATCAAAATACAGAACGAATACCAAATTCACATGATTACTTATGACAAGACTTTTCCCATGTCCTCAAGAACAAAAGTAACTACTCACACATCATCATCATGTTCAAGATCAGAGGGGCATTGAATAACATCTGAACATTTAGTAATTCACCAAGTAAACCAACTAGCATCAACTACTAGAAGTAATCAACACTACTAGCAACCCACAGGTACCAATCTAAGGTTTTGATACAAAGATTGAATACAAGAGATGAACTAGGGTTTGAGATGAGATGGTGTTGTTGAGGATGATGATGAAGATTGGTCCTCCCACGATGAGAGGGTTGTTGGTGATGACGAAGGCTTCGATTTCCCCCTCCCGGAGGGAAGTGTCCCCGGCGGAATCTCTCCGCCGGAGAGCAAAAGTGCTCCTGCTCTAGTTCCGCCTCGTGGCGGCGGCGCCTCGTCCCGAAAGTCTCCCCATAAATCTTTTAGGGTAAAATGACTTATATACCAGAAGATGGGGGCCTGAAGTGGTCCAAGGGCCCCCACATGGCACCAGGGGGCGCCCCAGGGGGGGCGCGCCCAGGTGCCATGTGGGCACCTGGTGGCTCCCCTCTGGTAACTTTTCAGCCCAGTATTTTTTATATATTCCAAAATAAATCTCCGTAAATTTTCAGCTCATTTGGAGATGTGCAAAATAGGTATCTCTACTGTAGCTTTTTCAGGCCCTGAATTCCAGCTGCCAGCATTCCCCCTCTTTGTGTAAACCTTGCATATTAAGAGAGAAAAGGCATTAGAAATACTCCATGAAGTGTTATATTGACCAAAAACTTTATAAATAGCAGTAGGAAAACATGATGCAAAATGGACGTATCAATAACCTTGGTTCTTAACTGAGGGAAATACTTATCTCTACTGTACTGCATCATTCCCTCCTCTTCGGGAATTTACCAACGCAACTACCAAGTAGCAATGTGTCTTCTTGAAGATCCAACATTTTACACTTTTTCCAGATGCGCCAATGGACAAGAATCGTCGTTCCCCACCACTAAAGCATGCCCTTCAGAAACCCAAGCCCCACTTCCCTCAAAAAAGAAACTCAAGCCCCACCTACACAGCTATAGTAGAATGGTTCAGTTATATAAGTTGAGGGGTGTGGACCATAGACACCAACTCATTCACACACAATCTCGTGGTAGATCAAATTGTACTATGTACCCCCTTAATCAATACAATCAAAGCAGGACGTAAGGTGTTATATATCTCTTCGAGAGTGCCTGAACCTAGGTAAAACATGTGTCTCTGTTACCACCGCACCAAGGGTACCAGCTTGGGACTCCCTACCCGATATCTACTAGAATGACTCCATCACCTGGGTGTCGGTCGTCTCTGCTGCTGCTGGCTCAGCAACCTCGGCGAATGTGGCGATGCAGTCCGTCTTGGCCGCACAGGCCAAGCTGCCGCGGCTCTGAGCTGTAAAGGTTTGGCTTCCTGCGTGACGTTGTTGACTCCATGCATGGCTGGCTCTTGAGGGTTGTGATCTTTTTGGAGTAGGCAGAGGACGCACTGGACAAGCTCTTTCTCGATTCGGTTGTGGTGTCGACCCCTCCGGTGTCGCCTCCTAGGTACGGGCCCGACGGTGACTCCACGGACGAGAGGGTTGCAGAACTGTACGTCTCCTTCTCCCCTCGTGCTAGGGTCACTTCATCGATGCTCCTTGTCTTATAGTTTGTGCCGGTTGCCTCTGCGGCGAACCCAATGCCGTAGTTGTGACTTCGATAATGCGAATCATGCCCGAGCTACAAAGGATGTGTGAGGGGCCGATTTTGCCACCGTTAGTGGAGCATCTGAAGGTAGACTCGCTTGTGCCCTCAGATGTGGCTTGGACGCGTACAACACCTCCTCTTGAGCTTAGCCAGGTGGTTGTAGATGGGGAGATGGTTGTTGTTGATTTTGCTGCCACACACTCGCCTGAGTACATCGGGCATGTGGTTCATGTGGGTGATGATGTGACCGTTGTTCCAGTGCCTAACCGGACATATTCACCATTAAGTTTGTCAGATACCTATCTAGTTTGGATGCTAAAATAAAAAAAATGATTGGATGTCTCTTGAAGCAGAATGCAAAGAGGGACAAATGCAAGAATGATGGCGCTCACCCTCAATCTGGCATTCGCAAGAAGAAATCTAGTAGCTGCAAAGGCAAGAAGGGTGGCTATAATGTGAAGGCGCAGATGGTTCCATGATACACCTCTCTAGGATGCAAATGTGGGTTAATATATGTCTTCTTTTTGTGAAAGTGGGCGGAGATGTGTGGTGTCGCCGTTGTATCCTTCTCAAGTTGTAGTGGGTCGATGGGGTTTCATTGGTGATATTGTGATCGAAGTGCTTAGATGTTATAGTGATTTTTTAGGTGTATTTGTCGGTCCGCCTTTATGATCCAATGGCTTCCCTATTTGGCAGTATTCATATGTTTCCCCCGTTAATTAATCGGACAAACCTCTTCGCCTCAATTAATAGATGAAGCAAAACTTTTAGTCTCTGTTTAGAAAAAAGGACTAATATGAGCAGCAGTCCGAGGACGGCAGGAGCCGCGCCACCGGTGTCCAACCAAACCGGTCGTCCCCCAAACACTGTGCCTGATTGTTCACGTCGCCAACTGACACGATTGGACTGGTATGTCTTCTATATAAAAAAATTGGACTCTTCTCTCCCTAATAATAAAGCACGGAACGCTTCTGGTCGTCCGTCACTAAAATTACCCCCGAAGTTGTCATAAATTACCCACTATGCCACCTATAAGTGAAGAAAACGATTCAGCCTTTTTTTAAAGTCGCCTTGGGGTTTGATTATTATAAAGTCTTACCTTCATATGACACAAGCCCAGAAGTACCGCAATGGTAAAGCCTTCAGTATTACGCCTGGGAGACCCAAGTTCCATCCCTCACTCCAACCTTTTTAATCTTCTTTTCTTTCTTTATAGCAAGCCCTCCTTCTCCTCCCACACGCGTATGGGCAGGCCCATGCACCGGCGTGATGTCCCCCTGCATTTTTTATTTCCTTTTTCTTTTTGCTTTTTTCATTCTTATTTCTGTTTTTATTTTTCCTTTTAAAAATTAATTTGGGATTTCTAAAATTCCAAATTTCAAAAAGTTGTGAGTTGAAGATTTTTTTGTTTGAGAAATCATTAAATGTCCGTGAATTCAAAAAATGGTATGGAAATCATAACATGTTCAAGATTTTTAAAAATTGTTTGCCTATTATAAAAAATTATGATTTCAAACAAATGTTCATGATTTTAAAAAAAAAATCTGTTTTTGTTTTTCCTTTTTTAATATTAATTCAGGATTTCAAAAATTCCAAATTTCATAAAGTTTTGAGTTGAAGATTTTTTTGTTTGAGAAATCATAAAATGTTTGTGAATTCAAAAAACGGTAGAGAAATCATAAAATGTTCAAGATTTTTAAAAACTGTTTGCATATTATAAAAATTATGATTTCAAAAAAAATGTTCAAGATATTTAAAAAGTGATCGTGAATTCAAAACATATTCAGCAATTTAAAAATAATGTCGATGAAATTTTAGAAAATGTTCATAAAATATCAAACATATACGTAAATAATGAACACAATGAACCATCGCTTACATAGAGCTCTTTTAGGGGATATGTTGAGGTTGTTTTATGATTTTATTTAGTCCATCGCGCATCGGTTAAAAAAGGGTTTTTGTGTTCTATACAACGCTTGGCCCTAGAAAAATTGACACAACTTTCTATGAGTTAGTTTCTGTAAGCTATATGAGAATGACTAAGTCTAATTTGCCTCCATATATAGCTATGTTTATTCTGGTACTATAGTTTTACTGGTCATGGAAAACACCGCGATGCTAGGTCAAGGCGGGGCACATCATCATCAATCTAGCTCGGGCAGGGTTCATCAATGCAGCTTGCTTAGCCAAAAAATATTTCATTGTGGCGCATTAGGAAATCAAATCATGATGACACCATCACATTTTCAGTTTTTGAAATGAATTTTTAAAAGTCTCTTATCTCATCATGAAATGATTCAGACGTAGTTTATGAAATGACATTTTAAAAGTCGTTATTTTATCGTGACATAATCTGCGTAATATGATTGTTTTTCTCCCGTTGCAACGCACAGACATATTTGCTAGTATGAACCAATGGATGGACGCAACGCACCTATATGAACGGTGGGGCGTACAACCTAGACACGTCACACGTGACACAACCTAGCTCTCCACGGCTGTTCTGTCAAACATGTGACGGGCACGCGCGGAACCATAAGAACCCACGCTCCCTCACGCCACCACACAAAATCGCTTGCTTGCCGTCGTCGCAGATCGACTGCGCCCCATCTAGAGCTACGCGAAAGCCACCCTTCTACAGGGGGCCATGTCTCCGCAGCCGCACTTCCTCGTGCTCACGTTCCCGCTCCAGGGCCACATCGCGCCGGCGCTCCGCCTCGCCCGGCGCCTGCTCGCCGCCGCGCCGGACGCGCTCGTCACGTTCTCCACCACTGAAGCAGCGCACCGCCGCATGTTCCCGGCGGAGGCGGACGCGCCCGACGGCGGCGGCGGCGATGACTGCCGCCTCGAGCTCCTCCCGTTCTCGGACGGCACCGAGGCCGGGTACGTTAGAAGCAGCACCGACCCCGTGGCGTTCACCGACTACATGGCGTCCTTCCAGGCTGCGGGCGCGCGCAGCGTCGGGGAGCTCGTGGACGCGCTCGCCGCCCGCGGCCGCCCCGTGACCCGCGTCGTGTACACGATGCTCCTCCCGTGGGCCGCGGACGTGGCGCGCGAGAAGGGCCTGCCGTCCGCGCTCTACTGGATCCAGCAGGCGGCCGTGCTCGCCGTCTACTACCACTACTTCCATGGCCACGCCGCCGTCGTGGTCGACCACCGCCACGACCCGTCGTTCCTCGTGCGGTTCCCGGGCCTCCCGCCGCAGGCCGTCCGGGACCTCCCGTCCTTCCTCACCGAGTCCACCGACCCATCCGATTTCTTCCACAGCGTGTACACTACCGTCCGCGACCTGTTCGACACGCTCGACAGGGAGACCCCCAGAGCCACCGTGCTCGTCAACACGTGCCAGGAACTCGAGGAGGGCGCGCTCGCCGCGGTTGCAGCGTACGACGCGCTGCCGATTGGCCCGGTGCTCCCGTCCGGCGACGAGGCCGGCCTCTTCAAGCAGGACGGCGCCAAGTACATGGAGTGGCTCGACGCCAAACCGGCCGATTCCGTGGTGTACGTCGCGTTCGGGAGCCTGGCGAGGATGGAGAGGGAGCAGCTCGACGAGCTGCTACTCGGACTCGAGGAGACCGGGAGGCCGTACCTGTGCGTCGTCAGGAAGGACATCAAGGCGGAGCTCGCGGACGGCGAGGCGTCGGAGACGGGGAAGGACGCGCCACTCAAGAACGGCATGGTGGTGGAGTGGTGCGACCAGGTGCGTGTGCTGTCGCACGCGTCGGTGGGTTGCTTCGTGACGCACTGCGGGTGGAACTCGGTGATGGAGAGCGTGGCGTGCGGCGTGCCCATGGTGTGCGTGCCAAAGATGTCGGACCAGCGGATGAACGCGTGGCTCGTCGAGTGCGAGTGGCGCGTGGGAGCACGCGCGGAGGTGGGTGGCGACGGCGTGCTTCGCGCGGCCGAGTTGAGGCGGCGTGTAGAGGACGTGATGCGGGAGGGCGAGGCCGCGGGGGGCGCACGGCGCGCGGCGTCAGAGTGGAAGGGGGCGGTCGTAGAGGCTCTGGGGAAATGACCTGCAAAAAAAAAAAAAAAAAAAAAAAAAGAAGAGGCTCTGGGGAAAGGTGGCTCGTCGGATCGTAATCTAAGGGCATTCCTCGAGGGCATCACTAGTGGTGTCTCCTTGTGACACCAGCTTGTAGGAGGAGAAATGCGAGGCTGGACACGCGACAGCACAAGACTATCGAAGGCGGAGCAAGCTTCAAGATTCTTAACCCACGTTGTATTTCTAGGTTGTCTCATGAACTGTTAGGTGAACAATGTAGAATAGACTATAGCTCGCCAGAAATTCGCAGGGGCACGCCAGATTGCCTCACAATTCGTCAAACAAGGGCACAACAAGTTTTTAAGTTTTAGTTTCTGAAGCTAATGATTTTCTCGATTGCTCGTACCAAGATTAAGAGTTGAAACTTAAACTTACTATTTTGTCGCTCGTAGATTCTAAAACTGATGATTTTGTCGGTCGCTTGTACCAAGTTTTAGAAGTTAAAAAATATCAAAATTTAAAAACTCATTAAACCGTATTGAAAATAAATGTCACTCGAAATACTTCATCATCAGAAACACGAATATGGAAACAAAATATAATTTGAACTTCTAATTCAAACGATGCGAAAGACTGAAGATCAAAAGCCAAAAAAAAGCAGGTTGCGTGCCCGGCATCTCCGTGCTACAAATCCTCTCCCGACAGCCACACACTTTTCAGCCTATCCCACGTGATGACTTCGCAGCCACCTACACACTGCTATGGTGTCTCTATCCTAGAGTAATTGCGGTCTATAATAACTAACATGCTGTAGATTTTATAAGATTAATTAAATTGATTAGAATGTTTATGGTCTGATGAAATTTCCTACAACACACTCACACTTTTGATGTTCGAAGCATCCCTGTAGACGAACGCAATCCATATGGCGACGTATAAAACAAGAAGAATGCATGCAATTAGTCTAAGTTCTTAATGCTGCTTTTCACCGGCAGTGTCCTAGTGGCCAGGAGGGCTTGCTGCCGGGTGAGCCCAGCCATGCCACTGGGTCAGCAGCAGGGGCTGCTAAGTGCATATCCAAGGCTGTGAACCTTCAGGACCAATTTCTTTTCCAGCCGGGTGTACTGGAGGCCCTTTCGGGGGCTGTTGCTGCGAGGCTTTCGGCTTCTGTAGCCGCAGTTGACATTGCGCCTGATAATGTGTTGTTTAAGTTTAGTGCTACCAAGAATTATATACAGGGCCAGTTGAAGAGGAAGGGGGAGAAAGAGAGAAGGGAAGGAAGGAGTGAGAGAGCGGAGGATGCTCGCAGGAAAGTAATAGGTAAAAGAACGACACATACACCACGTTCCACCGATGGGAAGTGACTTAGAATTTTCTTTTGAGAAAGCTTTGGATAGTTATGAGCGCTTACTTTACGGTGACGTGAGCGTTTCTTCTAAACGTGTATGCACTGGTAGAGTGGAAATGGTGAAGGATGTTGATGGTGCCGTCACACATGTAGCGAAGGAGTTAGAAGAAAAGGAGAAGGAGTATGTGCAGCAGGGAGGGGAGTCAGTTGGAGAAGAGAAGGGAGATGATGGCGCATCGGCGGCCTTCGAGGAGGAGGTTCACCGGGCAAAATGAAAATCCTTGGATGCAACTGCCGTGGTATGCTCTCCTCCACGACAGTTCGTGAGCTCCTGGAGCTCCAAGGACGGGTGTGCCCAGAGCTAGTTTTTTTTATCTGAATCACATTTAAATAAAATAAAGGCTGACGAGCTACATTGTAAATTAGGCTTTAGTTCCATGTTTTTATTTGAGAGTGATGGCAAGGCTGGTGGACTTGTATTATATTATCAAAATGAGAATAAAGTTGAGTTGAATTATTTTTCTCCGTATTTTATTAATGTAATGTTTATGAATGAGAATAATGTGGACTCGCGTTTTACAGGGTTTTATGGTCACCCGGCTTGGAATGAAAAACATTTATCTTGGACTGACCTTCGCACTTTACATTCTCATGCTTCTTACCCTTGGGTTGTTATGAAATTATTGTTGGAAATATGCCCTATAGGCAATAATAAAGTGATTATTATTATATTTCCTTAATCATGATAAAGGTTTATTATTCATGCAAGAATTGTCTTGACCGGAAACTTAAATACATGTGTGGATACATAAACAAATACCGTGTCCCTATTGAGCCTCTACTAGACTAGCTCGTTGATCAAAGATGGTTAAAGTTTCCTAACCATAGACATGAGTTGTCATTTGATAACGGGATCACATCATTAGGAGAATGATGTGATGGACAAGACCCATCCGTTAGCATAGCATATGATCGTTCAGTTTTTGCTGCCGTTTTCTTAATGTCAAATACATGTTCCTTCGACCATGAGATCATGCAACTCCCGGACTCCGGAGGAATGCCTTGTGTGTATCAAACGTCACTTCGTAACTGGGTGATCATAAAGGTGCTCTACAGGTATCTCCGAAGGTGTCTGTTGAATTGGCATGGATCGAGATTGGGATTTGTCATTTCGTATGACGGAAAGGTATCTCTGGGCCCTCTCGGTAATACAGCATCACAAGAAGCTTGCAAGCAAAGTGACTAAGGAGTTAGTTACAAGATGATGTATTACGGAACGAGTAAAGAGACTTACCGGTAACGAGATTGAACTAGGTATGGAGATACCGACGATTGAATCTCGGGCAAGTAACATACCGACAGACAAAGGGAATTACGCATGTTGTCATAAAGGTTCGACCGATAAAGATCTTCGTAGAATATGTAGGAACCAATATGGACATCCAGGTCCCGCTATTGGTTATTGACCGGAGAAGCGTCTCGGTCATGTCTACATCATTCTCAAACCCGTAGGGTCCACACGCTTAACGTTCGTTGACAATATAGTACTATATGAGTTATGTATGTTGGTGACCGAATGTTGTTCGGAGTCCCGGATGAGATCACGTACATGATGAGGAGCTCCGGAATGGTCCGGAGGTAAAGATTGATATATAGGATGATAGTATTTGGTCTCCAGAAGAGTTTCGAAATGCGCTGGATAATTATCGGATCACCGGAAGGAGTTCCGGGAAGCCACGGGGACTTATTGGGCCAAACGGGCCAACGAGGGAGAGCACACCAGCCCACGAGGGGTTGGCGCGCCCCACCTCATGGCCGCCAGCCCTAGGGGAAGGAAAGGGAGGGCGCCTAAGGCAGGCGCCCTAGTGGCAGCCGCTGGCCCCCGTCCTACCATCTCCTCCACCCCTTAGGAAGGAAGGGGGGCTCGCCTAGGGCAGCCGCCGGCCCCTTTGGGGCGCGCCTAGGGCTGCCTCCCCTCCCCCCTCCACCGATATATATGAGAGGAGGGGAGGTGGCGCCACACACGACGAATCCCCAATCCGTGTGCGGCGCCCCCTCTCCCTCTAGTTCATCCTCTGTCATAAAACCGTTGTGCTTGGTGAAGCCCTGCGGAAATAGTTTCACCACCACCGTCACCACGCCGTCGTGCTGTCGGAACTCATCTACTACTTCGCCCCTCTTGCTGGATCAAGAAGGCGAGGACGTCATCGAGCTGAACATGTGCTGAACGCGGAGGTGTCGTACGTTCGGTGCTTGATCGGAACGGATCGTGAAGGTGTACGACTACATCAACCGCATTGATAAACACTTCCGCTTAGCGATCTACAAGGGTATGTAGATGCTCTCCCCCTCTCGTAGCTGTGCATCTCCATGGATAGCTCTTGCATGTGCGTAGAATTTTTTTCGTTTCCATGCAACGTTCCACAACAGTGGCATCATGAGCCAGGTTTATGCGTAGATGATATGCACGAGTAGAACACAAAGGAGTTGTGGGTGGTGATGTTCATATTACTTACCACCTATGTCTTATTTTGATTCGGCGGTATTGTGGGATGAAGCGGCCCGGACCAACCTTACATGTCCACGTACATGAGACCGGTTCCACCGACTGACATGCAACTTGTTTTGCATAAGGTGGCTAGCGAGTGTCTATCTCTACTACTTTAGTTGAATCTAATTTGACTACGGTGGTCCTTGCAGAAGGTTAAAAGGCAACTTGATAATCACCGTTGTGGTTTTGCGTAGGTAAGAACGGTTCTTGCTAATTGCCCGTAGCAGCCACGTAAAACTTGCAACAACAAAGTAGAGAACGTCTAACTTGTTTTTGCAGGGTATGTTGTGATATGGTCAAAACGCGATGTGATATATGAGATGATCATGTTTTGTAATAGGTTCACGACTTGCATGTCGATGAGTACGGCAACCGACAGGAGCCATAGGGTTGTCTTTTGTTGGAAATATGCCCTAGAGGCAATAATAAATTGGTTATTATTATATTTCCTTGTTCGTGATAATCGTTTATTATCCATGCTATAATTGTATTGATTGGAAACTCAAATACATGTGTGGGTACATAGACAACACTGTGTCCCTAGTATGCCTCTAGTTAACTAGTTCGTTGATCAAAGACGGTCAAGGTTTCCTAGCCATAGACATGAGATGTCATTTGATAACGGGATCACATCATTAGGAGAATGACGTGATGGACAAGACCCAAACTATGAACATAGCATATGATCGTGTCAGTTTATTGCTATTGTGTTCTGCATGTCAAGTATCTGTTCCTATGACCATGAGATCATGCAACTCACTGACACCAGAGGAATACCTTGTGTGTATCAAACGTCACAACGTAACTGGGTGACTATAAAGATGCTCTACAGGTATCTCCGAGGGTGTCTGTTGAGTGGGCATGGATCATGACTGGGATTTGTTACTCCGTGTGACGGAGAGGTATCTCAGGGACCACCCGGTAATACAACATCACAACAAGCCTTGCAAGCAATGTGACTAAAGTGTTAGCCACGGGATCTTGTATTACGGAACGAGTAAAGAGACTTGCCGGTAACGAGATTGAACTAGGTATAGAGATACCGACGATCGAATCTCGGGTAAGTAACATACCAAAGAACAAAGGGAACAGCGTACGGGATTAACTGAATCCTTGACATAGAGGTTCGAACGATAAAGATCTTCGTAGAATATGTAGGAGTCAATATGGACATCCAGGTCCCGCTATTGGTTATTGACCGTAGAGGTGTCTCGGTCATGTCTACATAGTTCTCGAACCCGCAGGGTCTACACACTTAACGTTTGGTGACGATATAAGTATAGTTGAGTTGTTATGTTGGTGACCGAAGGTTGTTCGGAGTCCCGGATAAGATCCCGGACATGACGAGGATCTCCGGAATAGTCCGGAGGTAAAGATTGATATATGGGATAATAGTGTTTGGTCTCCGGAAGGGTTCCGGAATTCACCGGAAGGGGTTTCGGATGTTTCCCGAAATGTTCGGGTACGAGAACACTTTATTTGGGCCAAGGGGTAAAGCCCACGAGGCTTTAGGAAGGTGCAAAAGGAAGTTTTGCGGAGGCCAGAGGCCAGAAGGGCAGTACTACCGCTCGTAAGCGGTACTACCGCTAGTAAGCGGTACTACCGCTTGTACGCGGTACTACCGTGATGGGCACGGAAGTACCGCCGAGGTCCCTGGCGTCTCGTCCTGGAGTCCGAGTAGGACTCTTGCCTTGCGGGCAAAACCGACTTTGAGGAGGCTCTTTCTCCAAGTTTCGACCCCAGGGCTCAATAGAGGGGCAGGGCTAGCACCCGGAACACATCAAGAAATCCCCAAGCCATGTGCCGGCAACCCCGTTCCTCTAGTTCATCCTCCGTCATAGTTTCCGTAGTGCTCGGCGAAGCCCTGCGGAGATTGTTCTTCACCACCATCGTCACCACGCCGTCGTGTTGCCGGAACTCATCTACTACTTCACCATCGCTCGCTGGATCGAGGAGGTGAAGGCGTCATCAAGCTGTACGTGTGTTGAACGCGGAGGTGCCGTCCGTTCGGCGCTAGATCGTGATTGGATCGAGGGACGACTTGCGATTTGGATCGCGAAGACGTTCGACTACATCAATCGCGTTTCTTAACGCTTCCGCTTAGCGATCTACAAGGGTATGTAGATTCACTCTCCCTCTCGTAGATGCTCATCACCATGGATAGATCTTGCGTGTGTGTAGGAAAAAAAATTGTTTCCCATGCAACGTTACCCATCAGTGGCATCTGAGCTAGGTCTATGTGTAGATGAGATCTCGAGTAGAACACAAAGGAGTTTTTGGGCGTTGATATTCAGATTGCTTCCTCCCTTGGTCTTTTCTTGTTTCGGCGGTATTGTGGGATGAAGCGGCTCGGACCAACATTACTCCTACGCTTACGAGAGACCGGTTCCATCAACTGACATGTAACTTCGTTGCATAAAGATGGCTGGCGGGTGTCTGTCTCTCCTACTTTAGTCGGATCGGATTTGACAAAGGCGGTCCTTGGGAAGGTTGAATAGCAATTTTTATATCACCGTTGTGGTTTTTGCGTAGGTAAGAATTGTTCTTGCTAGATACCCGTAGCAGCCACGTAAAACTTGCAACAACAATTAGAGGACGTCTAACTTGTTTTTGCAGGGTATGTTGTGATGTGATATGGCCAATTACATGATGAGATATATGTGATGTATGAGATGATCATGTATTGTATAGAATATCACGACTTGCATGTCGATGAGTATGGCAACCGGCAGGAGCCATAGGGTTGTCTTTAATTATTTTCGCCGTTTTGCTTTACTTTATCGCTATGAGTTAGCAATAGTCGTGGAAGCAACAGTCGGCGCGACAACCTCATGGCGACACGTTGATGGAGATCAAGATGATGGAGATCATGGTGTCATGCCAGTGACGATGGAGATCATGCCGGTGCTTTGGAGATGAAGATCAAAAGCACAAGTTCATGGCCATATCATGTCACTTATGATTTGCATGTGATGTTAATCCTTTTATGCATCTTATTTTTCTTAGGACGACGGTAGCATTATAAGGTGATCCCTCACTTAAATTTCAAGATAAAATTGTGTTCTCCCCGAGTGTGCACTGTTGAGAAAGTTCGTCGTTTCGAGACACCACGTGATGATCGGGTGTGATAGACTCTACGTTCGCATACAACGGGTGCAAGCCAGTGTTGCACGTGAGGAACACTCGGGTTAAACTTGACGAGCCTAGCATGTACAGACATGGCCTCAGAACACAAGAGACCGAAAGGTCAAACATGAGTCATATAGTAGATATGATCAACATGAAGATGTTCACCATTGAAACCACCTCAACTCACATGATGATCGGACTTGAGTTGGTGGATTTGGATCATGTGACACTCGAATGACCGGAGGGATGTCAATTTGAGTGGGAGTTTTTAAGTAATATAATTAACTAAACTCATTATCATGAACATAGTCAAAATGTCTTTGCAAATTATGTTGTAGATTACTAGCTCGCGCTGTCGCCCCCTTGAATTTTTATATGTTCCTAGAGAAATAGAGTTGAAAGATGATGGTAGCAATAATGCGGACTGGGTCCGTGATCTGAGGATTGTCCTCATTGCTGCACAGAAGGCTTATGTCCTTAAAGCACCGCTCGGTGCGCCACCCCCTCTAGCGTCGTCTGTAGATGTTGTGAACATCTGACAGGCACGTTCCGATGACTACTTAATAGTTCAGTGCGTCATGCATTACGGCTTAGAATTGAGGCTCCAAAACGTTTTGAACGTCACGGAACATATGAGATGTTCTAAGAGCTGAAATTGGGATCTCAGGCTCGTGCCCGTGTTGAGAGGTATGAGACCTCCAACAAGATTCTTTGCCTGGAAGATGATGGAGAATAGCTCAATCGTTGAGCATGTGCTCAGATTGTCTGGGTTCTACAATCGCTTGAATCGAGTGGGAGTTGATCTTCCAGATAAGATAGCGATTGATATAGTTCTCCAAGTCATTGTCACTAAGCTACTAGAGCTTCGTGATGAACTATAAAATGCCAGAGATGGAAATAATGATCCCTGAGCTGTTCGCAATGTTTGACACCGCGAAGGTAGAAATCAAGAAGGAGCATCAAGTGTTGATGGTTAGTGAAACCACTAGTTTCGAGAAGGGCAAGGGCAAGGAGGGAAACTTCATGGATGGCAAGTCAGTTGCTGCTCCAGTGAAAAAACCCAAGGTTGAACCCAAACCCGAGACTAAGTGCTTCTATTATGAGGAGAACAGTCGCTGAAGTGGAACAACCCTAGATACTTGGTAGATAAGAAGGTTGGCAACGTCGATAGAAGTATATTTGATATACGTGTTATTGATGTGTACCTTACTAGTACTCCTAGTAGCACCTGGGTATTAGATACCGGTTCGGTTGCTAAATGTTAGTAACTCAAAATAAAAGCTACGGAATAAACGGAGACTAGCTAAGGGTGAGGTGACGATGAGTGTTGGAAGTGTTTCCAAGGTTGATGTGATCACCATCGCGCGCTCTCTCTACCTTTGGGATTAGTGATGAACCTAAATAAATGTTATTTGGTGTTTGCATTAAGCGTTAACGTGATTAGATCATGTTTATTGCAATACGGTTATTCATTTAAGTTAGAGAATAATGGTTATTCTGTTTACATGAATAATACCTTCAATGGTCATGCACCCAATGAGAGTGGTTTATTGAATCTTGATCGTAGTGATACACATGTTCATAATATTGATGCCAAAAGATACAAAGTTAATAATGATAGTACCACATACTTGTGGCACTGCCACTAAATGTCATATTGGTGTAAAACGCATGAAGAAACTCCATGTTGATGGATCTTTGGACTCATTTGATTTCGAATTGGTTGAGACATGCGGACCATGCCTCATGGGCAAGATGACTAAAACCCCGTTTTCCGGTATGATGGAGCGGGCAATTGACTTATTGGAAATGATACATATTGATGTATGCGGTCCAGTGAGTATTGTAGTGTGCGGTGGATATCGTTATTTTCCTACCTTCACTGATGATTTGAGTAGATATGGGTATATTTACTTAATGAAAAACAAGTCTGAAACGTTTGAAAAGTTCAAACAAAATCAGAGTGAAGTTTGAGATCATCGTGACAAGAAGATAAAATGTCTACGATATGATCGTGGAGGTGAATATCTGAGTTACGAGTTTGGTATACAACTTAAGACAATGTGGAAGTTGTTTCCCAACTCACGCCACCTGGAACACCATAGTGTGATGGTGTGTCCGAATGTCGTAGTCATGCTCTATTGGATATGGTGCAAACTATGATGTCTCTTATCGATTTACCACTATCATTTTAGGGTTATGCATTAGAGACAACCACATTCACTTTAAAAGGGGCACCATCTAAAGTCCGTTGAGATGACACCGTATGAATTTTGGTTTGGCGGAGACCTAAGCTGTCATTTCTTAATGTTTGGGGCTGCGACGCTTATGTGAAAAAGGGTTTTCACCTAATGAGCTCGAACCCAAAGCGAACAAATGCATCTTCATAGAATACCCTAACGTAATAGTTGGGTAAACCTTCTATCTTAGATCCAAGCACAAAGTGTTTGTTGCTAAAACGGGTCCTTTCTCGAGAAAGAGTTTCTTTCGAAAGATTGAGTGGGAGGAAGATAGTACTTGATAAGGTTGTTGAACCTTTACTTCAACCTGAGAGTAGTGCAGCGCAGAAAGATGTTTCTGTAGAGCCTACAACAGTTGAAGAGGAAGTTAATGATGATGATCATGAAGCTTCGGATCAAGTTACTATCGAACCTCGTAGGTCGACAAGGATGCGTACTGCTCCTAAGTGGTACGGCAACCCTGTCTTAGAGGTCATGTTGTTGGACAACGACGAACCTGTGAGCTATGGAGAAGCGATGATGGGCCCGGATTCCGAGAAATGGTTAGAGGCCATGAAATCCGAGATGGGATCCATGTATGAAAACAAAGTATGGGCTTTGGAAGTATTACCTGAAGGGCGAAAGGCCATTCAGAACAAATGGATCTTTAAAAGGAAGACGGACGCGGACGGTAATGTCACCGTCTATAAAGCTCGACTTGTGGCAAAGGGTTTATCACAAGTTCAAGGAGTTGACTACGATGAGACTTTCTCACCCGTAGCGATGCTAAAGTTTGTTGGAATTATGTTAGCAGTTGCTGCATTTTTCGATTATGAAATATGGCAGATGGATGTCAAAACATCGTTTCCTTAACGGTATCCGTGAGGAAAGGTTGTATGTGATACAACCGGAAGGTTTTGTCAGTCCTAAGGATGCTAAAATGTATGCAAACTCCAGGGATCCTTCTATGGACTGGAGCAAGCATCTCGGAGTTGGAATATACACTTTGATGAGGTGATCAAAGTTTTTGAGTCTATACAAAGTTTATGAGAAACTTGTATTTACAATAAAGTGAGTGGGAGCACTGTAGAATTTCTGATAAGTATATGTGGTTGACATATTGTTGATCGGAAATGATGTAGAATTTCTGGAAAGCATAAAGGGTCGTTTGAAAGGAGTTTTTCAAAGGAAGACCTGGAATGAAGCTACTTAAATATTGGGCATCAAGATCTATAGAGATAGATCAAGACGTGTGATAATACTTTCAATGAGTACATACCTTGACAAGATTTTGAAAGAATTCAAAATGGATCAGTCAAAGAAAGAGTTCTTGCCTGATTTGTAAGGTGTGGAGTTGAGTGAGACTCAAAGCTCGACCACGGCAGAAGAAAGAGAAAGGACGAAGGTCGTCCCCTATGCCTTATCCATAGGCTCTGTATAGTATGCCATGCTGTGTACCGCACCTGATGTGTGCCTTGCCATGATTCTGTCAAGGGGTACAAGAGTGATCCAGGAGTGGATCATTGGACAGCGGTCAAGATTATCCTTAGTAACTAGAGGACTAAGGAAATATTTCTCGATTATGAAGGTGATAAAGAGTTCGTCGTAAAGGGTTACGTCGATGCAAGCTTTGACACCTATCCGGACGACTCTGAGTAGCAGTCAGGATACATATAGTGGAGCAGCCATTTGGAATAACTCCAAGTGGAGTGTGGTAGCAGTGTCTACAGTATGACATAGAGATTTGCAAAGTACACACGGATCTGAATGTCGTAGACCCGTTGACTAAAGACCTCTCTCACATGCAAAGCATGATCGAACCCCAGAACTCATTGGGTGTTAGATTCATAACAATGTAAATCACATGGTGATGTGAACTAGATTATTGACTCTAGTGCAAGTGGGAGACTGTTGGAAATATGCCCTAGAGGCAATAATAAATTGGTTATTATTATATTTCCTTGTTCGTGATAATCGTTTATTATCCATGCTATAATTGTATTGATTGGAAACTCAAATACATGTGTGGGTACATAGACAACACTGTGTCCCTAGTATGCCTCTAGTTAACTAGTTCGTTGATCAAAGATGGTCAAGGTTTCCTGGCCATAGACATGAGATGTCATTTGATAACGGGATCACATCATTAGGAGAATGACGTGATGGACAAGACCCAAACTATGAACATAGCATATGATCGTGTCAGTTTATTGCTATTGTGTTCTGCATGTCAAGTATCTATTCCTATGACCATGAGATCATGCAACTCACTGACACCAGAAGAATACCTTGTGTGTATCAAACGTCACAACGTAACTGGGTGACTATAAAGATGCTCTACAGGTATCTCCGAGGGTGTCTGTTGAGTGGGCATGGATCAAGACTGGGATTTGTTACTCCGTGTGACGGAGAGGTATCTCAGGCCCCACTCGGTAATACAACATCACAACAAGCCTTGCAAGCAATGTGACTAAAGTGTTAGCCACGGGATCTTGTATTACGGAATGAGTAAAGAGACTTGTCGGTAACGAGATTGAACTAGGTATAGAGATACCGACGATCGAATCCCGGGCAAGTAACATACCGAAGAACAAAGGGAACAGCGTACGGGATTAACTGAATCCTTGACATAGAGGTTCGAACAATAAAGATCTTCGTAGAATATGTAGGAGCCAATATGGACATCCAGGTCCCGCTATTGGTTATTGACCGTAGAGGTGTCTCGGTCATGTCTACATAGTTCTCGAACCCGCAGGGTCTACACACTTAACGTTTGGTGACGATATAAGTATAGTTGAGTTGTTATGTTGGTGACCGAAGGTTGTTCGGAGTCCCGGATAAGATCCCGGACATGATGAGGATCTCCGGAATAGTCCGGAGGTAAAGATTGATATATGGGATAATAGTGTTTGGTCTCCGGAAGGGTTCCGGAATTCACCGGAAGGGGTTTCGGATGTTTCCCGAAATGTTCGGGTACGAGAACACTTTATTTGGGCCAAGGGGTAAAGCCCACGAGGCTTTAGGAAGGTGCAAAAGGAAGTTTTGCGGAGGCCAGAGGCCAGAAAGGCGGTACTACCGCTCGTAAGCGGTACTACCGCTTGTACGCGGTACTACCATGATGGGCACGGAAGTACCGCCGAGGTCCCTGGCGTCTGGTCTTGGAGTCCGAGTAGGACTCTTGCCTTGCGGGCCAAACCGACTTTGAGGAGGCTCTTTCTCCAAGTTTCGACCCCAGGGCTCAACATATAAATAGAGGGGCAGGGCTAGCACCCGGAACACATCAAGAAATCCCCAAGCCGTGTGCCGGCAACCCCGTCCCTCTAGTTCATCCTCCGTCATAGTTTCCGTAGTGCTTGGCGAAGCCCTGCGGAGATTGTTCTTCACCACCATCGTCACCACGCCGTCGTGCTGCCGGAACTCATCTACTACTTCACCATCGCTCGCTGGATCGAGGAGGTGAAGGCGTCATCAAGCTGTACGTGTGTTGAACGCGGAGGTGCCGTCCGTTCGGCGCTAGATCGTGATTGGATCGAGGGACGACTTGCGATTTGGATCGCGAAGACGTTCGACTACATCAACCGCGTTTCTTAACGCTTCCGCTTAGCGATCTACAAGGGTATGTAGATTCACTCTCCCTCTCGTAGATGCTCATCACCATGGATAGATCTTGCGTGTGCGTAGGAAAAAAAATGTTTCCCATGCAACGTTACCCATCATCTTTAATTTATTAAATCGTCATGTAATTGCTTTACTTTATCGCTATGCGTTGGCAATAGTAGTAGAAGCAATCACTACTACAGGATGGTCTAAACGCGACACTACAATCAGAGACCCTTCGACGAAATTGTGTGAGATGCATTAATCGCAAACGGTGATATAAAAAACCCGTCAAAAATGACACGAAACGTTTGCGATGGCGGAGACATCGAACATGATTCAGATTATAGTTGCGCGTGCGATGCGTGGCATACGGTTCACTCCAATGAACTGTTTGCGATGAGGCAGAACAACAGAAACGGGCAGCCAGATGAAGGTGTGTGCGATATACGGCATACAGTTCACTCGGATGAACTGTTTGTAATTAGGCAACACAACAGAACGGTCAGCCAGATCAATGTGTGTGCGATATAGGGCATACAGTTCACTCGGATGAACTGTTTTTGATGAGCGAAAACAACAGAAACGGTCAGCCAGATCAAGGAATGTGCGATAGACGGCATACACTTCACACGGATGAACTGTTTGCGAGTAGCCACACAAACAGAAATGGTTAGACAGATCAAGGTGTGTGCACTAGACGGGCACAGATTCTAATTAAAAGAAGCGTGTGCGATGGTAATAACGAGCGCGCACGGTTGAAGGAACAAGTCGTGTGCTGACATGACCGATTGCGGTTCATCCTATGGTGCAAATGCCACGTACGCATCCGAGAACGCATGCCCATGTTTACGCCATCCGGGAATCGTGCCGCACTTCGAAACTAGAACCGTGAATAAATTTTGAGCTTCCTTCCCGTCACATTCCAAATTACCACGCTGTGTTTAATTGCAAACCTGTTCACACCGATCAAAACCTAAACGGTTTCCCGCTTTGCAGCGTATTACTAGGTTATAAATACTAGCTACTCCAAGATGACTGCACATTCCTCCTCAATTCCTCATCAACAAAAACAAACAAGTATTTCATCATCGTTCCTTGCGTCTACCATGTCCCACGTGAGTTCTGGGTCAAGAAATTACCACGGAGAGGCGAGCATGGAAGCGGAAGCACGAGAGATGTCCCGCCGCACCGCCGTAGCAGCACATAGGTCCCGCCGCACCGCCAAAGCAGCACAGAGGTCCTGCCGCGCCGTCGATGCAGCAGACTGGTCCGGCCACGCCACAGAAGCAGCACAGATGTGCACCCGCGCCGCGGATGCAGCAGAGAGGTCCTCCCGCGCCGTGGCGGCCTGGGAAGGTGTCTCGTGGGCAGGCATTGACTCTCATAGGCGCATGCGCGCTATGCTCCTTAACCAGATGGATCAGATCTCTGGCTAGGCGAAGCTGCAGGAGGAGATGAATGCCTCGTTTGCTAATGCTACCTGTGTCATCCAGGCACTAGGGAATGACTGTTGGAAATATGCCCTAGAGGCTATAATAAATTAGTTATTATCATATTTCCCCGTTCATGGTAATAGTTTATTATTCATGCTAGAATTGTATTGACCGGAAACTAAATACATGTGTGGATAATAGACAAATACTATGTCCCTAGTATGCCTCTACTAGACTAGCTCGTTGATCAAAAGATGGTCAAGGTTTCCTGACCATGGACATGAGTTGTCATTTGATAACGGGATCACATCATTAGGAGAATGATGTGATGGACATGACCCAACCGTTAGCATAGCAAATGATCGTTCAGTTTATTGCTATTGCTTTCACTATGTCAAATACACGTTCCTCTAACCATGAGATCATGCAACTCCCGGATACCGTAGGAATACTTTGGGTCTATCAAACGTCACAACGTTACTGGGTGATTATAAAGGTGCACTACAGGTATCTCCGAAAGTGTTTGTTGAGTTGGCATGGATCGAGATTGGGATTTTTCACTCCGACTATCGGAGAGGTATCTCTGGGCCCTCTCGGTAATACAGCATCACAGAAGCCTTGCAAGCACCGTGACTAAAGAGTTAGTTGCAAGATGATGTATTACGGAACGAGTAAAGAGACTTGCCGATAACGAGATTGAACTAGGTATTAGATACCGACGATCGAATCTCGGGCAAGTAACATACCGCCAGACAAAGGGAACAACGTATGTTGACATATGAGGTTCACCGATAAAGATCTTCGTGGAATATGTAGGAACCAATATGAGCATCCAGGTTCCGCTGTTGGTTATTGACCGGAGAGTCGTCTCGGTCATGTCTACATCATTCCCGAACCCGTAGGGTCCGCACACTTAAGGTTCGATGAGGATTTAGTATTATATGAGTTATGTGATTGGTGGCCGAAGTTTGTTCGGAGTCCCGGATGAGATCACGGACATGACGAGGAGTCTCGAAATGGTCGAGAGGTAAAGATTCATATATTGGAAGGCTATATTCGGACGTCGGAAAGGTTCCGAGTGATTCGGGTATTTTTGGGAGTACCGGGGAGTTACGGGAATTCACCGGGAGAAGTAATGGGCCTTATTGGGCCATACGGGAAAAGGAGAGGCAGGCCACGTGAGGAGGCGCGTGCCCCCCCTTGCCCAAACCGAATTGGACTAGGGGAGGGGGCGCAGCCCCCTCTTTCCTTTCCCTCTCCCTTTCCCCTTTCCTACTCCGTATGGGAGGTGGAATCCTACTAGGACTAAGGAGTCCTAGTAGGACTCCCCACACTTGGCGCACCCCTAGCGGGCCGGCCTCCTCCCTCCCTCCTCTATATACGGTGGAGGGGCACCCCTTGGAGACACACAATTGTCCCATAGCCATGTGCGGTGCCCCGATCTCCGTTTTCCACCTCGGTCATATTTTCGGAGAGCTTAGGCGAAGCCCTGCGGGAATCACTTCACCGTCACCGTCGCCACGCCGTCGTGCTGACGGAACTCATCTACTACCTCGACGTCTTGCTGGATCAAGAAGGCGAGGAACGTCACCGAGCTGCACGTGTGTAGAACTCGGAGGTGTCGTACGTTCGGTACTCGATCGGTGGAGCTCGAAGGATTGTTCGACTACATCAACCGCGTTGTGAGACGCTTCCGCTAAACGGTCTACGAGGGTACGTAGACACACTCTCCCCTCTCGTAGCGATGCATCTCCATGGATAGATCTTTCGTGAGCGTAGGAAATTTTTGAAATTCATCCTCCGTTCCCCAACAGTGGCATCCGAGCCAGGTTTATGCGTAGATGTGATTTGCACGAGTAGAACACAAACGAGTTGTGGGCGTGGGTGTATACATATTGCTTGCCGTTACTAGTTGATACTTGATTCGGCGGTATTGTGAGATGAAGCGGCCCGGACCGACATTACGCGTACGCTTACGCGAGACAGGTTTCACCGCTACGTGCACTCGTTGCATAAAGGTGACTGGCGGGTGTCTGTCTCTCTCACTTTAGTTGAATCGGTTTCAATGAAGAGGGTTCTTTTAGAAGATCAAAAAGCAATCACTACACCACGTTGTGGTTTTGCGTAGGTAAGAACGGTTCTTGCAAACCCGTAGCAGCCACGTAAAACTTGCAACTACAAAGTAGAGGACGTCTAACTTGTTTTTGCAGGGTATGCTGGTGATGTGATATGGCCAAGACATGATGTGATATAAGTTGTTGTATGAGATGATCATGTTTTGTAAATTATCAGGCAACCGGCAGGAGCCTTATGGTTGTCTGTTTATTGTATGCAATGCCAACGCTATGTAATTGCTTTACTTTACCGCTATGAGTTAGCAGTAGTAGTAGTAATAGCAATAATTGGCGAGACGACCACGACGCTATGATGGAGATCAAGGTGTCACGACGCTACGATGGAGATCAAGGTGTCACGACGCTACGATGGAGATCAAGGTGTCAACCCGGTGACGATGGAGATCATGACGGTGCTTTGCTGATGGAGATCAAAAGCACAAGACGATGATGGCCATATCATGTCACATATATTGAATTGCATGTGATGTTAATCCTTTTATGCATCTTATTTTGCTTAGGACGACGGTAGCATTATAAGATGATCCCTTCACTAAATTTCAAGATAAGTGTTCTCCCCTAGTATGCACCGTTGCGAAGGTTCGACGCTTCTAAGCACCACGTGATGATCGGGTGTGATGGATTCTTTCGTTCGCATACAACGGGTGTAAGCCAGTTTTACACACGCAGAATACTTGGGTTAAACTTGACGAGCCTAGCATGTACAGACATGGCCTCGGAACACAAGAGACCGAAAGGTCGAACATGAGTCATATAGTAGATATGATCAACATGAAAGATGTTCACCATTGATAACTAATCCACCTCACGTGATGATCGGACGTGGTTTAGTTGATGTGGATCATGTTACACTTAGACAATTTGAGGGATGTTAATCTAAGTGGGAGTTCATAAGTAATTTGATTAATTGAACTTCAATTATCATGAACATAGTCTAAATAATCTTTGCAATTTTATGTTGTAGATCAATAGACCGCGCTGTAGTTCCCCTGTTTTTATTATGTTCCTAGAGAAAACGAAGTTGAAAGTTGATGGAAGCAACTATGCGGACTAGGTCCGTGATATGAGGATTGTCCTCACTGCTGCACAGAAGGCTTATGTCCTTAATGCACCGCTCAGTGAAATACCCCTACGGCTTCGTCTGAGGACGTTATGAACGTCTGGCAGACAAGAAAAGATGACTACTCGATAGTTCAGTGCGCCATACTTTACGGCTTAGAGCTGGAGCTCCAAATATGTTTTGAGCAACACGGAGCATATGAGATGTTCCAAGAGCTGAAAATTTGTTTTTCAAGCTCACACCCGGGTCGAGAGGTATGACACCTTCGACAAGTTCTATAGCTACAAGATGGAGGAGAACAGCTCCGTTAGTGAGCATGTACTCAGAATGTCTGAGTACTTCAAACACTTGAATCAAGTGGGAGTTAGACTTCCGAATAAAGTGGTGATTGATAGAGTTCTCCAATCACTATCACTAAGCTACTGGATCTTCATGATGAAACTATAAAACATGCAAGGGATAGAAAATCCATAAGCTATTCGCGATGCTACAATCTGCGGATGTAGAAATCAAAAAAGGGAGCATCAAGTGTTGATGGTTAATAAGACCACTAGTTTCAAGAAGGGCAAGGGAAAGAAAATGGAACTTCAAGAAGAATGGTAAAACAGTTGCCGCTCACGCGAAGAAACCCAAGGCTGAACCAAACCCGAGACTTAGTGCTCCCATTGCAAAGGGAAATGTCACAAGGAGCGGAACTTCCCCAAAGTAACTGGCAGATAATAAGACTGGCAATGTCAACAAAGTTATTTGATATACATGTTATTGATGTGTACCTTACTAGTACTCGTAGGAGCACCTGGGTATTTGATACTTGTTCAGTTGCTTGCAACTTGAAACATGGAGCTTCGGAATAAACGAGGGCTAGCTAAAGAACGAGGTGACGATGTGCATTGGAAGTGTCTCCAAGGTTGATGTGATCACCATCGCCACGTTCTCTCTACCTTCAGGATTAGTGATGAACCTAAATAATTGTTATTTGGTGCTTGCGTTAAGCATGAACATTATATCTGATAGTGTTTATTGCAAGACGGTTATTCAATTTCAGAGAATAATTGTTATTCTATTTGGATAATATCATTGATGATCATGCACTTAAAATGAAAGGTTTATTGAATCTTGATCGTAGTAATACATATGTTCATAACACGAATGCCAAAAGATAATGATAGTACCACATATTTGTGGCACTACCACTTAGGTCATATCAGTGTTAAACACATGAAGAAACTCCATGCAGATGGGTTTTTGGAATCTCTTGATTATGAATCATTTGAGACATGTGAACCGTGCCTTATTGGCAAGATGACTAAAACTCCGTTCTTCGGAACAATGGAGCGAGCAACCAACTTATTGGAAATAATACATACCGATGTATGCGATCCGATGAGTGTTGAGGCGCGCGGTGGATATCGTTATGTTCTCACGTTCACAGATGATTTGAGTAGATATGGCTATGTCTACTTGATGAAGCATAAATCTGAAACATTTGAAAAGTTCAAAGAATTTTAGAGTGAAGTAGAAAACCATCGTAACAAGAAAATAAAGTTCTTACGATCTGATCGTGGAGGAGAATATTTGAGTTACGAGTTTGGCAATCACTTAAGACAATGTGGAATTGTTTCACAGCTCACGCCACCTAGAACACCACAGCGTAATGGTGTGTCCGAACGTCGTAATCGTACTCTATTAGATATGGTGCGTTCTATGATGTCTCTTACCGATTTGCCACTATCATTTTGGGGTTATGCATTAATGACAGCTGCATTCACTTTAAATAGGGCACCGTCTAAATCCGTTGAGACGACACCGTATGAACTGTGGTTTGGCAAGAAACCTAAGCTGTCGTTTCTGAAAGTTTGGGGATGCAATGCTTATGTCAAAAGGCTTCAGCCAGATAAGCTCGAACCCAAAGCGGATAAGTGCGTCTTCATAGGATACCCAAAGGAGACCGTTGGGTACACCTTCTACCATAGATCCGAAGGCAAAGTATTCGTTGCTAAGAATGGATCCTTTCTGGAGAAGGAGTTTCTCTCGAAAGAAGTCAGTGGGAGGAAAGTAGAACTTGATGAGGTAATTGTACCTCCTCTGGATAGTAGTACTCCACAGAAAGAAATTTCTGTGACACCGACACAGACCAGAGAGGAAGTAGATGATGATGATCATGAAGCTTCGGATCAAGTTGCTACAGAACCTCGTAGGTCAACCAGGACACGCTCCGCACCAGATTGGTACGGCAATCCTGTCTTGGAGGTCATGTTGTTAGACAACAGTGAACCTACGAACTATGAAGAAACGATGGCGAGCCCGGATTCCGACAAATGGCTTGAGGCCATGAAATCCGAGATTAGATCCATGTATGAGAACAAAGTGTGAACTTTGGTAGACTTGCCCGATGAACGGCGAGCTATTAAAAATAAATGGATCTTTAAGAAGAAGATGGACGCTGATGGTAATGTCACCGTCTATAAAGCACGACTTGTTGCTAAAGGTTATCGACAAGTTCAAGGAGTTGACTACGATGAGACTTTCTCACCCGTAGCGATGCTAAAGTCTGTCAGAATTATGTTAGCAATTGCCGCATTTGATGATTATGAAATCTGGCAAATGGACGTCAAAACGGCATTCCTTAATGGATTCCTTAAGGAAGAATTGTATATGATGCAACCGGAAGGTTTTGTCGATCCTAAAGGTGCTAACAAAGTATGCAAGCTCCAGCGATCCATCTATGGACTGGTGCAAGCATCTCGGAGCTGGAATACTCGCTTTGATGAAGTGATCAAAGCGTTTGGGTTTATGCAAGTTTATGGAGAAACTTGTATTTACAACAAAGTGAGTGGGAGCTCTATAACATTTCTAATAAGTATATGTGATTGGAAATGATGTAGAATTTCTGGAAAGCATAAAGAATTAATTGAAAGGAGTTTTTCAATAAAAACCTGTTTTTGAGTTATCCACGGTTTGGGCATCGAGATCTATAGAGATAGATCAAGACACCTGATAAAAGATTTTCACACACCTTGATGAGATTTTGAAGAAGTTCAAAATGGATCAAGTCAAAAGAAATAAGTTCTTGGCTGGTGTGAAGTGGAGTAAGACTTGAAGATCTAGGTAAAGGTTGTTTACATGTTAGGCATCAAAATCTATAGAGATAGATTGAGACGCCTCATATGACTTTCACAAAACATATACCTTGACAAGATTTTGAAGAAGTTCAAAATGGATCAGTCAAAGAAGGAGTTCTTGACTGTGGTGAAAGGTGTGAAGTTGAGTAAGACTCAAATCTTGACCACGGCAAAATAAATAGAATGGATGAAGGTTATCCCCTATGCCTCGGCCGTAGGTTCTATAAAGTATGCCAAGCTGTGTGCCTTGCCATGTGTCTGGCAAAAGAGGTACCAAAGTGATCCATGAGTAGATCACTGGACAGCGGTCAAATTATCCTTAAGATGACTAAGGAAGAATTTCTCAGGAATAGAGATGATAAAGAGTTCGTCGTAAGGGGTTACGTCGATGCAAGCTTTAAACACTGATCCGAAAGACTATGAGTCTCAGACCGGAAAAGTATAGTGGGGAAATCTTTTGGAGTAGCTCCAAACAGAGTGTGGTAGCAGCATCTACATATAACATAGAGATTTGCCAAGAACACACGGATCTGAATATTGCAGACCCGTTGACTAAAACCTCTCTCACAAGCAAAACATGATCAGCTTTAGAACTGATTAAGTGTTAATTACATGGAGATGTAATCTAGATTATTGACTCTAGTGCAAGTGGGAGACTGTTGGAAATATGCCCTAGAGGCTATAATAAATTAGTTATTATCATATTTCCCCGTTCATGATAATAGTTTATTATTCATGCTAGAATTGTATTGACCGGAAACTAAATACATGTGTGGATAATAGACAAATACTATGTCCCTAGTATGCCTCTACTAGACTAGCTCGTTGATCAAAAGATGGTCAAGGTTTCCTGACCATGGACATGAGTTGTCATTTGATAACGGGATCACATCATTAGGAGAATGATGTGATGGACATGACCCAACCGTTAGCATAGCAAATGATCGTTCAGTTTATTGCTATTGCTTTCACTATGTCAAATACACGTTCCTCTGACCATGAGATCATGCAACTCCCGGATACCGTAGGAATACTTTGGGTCTATCAAACGTCACAACGTTACTGGGTGATTATAAAGGTGCACTACAGGTATCTCCGAAAGTGTTTGTTGAGTTGGCATGGATCGAGATTGGGATTTGTCACTCCGACTATCGGAGAGGTATCTCTGGGCCCTCTCGGTAATACAGCATCACAGAAGCCTTGCAAGCACCGTGACTAAAGAGTTAGTTGCAAGATGATGTATTACGGAACGAGTAAAGAGACTTGCCGGTAACGAGATTGAACTAGGTATTAGATACCGACGATCGAATCTCGGGCAAGTAACATACCGCCAGACAAAGGGAACAACGTATGTTGACATATGAGGTTCACCGATAAAGATCTTCGTGGAATATGTAGGAACCAATATGAGCATCCAGGTTCCGCTGTTGGTTATTGACCGGAGAGTCGTCTCGGTCATGTCTACATCATTCCCGAACCCGTAGGGTCCGCACACTTAAGGTTCGATGACGATTTAGTATTATATGAGTTATGTGATTGGTGGCTGAAGTTTGTTCGGAGTCCCGGATGAGATCACGGACATGACGAGGAGTCTCGAAATGGTCGAGAGGTAAAGATTCATATATTGGAAGGCTATATTCGGACGTCGGAAAGGTTCCGAGTGATTCGGGTATTTTTCGGAGTACCGGGGAGTTACGGGAATTCACCGGGAGAAGTAATGGGCCTTATTGGGCCATACGGGAAAAGGAGAGGCAGGCCACGTGAGGAGGCGCATGCCCCCCCTTGCCCAAACCGAATTGGACTAGGGGAGGGGGCGCAGCCCCCTCTTTCCTTTCCCTCTCCCTTTCCCCTTTCCTACTCCGTATGGGAGGTGGAATCCTACTAGGACTAAGGAGTCCTAGTAGGACTCCCCACACTTGGCGCACCCCTAGGGGGCCGGCCTCCTCCCTCCCTCCTTTATATACGGAGGAGGGGCACCCCTTGGAGACACACAATTGTCCCATAGCCGTGTGCGGTGCCCCGATCTCCGTTTTCCACCTCGGTCATATTTTCGGAGAGCTTAGGCGAAGCCCTGCCGGAATCACTTCACCGTCACCGTCGCCACGCCATCGTGCTGACGGAACTCCTCTACTACCTCGACGTCTTGCTGGATCAAGAAGGCGAGGAACGTCACCGAGCTGCACGTGTGTAGAACTCGGAGGTGCCGTACGTTCGGTACTCGATCGGTGGAGCTTGAAGGATTGTTCGACTACATCAACCGCGTTGTGAGACGCTTCCGCTAAACGGTCTATGAGGGTACGTAGACACACTCTCCCCTCTCGTAGCGATGCATCTCCATGGATAGATCTTTCGTGAGCGTAGGAAATTTTTGAAATTCATCCTCCGTTCCCCAACAATGACAAGGCGAAGCTCCGCACCGAGCGCGACCTGCTGAGGACGAAGATCGCCGGAAGGGCGAAGCAGCACGAGGAGACCACTGCCTTGTTGAAGAAGATGGGCGTCATCATGAAGAAACTTATGAACGAGAATGCCATGCTCCGCATCGAGCGCGAAAGGCTGGTGAGGGAATCCGTGGATGTTGCCAAGCAACGTATTGAGGACATGAGAAAGATCATTGCCGATCGCCGCGGGAACTAGTCATGGAGGCGATGAAGAAAGGTGTTGGAGGAACTCCGCGCCCTACAGCAACGCATCAAAAAAGTAGAGAGCAACGACGCAAATCGTTGTCTGCGTCTTCCTTTTTCTTTTGCCCTTGTGTCTTTCGGGCGTTGCCTCATGTGGCATTTTTAAATATCTTCCTAAATATGTAAGACAATTATTATCCATTGCCATTGTCATTATATTTATATTAGTCTTGCTAAGTCTCAGTCGATGCTTGGTTCAAAAAACAAAGTCTTAGACGATGCTATATATGTCCGTCAGATCTTACATCAAGATCCGTGCAAAATTTTCTTTTCAGAATTTTTTTCTCTATTAAATCTCAGTCAAGTGAGACATAGCCACACCATTAAGCGCCTATAAAATAGGGGCCCGGGTGCCATTAATGGAGAAGTTGGGAGGGAGGTGGGCGGCGGATGGAGGTCAAAGGGCTCGCCTCCCGATAAGCATGTGCAGGGGCCGCTCGCACGCCTCCCGTACTTAAATAGCTACCCCGCATGATGCCTCCTAGCCAATAATAAAGGGGGCGTGTGGCGGCACGTAAATGGTTAGTAGAACGCCCACGGTTTCAATAATACTTGTGTTTCCGATTGTAACGTGGCAGCTCTTGTTCCAAAATGACTTTGTTGGTTGTTAATGTGTGCACCTTTGCAAATCGGACAAGTTTTTTACCACATCATGTTGGTGCCATGTGAAGGCAACATGCTGAGTTTCATGATTTTCAGGCGAGTTTTGGATATACAGAAATTTAAAAACCAAGTTTCTCAATGTTTCCGGCCGAGCTATGACTCCCAGATGTTTGAAATTCATTCACATTTCTTGCATGGGACCTAAACATTCACCCAAGGACAGATATAGATTTTTTAACCCATTTTGGCATACTGGAGCATGTGCATGTAGTTCAAATTTGAATTATGCACATTAAATGGCTAGAAAACTCAAATAATGTATAAAAGAGGCAAAAGGAACCCTGAAAAATTCCAAAATTTAGCACAGAACTCCTATTGGTCTATGTTGCCTCTGTAAAAAAATCAAGGTAGGAAGAGGCAGCGTATGTCGTTTCGCACACAGAGGTGACAGGTTCCCTCTCGGAACCACGAGCCTTCCTGAGAGAAGCTCCGGCTTGCAAGAAGCTTATACCAAAACTTGTCCCAAATCGGACAAAAAATTTACCACAGCATGTTGGTGCCATTTTATGATACCATGCCAAGTTTCGCGATTTTCAGGTGATTTTTGGATTTACAGGAATTTAAAAACAAAGTATCTCAATGTTTCCGGCCTAGCCACGATGCCGAGGTGTTTGAAATTCATTCCATATTCTTGCATGGGACCTAAACATTCACTCAATGACACACATATGATTTTTCAACCAACTTTGGTGCACTGGAGGATGTGCTTGTAGTTCAAATTTGAATTGTGCACATTAAATGACTACAAAACTCAATTAATGTATAAAAAAGGCAATACGAACCCTGAAAAATTCCAAAATTTGGCATGATACTTCTACTGGTCTATGTTGCCTCTGTAAAAAATCAAGGCAGGAAGAGGTGGCGTATGTCGTTTCGCACACAGAGGTGACAGGTTCCCTCTCGGAACCACGAGCCTTCCTGAGAGAAGCTCCGGCTTGCAAGAAGCTTATACCAAAACTTGCCCCAAATCGGACAAAATTTTTACCACAGCATGTTGGTGCCATTTCACGATACCATGCCAAGTTTTGTGATTTTTAGGCGATTTTTGGATTTACAGGAATTTTAAAACGAAGTATCTCAATGTTTCCGGCCTAGCCACGATGCTGAGGTGTTTGAAATTCATTCCCAATTCTTGCATGGGACCTAAACATTCACTCAAGGACACACATATGATTTTTCAACCAACTTTGGTGCATTGGAGGATGTGCCTGCAGTTCAAATTTGAATTGTGCACATTAAATGGCTAGAAAACTCAAATAATGTATATAAAAAAGGCAAAACGAACCCTGAAAAAAGTTTGGTCGGTTCAGCTGTCGAGTTGAACTGTTTGTATAAAGAACGACTGCTTAATCTATGAATGAAATCTATGCTTACTGAATTTTAGTTGCAAAAATTGGATAGTGCTAGTGATTTTTAGCTGCAAATTTTGACAAATGGCAGTGTTACAAGGTTGACAAAGTGCAATGCTACTAGATCAACAAATGTCAATCTTTCCAGTTTGACAAATGGCAATATACCCAATATGACAGATCTAAATCTTACCAAATTGTCTGTCGTGGTTGCACACGGGTCATCCGAAAAAATCGTTTGCGTTGAAGGGATGTACAAATCCAGCGTGCCAGATTTTCTCTTGCCTTAGCGGCAAAGGAACCATAGCTCTCGCTTTGCAGACCGTATACAATCTGAACTGTTTGCGATGAAGAGATGCACAAATCCTGTGCGGCAAATTTTCCCTTGGCTTACTGGGAAGGACCATAGCTCTCGCTTTGCATACGGGTGTTCTAACTAAAACGTGTGCGATGAAGAGCTGCATAAATCCTGCTCGGCACATTTTCCGTTGGCTTACGGGGGAAGCTGTCGATTTGCATACGGGTGTTCTATCTAAAGTGTTTTCGATGAGTGTTTTAAATTTAAAAACCATTGACGTTTTTTTAAATCGGTTGATAAGTCTGTACATTCAGAGAGAAAAATGCAAGTTTGCCCAAACCATATGTTTCATTTAGTCACACTTCGAATTTATATTCATACGATCGAGATACAGTATTAAACCCAAAAAAACTAATTCCGGCGGCGCCGGAGACGGCATCGCGCGCCAGCGTTGTCGTTGTTGTCCTCCGGGACGCCGTTGTTGAAGTCAAACATCCTGTCGTCGCGCGATCGACGGGCGGGGCGCGGGAGGAAGGCAACTCGCGGCGCTGCGAGGTAGCAGTCGACGGCTTTGTCCCATGACGCTGAGGGGGGGCGCGCGCACGGGCACGGGCGTGGCGGGTGCAGGCAAACGCACGGGGAACGGCCCCGCGGTGGGTGCATGGGCGTGCACGGGCACGCGCGCGGCGGGTGCAGGCAAACGCACGGGGACCGGCCCCGCGGTGGGTGCATGGGCGCGCACGGGCGCTGGCGTTGGCATGTACGCGAGCTCGCGCGGGTCGGCGGGGACCTTGCTGACGCCCGCGGCTTCCAGCTCTGCGATAGTGCTCGGCGACTAGCCCATCAATGCTACGGGGATGGTCGCTGGCGCGGGCGCGAGGATGGGAGCTGGGACGGGCGCGGGGGCAGCAACCGCCGGGGCCAGCTGGTTCAGGGCCATGTCCATGATTCCCCATTCCTCCTTATTTTCTATCTCATCCGGCTCGGAGTCGACTTCACCAAACTGGAAGACTAGTGGCAGATGATCCTTCTGCGCCATGGCGTTGGTGGAGGTCCGTGGGAGGGGAATGGGAGGCGAACAGTAAGGCCGCCCGTATTAAACAGTGGCTCGGGCGCCATTAATGGAGAGGATGCGAGCAAGGCGGGCGGCCATGGAAGTCAAAGGGCTCGCTTCCCAGTGAGCCTGCGGCACGCACGCTTCCTGGTCAGCCTGCGCATTGGAGGACAGCTTGCACGCCTCCCGGTCAGCCTGCATAGCAGACTGCGCTCGCACGCCTCCCGTCTACTCAAGCAGCTGTCCGCACGACACCTCCTAGCCATTAAAAGTGTGACGCGTGGCATCACATGAATGGTTAACAGAACGCCCATGATTTAAATTCTACAAACGTTTGAGATGATAAGGTGGCAGCTATTTGTTTCAAAACGCCTTTGTTGGCAGTTGATTCGAGTGCGCCTTCTCTCAAATTGGACACGAAAAATACCACAGCGTGTCGGGTGCCATTCCATGATAGCATGCCAAGTTTCATGAAATTCAGACGAGTTTTGGATTTACTAGAATTTAAAAACAAAGTATCTCAACGTTTTGCCGGCAAGCAACGGTGTCCTGGTGTTTGAAATTCATTCCCATTTCTTGCATGGGACCTAAGCATGCACCCAAGGACACACATTTGATTTTTCAACCCATTTTTATGCACTAGAGCATGTGCCTGTAGTTCAAATTTGAATTATGCACATAAATGCATAGAAAACCCAGTTAATGTATAAAAATGTCCAAACGAACCCCGAAAAATCCAAATTTTAACAAGACACTCATGTTGCTCTATGTTGCCACAAGGAAAAAATTGAAAGCAAGAAGAGGCAACGAATATCGTTTCATCCACGAAGGAGGCACATTCCCTACCGGAACCATGAGGCTTGTTGTGAGAAGCTCTGGTTTGTGAGAAGCTTATACCTAAACCTGCCCCAAATGGGATAATTTTTTTACCACAGCATGTTGATGTCGTTCCATGATAGCATGCCAAGTTTCATGAATTTCAGACGAGTTTTGGATTTACTAGAATTTTAAAACCATGTATCTCAATGTTTGCGGCCAAGCGACGGTGCCGAGGTGTTTGACATTCATTCCCATTTCTTACATGGGACCTAAGCATCCAACCAAGGACACGCATTTGATTTTTCAACCCATTTTTATGCACTGGAGCATGTGCCTGTAGTTCAAATTTGAATTATGCACATAAATGCATAGAAACCCTAGTTAATGTATTAAAATGTCCAAACGAACCCCCAAAAAATCCAAAATTTAACAAGACACTCCTGTTGCTCTATGTTGCCACTAGCAAAAAAAATTGAAAGCAAGAAGAGGCAACGAATATCGTTTCATCCACGAAGGAGGCACATTCCCTACCGGAACCATGAGGCTTGTTATGAGAAGCTCTGGTTTGTGAGAAGCTTATACCTAAACCTGCCCCAAATGGGATAATTTTTTTACCACAGCATGTTGATGTCGTTCCATGATAGCATGCCAAGTTTCGTGAATTTCAGACGAGTTTTGGATTTACTAGAGTTTTAAAACCATGTATCTCAATGTTTGCGGCCAAGCGACGGTGCCGAGGTGTTTGGCATTCATTCCCATTTCTTGCATGGAACCTAAGCATGCAACCAAGGACACACATTTGATTTTTCAACCCATTTTTATGCACTGGAGCATGTGCCTGTAGTTCAAATTTGAATTATGCACATAAATGCATAGAAAACTCAGTTAATGTATAAAAATGTCCAAACGAACCCCGAAAAATACCAAAATTTAACACGACACTCCTGTTGTTCTATTTTGACACCAGAAAAAAATTGAAAGCAAGAAGAGGCAACGAATATCGTTTCGTCCACAAAGGTGACACGTTCCCTACCGGAACCATGAGGCTTGTTGTGAGAAGCTCTGGTTTGTGAGAATTTTTACCCAAACCTGCCCCAAATGAGAAGCTTATACCCAAACCTCCTTTGTGTACCCAAATTATGCAATGACGTGGATGACCACTGTAACCAGGGAAATTCGGACCAAAATTTGCACGTTCAAACTCATCACACACGGGGTAAGCTATATGAATCGTTCGTGATGTTCACATATCGTACACAGTGTTGAATAAGGCACCGTGTCTGATGACACTTTGCGCGCCAGTTTTTTCACTGCACCGAGCCAAAATTTTCGGCTTCCACGGAAATATCTACCTCCCCGCCCCCTCCCCCTTACCAAAAGCCACATTTCCCCTGTTTCCGCCTTCCTTTCCAAGTTCAAACCTTCACTCCTTGCTTGCAGTGCCGCCTCCTCGCCGGCGACCCTCCTTCACACTGCTCAGCCTCGTCGATCCAGGCAGGTAATCCACACCCGACCCCCATCCTCCTCCTCCTTCTACATTCCACATGCCCCGACCGCTGGCGCGACACCTTCCACCCAAATCACCGACCCCTACCCCAAATAAGCGCCGCCCTAAGCCATGGTGCACGCAGTATAGCCAGGAGCTCAAGGAGCATTTGGCAGTGGAGAAGCAAATCGCGGCCGCACGTCCGGATGAGGTCGCGATGGCTGCCATTCGTGCCGACCCCCAGATCTTAGAGGAGCACCTCGCTGTCGAGGCCACCGTCGACGCCTTGCACGCCGACGCCGCGACACGGTTGGCTGCTTTAAACGACAGTTCGTGGCGTTTTCTCGAGGCCACCGTCGGTGCCCTCGACGAAGACTACGAGGTGTTTTCTCAGCGTGCCCGTGCTTACCTCAACTCAAGAGCCAACAGGTTGGTGCCCGGAGTGGCTCAGGCAACTCACCACTACGAGGAGGGCACCCACGATGTGGAGGCCTCGCCCTCTTCCATGTCCAAGGAGCCAATCATCATCGATATCTCCGACGATGGGGAGTAGCTTGTCTTATTAGCTCACTATAAGGACCTATGTTCAGTTAGCTAGCTACGCCAGTTAAGCATGCTCGGTTTACCCGTTGCATGTGCTGCTCCTGCCTTTCCTTTAATTAGAAATTCTAGTGAATTGTCCTATGTAATTTTACCATGCAATTTGTTCCTCTAGTGTATATGTTCTATATGTCGTGCAATGTGGTGCTCACTTATTAACTGTTTGGTTAATTTGTTGTCGTGTTCAGTTAACTGTTTGGTTCAATTCTGCAATGTGATGTTCAATTCTTCTGGGTGCAATTTTGTATTGTCTTCCATGTGAGAAATAAATCGAATTTGGCTGTACAAAATACATGAGAAAAAAATACAATTGCTATATTTCCAAGTTGTCAAGCATGCTTGGTTTGGTTAACTGTCTGATCTTCTAATATGTTATATATTGTGCAATGTGGTGCTCAGTTATTGTTTGGTTCATTTGTTGTGGTGTATAGTTAACTGTTTGCTTCAATTCTGCAATGCGATGTTCAATTGTTGTGGGTGCATTTTGTTATTGTCTACCATGTGAGAAATAAATTGAATTTGGATGTACACAATACATGAGAAACTAATACAATTGCTATATTTCCAAGTTGTCAAGCATGCTTGGTTTGCTTAACTGTCTGATCGTCTAGTATGTTATATATTGTGCAATGTGGTGCTCGTTTAATGTTTGGTTCATTTGTTGTGGTGTTTAGTTAACTATTTGGTTCAAGTCTGCAATGCGATGTTCAATTGTTGTGGGTACAATTTTGTATTGTTATGTATGTGAGGACTAAATCGAATTTGGTTGTACTAAATACATGAGAAACATATACAATTGCATCATTTCCTAGTTCTTAATCATGCTTGGTTTCGATAAATGGCTTTTCCATGTGGCTCGAATTAATCTGCTGAATTTGCAATGTGTTTGTTTTTCATCAACATATTTTACTAATAGTATGCCAACCCTGACTTAACCTGATCAATAACTACCTTATATTTGTTACAGGGAAACAATGGGAAGCACTAAGGTTTACAATCGAGGTGTGCACATGCATGGTCCTTGTCTAATAGCACATTATTGTGCAATTGCAGGAACCATTCTAATATTTAGGTTTTTCACAATTTGGTCTTGCACATGTAGGTCCTGCTGTCAGAGGTTTTGACCCACAGTTCGACCCATTTTTCATATGGGGAAATGAGTTGTCCATGAATATCAGTCAAGTCAATAAACTCAGAAAGATTGTTAGGATAAAGAAACTAGCGACGAGAAACAACAAGATCTTTTTCTGCACAATGAAGAAGACATCAGTGCACCACAGGATGGTACAAATGACCTGTATGGTCGGGAGGCGAGGAAGGTATTCATACAACACCCATGGTACAATATTGAAGTCTTCCTCAAGAGGACAAAGGATGGACGGTCAATCATCCACAGGCACTGGCCTAAAGTTGCAAGGAGCTTCAACATCAATGAAAGCTCAATATTTGCCTTCCGCTTCAACAGTTTTCCAGATGAGATTCATCTATCTATCTACCTTCTCTGATGCTAATTTCCAAAGGTTATAGATGTTGCATGTGAAACTTGGTGCTGGTGCAGTTGTGTAATGGGGTAGCTAGCCATATGCTTATATGGTGTAATTGAGTGTTGAAGCTATATGTACTCTGATGTATTTCTATTATGAAATCCTGGTTCCATAATACCAAAATGAAATATATTATATGCTTAATATGAAATGTCAATTTAATTAATAAATGGGTTATTACTAATAGGCCAATTAGCATGCTTATTGGGTTTTTCTATTGCAAAAGGTTATTGAGACAACACCGTGGGCGATGACCTCTGACAACCCACACAGTTTTTAGGAAGAAAACGTGTCGGATCAATGAACAATCACACACGACTTCCTCTGGAAAACTGTTTGCATTAGGCTACCTTGCGCAAACATTTTCCACATAAAAAGTGTGTGTGATGGACAGCCTATGCCACACAGTTTCTTCTATGCACCGTGCGTGATGCATTCAATAACGCAAACGATAAAATTGTTAATATCGTCTGCAATGACAACGCTATCACAAATGATTTAATGGGGAAAATTGTGTGTGATGTACATGCGAACGAAAACGTTTTCCTTGGAGTGACTGTGTGGGATGTATATACGAACGGAAACGTACTTCTTGGATTGACTGTGTGGGATGTACATACTAACGGAAACGTATTCCTTGTATTGACTGTGTGGAATGTACATACGAACAGAAACGTTTGTCTGGGACTGACTGTGTGGGATGTACTTACGACCGGAAACGATTGGGCCAGTATAATTGTATTTTTATTGAACATACCTGTATAATCGTATTTGATCGCTCGCCCGTCGCACACGAGCTCATTTTGCCCAGCGTGTGTGACCGGAGGGCCTATCCCCGATGGTTTCTGGGTCGTGTGGGAAGGACCCCCTATCGCCCACACTCACTAGGCCACGGTTCAAAATGTCATCGCGGAAAGGGGTTAAAAACCATTTGTATAGCAGCTCGCTGTACCAGTGAATAGTTGGTGAGACGACCACTTGACGACACGATGATGGAGATCAAGATGATGGAGATCATGGTGTCATGCCGGTGACGATGGAGATCATGCCGGTGTTTGGGAGATGGATATCAAAGGCATGAGATGATAATGGCCATAGCATGTCACATATTTTGATTGCATGTGATGTTTATCCTTTATGCATCTTATTTTGCTTAGAACGACGGTAGCATTATAAGATGATCCCTTCACTTAATTTCAAGATAAAAGTGTTCTCCCCGAGTATGCACCATTGCTAAAGTTCGTCGTTTCGAAACACCTCATGATGATTGGGTGTGATAGACTCTACATTCACATACAACGGGTGTAAGCCAGTTTTGCACATGCAGAATACTTGGGTTAAACTTTACGAGCCTAGCATGTACAGACATGGTCTTGGAACACTGGAGACCGAAAGGTCAAACATGAGTCATATAGTAGATATGATCAACATGGAGATGTTCACCATTGAAGACTACCCCGTCTCACGTGATGATCGGACATGGGTTAGTTTATTTGGATCATGTATCATTTAGACAACTTGAGGGATGTTGATTTAAGTGGGAGTTCATTAGTAATTTGATTATTTGAACTAAAATTTATCATGAACTTAGTCCTAATAGTCTTTGCAAATCTATGTTGTAGATCAATGGCCCGTGCTACCGTTCCCTTGAATTTTAATGCGTTCCTAGAGAAAGCTAAGTTGAAAGATGATGGTAGCAACTATAGGGTCTGGGTCCGTAACTTGAGGATTATCCTCATTGCTGCATAGAAGAATTATGTCCTTGATGCACCGCTAGGTGACAGACCTGCTGCAGGAGCTGATGCAGACGTTATGAACGCATGGCAGGCTCGATCTGATGACTACTCGATAGTTCAGTGTGCCATGCTTTACGGCCTGGAACCGGGACTTCAAAAGCGTTTTGAACACCACGGAGCATATGAGATGTTCCAAGAGCTGAAATTGATATTTCAAGCAAATGCCCGGGTTGAGAGATATGAAGTCTCCAACAAGTTCTTTAGCTATAAGATGGAGGAGAACAGTTATGTCAGTGAACGCATACTCAGAATGTCTGGGTACCACAACCACTTGACTCAGCTGGGAATTGATCTTCCAGTTGAGAGTGTTATTGATAGAGTTCTTCAGTCACTGCCACCAAGCTACAAAGGCTTCGTGATGAACTATAATATGCAAGGGATGACGAAAACGATTCCCGAGCTCTTCGCGATGCTAAAATCGACGGAGGTAGAAATGAAGAAAGAGAATCAAGTGTTGATGGTGAACAAGACCACCAGTTTCAAGAAAAAGGGCAAGGGAAAGAAAGGGAACTTCAAGAAGACTGGCAAGCAAGTTGCCACTCCTGTGAAGAAGCCCAAAGCTGAACCCAAGCCGGAAACTGAGTGCTTCTACTGCAAGGAAAATGGTCACTGGAAGCGGAACTGCCCCAAATATTTGGCAGATAAGAAGGATGAAAAAGTGAACAAAGGTATATTTGATATACATGTTATTGATGTGTTCCTTACTAATGCTCATAGTAGTGCCTGGATATTTGATACTGGTTCGGTTGCTCATATTTGTAACTCAAAACAGGAGCTACGGAATAAACGAAGATTGGCTAAGGACGAGGTGACGATGCGCGTCGGGAATGGTTCCAAGGTTGATGTGATCACCGTCGGCACGCTACCTCTACATCTACCTTCGGGATTAGTTTTAGACCTCAATAATTGTTATTTGGTGCCAGCGTTGAGCATGAACATTATATCTGGATCTTGTTTATTGCGAGACGATTATTCATTTAAGTCAGAGAATAATGGTTGTTCTATTTATATGAGTAACATCTTTATGGTCATGCACCCTTAGTGAATGGTCTATTCTTGTTGAATCTCGATCATAGTGATACACATATTCATAATATTGATGCCAAAAGATGCAAAGTTGATAATGATAGTGCAACATACTTGTGGCACTGCCGTTTAGGTCATATTGGTGTAAAGCGCATGAAGAAACTCCATGCGGATGGACTTTTGGAATCACTTGATTATGAATCATTTGATACTTGCGAACCATGCCTCATGGGTAAGATGACTAAAACTCCGTTCTCCGGAACAATGGAGCGAGCTAATGACTTATTGGAAATAATACATACCGATGTATGCGGTCCGATGAGTGTTGAAGCACGCGGTAGGTATCGTTATTTTTGTAACCTTCGTAGATGATTTGAGTAGGTATGGGTATATCTACTTGATGAAACACAAGTCTGAAACATTTGAAAAGTTCAAAGAATTTCAGAGTGAAGTGGAGAATCATCATAACAAGAAAATAAAGTTTCTACGATCTGATCACGGAGGTGAATATTTGAGTTACGAGTTTCGCCTTCATTTAAGACAATGTGGAATTGTTTCACAACTCACGCCACCTGGAACACCACAGCGTAATGGTGTGTCCGAACGTCGTAATCGTACTTTATTAGATATGGTGCGTTCTATGATGTCTCTTACCGATTTGCCGCTATCGTTTTGGGGTTATGCATTAGAGACAGCCGCATTCACGTTAAATAGGGCACCGTCTAAATCCGTTGAGATGACACCGTATGAACTATGGTTTGGCAAGAAACCTAAGCTGTCATTTCTTAAAATTTGGGGATGCGACACTTATGTCAAAAGGCTTCAGCCTGATAAGCTCGAACCCAAAGCGTAGAAGTGCGTCTTCATATGATACCCTAAAGAAACTATTGGGTATACCTTCTACCACAGATCCGAAGGCAAGATCTTTGTTGCCAAGAATGGGTCCTTTCTAGAGAAGGAGTTTCTCTCGAAAGAAGTGAGTGGGAGGAAAGTAGAACTTGATGAGGTAGTGGTACCTTCTCTCGAATTGGAAAGTAGCACATCAGAGAAAACCGTTCCCGTGATGCCTACACCAAACAAAGAGGAAGCTGATGATAAAGATCATGAAACTTCGGATCAAGTTACTACTGAACTTCGTAGGTCGACTAGGGTACGTTCTGCACCAGAGTGGTACGGTAATCCTGTCCTGGAAGTCATGTTGTTACACAGCGGCGAACCTACGAACTATGAAGAAGCTATGATGAGCCTAGATTCCGACAAATGGCTTGAGGCCATGAAATCTGAGATAGGATCCATGTATGAGAACAAAGTGTGGACTTTGGTGGACTTGCCCGATGATCGGCAAGCCATTGAGAATAAATGGATCTTCTAGAAGAAGATGGACGCTGATGGTAATATCACTGTCTACAAAGCTCGACTTGTCGCAAAAGGTTTTCGACATGTTCAAGGGGTTGACTACGATGAGACTTTCTCACCCGTAGCGATGCTTAAGTCTGTCAGAATCATGTTAGCAATTTCCGCTTTTTATGATTATGAAATCTGGCAAATGGATGTCAAAACTGCATTCCTTAACGGGTTTCTTAAAGAAGAGTTGTATATGATGCAACCAGAAGGTTTTGTCGATCCTAAGAGTGCTAACAAAGTGTGCAAGCTCCAGCGATCCATCTATGGACTTGTGCAAGCATCTCGGAGTTGGAATATATGCTTTGATGAGGTGATCAAAGCATTTGGTTTTATACAGACTTACGGTGAAGCCTGTATTTACAAGAAAGTGAGTGGAAGCTCTGTAGCATTTCTGATATTATATGTGGATGACATATTGCTGATTGGAAATGATATATAATTTCTGGATAGCATAAAAGGATACTTGAATGAGAACTTTTCAATGAAAGACCTCAGTGAAGCTGCTTACATATTGGGCATCAAGATCTATAGGGATAGATCGAGACGCTTAATAGGACTTTCACAAAGCACATACTTTGACAAAGTCCTCAAGAAGTTCAAAATGGACCAGTCAAAGAAAGGGTTCTTGCCTGTGTTACAAGGTGTGAAATTGAGTCAGACTCAAAGTCCGACCACGTCAGAAGATAGAGAGAGAATGAAAGTCATTCCCTATGCCTCAGCCATAGGTTCTATAATGTATGCCATGTTGTGTACCAGACCTGATGTGTGCCTTGCCATAAGTTTGGCGGGGAGGTACCAAAGTAATCCAGGAGTGGATCACTAGACATCGGTCAAGAATATCCTGAAGTACCTGAAAAGGACCAAGGATATGTTTCTCATTTATGGAGGTGACGAAGAGCTCGTCGTAAAGGGTTACGTCGATGCTAGCTTCGACACAGATCCAGATGACTCTAAGTCACAACCGGATACGTATTTATATTGAATGGTGGAGCTGTCAGTTGGTGCAGTTCTAAGCAGAGCGTCGTGGCGGGATCTACATGTGAAGCGGAGTATATAGCTGCTTCGGAAGCAGCGCATGAACGAGTCTGGATGAAGGAGTTCATATCCGATCTGGGTGTAATACCCAGTGCATCGGGTCCAATGACAATCTTTTGTGACAACACTGGAGGAATTGCCATAGCTAAGGAGCCCAGGTTTCACAAGAGAACCAAACACATCAAGCGACACTTCAACTCCAGTCGTGAATATGTCAAGGATGGAGACATAGAAATTTGCAAAGTACATACGGATCTAAATGTGGCAGACCCGTTGACTAAACCTCTTCCACGGGCAAAACATGATCAGCACCAAGACTCTATGGGTGTTAGATTCATTACTATGTAATCTAGATTATTGACTCTAGTGCAAGTGTGAGACTGTTGGAAATATGCCCTAGAGGCAATAATAAAGTGATTATTATTATATTTCCTTAATCATGATAAAGGTTTATTATTCATGCTAGAATTGTATTGACCGGAAACTTAAATACATGTGTGGATGCTACTTGTAGACTGCGTTGGATTTTTATCCCCGAAGAGGAGAGGATGATGCGACATAGTAGAGTAAGTATTTCCCTCAGTTAAGAAACAAGGTTATCAATCCAGTAGGAGAATCAAGCAACACCACGTAAACAGCACCTACACACAAAACGCAAACCCTCGCACCCAACGCAAACGAGAGGTTGTCAATCTCTCGGCGGTCAAGTAACGAGATTAAAAGGTATATGATAGATTGATAAATAAATAAAGGATAAAAATATGCAGCAAATATTTTTGGTATTTTTGTGTATGCAAACAAGATAGATCTTATAATAAAACTAGACCCGGGGGCCGTAGTGTTCACTAGAGGCATCTCTCAAGAAAATAGCATACGGTGGGTAAACAAATTACTGTTGGGCAATTGATAGAAGAGCAAATAATTATGACGCCATCCAAGGCAATGATCATGATATAGGCATCACATCCAAAACAAGTAGACCGACTCCTGCCTGCATATACTACTATTACTTCACACATCGACCGCTATCCAGCATGCATCTAGTGTATTAAGTCCAAAAGAACGAAGTAATGCATAAAGAATGATGACATGATGTAGTCAAGATAAACGATAACAATAATTCATCCCAACTTTTTATCCTTAATGTCAACAATACATGCGTGTCATTTCCCCTTCTGTCACTAGGATTGAGCACCGCAAGATCGAACCCATTACCGAGCACCTCTTCCCATTGCAAGAAGATCTAATCTAGTTGACCAAACCAAACCAAAACTTCGGAGAAGAAATACATGGCTATACTAAATCATGCATAAAAGAGATCATAGAAGAACTCAAATAAAACAAGGATAGATTTGATCATAAACTCACAATTCATCGGATCCTAACAAACACACCGCACAAAGTCATTACATCGGATGGATCTCCATGAAGATCATGGAGACCATTGTATTGAGAAACATAGAAAGAGAGAGAGAGAGAGAGAGAGAGCCATCTAGCTACTACCTACGGACCTGTAGGTCTATGGTGAACTACTCACACATCATCGGAGAGGCGGCAAGGATGATGTAGAGCCCCTCCGTGGTGGATTCCCCCTCCAGCGGAGTACCGAAAAAGGTCTCCAGATGGGATCTCGCGAGAACAGAGGCTTGCGGTGGCGGAAAAAGTATTTCGTCTGGTGCTCTGGGGGTTCTGGAATATCTCTGAATTTATAGTGGAGGAATTAGGTCAAATGGATGCAGGGGGGCTCACATGGCACCTGGGCGCCCCCCCTTGGGGCGCGCGCTGGTGCCATGTGGCCCCCTCTAGTGTCTTCTGCCTTGGCTCCCAAGTTGACACTGATCCTTATCCCTAGAAAAAAATCTCCAAAAAGTTTCGGGAGGATTTGATCTTATCTGCTAGTGATTTTCTGTAAAACAAAAATAAGGCAGAAAACAGGAACTGGCACATGGCACTAAGTTAATAAGTTAGTCCCCAAAAATGATATAAAAATGTATGAAATGATATTAAAACCATCCAAGAATGATACTATCATATCATGGAACAATAAAAAATAATAGATACGTTGGAGACGTATCAACACTACAAAAAAAGACACATCCGTGACATTATGGCCCGAACGAATTTTTTTTCTGTCATGGTTATGACACTTCTATGACGATAATTGTGACAAAAACACGTATCGTCATAGATATGGTGGGCTCCTACTTCTATGACAAAAAATCATGACAGAAATTGGGCTTTTCGTCCTGGGCGGGCCGGGGACGCACCTGCATGACATTCTTTGGGCCGTCCATGACATAAAAAATCGTGGTAGAAGTGAGGCCGAGGAAAGTTTCGTGGAGTTCCCGGTTACGGTGGGTGGTCGAGGCCGAGCGATGCAGTGTGGTGCGAGGCGCCGTGTTCGCTATAGCTGAACCCGAGCGAGGCGTTCACTTACTGAACCCGAGCGCACTACGTACTGAAGCCGATCGATCCCTTCGCTGATAACTGAACCCGAGCGATTCCTTCGCAGCTGGTGCTGCTAACTGAACCCAAGCGATCGATCGCTGCTGCTGCTTATACTAAAGCCGATCGAGCCCCCGTGCGAGACGTAGCCACCCGGTGTGTTGGGTTGGCTCTGGATGAACAGTGCCCGTTGCTGTCGCGTGCGCGATACGTAGAATGAGTCGAGACGTGGTGATGAGTCCAGCCGGTTGGATGAACAGTTCCCGGTGGGGGTTGGATGAACAGGACCCCGGCCGTGTGTAGGCGGTTGCCGCTGGATGAACAGGACCCCGTGGTAGTAGGTGGTTGCCGCTGGATGAACAGGACCCGGAGGAGGCCGCCACACACCCCAGCCGGTTGGGGTGGATGAACAGGACCCCGTGGAGGCTGGATGAACAGTATCCGAGGATGAACAGTGGCTGGTGGAGGTTGGAGGAAGTCGACGGTGGATGAACAGTAGCAGGTGGAGGCTGGAGGAAGTCGACGGTGGATGAATAGTAGCCCGTGGAGTCACGTTTTGCGGTACGCCACACCCCTCCGATGAAGAGGACCCTGTTTCGACCGTAGGCGGTTGGAGAGAAGTCCGTTTCCTCCGTTTTGCGGTACGCCAGACCCCTCCCGATCAACAGGACCCTGTTTCGACCGTAGGCGGTTGGAGAGAAGTCCGTTTCCTCCGTTTTGTGGTACGCCAGACCCCTCCCGATGAACAGGACCCTGTTTTGACCGTAGGCGGTCGAACAAAAGTCTGTCTCCTCCGTTCTGCGGTATGCCAGACCCCGTTTCAGCTGTTCCGTCCAAGCCGGTTGACTCCCGTCGAACAGGACGCATTCCGAACCAGTCGGTTGCCTCCCGATGAACACGACTCTATTTCTCCGTTCCGACCCAGCCGGTTGGCTGCGGATGAATAGGACGTCGTCACTGTACGCGTTCGAGACCACGCCCTTATGTACGTACGTGGCCGTCTTTTTGCAGCGTGGCTGTACATATGTGTACACGATTTAGACGGGACTGCCTGAACTGCTACCGCTCCTCTTTTTTTAAACACTGCTACCGCTCCTTACTCGGCCACGGTTGATCATGACAGACAGACCAATGGACCAGTATGTACGTACATGTTTGCGACCAGAATGAAAACGCTATGTACGTTTCGACCGGGTGGGTCCCAGCTGTCAGGGAGGATGAAAGAACATGTGGTGCCCCCATGTTTGGTTTTGGTAATTGATGATAATCCCTATGGACTAATGGTTGCCTTGAGTTATATTTGAAGGGTTTGTCCATAGGCTTTTCTTGAATTACATTTGTTGGTTTCAAGGAGATTTTGAGATGACCAAGGTGGTTATTCATGGAGTTATCCAAAGATTGGTCATGTAAGAGATGAGCCTATTGCAAGCATGTCTTGAAGAACAAGATTGTGTGGACATTCATGTTTACCTTCAAGACATCATCTTAATGAAGAGAATTGGAAAGATTCAAGGTTGATCAAGACTAAATATGAAGAGTGATTCAAGTTGATCAACACACAAAGCGTAGAAGATGTACCGAGTGGGATCAAGTGATCTCACGGTATGGCAAGCATTGTCCATTACGCTTTGTGTACTAACCCATGTTCTATGCAAGAGTTCTTTGTAGGGTTAGGTTTGTTTCCATGGGCGTGCATCAAAAGGAAGATATCATACAACCCATGGAGGATGACATCAAGTGGTGATCGTCATCAAGATTGCGGTGTGCAAGTTCAAGTGGAGCATCACGAAGAGATCATGCTTGAAGCTTGCCGTCCATTGTGGTGACAATGGACTTGTGAAGATGTGCCGAAGAGTGGCTCACCCAAAAGTGGAGTATGGGGGAGCAATCTACTAGTCTTCATCGAGCCGGCGCAATCAAGAAAGGTGGTCCAACTTGAGGAGGTCAAGATCCTCATCATCTAGCTCAAGTGGACTATGCGCAAGGCAAAGGTTTGCCCTTGATAGGTTTTCTATTTTACCGGTCTCATGGTGGTAGTTGAGAGACCGGGTTATAGGATCGATTGCCGTACTATCAAGGGGGGCTCTTAAGTAAGTAGCTTGATCGTATCATTCGTTGAGAGCTCAAACCATTGCATCCTTGCATCATCTTTCTTGGTTCTTGTTTGTTGTTTCTCTTTGTGAGTTTTTGAGCTTATGGTCATCTTCATGACAAGCTCGAGTTCATCGAAAACGGAGTTCATATATGCATCTTTTATGATGTTTTCGATGTTGGAGTTTTTGCCGGATCTTCACTGATAGAGGTTTCACATCTCTATATCTTAGGCATATCTCTACTGCCACTGATAGACGATCTTCACTGTTTAGATAGTACTCATCGTCTTCTATCCAACAAGCTTGAGTTTGCTCAATTCGGAGCTCATTTGCAGAAGTTGTGGCAGTTCAGGTTTTATTGTTTCCTCTGTTCTCTGTGGCAGTGTTTTTGTTTGTACCGAGCGGTTGTACCGCTTGATAAAGCGGTTGTACCGCTTGACCGGTTGTTCCGGCCCAGCACCGCTCCACTACCGGACTCCCTTCTGTATTGGGGCTGTGGCTGGGCGGTGGTGGCCCGGTAGTTCCCGGACGGCTAAGGCGAACCGGTACTACCGGTATCTGGAGCGGTTGTACCGCTCAGGACTTAGCCACCATAGGAGCGCTGGTCTGGCGGTTGCACCGGCACAACCACCGCCCCAACCACCGCTATGGGGTGAACGCCTTCTGTATGTGAGGCGGTTGTTGGGCGGTGGTGGAGCGGTAGTTCCTGGTTGGCTCCGGCCGACCGGTACTACTGGTGGCTCCACCTGTTGTACCGCCTGGTACTCTGCTTCAGGGGATCCCGCAAAAAGCGGTTGTACCGGTCCTTGGACCGGTTGTACCGCTCCTGTGTTATTCTGCAACATAACGGGCAGATTCGTGGGGTCCTATAAAAGGGGGTCTTCTTCCCCATTGGACCTAATCTCTTGAGCTCGTGTTTGCCCCCCATTGTTGACCTTCTTCGAGCTTGCTATCTCTCAATCCCTCCAATGATTCTTGCTAGTTCTTGAGGGAAAAGAGAGAGGAGATCTAGATCTACGTTTCCACCAATCACTTTCTCCTCTATGTGAGGGGAACCCCTTGGATCTAGATCTTGGATTCCTTGGTGTTCTCCTTGTTCTTCCTCTCATATTCCTCCATAGCTTTTGTTGCTTTGGTGGGATTTGGGAGTGAGGGACTTGACCACTTCGTGTGTTCTTGCCATTGCATTGGTTGCATAGGTTTGAGTTCTCCACGGTGATACGTGGTGGTGAAAAGTTGAGAAGCTTATTACTCTTGGGTGCTTGGTACCCTAGAGCTTGTTCCTCTTGGGTGCTTGGGCGCCCTAGACGGTTGGTGGTGCTTCGGAGCTCAATCATTGTGGTGTAAAGCTCCGGGAAAGCGTCGGGGTCTCCAATTAGGTTGTGGAGATCGCCCCGAGCAAGTTGACGGGTACCGGTGACCGCCCCCAAGGGTTTCCAATGTGTACGGGTTCGGTGACCGCCCCCAAGGGTTGCCATTTGTACGGGTTCGGTGACCGCCCTCAAGGGTCCCTTAGTGAAATCACAACATCTTACATTGTGCGAGGGCGTGAGGAGATTACAGTGGCCCTAGTGGCTTCTTGGGGAGCATTGTGCCTCAACACCGCTCCAAACGGAGATTAGCATCCGCAAGGGTGTGAACTTCGGGATACATCATCGTCTCCGCGTGCCTCGGTTATCCCTTACCCGAGCCCTTTACTTATGCACTTTACTTTGTGATAGCCATAGTGTTTCATGTTATATATCTTGCTATCACTTGGTTGTTTATCTTGCTTAGCATAAGTTGTTGGCGCACTTAGATGAGCCTAGTTGTTGTAGGTTTTGTGCTTGACAAATTAACCACTAGGTTTATTCCGCATTTGTTCAAGCCTATACCGTAATTATTTTAAAGCGCCTATTCACCCCCCCCTCTAGGCGACATCCACGATCTTTCAGAGGATAAGGAGGCACTTCCTTGCGTGCGAAATATAGATGGTGGGTCCAAGCTATCAGGGGGGATTCATTTTTTTGCGCGTAATAAGGAGGCACTTCCTTGCGTGCGAAGATGTAGTTTGTGGGTCCAGCTGTCAGCCTCACCGCGTACAGTCTTCTTCCGATGGTTGTCTTTCGTTGACCACGTTGACTACACCGCGTGGGACAGCACCCAGGTGGTGGACGACGGCGAGGCACAGGAAGGGAACGACGCGGAGCCGGGGAAGACGCGGAGGGGAGTAAGAGGGTTGACTGGTTCGGCTGTGGTGTGAGGCTGCCGTCGCCGCAGAATAATAGGGGGTGTGTGTGAGTAGAGGGATGGCCTGGCCAGCGGTGGGAGTAGGAGGGGGCGGTGAGGCCTGTGCGGAAGCACAGCCGGCCACGGGAGGCAGGAGCACGCGGTCCCGGCGGCGCTGGTTTGGGCGGCTGGAGCAAGAAAATCAGAGGTTGAAGAAGCAGAACGACCGTTGGATTATCATCCAACGGTCACTGCTGATAGAATCGTTTGTTGACTAAGTTGACAAAGCCCTGCGTGCGCGTCACGTCAGTAGGGCCACAAGTCAGCCTCCAAATATGGTCGGCCCCAGTTGTCATGGGCAGCAATCGTTATTTTTCGCTTAATAAGGAGGCAATTCCTTCCGTGCGAAGATATAGCTGGTGGGTCCCAACTATCAGGGGGAGGATTACTTTTTTTCGCGTAATAAGGAGGCAATTGCTTGCGTGCGGCCATGAACCATGTGGGTCCCTACTGTTAGCCTCTCCACGTACATCCCTCTTCCGATATTGTCGTTTGTTGACAGCGTTGACCACGCCGCGCCGAGAACACCAACGCGGTGCACGACGGCGAGACCCAGGAAGGGAATGACCCGGAGGCGGCGAAGCCACAACAGTGGAGGGATGTGGGTGAGTAGAGGGACCTGGTCAGCGGTGGGAGTAGGAGGGGGCGGTGAGGCTTGCGCGGCAGCACATCCGGCCATGGGGGTCGGGAGCAGGCGGTCCCGTCGGCGCTAGCATTGGCGGCTGGAGAAAGAAGATCAGACATTGAAGAAGCACGACGGCCGTTGGATTGACATCCAACGGTCACTTCTGGTAGAATCGTTTGTTGACAAATAGGCCCACAAGTCAGCCCATTTGCTATTTAACAACCATAGCTGAAAGCAGTATGAGTTTGGCGGCTGGAGGAAGACGAGACTGAAGAAACACGACAGACTGTAAAAGCAGCAAGAGTACTTAAACAACCTTAACTGAAAGCAGCAGGAGGACTTAACAACCATAGCTGAAAGCAGTATGAGTACTTATACAGGCTCAACCATACAAAGCACCCCTCGAACAGTGCTACTTTGCCTACAGTTAACCAAGGGTGAGGCCACCAAGCCCCAGGACAAGGCCCAGGCGCCACAACGCACATCCACAACTTTCTGAAAGCGGCTTCATCTCGCAATGTGGTCAATAAATAGGATATTTATAACACCCCAAAAAATTAACCACATTTTTATTAAGTAAAATTTGGCCAAAAATAAAATTTTGAATTATGTTAGGTTTTTATTAATTTCCAAGTATTTTTCTTATACCTGCTTTTCAAAATTCTTCCCTCCGTAGAAAATTATTTGGAAAATATTCTGGGCTTTGATAGTTTTCTTAAACCATTTCATTTATATTTTAAATAACAGTAGGAAATATTTTCAAAATAAAATTTGCCCAAAATAATTCATTAAATAGCATTTTCAAACTTTGAAATGCTCCTGTTGCACTATAACTATTTTAAATAATTCTTTTTAAATTCCACAAAACTAATGAGGGGTCATGTGATGCCTATAGATCACTTTTATGCAAAAACCCAACCTGGTCTTTTGAAAGTTTTGAGCACAACGGTGGTCTCAGCTCCCCGAACGGTGCCGCTGTTCGCCGGCGACGATCGCCGGAGCGCCGCCTTTGTTCTGCCGCGGGAAGGAAAGCGCGGGCGACTGGTCAAACCTGACCAGTAGGCCAGGCGGGCCCACTGTTAGTGACCCAGCACCACGCCAGCTCAGCTCAAGTGGAGACGGGTTTGTCCCCGATGAGGTCTTCGCTTGGAGGAATCGTAAAGGCGAAAATACGCCTTCGACGTCAACGGCCTCCAGCGCGGCCGGACGACTGGGCCCAGCCCAATGGCGCCAGACGGTTTAATCCCACCCAGGGCGCGCTGCTGCCCTTCCTATTTTTCTTTACCCAGTAGATTTCAAATAATTCCACAGTAGTCATTCCTACACCAAATTTGATGATTCAAATTTCCACATACTCCTAAAATCATTCTCTGTTAACTATGCTATGGTGAACATTTTTCCTAAGCTTATTCTCTGCTGGATCCATTAAACAATCCATTTCTTGATTTATTCCAGCTTAGAAAATCCCTAGTAAATCATATTAACTCCAAATAACTTGATTCTTTTTCTGTTATTCCTTGTTTTTTCTACTAGTTTATTTTAGTATTTATTTCAAAATTTCCCAAACAACTTTTTAGCACTGTTTTTGCTTTATGTGGTAATTGCAATATTTTTGAAAATAGGAAAATGGAGGGAAGATAAAAAATTCAAAACTTGTGGAGTGCACCCAACACCTCTGCATGCTCAAGGCAAGCATCTTGAACACTTGATATGGTGATTGCATGGTTAAATTTTTTGCAAGAATAATTGAATCATGCATACGTTGAATTCAAATAAAATTTGCATGCATGTAGTGTTGGCATGTTTCCTCATACCGTGCATCGTGTGCTTGTCATGACTAACTTGCAGGAGCAGGCATAGGAGAAATACCGTTACCGGCAGAAGGGTGATCACGTCGGAGCGTGATCATGCCTTGTTGGTTATGCATGTTGGAGCATGCAAGGGTTGTGGCCATGTTTTGGTGTTACTGTTGAATGGACACTTTATTGTGCTAATCACTGCAGGAAACATAAGCCTCCTGAGTCGACCGTAGATCGAGTCTTGTCACCGGTAACCCCCATACTTGATTCGTGCTACCACTTGTCCCTGCCACTGGTAGGGTACGGTTTAGTAAGTTGTTAACCCCTTTCCTGCACACACCATACAGAGAGGCCATAGTGAAAGATACCATTGGCCCATGGTAGGCTTGTCACTTGGTCCGGGGGCATGGGTGTAACCGGTCTGGGACCGAGGCGGTAGCACCCCTGTTTGGGCGCCGATATAAATATTGTGATCCCATGCTATTGGAGGCCGTTGAATGAGGCCTCCCCACTTAGATTTTTTACTCTATCATTGTCTTGGGTGATTCCTGGCTTTGGTGAGTTAAAGCTGGTATGTGCTGGTCAGGTGTGTTTTCAACCCAAAGACCGTAGTGGGAATTAGCCAGTGCCACGGTGCTAACTAAAGGAATCCCATGCACGTGGGTAAAGAGTACACCCTCTGTAGAGTTATACCTATTCAAATAGTCGTGTCCGCGGTTAAGGACTACAGTCTGGGTTGGTCAAGTGTCGGTCTTAGTGTCGGTCTCCGGAGGAAATAATTAAATTGATCATGATTCATTTTTGCAGGATGATTATTGTAACTACTGATGTTATTATGAATATTATTATTATTAAGAATATTATTGTGGACTAACCATGTTATTTTATTTTCTTTTCTGAGTGTCTCAGGGGCTGGCTAGACTACCCCGGACACTCATTTTATTTTCTTTTCTGAGTGTCTCACGGGCTGGCTAGACTACCCCGGACACTCATTTTATTTTCTTTTCTGAGTATCTCATGGGCTGGCTAGACTACCCGGATACTCATTTATTTTCAAGACCTCTCGTGGCGTCGCTTGGATTCTCGGGCGGTCCTGTCTCGCCCGATTCTCCTTTTAGACACCCGTTTGGCATTTCTTTTCAAGACCTCTCGTGGCGTCGCTTGGATTCTCGGGCGGTCCTGCCTCGCCCGATTCTCCATTTAGACACCCGTTTGGCATTTCTCTTCAAGACCTACCGTGGCGTCACTTTTAGACACCCGACTGGCATTTCTTTTATTTTATTTTCTGGATTCTCGGGCGGTCCTGTCTCGCCTGATTCTCCATTAACTTTCTTTGTTTGTCACTAACATTTTACATTCATTATTCCGCACCGTGTTAATATTTATCATGACGTGCTTTAATTTCAGTCAGCATTTGCATATAATTTAGTTCATCATGAGCATATGCATTCAGTATATCATTTGTTCAAAATGTTTGCGAGTACATTCCAACGTACTCACTGGCTTGTCCCTGGCTATTTAATTGGCCAGGTCAGGATTTCAACGAGGAGTACCACGCGTCCATACAGAGCCTAGGATAGCAGCCACGTGGGATAGGAATTATCCGGGTCAGCTGTTCCTGTGAAAATGGAGCCCCACCGGTGTTGGAGAACCATGAACCGCTACCCGCTTCCGTCATCCACTGTTAGAAATCATTGTTGTATCATTAGACCTTTACGGTCTTGTATCCAATTCTTGTAATTGCTTGGTAATCTGTATCAAGGACGTGTCCACTAGTAACTGTAATCCTAGGGCTGGTGGCGACACGAGGGGTTAATTTCTGGAATATCATGTTTCGGAAATCCGGCCCCGACAGCCTTGGTATCAGAGCCTGGCTGACCATTGGCTAATCCTATCTTAGCCTGGTCATTATCCCTAGGTTTCCACACCATTCGTAATCTTTCCTATCTGTAGCCAAGCCCATCTCATCCGATAAGCCTACACAGTGTCCAGCCGACATCTTTTGACGGTCGGTGCCCAATCTAACAGCCGTTCCATAGGCCGTGTGCCTGTGGCCGACACCTGAGTTGTCACATCCACAAGCGTGCGATGGAAGACTCCACTGGCCTATAAAGGAAGCCTTGTCCCAACTCAGCATACCACAACTTTCACTCTCAGTTCGACATCAAACCACCAAGATGCCTGGTGCCATCGTGCACAATGAGACCACTGCAACCGAGCTTGGAGACTTTGTAGTCATCCTCGCCAATCTCACCCGTCGAGCCTTCGGCATAGAAGAGCCACCGGAGTATGTTGTATACCAGGAGCACACGAGTGACGCCATCCACCACTTCTGAGCCACGGTGCACATCTACGGAAGGGGCACCGTAGCAGAACGCCCCCACCGGTTCACCGAAAGGACAACCTCCGACGAGCCCCAAGCCATCCAACTTGCAGCCCGAGAGGCTGTAGTTCATCTCTGGCATCTGTCGCCGAGAGTCAACATTCGCCCTTTCTACTACTACCCTAGTTGTGAAGGCTATGGTAGCCCGACCCAAGTCGCCAGCGGAGACCATGAGACGGATCCCGCCCTGGTGCATCTGGTGCGCTACCTGAGAGCGCAAGAGGCACTCTTCGATTAGGTCACCAATGATCTGATTGCGACCCGCAGGACGCTTGCTCTTCTGACCCCGGTGAGAAGAGAAGTTGCAACCATCACCGACACCCCGATAGTGCTGCTTGGGAGGCCAGTTGAGCCCCCAAGGTCTGCCCCGGTTATCTACCCGAGCAATGCCTTCGCTTCCCCAGGAGAACTCCGTCGTTTCTTGGAGACCTACTCCAATGGGACGGTGACCTCGACACCCCATGAACGACACCACCGCTACCCCAGCCCTGTAGCTCCTCATGCTACCCCGGCCAACTCCTACACGGAAGGTCATGGAGAAGCCTCGACATCCACAAGACACGCCCGACTAGAGGTCGACGAAGTGGACTGAGTCCACTAGAGTAGTCATCGAGTCCCTTGTAATCCGGTTGCCCTTTAGATCCCACCCTCGTGTCGTAGACGACAGCGAGTATGTTTGTTATAGTATCTGGCGCTAGTTTGCGTGATGCAACCTTTGTATTGTATTTTAGGGCGTATGTCATAAGTGCATTGCTATGCTTGCATTCTGCATATGATTGTTTGTTGTGATATGCATTTAGTTCCTTCGCCCTTAACAAATCTCGAGGACGAGATTTTCTTAAGGGAGGTAGAGTTTGTAACACCCCAAAAATTTAACCACATTTTTATTAAGTAAAATTTGGCCAGAAATAAAATTTTGAATTATGTTAGGTTTTTATTAATTTCCATGTATTTTTCTTATACCTGCTTTTCAAAATTCTTCCCTCCGTAGAAAATTATTTGGAAAATATTGTGGGCTTTGATAGTTTTTTTAAACCATTTCATTTATATTTTAAATAACAGTAGGAAATATTTTCAAAATAAAATTTGCCCAAAATAATTCATTAAATAGCATTTTCAAACTTTGAAATGCTCGTGTTGCACTATAACTATTTTAAATAATTCTTTTTAAATTCCACAAAACTTATGAGGGGTCATGTGATACCTATAGATCACTTTTATGCAAAAATCCAACCTGGTCTTTTGAAAATTTTGAGCACAACGGTGGTCTCAGCTCCCCGAACGCTGCCGCTGTTCGCCGACGACGATCGCCGAAGCGCCGCCTCTGTTCTGCCGTGGTAAGGAAAGCGCGGGCAATTGGTCAAACCTGACCAGTGGGCCAGGCGGGCCCACTGTCAGTGACCCAACGCCACGCCAGCTCAGCTCAAGTGGTGACGGGTTTCTCCCCGAGATCGTCTTCGCGCGGAGGAATCGTAAAGGCAAAAATACGCCTTCGACGTCAACGGCCTCCCGCGCGGCCGGACGACTGGGCCCGGCCCAGTAGCGCCAGATGGTTAAATCCCGCCCAGGGCGCGCTGCTGCCCTTCCTCTTTTTCTTTTTCCAGTAGATTTCAAATAATTCCACAGTAGTCATTCCTACACCAAATTTGATGATTCAAATTTTTGCATACTCCTAAAATCATTCTCTGTTAACTATGGCATGGTGAACATTTTTCCTAAGCTTATTCTCTGCTGGGTCCATTAAACAATCCATTTCTTGATTTATTCCAGCTTAGAAAATCCCTAGTAAATCATATTAACTCCAAATAACTTGATTCTTTTTCTGTTATTCCGTATTTTTTCCTCTAGTTTATTTTAGTATTTATTTCAAAATTTCCCAAACAACTTTTTAGCACTGTTTTTGCTTTATGTGGTAATTGCAATATTTTTTTAAAATAGGAAAATGGAGGGAAGATAAAATTTTCAAAACTTGTGGAGTCCACCCAACACCTCTGCATGCTCAAGGCAAGCATATTGAACACTTGATATGGTGATTGCATGGTTAAAAATTTTGCAAGAATAATTGAATCATGCATATGTTGAATTCAAATAAAATTTGCATGCATGTAGTGTTGGCATGTTTCCTCGTACCGTGCATCGTGTGCTTGTCATGACTAACTTGCAGGAGCAGGTATAGGAGAAATACCGTTACTGGCAGAAGGGTGATCACGTCGGAGCGTGATCATGCCTTGTTGGTGATGCATGTTGGAGCATGCAAGGGCTGTGGCCCTGTTTTGGTGTTACTGTTGAAAGGACACTTGATTGTGCTAATCACTGCAGGAAACATAAGCCTCCTGAGTCGACCGTAGATCGAGTCTTGTCACCGGTAACCCCCATACTTGATTCGTGCTACCACTTGTCCCTACCACTGGTAGGGTACGGTAGTAAGTTGTTAACCCCTTTCCCGCACACACCATACAGAGAGGCCATAGTGAAAGATACCATTGGCCCATGGTAGGCATGCACTTGGTCCGGGGGGCATGGGTGTAACCGGTCTGGGACCGAGGCGGTAGCACCCCTGTTTGCGTGCCGATATAAATATTGTGATCCCATGCTATTGGAGGCTGTTAAATGAGGCCTTCCCACTTAGAGTTTTACTCTATCATTGTCTTGGGTGATTCCTGGCTTTGGTGAGTTAAAGCTGGTATGTGCTGGTCAGGTGTGTTTTCAACCCAAAGACCGTAGTGGGAATTAGCCAGTGCCACGGTGCTGACTAAAGGAATCCCATACACGTGGGTAAAGAGTACACCCTCTGCAGAGTTATACCTATTCGAATAGCCGTGTCCGCGGTTAAGGACTACAGTCTGGGTTGGTCAAGTGTTGGTCTTAGTGTCGGTCTCCGGAGGAAATAATTAAATTGATCATGATTCATTTTTGCAGGTTGATTATTGTCACTACTGATGTTATTATGAATATTATTATTATTAAGAATATTATTGTGAACTAACCATGTTATTTTATTTTCTTTTCTGAGTGTCTCAGGGGCTGGCTAGACTACCCCAAACACTCATTTTATTTTATTTTCTGAGTGTCTCACGGGCTGGCTAGACTACCCCGGACACTCATTTTATTTTCTTTTCTGAGTATCTCATGGGCTGGCTAGACTACCCGGATACTCATTTATTTTCAAGACCTCTCCTGGCGTCGCTTGGATTCTTGGGCGGTCCTGTCTCACCCGATTCTCCTTTTAGACACCCGTTTGGCATTTCTTTTCAAGACCTCTTGTGGCGTCGCTTGGATTCTCGGGCAGTCCTGCCTCGCCCGATTCTCCATTTAGACACCCGTTTGGCATTTCTCTTCAAGACCTACCGTGGCGTCACTTTTAGACACCCGACTGGCATTTCTTTTATTTTATTTTCTGGATTCTCGGGCGGTCCTGTCTCGCCTGATTCTCCATTAACTTTCTTTGTTTGTCACTAACATTTTACTTTCATTATTCCGCACCGTGTTAATATTTATCATGACGTGCTTTAATTTCAGTCAGCATTTGCATATAATTTAGTTCATCATGAGCATATGCATTCGGTAAATCATTTGTTCAAAATGTTTGCGAGTACATTCCAATGTACTCACTAGCTTGTCCCTGGCTATTTAATTGGCCAGGTCAGGATTTCAAGGAGGAGTACCACGACGTCCATACGGAGCCTCGGATAGCAGCCACGCGGGATAGGAATTATCTGGGTCAGCTGTTCCTGTGGAAATGGAGCCCCACCGGCGTTGGAGAACCATGAACCTCTACCCGCTTCCGTCATCCACTGTTAGAAATCATTGTTGTATCATTAGACCTTTACGGTCTTGTATCCAGTTTTTGTAATTGCTTGGTAATCTGTATCAAGGACGTGTCCACCAGTAACAGTAATCCTGGGGCTGGTGGCGACACAAGGGGTTAATTTCTGGAATATCATGTTTCGGAAATCCGGCCCCGACAATATTCACTTCAGAGCCATGGAAAAGCATGAACATAACCTTCTGTCCTATTTTCCAAGATCGACGGACCTCCATGATTTGAGACCACCCATGAATAAGTATCTTTTCACCTCTAAGGGAAATGGAGTAGGTCGACATAAACATCATGTTGTGACCAAGCGCAAGTCTGACCCGACCATGGTGAGGCATCTGAATAGGAACAATAAAACTGGGCAGTTTCTGTTTCAAGAAGATCACAGCTGTAAAACTCTGTATAAGCAAGAGTTTATGAACAACATATATAATAGAAAACAGCTCGTACCATAAGTTTCTTGAAACAGTTGGACCTGCTCAACGTGTGCACCAGTGGCACACATATCCCACGTGGCCTTCCACCATTGAAACGCCCCACAAGGACCTCAAGACGATCAATAAAGTGTAGGAACTGGTGGATGTCGTCCCAGTCAACTTCAGTGCCATCAGTGACAGTCGAGTTCTTATCAAATAACAAACGAGTAGTGTCCTGAACTTTGTAATAACCTACACGTGCCACCAATTATAAGAAATATTAGTTAGAAGTAGCATCTTCGTGAGAGAAGGGAATCACAAATTGTTGCTACTTCTAAAGTCAATTGTGATTAGTTAGACAGAATAGGTGGATTAAGAAGTAATCGAGGCAACATGCAAGAACCAGATACAAAACTAACATGCATGAACTACTGGAGCGACGTCGGGGTGGAAGGTCACAGTGAAGATGAGACCAGGTTCTGCTATTTCCATCACCATTCGTGTGCCAACTTTTAGTCCGTAACACATGAGAAAGTTTATCCAAGTTCGGCCATAAAAAAAGCAACGATCTTCTTGGTTCATGAACCCAACTGGGAACTTATATCCATGGCATGTCTTCAGTGTGACCATTAAACTGGTGTATTCAGTTATGGCAAGGTCGACCATCTTGAGTACATGTGTTCTGGCAAAGCAAGGGATGCACTGTAGGAAAAATAATATGAGAACACGGTTTATTCGCTATCCAAATCAAGAAATAATTTCCTCTTTCACGTCAGTGTTGACCATGCTACTAGTACCTTTTATCCAAATATATAGCAATCCAAATTTCCAAATTAGTCGACATCATGTTCAAAAACCCCAACCCTCCCGGATAGAAAAGAGGATTCTAGGAACATATTGTGCGCGTTTTAAAATCCTGTGTTAGGATGAGAAGGAACATGTGTGGCGTCTCGCCAAGGGCACAGAAACCAGTAGGGTCCTCGCACTTCGGGCACAGCAAATGAAACACACTACATTCAGTAGGAAGAAAAATGCATCAACGGCGGCGGCTGCCATCCTAGGATTACCGGCGACCAAGGGACTAGGATTTATCGGGGATGGATGAAGAATTCGTACCTGCTTCTCCATGAGAAAACCCTAAGCAATCGCCGAGAGGAGGTTTTCTCTGAACAAGCAGACGAGGGAGATGGGGATTCAGGCCCAGTGAAATATTGCTTCTTCGTCCGTCTAGCTTACAACTACTGCTGGAAAGGTCGGGCTTTTGTGATTTGACGGCTCATTGGGCATTACTACGGTGCTACGACCGGGGTGAGTCTACCGTGCAGTTGTGCACTCTAATTTGGTGCATGGCACGTGGACCCCGTTGCGGATGCCCCGCATATCAACGAAAGGAAGTAGAAAGGTAGGAGTAACTAGTTACACGTAAATATATTTTTGATAGAGAGATACTCCCTCGATAAAGAAATATAAAAATCTTTTCACAACTTTATACATAAGAAAAATCGAGGGGAATACATATAACATAATATGGGGTTCAGATGAGAATAAAATAATCAGATAGGCTGACGGGGGACTTTGGTCCACAGGCCGGTGGGCCTACATGTTTGGGGGCCCATGTGTTCTAACTCAGCGCATTTCATCCGGTAAATATTGCAAGTGATCGGTACGGCGCTGGTTTTAAATGCTGTCACAAGGCGAATACAGAAAATTAAATAAAGCATGGCAGCTGTTAGAATGAAATCGAACGACGGTTCCTAACCAGCAATCAGAGTTGCAATTCTTTCACGATATCCTACGTGATAAATAATACTGTAGTACTACTTATACACACAGAACACTTGTTTCACCATGCCATATTATTACATCAAAAGCTCTCAGAGGATAGATCAGTTCGGCAGTTGCGTGCTGCTACTGAAGAATTTCAAAGTTGATTAGGACCAGCTCTACTTGCCGAGAAAGTTCGATTTTGACATCATCCCCAACCGCAAGATTTGATAGAGTTTTCAACCTTGACAATCCTTTAGCATCAATCATCATGCGACCATCCTTTGTACTTACAATATATTGAGCAGATTCATTCACACCAAGGTTGTGCATTGTAAGAGAAACTTGGCCATGGTCGCCCGGATTATTGAACGACTCCCTCGTTGCTCTAGGAATTCTCTGTTTGCAAACAAGAAGACATACACAAATAGTTAGATCAACACAGTGAATCATGTGAAACAACATGGAAAGAAAAAAAGAATGAAGCACTTGGGCTGCCAATGCTTACCAAGAAGGTGGAGATGTCGGTTTTTGTAAGGACTTTGGTATATGCAGTGCGAACTGCAGCCCAGTCTGTTGCCGGTGCAAGTGCTGGTTCCGTTGCCGCTGCACGGGCCGGAGGATATGCAAGTGCAAGTTCAAGTGTTGGTACAGGTGCCGGAGCCGTTGCTGGTGCCCGTGGCAGTGCGACTGGTAGTGCCGCTGCTACTGCCGGAGATGGTGCTCCTTGTGGAGCTGGTGCCGGTGTCGGTGCCCGATCCTCCAGTAGATCAGCCTGATCCGCTGACGCGGTCGGTGCCCAATCCTCTGGTGGATCAGACTGAGCTGCTGCCGCTGTCAGTGCTAGAGCCAGTGCCGTCGGAGCAGGTGCCGGTGCTCGATCCGATGCTGCAGATGGTACCGATGTGCGAGACAGCAGCAATCATCTCTGGTGTGCTATGATTTCATACTTCAGCTTTCTAACTTTGCTAGGCTCCGTGACCTGGATCCAATCTTTTTCTTCACTTCTTTTAAACGCGAGAAGGACTAACTGGGGCGTGTTTGTTAAAACAAACTGCAGTTGATCATAGGGCTTCAGATTGTACTCAGACAACAGACTGATCCAATTGTGTCCAGTAATATAAGTGATGGACAGTGCCTTCGTAACTGACACGTCATAAGAAGTGAAACCTGCTAAAATAACCATCATAGAGCAAACCAAACGGTTTATTCTGTAACGAATGTCACATGGCAAAACCTGCATCGTAAAATTGCAGCAAAAGTAAGAAAACATGACAGTAAATCAATAAGATTTACTTGATGTGACACGAGTGAATCCTTACCAGGATATCACTATGTTCAAGTTCTAAATTGAAGGTTGATCGTCCAATTACGGGTGGCATGCAGGGCCCGCACTTACTCCCACAAGCAGGACAGTCCAAAGGTCATGACAACTCGTATGGACCGAACATCCTTGGGACTGGAAATCCTGGTGGATGCGATAAACCCTGCAATGCATACATATATTGGACTGTAACCATAATTGATAAACCGTCCTCACAAAAAAGATGAGCTGGATACTTCAAAATATATGGACTGGAGTAGACAAACATTAACATAGACTATTAGGCTGTTCTCAGGATTCACCACACAACAAAAGTGGCAGTACTAAACCATACAGGGTTCACACACACAAATCAAGTACTGAACAATATTACTTACTACAGACAAGCAAAGTTGCACTAATTAATCTCTGCACACTATTTCTTGCCACCGACCTACGGGATGTGCCCCACATAGCTGACTAGGCCATGGACTTCGTCAGTGATGTCTATCGGCACCTTCGCCATCTCGTCAACCTTGGAGAACCTAACAGAGTGGTCTTTCCACTCATAAACATGCCGATGAAGATAGCCCGCATCAGATTTGTCGGGAAGCTTTACAAGAACCACACCCTTCGTAATCGAAGGCACAGCTAGGAAATTGTTGTGGTTAAGTACACCCTCGAGAACACGCCTGACAACAATGCTACAGGAAAACACTTGCTCGCGACACGTGGCGACAAGGACATAGCAGCTGGATAGTTTAGTAGTAGAACACATCCTTAGGTCTTCCAGTTCACACGGCATGACTTTGAGAACTTCGTATCCACCGTGGACCTGGTTCTAATTCAAACAGAAACCAAATATTTTATTACTACCCCCGTTCAGAAATATAAGATGATTTTCGATATTTTACTCCATATAAGACTACATATAAGCACAGAAATGAGTGAACAAAGACACTAGAACATGTCTACATGAGATACACAAAAAAGTTAGAACATCTTATATTTGTGAACAGAGGGATTACTTGCAATATCCATAACACAAGTTACTGAGGCTACTATACTCTCTTCCAAGGAATGAGAGATAAAATCTTGCATTTCCTATAGCTAGCATTGATGTTCATAAAGTTGTTGAAAGTAATCTATAAGAAATCAGTGTTATGTGCAAAAATCATATGTATGTCAACCTCTCACATGTTTTGGTCAAAAGAGCCATTTAGAACCATCATTTGGCACACAAAGATTACATGCAAGATCGCCCAGAAAGTTGTACTACTAGTACTAGTACCGCGTGCACATTACACAAACCTCGTATATTAGCAAGCACTCTGCAAGTTAGATGAAAAAACATGATCAAGATCGCCAAAAATATCGTCAAGAAGAGATATTACCTGGACTGGCTTAACGAGGGATCCCGGAGAGGGGGGCTTGGACAGGGCGATGGCCTTCAGCTTGTCTGCGGTAGTCTCGGCGGGGTGCTTGCGCTTCTTCGTACCCTGAGCCTCGACGGTTTTGGCCAGAGCCATAGACATCACTTCTGCTGGTGCTCCAGGGTCCATCAAGAAACTGTCAAATAGAAATAAAAGAAAAGAAACCATAATCACAAACCCAAAAGAAGAACAAAGAGGGAGTTAGGATCGGTCGCGGGGTTGCAAGACCGGGCTTTGGCCAGAAGCAACACCATTGATGCGCTGACCTTTACTTCTTTGGGAGAGAAGAACAATGGTAGAAGCGCGTTGGGGTTTTCTCGAAGAGATGAGGAACAAGATGAGGGAGAAGCGAGTTGGGTTTTTCTTCAAGAGAGGAAGATGAGGGAGAAGAGTGAAATGATGGTTGCTTCGTCCATCCAACTTACTGCTGCAAGGGTCGGGTTTTGTGATTTGACGGCTCATTGGGCATTACTTCAGCGCTTCGACCGGGGTAGTCTACCGTGCAGTTGTGCGCTCTAGTACGGAGTAATTTAGGGCATGGCAAGTGGACCCCGATGCTGGCTGTCCCACACGTCGGCGAAAGTGAGTAGCAAGGTTCCCGACGACCGTCGAGGAGGATCTGCGTGGTAGAGCGTGTCCACTGTTTCTTAAAAAAATGATTACAGCAAGCATTTCCACTCTTACGACGGAGGAGTGCGAAACACGGCAGCCACTTGAACTTACACTACTAGTACTCCTACTACTAGGCATGTGCAGTGGTTCATATACGTCAGTACGAGTATAATCTTGCTGCTAGTGTAGTAAGATATGACGATAAAAAATGATGTCTAGTACTATAACTGATTATAAATAAATCTGTGTTGAAGGATATTGTTGCGAGTGTTTCAACAGATTTTTGGTTTACGTAGCGGCTACTATTCATGAATGCGGTCCTGGGTGGGTCCCTGCGTGTACGTGCCTCCCATCCCGTGCTACCTCGGCGTACAGGCATCCTGTGGTAGAAGTAGAATCAAGGGATGGAGGCAGCAGCCGCTCCGGAAGGGTGTCTCCGGAGGATTGACATCCGTTGACATGTGCGCATGTCAACTATGAACAGTAGTGTAACATGCCCCTTTTTTGACTGTCCGGTCGAGAATGAAACGGTGAGATCAATGTTAACAGTAATAGGTCTACAATACACGGAGAGTACGGTGCTAAAGTACTCCACCGAACAGGAACCATATGAAGCACGAATCTATATAGTGCTTTGTGCTACGGTGACTGATCTGCACCGTCTGAGTTTGATCCAACGGTGATGTTCCACCGAGAAATGCACATACAGAGGATGCCTAAACACCACCGAAGTCCCTCTGCTTCTCCAGGTACACGACGGTGGTGATGCAGGGTGCCTCCGCCCGCAGAGCCCGCTCCCGGTCGATGGGAGCCAGCTCATCAAAGACGGCGTCCAATGGTACGAATGGATTCCGATGACGAAGCCCGGAGAGGATTCGCCCGTCAACGGCGACGGCCGGCCGCACCCCCTCCTTGTCCAGCTCTGGCCCCACCACCGCACAGAGACGGCTCAGCTCCTTGGAGATATAGGTGAAGAAGGAGACCAGGTCAGGAAGTCATAGCTCGTTGAAGTCGATGGGGTGGTCGAACGGGTTTAGCCCGACGGCCGGCATGGTCGCGCTGGCACGACGGTAGGCATCGCGCAGCCGCAACACGTGCGTGGCAACATGGTCCAGCAAGTGGTTGAGGCGATCCCTGCCGCACCCAAAGACCAAAGCAACGCAGCGGTGGATATTTAAATTTACCTACCGGCAAGGAGAGAAAATAAGGGGTGAAAAAACAAATGTGGCGGCGGCCTAGCTAATCGGTCGCACTAGCCCAACTAGCTAGCCACCGTGCTTCACTGATGTACTTGGCGGGAAAGGTGGGCTTTTGTGATTTGATGACTCATTTAGTTGCTTCGGCGCTACGACCGAGGAGGGCCCAGAAAACGTGCGGTAGGGCATCCCACGTCTCGGCAAGGAAGGAAATATGCGTGCACCACCCGAGAGGACCCAAAAACCACGCGGTAGGGTGTGCCACGTCTCGGCACGGAGGAAAGATGTGCGTGTAAAAATATACTGTATCAGATGTACTACCTATGGTTCCAACTCGGGACCTAGCCAGTCGGTCGAAAACACCCCACTAGCCACACAGCTTCATCATGCTAACGTGGCACGGAGGATAGGTGTGGTTAGCTCCGTATCGACCAGCCACAACGTCTCTTGTTCTAGGCGATTCATCTATTTTCCATACATTTTTTTAGTAATAATAACACCATGGCAAGCTCGCGCCACTCTTCGTGTGTGCTCGTGCGTCTAAAGGTTGATGGAGAGGAGAGAGAGATCGCAGGCATGAAATCCACCAGTAAGTGAGTCAACGTTCATGCACGTGTTGACGAGCCACTCCCTCTACTCTACTCAACGTAATGGACTGAGCTTTAGTGCCTTATAGGCAGGTGCCTTCGGTGCATGACATCTGGGGCCAATGAGCGGCTGGCCCACATGTCAATAACCCAAAGGCAGGTAACTTAACGTAATACTGTATAAAATCAAGTTATGAGACAAAGCCAACAACCGTTGCTGTTTTAGGCTATCGACTTACGCTTTGTAGTCCAGGTTGCCGGTTCGAATCTCGTCCTTCAGATTTGTTAGTTTTAGGTCCAAATTTGATCAATGATGAGTGGGATCCTCGTGTGTCGTTCCGATATTTCAGTGTATGATGTTTTTTTTGCACAAACACTTTACGCGGTTAGACAAGTTACGGCACCAGTTACACGTATTTGGACCTAGGAGCTTGTATCACCACAGCATCTAAGGTGTGGTAGCACTTGATATTCTTACATACAAGAGAATATGAGGTCCTCCCTCATCTTAGATGCTACGGTGATATGAGCTTCGAGGTCGTTGGATATGGGATCCAAGGGCATCTGAGTACTTTTTGTACTAATTGTGTGCAATTCCCAAACTCATTAAGGTTTCTTGTAAAAATATTAAGACATCATGTGAGCCGCTGGATCTCAGATGTACTAGCTCCAAGGAACTCCTATCACCATATAGCATCTAAGGTGTGGGGGCACATGGTATTCTCCCAGGGGTGGGGGGTGTGCACAACCCATCGGTGTTCGGGAGGGTGGGGACAAATATAATGTTCAAAAAATATAATCCAAAAAATCCTAAACAAAGCTTCACAATTTCATCTAAGGTCGATGGGTTACCCCCCCCCCCCCCCCCCCGACAATCTACATAGATCCGCCTATGCAAGAGTTGTAGTGGGAGCGTCTAGGTGTGAGAGAGATGACGCGTGAAAGCGAGGTCAATCAAGTCATTTATAGAGGGAGAGATCGAGTAAGTGTGGCCTAGCGTACACTCGAATGTTAAACACGATACACCGAGATATCATGCAGCGAAGCTGCAGTGAGGACTGGAGGGAGATAGTTACCGTGAGAGTGGCCTAGATAGACTTTGTGTGTGCGCGCACGGTGAAGGTGTTTTACCAAGGCAACGTATGTGTCTTGAGAGAGAGAGAGGGAGGGTTTGTCATGGAGGGCACGACGAGGTTGTGTGTGAGAAATACATTTGTTGAGAGTGTGAAGGTGGGTATGACATAAATGGAGATCGAAACGTGAAGAAAAATAATGAGCACGCATGTGTCGGATACCAATAGCTCTATTAACAAAGAAATGAAGATCGATCGATACAAGAAGTATGTGTAGTGGGGCATCGATGGAGAGACCTAAACACAACATTTGCATGTACATAGTACTAGACTTAATATTCATGTTTCAGTTTACTGTGCATTTTAAATATTGAATTGAGGACCATGCATGGCTTACATTTTATTTTTGAATTCGTGTCATACATGCATGGTTTGGAAAAATATATGCACTATACTTACTGGATTGTTGTTGTATTCGTGTGTGTGTGTGTGTGTGGTCATATGCTTGAATACATACAAAGTTTTCTCACCACCATACCATTCATCTTTTAAATTTGAATTTGCAATGAAAAACTTACCGTGGATACCATGAAATGTGAAATCCACGCTGAGATCACAATATCACAAACTCACTCTAATTCAAGAACTCGTCATAAATCAATTACAGTGCCTTTTGGAATGACCAGTTATTTGAATGGAAAATACGGGCATTGTAATACATATAGATTCATTCGACAATTTAAAAAAATATTCCTTTCGCATTCTCGAATGGTAGCACCCGACGGCGTACCAGCCAGACCCGGGCTCGTGTCCTGCTGGTGGCGTGTGTGGTACGCACGTTAGCCAACCCCAACCAAAAGAACCGCGATACTATTATACTTCGCGCCTCCACTCGAGCCTCTGCATTTCTAGTCGAAATATCTGGCGGCCAGAATTCCAGCCCTAGGAAATTCCCCTCATGTCCCCGGTCCATAATGACTACCGATGAACAATGGAGGGATGCTTTAGTAACTAGCCCACGTTACCTACCGTGCCGAGCACGGTTCAATTCCCTCGGTAACTAGCCCACGTTACCTACCGTGTAGTTTGACTTTTACCAAATTTTATACGCGGAGTAAAAAGAAACGGAGGGAGTACTTCACCAGGATGAGCACATAATGGAGCTCCGTTTGTTCGTGCCTACTGGAGTTACTATATATCACGAATGCACTGGTACGGAGGGATTGCCCTTTTACTGTGCATATATAACTTGTCTGAAGTCTAACTAAGCAAAATGTTTGACCAAATCCTTTCTTAAGAAATATTAACATCTACACCAGTAAAGATGTATCGCTTGAAAATTTATTTCATGATGCGGGTAATGATATTGTTTAGAATCCTAGATTTATATTCCAGAAAATCCAAAACTCACCTGAAATTCATGAAACTGAGCATGGTCTCGTGATATGGCACAAATAGGCTGTCGTAATTTTTTTGTTCAATTTGAGACAAGCTGCTTATGAAAAGTTGCACAAATGAAGAGCCAAGGTATTTTGGAACAATGAACTGTCATGTTAACGTGAACGGTTTCACTATTCAAACCGTGGGCGTTAGACCTACGTGCCGCCACGCGTCCCGCTTCTCATCGGCAGGTGCCGTCCGATCAAGCGTGTGAGTCGACGGGAGGCGTGCGAGCAGACCGCTGCGCCGGCTAACCGGGAGGCATGCAACCAGGCCGCTGCGCAGGCTCACCGGGAGGCATGCGAGCAGGCCGCTGCGCAGGCTCACCGGGAGGCAAGCCCTTTGATCAGGCTCGGCCGCCCACCTTCCTCCCAATTTCCCCGACTTTTAATGGCGCCAGCGCCGCAGTTTAATAAATCACCGCCACACTCCCCGGTATCGCTACAATCTTCTCTCTTCCTCTCCGATTCTCCTGTTGTCTACCTCCAACCAACCTGACCTCACCGTATGCCATGCCGCATCACGATGGGCTGCCCTTAGTCTTCCAGTTTCCTGAGGAAGCACCCAGCCGGAGTCTCAAGAACATAAGGCGATTAGGGACGAGCTTGAACTGGCCTTGCGGGAAGACGCCGCCCCTGTCCCCTCTCCCGTTCCAGCTCCCGTCGCCCCGACTGCGCCAGTGCCCATCCCGTGGCATTGATGGGCTGGGAGCCGCACATTGTCGCCGAGCTTGAAGCCACGGGGTTCCACGAGGTCCCCGCCGACTTTCACGCGCCCGTGCCCGTGCACACGAATGTCTCCGCCGCACCGTTGCCAGCGCATGTCCCCGCGCCGGTGCCCGTCCCCCCCTCAGTGGCATGGATCGCCGCCGTCGACCGCTTCCTTGCACCAACACAAGTTGCCGCCTCCCGCCAGATGACTGGCTCCTGGAGACCGAAGTCCAGAACATTCTGGCCTTCCTTGGAGCTAGGGCCAACGTCCAGGAGTATGCCAACAACGGCGCAAGACGTCGCCGTCGCCGCCGGTCAGTGGCCCGACGACACACAGAGCACGGCAGAGGAGCCGCTTCCCGCCGCAAGACGCCTCCGCCACCGCCGCGTGATCTGAATTTGCCATGAAAAACGTTCGGATTGCCATGCTTAAAATCAGAACGTTTGGGATTTATCATTTCCGTTTATTTTAGTTCAATCGTGGTATGAATGTAAAGTCGCAGTCAGACTGAATAAAATATATGGTTTGATCAATGTTCTGCTAGAGCCGTATCAAATTAAATAAAAGAAGTCATCAAGCGACATGTATTCCTTCTCATCTCAAACATTTCATATTAAAATACCACGTCAATTCCGAATACTTTTTTTAGGGAAGTCAATTCCAAATACTTGTAGGGGGCGACCAGGCCCCTTGTTCGAGCACTAGGCAATAGTACTTCTATTTATCCACGCATTTAATTATTACTAGTTAAATACTACTACTAGCCTAAGTTGTCCGTCACGGTCACTTTTGTTCCTAAACTTGTTACATATAGTACTACTAGTACGTGAAACTGGTGCTGTAACTTGTGAACGCGTCCAGATAAGGTCAACGGCAACACCGCCCGCGCGTTCTTCGTGTTTGCCCATGCGTCTAATAAACGTAGAAGAGGAGGAGAGAGAGAGCAGACATGGGACCCACTAGTAAGTGCCTCGAGGAAGGGGAATAGTACGTGCTGACGAGCCGGTCCCACTAATCTTCTAAAATTAATATAAAAACATGCTATCCATTAAATAGGCTGTGGTAATATATACAACGAAGGGGAGTACAACAAACGTTGCTACTACTTTTAATCCTGGACAGAGGCAGTATGTTGCCTATTGACGTGCGCCTGGAAGGGCCTCGTCGCATGTTCGATCCCCGTCCTTTCTCATTTTTAATTTACATATGGGTCCAAATTTGTTCCATGACAGGTGGGCCCCCCAGCGTGTAGTTTGTAGCACTTTAATTTCTGGGTCAAAATTTGTTCCATTACAGGTGGACTCCCGGTGTGTAGTTTGTAGCTTATTTGTAATAATTAAAGAGAACACCAGAGTAATTTTGCAAAAATACCATGGTGCGACCTGGAAGGTGAGAAAGGGCGTGCAAGAGAGCGGTGACCGAGCCAGAGGGAAATCAATCGGGGGAGGGCGGGGGTTGCAACGGTGTTTGGAGTAGTTGCGGGTCGAATGCTACAAAAATATAATCTAAACCCACAGAAATAAATGCCTTCACAAATTAATACAAGGTTGGAGTCCCCCTCGCAATGCAAATAGCTCCGGCTTTGCAAGGGATAGAGAGGTAGCGTCAACGTGTGGAAGAGGCGGTGTGAGAAAGCGAGGTCAATCGAGACATAGATAGATACAGAGACAGAGTGAGTGTGGCCCAGCATTCGGTGAAAAGATATATATGCTCTGGAGAGATATTGTCCGATTGAGCTTTTGGGAACGGTGAGGGCTATAAGATAGAGCTTGAGTGATCGACCTACATAGGCAATGTGCATGCTAGGGTATACAAAGTGTGGATCCAGACATAGACAGGTAGATATATCGTTTGTGCGTGAGAGGAAGCAAGGTCAAACGATACATAGATAAAGAGAGACAGAGATTGAGCGAGTGTGGGTCGCATGCGGTCGAAAGAGTGAGACGGGTTGGAGAGAGTGACCAAGATAGACAATGTGTGTGAGAGAGTATACATTATGTAGAATTGGGCCCAAACATGGAGAAATATTGTTTGTGTGTGAGAAAAAGCGAGGTCAATCGAGACATACATAAAGAGAGAGAGAGAGAGAGATTGAGCGAGCGTGGGCCGCCATGAGGTCAAAAGAGTGGGACGGCTTGGAGAGACTGACCTAGATAGACAATCTACGTGAGAGAGTATAGAGCATGTCGATCGAGGCCCGAACAAGGAGATATATCGTTTGTGTGTGAGAAAAAGCGAGGTTAATCAAGACATAGAGAGAGAGAGAGATTGAGCGAGTGTGGGCCTCCGTGCGGACGAAAGAGTGAGACGGTCTGGAGAGAGTGACCTAGATAGATAATGTGCGTGCGTGCGTACGCGCGAGAGGGGGGGTCTAGATCGGCAATGCATGTATCTAGCAAGAAAGGTTGGGAGGGAGAGAGATAGAGCTCGGCATGGAGTGCAATGGCGGGTGTGTGAGAGATATACATTTTTTGACAGAGTGGGGAAAGGGGGTTGTGTATTTGAGAGAGTTAGAGATCGAAACATGGAGAGAAAGAATGAGCGTGTGGCGGAAACCAATAGCTTTGTAAGGTGGTTAGGAGAGGAAGATTGATCGACAGAGGAAGTATGTAGCGTGTGTGCCGAGGGGGGGCTAAAAACAACACGTGAATGTAGATACTACTAAACTTAATAGTGACGTTTCAATTTAGGGTACATTGTAAAATTTGAATTGAGGACCATGCATATGGCTTCCGTAATTTTTTCGAATTCATGCCATACTAGGTTTGGGAAAGTTGATGCACTAATATTGACTCGATGGTTGTGGTATTTTGTATGTGTGTGGTCATATGCTTGAATCCATCCAAAGTTTTCTCACTACCATAGTCTTCATCTTATACATATGAATTTGTATTAAAAAGTAGCGTGGATACCGTGAAATGCGAAATCCACGTTGTAATTGGAGATCGCTATGTGACAAACACACTCTAATTCAAAGAACTCCTCATTAATTAATTCATAGTATCTCGTCTCGAAGGACTAATTATTTGCAAGGAAAACACGGGCATGGTAATACATACAGATTTGTTTGCCAATGAAAGAAGATTCGTTTGTATTCTCAAATCGTGCACCAGGCAGACCAGGGTCGTGTCGTGGAGGTCGTGTGTGTCGTACGGGCGCTAGCACCCCCCTCCCCCCCCCCCCAAAAAAAGAACGACAACAAAAAACTTCGCGCTTCCACGTTTCGGATTGAAATATCTGGCGGCCCCAATTCCAGACCTGCAAAATCTCCCTTCTCCCCCGTCCCCTTCCGCGCCCAGAGCGCTCAAATCCCTAATTCGCCGCCAACCCAAGCAAAATTCAAATCGCCCCGTATTTTTCCCCACCTCTGTACCGGACGACGACGAAGACGACGGTCGCGCTTCACCACCGCACCGGAGCTACCTCATCTACGCCCTCGTCCACTGCACCGGGTGGTCCACCGACAACGTCGGCCGCCGTAGCCAACGTGCCTCACAGACGCCGACTTCCACCGCATCAGGTGTGCTTCACCGACGCCGTCTCCCACCTCACCGAGGCTACTTCACCGAGCACATCGTCGCACCTCCACCCCCCCCCCCCCGAGGCCATTGGTGCTTCATCAACAGCCTCGTCCACCGCATCGTAGTGCTCCACTGCCGCTCAAGATCTGCATCCGTATGCGGCTAGCCAACGCCAGCACATCACCCTCAACGGCTCTGAAGTGACCCGCAATCTAAGCGAGCATGCCCAAACGCCGGCCCAAACTAGGTATCCACATATCACTCCCATGTGCACTGTTCCGACGATGTTTGGATATCCTTTTACTGCTCTCTTAGCTGACACGCCTACGCAACTCTGATTTCAACTCTTATTTCTTCTGGAGATACCATCTGAAACAAGCAAAAACATTTTTTAGCGAAGCATGACGGCGCTACGGGATCTGGTACTCATCATGCACGCCGGTATAACCTTGTAAGTACCTGTCCTCCGCTACAACAGCAAGGTCGATTCCTCTCATTTGATCAACCATTCGCCGTGCCAAAAATGCAGAGGGCGGTGGAAGGAGCACGGGGCCTGCACATCCAAGCAAGTGGTAACATGGACTTGTACATGGAACATCCCAAGCGCAAGCAGAGCTGCAGTGAGCCTGTACAACGAGTCAGTGTAAGTCCCTTCATTTCATTTAATTCGTACTGGCCTGCATGTATGATTTGTGTGTAGTTGCGAATCCACGAATTCAAGTTACCAGGGGCGAAAATTTAACTTAAAAAATACGAACGCACTTGCACTCCGGAAATCAACATAACTTGAGAAATGTGAAGCTACATGCACTTTGAAAACCAGCTAATGATCCAAAGATGTTCCAGATTATAAGCAACTAGATGATGTAAGCACCAAAAAACACAAAATACAACATGGTGGACAAGGACTACTAAATGGACTGTACCTGCTTGAATTATTCGTTCTCTGGCCAAAAATATCCAAGTCTAATTGCACCTATAACCAGTGCGCAAACTGCATATCAATATATCTATCTTGCACAAGTATGCCAACAGTTTGAAACAATAGATAAGAAAAGTATTTATGCTAGGTTGTCATGATATGGGGACATTGTGGTAGATGGCCTCGACGTTTCCTCAACCCATGAAAATGTACTATAATTTGCTTGTCATCAATTCCTGCAAATATCTCTCTCTCTCTCTCTCAACATAGCAGATCATCATTAGACACTAAATCCTTCGATGGGAGCTTGCAAAATGCTTGCATTAGATCCCTCATTAGACACTATATGTTCATCACCAGGAGCATGTAAAATGTTGCATCAAATCCTTCATTAGCAGTCTGTTCATTAGACACTTCAGGCTCAAGAACAACATGAGCTTGTATGTTTGCACCGGAAACGTGATTAGAGACATCAGGTTCAGTCAGTTCAGTATTGATTGGGGGAATTATAAAATAAGCATAAATTGGTTTCATTTTCTTATAGATTCCCTACATACAAGCAGTTTTACAACACCATCAGGTTTAACTATTGGCCAGAAATTGAACAGTTGAATTAGATATAATCAGGGATGTGATGTACCTGCTCGTTGCGCATGCTGCTCATGCAAGCTGCGACTGTCCGTTTGCGCAAGCTCGATGCCATGCCCGTGCTACCGCCGCTGCCTCCCACGCAGGCTACACCCAGGGTTGGATCTTCATCTTCTTGTCCTTCCATTCGCTTGAAGCCCGGCGACCGGCGTCCAACGAGGGCGCGAGGAAGAGCTCTGTCGGTCTGTCCAGCGGCGGCTAGGTTAGGAGCGAACCAGACTGGAGGCTGGAGCGAACGAATTGGGGATTTCTCCTGCTGTCGATCGATATGGGAGGCGCTTGTTTGGGCCGCGAGCCTGCTATTGGGCCTGCCTTGCACTTACGTTATTGGCCCATCCAAATTGAAACATTTTTCCTCATTTTTTACATTGCCTGCTCATGCGCTGGGACGAACAAAACTAGCCTGGGCCAACCTGGACGACTCAAACTAGGTCCGCACTTTCCAGCCACCCGAGGCGGCCGCCCATACCAGCCCCTACGGTGGCGCCGCCCCTTTAATTTTGCATGTATGATTGGGGTAGTGAAAAATATTCCAGTGGCGCTTTCGATTTACCCACAGAATGGTTGAATTGCTTGTTTCTATGAACTGGGTTGGCCAATAATGAGAAGGATGCCAGTCTTTTCATCCTATTGTAGATTGCTTAGATCTCGATATGCCAAATGTAATCGCATGAAATATACAGTAAAAGCCAGTGTGATGTGTGTTGCTACAACTAGTCTGACAACCCGTCCTCATATAACATATCATGGACGCACCATCTTATCAGATTAACCATTCGACTTACCAATGCAGTGTGGGAAGAAAGAAGTATTGGGACTGCGTATCCAAGCAATTGATTCCATGGACTCCTTCATCAAACCTTGTAAGCGAAAAAGAAGTTGCAGCGTGCCTGTACAAAGAGCTAGCGTAAGTTCAGTTACCCGCTTCTCGGAATTTTAGTTAGCCACTGATTACAAAATTGTTCAATTACCTTGCTTGGCTTAATTTAGTTTGCTACTGAATACATAATGTTATAGCATGTTAATCCTATTATAGACTGCGCCTATCTATGTGTTTGATACTTACTGTTTATAGAATTACTTGTTTGCCTGAACTTAAATAGCTACTTAAGCACGTAGATAGCTGGTCATATCTACTTCTAGGATGCAACAAAATTCATGTGTAATTTACCTTCTGATACCCTGTTTGTTTAAATGGTTTGTTGTTATGACTTGTAGGACTAGTAATGTTTGCATGTTCATCGACAGACAACTGTCAGGTTTATATGAGGGACAACGTCTTTTTAACTTTTATATATATATATGTGTGTGTGTGTGTGTGTGTGTGTGTGTGTGTGTGTGTGTCAGAATCATTTTGCTTACAACAAAGAAATTTACAGATGTCTGTGTTGCTGGTAAACGGTACCGACTTGTTACTTTAATACGTTGCCAAGAACTTGTTAGTTTTACTAGTTCATGTGTAATTAAATACGTTGCCAAAACTGGTTAGCTTTACTAGTTTGATGTTAGTTACTTATGGCTCTTGCAACACTTTATTTATGATTGCTAACATTCAAGTTTGCAGGATCCAACTGAAACTGCGATGGCACAACAGGTATGTTTTGAAAAACTTCCTTGTTTACCTCGTTTGCTGCTGTAACTTGTTGCTGTAATCATGTTACCAACTTCAACTTTTCAGGATCCAATTGGAAGTCCAATTGAACAGCAGGTACATTTTTAGAAATTTATCTGTGTAACAGGATTGTTGCTGTAACTTGTTGCTCTAATCAAGTTACTAACTAAACTTTTCAGGATCCAAGAGAAACTCCAATGCCACCACAGATGCCTTTTGCAAAACTAGTTTGTTTAACTGCTTTGCTGCTGCAACCGGTTGCTCTTATCAAGTTACTGACTACTCAACTTTTCAGGATCCAAGAGAAACTCCAATGCCACAACAGGTGCCTTTTGCAAAACTTGTTTGTTTAACTGCTTTGCTCCTGCAACCGGTTGCAATGATGTTAATAACTTATACTTTTCAGCATCCAATTGAAACTCTTTAATTCCTTGTTTGTTTAACGGGATTGCTGTTCTAACTCCCAATTCAGATGTTTTGCTAACTTCAACTTTTCCGAATTCAGTCGGAACTGTAATGGCAAAACAGGTTAGCCCAAGATCAAAGAGCGAGGTCCCCATGGACGTCGTTTCATCCTAGAGCAGTGGCACCGGACCAACCGTGCATCATGAATTGCCAACTGTTGATCCTCTAGAGTCTAAACTATTGGTAGAAAGAGAGTCTGCTTCTACACTTCGAGATGAAGTTGACATGTTGAGGAAGCAAACAGCACAATCAAAAGCAGTACTCAAGACAACCATTAAATATTTCGTGGATTTCAAAACGAAGCAAGCTGAGACTGACCGCATTGTTAAGGTTCTGCAGGAAAAAAGGAAATTAAAATCCCACTTGGTAAATCATAGGTGAAATGTTTTTTCCATCTTTGAATAACTTTTGTGTTGTTTGTTAATGTATTCGATTGAACCATTTGTTTTAGAGATCATGTAATAATTCTTTTTTGTTTTTTGGTCTGTATTTTTTTTGAGCAAGAGTCTGTATTAATTGGTAAGACTGTGAGACATTTCTTTTTTTTTTAGGCAAAGATATTTCATTTTGTTTGCTAGCCAGACCTATAAATATGCCTATCAGGCTGAATGTGCATTCAGCAGTAATTGTAGTATATATGGTCCTTAAGTGGCACGCATCTGAAAGGGCCAAGATGCTGTACTAGCTTTGCTAAAAAAAATGATGCTCTTCTAGCAAAAAAAGTACAGTGGCTGGCTTATGTATGTTAGTTGATATTATTGATCCATGTACTCTATAAGTGTTTATATGTCTATTAGTTTTCTATATAATTGGTTGATTGACTCAGTATTTTAAATCATGAGACAACGCTTGTGTACATATCTAAATGGGAGTACACTATATGCTGCGTGTGTCATACATGTTACACTTGAGTTGGACATAAAGTGGTTTGAAATATTCGAATTCACCTTAAACTGGATTCTACCTTCTGGATTCGAGTATCTGCATTTGTAAATCATATTCATAAAGTGGAATACATCTTTGTTGTGCTTTTGAAGATATATAAAAAAACATAGAATGATTTATAAAGATTCATATAAGAATACAAAATGGATTCGAATTTAGTTGCCATGGTAAACGTGAATGCTTATTGTCCCAAAATTTGAAAAAAGCGGCAAAACATCCACTCCCACGTCGGCTACCCGAAACCAGTGTTTGCGAGATGGAAATTACTGTCTACCCCTTACACGGACAACCCAGCGGCCCGATTTCCACTGCTCTTAATAGGGGTAGGTTAGTAACTTCAGTCAGACGTGACACGACTGTCTCTCACCCCATTCAGACACGGTGGGCGCCAAACGTGGGCGGCAAAACATATTTGATTCAAGGTCGTCCGAAAGACCTGTGTCCCTCCCTCCATTTCCCCATTCATACACGGTGGGCGGCAAAACAAACTCTCCTCAGCCGAAATTGATGTAGTTAAATATTATAAATAGGGGTAGGTTTGTAATTTCACTCATACGTGACACAACCGCCCTACCTGTCAGCCCCGTTCATACACCGTGGGCACCAACCGTGGGAGCCAAAAACCCTCTCCTCGCCCGAAATCGCTCTCGGCAAATATTGGGGAGATGCGAGTTTACCGTCCTATCCCCAACCAACGAGACGTCAAAATTTTAAACAGGGGCTAACTTCGTAACTTTCCCATATTTCAAACAAGCGCGTTCCAAACACATGGTTCCGCGTACCTCTCCCTCCATTTTCCCATTCATACATCGTCGGCGCCAGAACACCATCCCCACACCAGCCTCCTCCGCCCGCCACCCCATCCATCGCCGCCGTCCTCCACCATGCCGGAGCGCCTACCAAGACCGTGTCGTCCACTGCTAGAGACGGTCGTTTCTCATCCACGGTGACAGACCAGGAGCCTTGCATCGCGTCCTCTCGCTTCATCGGCGCCGTTGTCCACCTTGCCGGGGCCGCTCCGACGACCTTCTCATCCACCGCAACGGGACTTATCCCCCGATGCCCCCGTCTACCATCGCAGATCTGCTTCCACGCCACCGACAGCCATCACACCCCCGATGCCTACACAGCGCCACAAGAGAGGTGGTACTACTTCATATCTGCTTAACTTTTTGATCTCAACCAGAAAATAGATCGTAACTTGGTTACTGTACTTTCTTTTCAGCTCTTAGAATCTTAGTTCTTAGATTTAAGCAAAGAATGGTTGCTAAGTAGCCTTTCTGCGGTTTGCAGCTTCAAATGTGCCATGGCACAGTCATAATAGGGTTCAATTGATCATGCTTAGGTTTTCCCCCTTTTATGATCACTATACGATCAACCTACGTGCTTCTTGTCATAATAGCACAGCTCAACCCACCAAGCTAAACAACCTTAGTTGTTCAAATACGAATCTGATATGATGCTGATATTATTAAAACAGAGTCATTTAATTGGTCAGCTAAATGTTCCTAATTTAGTTTTGAAATGCTTGTACGCCGCTGGGGCGGATCTACAGGGTGGCCACGGTGGGCCGCGGCCCACCCTGGGATTTTGGGTCGGCCCATACCCCGATTCCCCCCTCTGTTCTGCTACGCTTTCGATCTCTACTCGCCCCCAGCCGCCTGCCTCGTCGGCAACTTGCCGTCCCCGGACGGCATGACTTTAGGAGGAGACGCCGGACTAACAGGAGGTTAGGAGCCGCTCGCCCAACAGCGTCACCGCTGCCCGGGCGCGCTGCCATGCCTACCTTCCCAGTCCGTTAAGGGCTCGAGCGTGCAGCACCCACTCAGCCAACCCAATTTATCCTGAGATACGTCATCAACACTCAGCAGCCACTCCCCATCACCCATTTTCTAATTGATTCATTACTCATTAGGCGGGACTGTCATTAGGGTTTGTTGTGTACTGAGTGCTACCTACACTTAATGGTTCAGATATTTCAGTAATCTTTAGTACCTGTAAAGTTAACAGGGTTTCAAAATTCCGGGCCTAGGAACAGACACTAGTCATGTTGGATTGTTGGTCATAGTGACATTGACCCAGATTACTACTGCAGGCCAGGTTTGTTGACAATTTTACTTGTCTTTCTTACTCAATCGATATGATATCCAATTATTCACTTCGATTAGTTGCAAACAATAAGTGCTAGACCAACTTCTTGATTCAGATTTTGGATGGTCTCTTACTACAGTTACGATTCTGCATACTTGTCCTAGTAAGCTCACAAGTAATGATTGATTCACTACCTCTATGCTTGCCTTGTCATATTTGTTATCAATATTTTTTTAGGATGGACCACCCTGTTCAAAATACTGGAACCGCAGACATGAGTGAATAGTATTTCTCTGTGTGATCTCTTCCATCATGTGTGGGCAATGAAGACTGCATTGTATAGAAAGAAAAGTGTCATATCCACCTTTTACATAGACTACGATCTTTTACATGGAATACAATCTGCCTACTTGCTTTGTGTCGCACTACCAGCACTCCACCCTTGAAGCTAAACATTATGACACTCATAATTCCTAAGTTTATTTGTTCAGATACGAATTTGATATGATTCTAATGTTCCTACTTCAGTTTTGAAATGTGTGTCTGCCCCTTATAGAGACATAAGAGGTTTGTATTTCTGTGTGGTCTGGTCAGCACGGTTGGGGGGTGAACTTTGTATACGCAGGGGTTTGTAGGGAGACAGTATTGAGTAGAATCTGCAATGCATTCCATAGATAATCTGACTACTTTTTATGTTTTCATGAATATCAGATACTGAACAGCATCATAATGATTATGAGCTTGCGCGCATGAAAAGAATAAAGCATAACAATGCCATGGCTGTCAAACTTGGCATTAAGGGACTGAGATCCAGTCTGGATGCAATGCAATGCACACGCTCTCCACCTACAGATTCGTGTTCAGAATATGATCCTAACAATGATTCTGAGCTAGAGGGATACCTCAGTCAATGTAGCTCCCTAGTCGAGGAGTCAGGGGCAGATGCCCTATCTTATTCACCCATCAAGGTGTTTGCTCTAACTTTGCAAGGTTATATTGGTCGCACATATCTTGCAAATGATGCTTTTCATTGCTTCTACTTTGTTGCACTGCCATTTGCTTAGTTTACACATCATCTATGTGAATACGCCCTGCCTATCCATTTTTAGCACATATTCCATCTGTCATGATACCATATTTCTCCATTCAAATGTTGTTCTTGTGTATCAGATGTTCAAAAGGAACAGGGTGATTGCTGATCGCGAAGGAGCATGAACAAAGTATTTGGAAAAGGTAGTGACACCTGATAAATCACATAGCCCATTAGGTGTAGTGGCAATATCACCAGACCCACAAAACACAGCCCCAACTCTAGCAGACTCTAGCCCTACAACACTGGCCATCTCTGATGCCCCAACTCAGCAGACCCCAAATGCAGCAAACAGTATGATAATGCCAGTTTACATAGCACCAGCTCTACAACGCAAAACCCCCATTCCAGCAAAGAGTACACCAAATCCAGTTGCCAAATCCCTTTTCGAACAAGAGAGAGCCTCAATTGCAGCAAATAGGACCCCTGTTCCATTTCTTCCCAGTTTAGAAGACCAAGCTTATATTGTTGTCAGGAACTTTGTGCGCATCTTTCCTTCATGGAAAGATTATACCACAGACAAAGAACAATTTCCAATCTTCCTCCGCAACTTACATGTAAGTAATGTACTAATGTTATTCATGGTAATTACTAATTAGTGCCTATGTTACTGCTGACAGAAGACTAAAGATTTCATTCTTTTAAATAGGCGAGGACCAAACTGGATAGTCAAGACAAGCAAGGCTTGGTTGCGCTTTTCAAGCACACGGTGATGAAGTATCGTTGCTACCTGAGGCAAGCGCACTTCGATGGCAAGCCTCTGAACGAAATTTCTGTAAAGTCTCTGGTGCTACATTTAGTAGACAGTGACTGGAATAATCTTGTTACACATTGGTCTCGTCTGCAGCGTAAGGTACTGTCTACGATATCACATCACAGTTTGAACTACATTTCTGTATGTGCCTTACTGTCTCACTTGTACAAAAACTGTTTGCAGAAGAATATTCATTCTCAAGGAACCACAGAATCTCGCAACTATACTGCACACTACATTGCTCTTGTGCATACCTCTTGCCCTATATCACCATACTTACTTTCATAGCTGGTTGATTATGCAGCATCACTGCACATGTTAGCCTCCTTATCCTCCATTTGGTGGACATTATAAGATCCGTATCGACTCTTACATAAATTTAGAATCAACCCAATGCTCTTGAAGAGGTTTAGGTCCGCACTCCTCTTGTCAGGACCGAACGTCTTGTATCACTGTACTTACGTTAACAGCTACTCCCTTCGTCCCATAATATAAGATCGTTCTGTACAGTACACCAGTGTACAAAACACTCTTATATTATGGGAAGGAGGGATTGGTTCATTGTGTAGCATTACTTTGCATCTTATCTCCCTCACCCACCATTTACTAAAAAATATCAGATCTATATTTAATCTTACCAAAAAGTTGAATACACAGACAATGCCAGTGCAGAAGTGTAGCCCATTGCTCTTGTCAGTACATTTTGTCCTGTAACGCTTGTACTTGCATGGATAGGTAGTTGATTATGTAGCATCAATCTGCATCTTATCTTCATTGTCCTCTATCCCTTCCAGTATTATCATATCTATAATCACTCTCTACAAAATGTAGATTACAGGCAATGCTTATGAAGAAGACTCTGTGCTGAAATTGTTGAGTTATCCTTCCCTTGACATGGAGAAGGGCATTATAGAGCCGGTGTTAACTGTTAATGTAAGTCACTCTTTCTAAAGCCTTTATCCTCAACTACTGTTTAATTTGCTCATACTCCCCATCGTCAACTGCTGTTTAGTTTGCTGTCTCTATCAAAATGCATGTTCGCAACAACTGTAAGTTCCAAGTTTTAGTTGTAAAACCAAATTCCTTATTCATACCATACACATTACTCAATACAGATCCAATGATTTTCTTTAGCCGTGCATGTGTGCTTGTTTTTGGTGATCTATAATCCAGTGTGTGGTGAAGCAGCCCACATTTATACCTTGTCATTTCCTGCTTTATCTTACTGATCTGGCTGATGATATGAATAGCATGCCATGCACATTAACCAAAATAGATACAATGATTGTCGTTTGCCCTGCATCTATGCTTGTTTTGTTGATATGGTAATCCAGTAGTGTGGTGAAGCTCCCCGCATTATGAACAATACCAAATTATGCTATTGACATTTTGAAATGTCTCTTTATTTTCTAATTTGAAATTGGATGGAATTGACAGCACAATTACCATCTTTGTTTATATACGTGCAAAACTTGTCATCTCTTTGCTTGTTTCAGGGTGATATGCCTGATGGCATGCACAAGTCTGCTGAAGGCCATGAGACAAACCCAACATATATTGCAGCAAAGAAGGCAAAACATCTTGAAGATAGCGAGACAACCCCAAAATCATGTCTTGATGCAGTGTTCAAGTTACTCGAGACTAGCAGTCACACAAGCTCACAGAATTCGATGACTGAATCAGTTCGACTTCTTCAGTCTCAACTTCAAGCAGAAAGGCGTTCGGCAACTCAACTTCGACTTGAAGTCCAATCTCTAAGGAGGATCGCGGAGAACTCCAATGAGAGCCTCATTGCTAAACAACTACAGCTGGAAGATATGACCGACATGCTAGGCCGGTCTCAGCAGCTCCCGTGCAAGGCTAACCTTTCTTGAACTATCTTGGAAGTGGTCTTGGTTCAGTATTATTTTGTTACACTGCAATGGCGCCCAGTTTTTGTAATCTGCTTCTTCGTTGCGCTTTATGATCACTGGTGGCGAACTTTGATGCCCAGTGGATGTAATATACCATAAATCCTTTGTTGTATAGTGTAGGTTTATTCTAAGTTACTAAGCCGTAATTACTTTATTGTATAGGGTAGGTTTGTTCTTATAATTCCTAGTTACCGTATATGTCATCATTCGCTATCTGAAAAAAATGGCGACAATCTGATGTAGGCGACCGGGCCAAAACATTCACCTCTAATGGGCCTGCATGTCAGCGGGTCACAATTGGGCCGGCCCATGACATTTTTGGGCCTGCGCTGATCGGCCATTCCGGCCCTTCATGGACACTGTGCGCCAGGCCCATAACTTACATGGGCCTTCGATTGGCCAAACGTTCAGTTGGGCCTGTAGTGGACCCAACGTTTAGTAGGGCCCATGTAGCATTGGGCCATTAACAGGATGAATAGTTTGCTGGCCTGTTACGGCCTAGAAGACACCATGGGCCTTTACCAGGACGAATTGCATGTTTGGCATCAATTTTCAGTAGTCGTCCTCGGGCCTTTAGCAGGCTGAAATGTACCCCGGGCCATTATTGGCCCAGTTATATGACGGGCCGTTACCAGGCCGAAACATATCTCGGGCCTTGGTTGGCCCACTGATATCATGGGCCTTTAAGATGCCAAAAGCTTAGTAGAGACATCAACGGGCCGAATTATACGACAGGCCATTAACAGGCCCAAAATCAGGTTGGGCTGAACTATGGCCACCGCGATCACGGGCTATTAATGGGCCGGATGTCGCGTCGGACCATATATGGCCCATGGGCATCACGGGCCATTACCAGGCCGAAAGACACACCTGGATGAAATGGGCCCATGTCTACGTCGGGCCTCTAACAGGCCGAAAGCTCACTGGGCCGTAATCGGGCCCAAAGACTGAGCGAAAAGTTAACGGGCCAGACCAGGCGATGGGTCGTCAATGGGCCATATTTAAGCAGGCCGTTAGTGGGCCTTTGACTGGGCCAACCTTTTTAACGTAAATGGGCCACTGTTGGGCCATGCCACGTGTTGACGTATCATAGGCGGCTCTTGTCCATTGGACGATTGACATCTGTCCCAATGTGGAGCTGACACCTGGTTCCTTCGGCCAATGAGAATTTAACACATGGAAAATCGCCATTGGTCACGCCTGTTAACGGGTTATCGGATCCAAAACCGGACCCGATGACTTAACGGTGACCCGTTACGGTGGATGCCACGTGTCGGTCACCCTTGACAAAAAAATCATTAAATGCATGAAAAATAGCAAATGAAGTTAGAAAGGGTTGAAATTTGAGGATGTGGCTTTGAATGGTGCATATTGAATGCACAAAAAGTCTGGAGTTGAAATAAGTTTAAAAAAATGAAATGCCTTTGTAACAGATGGGTTTTCGTCCGAAACCCTCACACTTCGAAAGAGATTGTTCATTTAGTACACGAAATGCATCCAGTTTTTGCCGTAACCCTCTCAACTTTTTAGCACATGCTATGTGGGTGAAATGATGATACCATGCCAACTTTCAACCTTTTGAGAGTTCATTTGTAGTGCTTTTCAATTTCAGGGTCATTTAGCTCCAAAAAATCAGTAAATGCATGAAAAATAGAAAATGAAGTCAGAAAGGGTTGAAAATTGATGGCGTGGCTTCGAATGGTGCATACTGAACACACAAAAAGTCTGGAGTTGAAATAAGTTTAAAAAAATGAAATGCCTTTGTAACAGACGAGTTTTCGTCTGAAACCCTGATACTTCGAAGCCGACGGCCGCATACCTTTCTGACTTGGATAACCTTAGTTGTGACTCTGGCTGGGACGGTGCTAGCAGATGTGTAGTCGACGGTATGATTGGATGGACACCAACCCGGACTAAAGGGGTTCTGAAATTTTCAAACTCTACCCCCCTTGTGGATCGCCTTTTTTAGTTTTGTAGAAAATAAACAAAAATGATAAAATCTTCAAAAAATAAAAGCCTTCGAGATGTAGTTAGGTTTTAGTGTCTAGTTGGTATAGAAATTTTGAAATATGAATTTTGACCTTTTTTGCAAAAAAAAATGTAAAACGGCCATAACTTTTGCATACGACGTCGAAAAAAAAAGTTTAATATATCAAAAAAAAACTAGAGAAAAATTGGGACTCGATTTCACCCGGGTTTACCCGGTGAAATTTTCTCAGATTCTCAAAATTCCAAAAGTAAAAAAAGTTATTTCAAATCAAAAAAAAATTAAAAATTTTAAAAATTAATTTTATTTAAAAATAAGATGTCATATTTGGATTCCTCGCATTTTTCTGATAATAATGGATATATTATTTGTCGAATTTCGATTTACAGATTTAAAGATATTAATTATGTCATATTAAATGAATAAATGGCAAAAAATGAATAAAATAATATTATTACTTATTTTATTTTCATTTAAATTCAATATTATTAGTACTTATTTTGTTTATTTTAATAATTGTTTAGAATTCAAAAAATTAAATCATGTGACATCAAGACCTAAGGGTTAACAGGATTGATAGCTTAAGATTGTCAAGAAAACAACAAGTGCAGACTTGGAAACTAGGGGAGATAGAACCTAAAAGTTAAGCGTGCTGGGGCTGGAGTAGTGAGAGGATGGGTGACCTGCCGGGAAGTTAGACGATTTGGAATGAGTGCTGATTAGAGACTAGAGATTAAATTCTGAAGCAGTGAGGAGGGGTGATTAGAGATTAAATTGTCAAATAATTCAAAATTGTGAAAATCAGAAAAAAATTAAAAACAAATCAAAAAAATTAAAAAAAATTGATTTTTTTTTTTGAAAAAACAAATTCCTTTAGTCCCGGTTGGTGTTACCAACCAGGATGAGCCTTTAGTCCCGGTTGGTAACACCAACCGGGACTAAAGGTCCTCCCTCCCCCGCCCCAGGCAGCGCCACGTGGAGGGCCTTTGGTCCCGGTTCGTAAGCAAACCGGGACTAAAGGCTTTAGGTATTAGTCCCGACCCTTTAGTCCCGGTTCCAGAACCGGGACAAATGGCCCTCTAGAACCGGGACAAATGGCCCTTTTTGTACTAGTGACTTTTCCTTGAACCCGTAAGCCGCCGTAATAGCCACCCATTTACGGATGACGTTTAACAAACCCCAAAGTTCACGAAGCAAGCATGAAGAAACTCAATACTCTCATGGTCTAAGGAATTATGCAAACATTAACTTTCTCTATGTTATTAACCATTAACTTGTGACGAATGTATCTCATAGCATAACATCAATCGGGTCGATTCAACACAAGTGTTCTCCTAACATTGTGCCCTCAAAGTTGCCGGCATAGTCATGCCCATGTCCAGGAAAACAGAACCATCATGCAACTCAACGCCATTGATGTGGACATCACTGATGACGAGAATTTTAATCGGTAGGCCAACTTGCCAATCACATCTCTATGTGATTCTTGTTCATCTTTCGATGGGCGTGTTCTGAGCTCAGGACGATCAAGCCAGAATAACAAGACAACCAAGTGATCTCGCTGCGAGCTCTGACCTCACCCGCCTTACACCCATACAATCGTTCGTACCCATGTAGAAATGGCGCACCACGAAAGGAAAGATGCTGTGACGGTGCTACACTTGGGAGAACACTTACTACTTGATATTTTAAGTGAGAGATCACCCTAATAAAAGCGATTACCGCGCAATCAAAAGGGTGCATCATAAGGGATAAACATCTCAGGCAATTCATAATAGCATGATATGGTATAGCCCTTTCTGACGGAGAAGTCTTTAATTTCTACGTCTTCGGCATTCGCGTCGGTGTTCACCTTTGCGAAGTTTTCCACCACCTTGTCGATGCACCAGATAATATTGCTATCTCTATAGCTAATAAAATAAGTGCATTACTTCAGGTTGACATGCAGGTCATTAAAGTGACAATCATATGGCTCCAGCCATCATGCCGAATCATGACACGCAGGTCATGTTAGTAAATTTACATCATATAGTCATCTCATACATAATCAAATTAATATGAGCAATGCTATACCACATCACATGCACATCCTGCAAAACCAAGTTAGACGCCTCTAATCGGTTTATGCAAAATTTTATTTTACGTGGCTTCTAAGGTTTCGAAACAAATCGAAGCTACCAATGTCCATCATCAAGTATGATTATTCAAGTCGCTAGATTAACTTTGTGGGGCGTATGAAACATGATATAATAAAATCTCAAGCCCCATACTTAACTTTGTCATACGCATGACCCCCGTGCAGATCATATCTGCATTGCCCTTTCGTCTGCGAAACTTCATCTTTATTTTAACTATGGTGGAATTCAAAGAACTGTTAGCACTTCGTTGATCAATCAGGATCGCGGATTGCCAGAACTTTGAAACTCCACCATACCGTTATCAAGATCAGAAATATGCAAATTCAAGGGAAGCAACAAGAACATTGGGTAATAGATTTCATCTGCTACCCGCATAAATAATTTTCAGCAATAGATCTCATCTACTACAAAATTATATTATGCAACACCCATACATCTCTATGTATTCTATATCGTAACCTGCATCTACGCATAGCACGGCTCATGATGCCACTGTAGGGGAACACAGCAGAAAACAAAAAAATTCCGACCTACGCACCAGCCCACGACCACTATGAAGACTGTATACAAGGTTTCGATCCGATCATTACCGACTCGTAGCACAGCAGAAGTAGAGTCGATGTAGATCATCGGTGCAGATCCCCGCAGCTAGGATTTACAACCTCCCAACCACGAGGATGTTCTCCCTTGTCTGCTCGTCGGACAGCCCTTCGGGAGGCGGTCGGACAGTCCCTCGGACGGTGTCACGGACAGCCCTTCGGGAGGACCCTCAAAACTCGGACGGTCACTCGGACAGCCCTTCAGGAGGCACTCTCGAACAGCCCCTCGGGCAAAAATATCGAACCTACGACCTCCCTACGGGGTTGCACACATACGGTGTCATCTATCCGGCATGGCTTCGCCGTCCAGAACTAGTTCCCACCGGAACCCAGATAGCCTTTCGGCTCTGCGAAACTATTTCGCGGGGAGGGAGAGAGAAGCCAGATCATGCATGGCACTTGTATGTGAGAACGGAGTGAGTGTGGAGAGCACCTCTCCACCTCTATTTATAGGAAATCCCAAGGGGTAGGGGTGCCACTTGAAATACCAAAATGCCCCAAAATATGTCCTTCACAAGGGCATAAATGAGAAGGCAAGTGGGGCAAGTGGGGCTCCATGGAGGAGCCCCTCTTGGCCGGCCACCCCCCATGTGGACCCCCCCAAAGGGGGTTCCTTAGTCCCCAAGTTCTTCTAGAAGCCTTTTGGGAAAAGCCCTAAAAGGTGGCTTTCCATAAAGTAGCCCAAAAAGCACTTACACTATTCACGGAAACATTTTTCCACAACCATTAAATCCGAAAATATTTCTGTGGGTCTTAGAACATTTCCAGTACCCACTAAAATGATTTTGGACGCGTTCCAAAACAATTCCGGATTAGTGATTTTCATCTGTGAAAAGCAACCAAACCGGTTCCGGCAGCTCCGGAACATTTCCGGTTTTTATCCCAGAAAAATCCCAGAAGTTTCCAGAACAATTCTGGCACCCTCCAAGAATTTCCAGGCGTGTGCCGAAACCAATTTGACTTAATAGTATACTCCGAACCAACTTTTCGGTTTTACCGAAACTATTCCAGTGTTCTCTCTCCGGAACTTTTCCGTTGTCTCCGAAACTTTTCCAATGACTTTCTCTCAGACTCCCTGCCTAGTATTCAGCAGATAGATGACCCTCAAGCATGTGACCCTATAGGTTCGGTGAAGTATAGACATGACCAGATCACTTTCCGATAAATGATCAACATCGGAGCCGTGGACAACCATATTGACCCCTATACCCACACGAATAAATATTCGAGTGAACCTCCAGTTGCCATGTGCTATTCCTGTTGCTTCGCGATATGTTAAAAATACTCGAGGTGAGATTTATTGGCATCCCCGTGGATCAACACTTGTCCACAATGCCAGTTACCTCGTTACCGGTTTTGTTCTCTTTTCTCGTTCCCGTGTTCTGGCATCCCTGTGATCAAATCACTTTGTGTCTGGCCAGACGATGATGGATACCGTAACACCGAGAGGGCCCAGAGATATCTCTCCATTGTCGGATGAGCAAATCCCAATCTTGAGCTATCAAGTCCCTTGACATACTTTTCCATGAACCGGTAAGCCGCCGTAATAGCCACCCATTTACGGATGACGTTTAACAAACCCCAAAGTTCATGAAGCAAGCATGAAGAAACTCGATACTCTCATGGTCTAAGGAATTATGCAAACATTAACTTTCTCTGGGTTATTAACCATTAACTTGTGACGAATGTATCTCATAGCATAACATCAATCGGGTCGATTCAACACATGTGTTCTCCTAACATTGTGCCCTCAAAATTGCCGGCATAGTCATGCCCATGACTAGGAAAACAAAACCATCATGCAACACTTGAGCTAGTCTTAGAGGCCAGACTAGGAATACATTTTACCGTTCATTATTCCACATGTGCATATGAGTCTTCCTCCGAGCCTCGTGGTTATTGTAGACTCGAGAACCATAGCAGTTATATCATGGAACATAAACATAATTATGAATATGGAGAAAAACGGTATTGTCGAAGAAAGTGGACACGCCCTCCAGGAGTTGGCCTCGGATGCCCCAACTGCGCTCTGGTATTCGGTCCGGATCTCTGCCATGGTGCCCCTAGTGAGGATGTCTTCTCCGCCCCCCCCCCCCCCCCGCCGCCGCCCTAACCTCCGTCGCCACCGCCGGAGGGTGGAGACCTGGCTGGCAGCGCTGGAGGTGCTCGGCCTGGTCAGGGCAATGGGCGCGGTGGTCTTGATCCCAGGGCTGGTGGGAGCGTGGCGGAGGACTCCTCGTCTGCCTCGGCGCCATCGTCGCGCCGCCAGCCGAGGCCGCTGGCGGATTCCGCGCCACCGGTTTTTGAATTCGCCCCCCTCCCCCCCCCCCCCACAGGTTGGTTCCCACGCATCCAGCTGTGCGGGTGCTTTTCGGCGTCAGCAATCCCTGCCAGGCTCAGGGGAACAGGATGAGGTTCAGTTAGCTCAGGTGGGGCAAGGAGAACTTTTGACCAACGGTGGACCAGATTCATCTGCGCTGAGCCGTTTCGAGCCGCGGCACTCTTCGGCGTCCTTCTCATCAAGGGGTGTGGGTGGCACACAGCAGGCAACAGGTGGATCCCCACAGTCAATCTCGCTTCCACGATGGAAGGATCAGGTGGTCTGCCCGCCTCTTCCCATTGGCCGCTTGGCCTCGGATCCGCTGATACGCGCCCAAGACTGTAGTAGCCTGTCGGCTACTGTTCAAGTGGGGTCCATGGAAATTCTGGTGCGCAAGGGCGCGGGCCCAAGAGAGGAGCAGAGGTGCCCTCCAGTGGGGATTGGTGCAGTAGGGCCAGACGATCTCCTGGCTGGGGATGGCGCGAGGCCCGACGAGGATTTGCTGGTGGAGGATACAAGGCATGAGGACCCCACGCTTTTGTCGCCTGGTGGTGCAGTTCTGGACTCGGTCCGGTCGGACTACAGTAGTGGGTTTGGCACTACCCCCGACCTGGTGGGCCCGTTGGACAGTACGGATGGTGACCCGCCCATGCACGTAGGGGAGATGTTTGTGGTTAGCCTTTCGGGCGAAGCTGCACCCGTAGGCGACCCGCAGCAACTATCGCAACCTGGTGGGGCCATGCTAGGGGATTTTTGCTCGCAAGTCATGCGCCCGATCTCGCCGGTTCTGCATGGCCCTATGACGCGCACGCCTCCGGCCCAGAAAAGGCGCCCACGCCAATGGAGAGCACCCACCTCCAACCCCCGTAGAAGCGTCCGTCTGGTGGCAGGAAAGGGATCCAAGGCATCGAAGCAGCAGTCGGTCATCATGAGGAAACTGTGCCTTGCCAACGAAGGGGAGATGATTAGTGACTAGGCCCTAGACATGTACGTGAAGCTGTTCAAAAAACCACTCTCCGACGCACACATCTTAACGATTTTGTCTCTCTTCGGGTGGGAGTCCTCGGTCCTCCCCCTTCTGGAGGTGCCGAGCATGGAAGAGCCAGGACACTAGCTCCTGCCGTCCAGGTGGACACGTAGGCGTTTGCAATGGCAGTGCAACCCCTAAAGCTTCTTGTGTGGAACGTCCGCGGGCTCAACTCCCCTGCTCGTCGTAGCTCGATCTTTCAAGTTGTGGCAGCAGCAAGTCCTAGCATTGTGTGTTTCCAAGAAACTAAGATGGAGAGCATCTCCATTGACATTGTGCGACAATGCCTCGGGAATAAATTTGAAAATTTCTATTACTTGCCGGCATTGGGCACTCGAGGCGGTATTCTCTTAGCTTGGGATGCGGTGGTGGTGCAACTCTCGAACGCGCACACCACAACAAACACCATATCGGCTGTCGTTAAACCGGTGGAGGGACCGGAATGGTGGATCACCGGGGTCAACGGACCCCAGCTAGACGCGGAGAAAATTGAGTTCCTTCGAGAACTAGTGGATGTCCGTGAGCTCATGGCGGGACAATGGGCAGTAGTGGGAGATTTCAATCTCCTTGTCAATCCCGAAGACAAAAGCAACACGGCGATAAACCGGAGAATGATGGCTCGCTTTCGTCATAAGCTAAATCAGCTGGAGCTAAAAGAGGTACATCTTAATGGCCGTCGATTCACTTGGTCCAACGAGAGACAAAGGCCAACGCTTGAAAAGATCGACCACGTGTTCTGCACCAACACTTGGGAGGACTGTCATCCGTCCAGTTTCTTGGCAGCCATGGGGACAGCAGTATCGGATCATTGCCCCCTACTCTTGGACCTGGATGCGGATTTTTGCTTTGGCAAACGCTTCAGGTTTGAATCATTCTGGACGAAGGTGGAGGGCTTCTTTGAAGCTGTTTCGGAGGCATGGAATTTGGTCCCATCAGGTGGAAGTCCATATGTTGTGCTGGATAATAAGTTGAGGGCTACGGCCAAAAAACTTCAAAGTTGGAGCGACAGGTGGATTGGAAACATCAAGATGCAAATATCGGTTGCCTTGGAGATTATTCACAGACTGGATATTGCGATGGAAGATAGGGCTTTGTCGCCCGAGGAGGATGGCCTGAGGAAGACTCTGAAGCGGAAACTTCTCGGACTCTGCTCTCTGGAGAGGTCCATAGCTAGACAGCGATCTAGGCTGCTCTACTTGCGCGAGGGGGACGCCAACACTTCCTTCTTCCAGCAACATGTAAGACACCGGAGTAGGAAGAACGTCATGCTTGCACTGAGACATAATGTGCAGCTGGTAACGGGCCATGAGCACATTTCGGAGGTGGTGGATGACTTCTATGAAGACCTTTTTGGCCATGCGATTGAGCGGACACACTCTCTGGATCTTGAGATGCTAGGGATTGCGAGCACCAACCTTGACCACCTGGACAGGCCATTCACGGAGGAAGAAGTGGAGAAAGTGGTAAAAGCAATGCCCCTTGACAAGGCTCCGGGCCCGGACGGCTTCACCGGACGGTTTTTCGCTTCATGTTGGCACATTATCAAAGGTGATCTCATGATGGCTTTGGATGCTTTCTATCGTGGAGATATGCGAGGCTTGCACGTGATCAACAAGGTGATGGTGACTTTGTTGCCCAAGAGGGATGGGGCAATCGAGCTCAAAGATTTCAGGCCTGTGAGCCTTGTGCATGGTGCTATCAAAAATTTTGACAAGGTTCTCTCTGTGAGGCTAGCGGATGACCTTCCGAGGATAGTGGGTATGCACCAAAGCGCTTTTGTGAGAGGAAGATTATGGCATGATAATTTCATGCTTGTCCAAGGCACGGCTCGTAGGCTGCATACCATCAAGGAGCCATCGATCATGCTCAAGCTCGACATCACAAAAGCATTTGACTCGGTTCAGTGGCCGTTTCTGTTAGAAGTTCTGAGGAGGATGGGTTTTGGCGAGAAGTGGATCTCGTGGATTTGCGGACTCTTGGGAACTACCTCCATGAAGATACTTGTCAATGGAGTGCCGGGAAGGACCATCTTTAACTGCAAAGGGCTGAGGCAAGGTGATCCGGTATCACCAATGCTCTTTATCTTGGCTATGGAGCCACTAAAAAAACTGTTCGACATGGCGACGGCAAGAGGACTCCTATCTCCACTCGCGAGGAGGGGATTGAAGCATAGAGTGTCCATGTTTGTGGACAACATGATGATTTTCATGAAGCCAAAAGACATTGAGCTGCGGACGTGCTCGCGTGTGCTACACATGTTTGGTGAAGCTTCGGGTCTCAAGGTGAACCTACAAAAGAGTGCGACCATTCCTATTCGTTGCTTAGACGTGGATTTGGAGATTCTTGGCAACACACTAGGCTGCCCGATCGGATCTTTTCCATGCAAGTACCTGGGGTTGCCACTCACAATAAGGAAGCAGTCCACAGCTCAGCTTCAGGGCCTAGTAGATCAGTTGGCAGCCCAGCTCCCAGCTTGGCGGGTCGCCTCTATGCCCAAGAGCGGTCGCCTCCTCCTGGTCCAGTCAGTTTTATGTGCGATCCCGATTCATGCTATGATGGCCCTGGACATCCCGTCCAAGACGATTGTGGCAATGACAAAAATCTGCAGAGGTTTCTTGTGGAGTGGCAAGGCGCAAGCTAATGGTGGAAATTGTGCAGTGGCGTGGGAGACAGTCTGTTCTCCTAAGTGGGCAGGAGGCCTTGGCATTCCAAACCTCGGTTGGCTGAATTGTGCAATGCAGGCACGATGGCCATGGCTACAACGAACTGACCCAACGAGATCATGGTGCGAGTTCCAATTGAAGGTACCAAAGGAATCCATGGCCATGTTTAGAGCGGCAGCAAGAACCATACTTGGGGATGGGAGATCTTCCCTCTTTTGGGAGGACCGGTGGCTGGATGGATTTAGAATCCAGGAGATTGCACCAATGATTTATGACGAGGTGCCGGCAAGGATTAGAAAGGCTTGGACTATGCATGAGGCAGTCTCAGAGGGCGTCTGGGCTCGTGACTTCGGTGTGGAGCTCAGCCACGAGCATCTACTTGAGTTCCTATCGATGTGGGACCGAGTGTCTTCGGTGGATCTTTTGGAGGGGGTTGTGGACAAACTAGCGTGGTCATGGGAGAAGAATGGCCAATTCTCGACGAGATCTGCATACGCCACGAAATTCTGGGGCCGGGAGGTCTCTCCAACGGCAAACTTCACTTGGAAGTCAAGGGCCCCCCTTCAATGCAGGTTATTCAACTGGTTGGCAATCAAGAATAGGTGCTGGACATCTGACCATTTGGCTAGAAGAGGGCTGCCACATCAAGACAGATATCCGTTGTGCGACCAACAGGAGGAAACAATTAACCACATCCTGCTTACGTGTGTGTATGCATGGCAGTTTTGGGCGGCTTTGGCTATGGCTTTCGAGGCACCGGACTGGATACCCACTGATGGAGACACGCTTGCTGGGTGGTGCACAAGTAGAGCAGGTGGACAGCGGCCAGTGAAGGACACCAGGACGATCATTACCCTGGGACTGTGGACTTTGTGGAAGCACCGGAACGCAGTTGTGTTTGATGGAGTGACTCCCTCCTTACGACTTGCTATGACTACATTCGAGAAGGAGAGCAGGAGCTGGTCTCAGGCAGGTCTGATCAAGGGTGACCTCGCTGAGTCCTGGGGCAGTCTTGCTAGGTGGGGTATTGGGAGGAGTAGCTAGATCTCCAACCGCCTGTGGTGGAGTAGTGTTTGCATGTACTCAATATTGTAACGCTACTAAGTGGATGGGGCTCTTTACCCCCTTTCCCTCTCTTTAATAGATGATACGCACACTCGTGCGTATTCCAGAAAATATGGAGATAAACAATAACATTTATTATTGCCTCTAGGGCATATCTCCTATAGACTCCCACTTGCACTAGAGTCAATAATCTAGTCAATGCTAATGCACTTTACACCTATCGCATACCGGTGTAAAAATGCTTCGCTTGTGGTATAGCCTGATGTCCAACGGATCTGACAACTTCAGTTCCGTGTGTATCTTTGCATCTCCTCGCGTTTTCACGCTTTCACAAAATTCATATTTTGTGTGGACTTGGCTTTGTATATATGTGAATCACAGGTCAAACCTTGATTCCTCAGACTGAGCTATGGAGCAACTATCTACAATAGTGTCCCATTGACCAAAGCCTTCTTGGAACCATACTAAGTTCATGAATGAACTATATGATTCAACATCTTCTTAGCCGCTTCCAAAGCGTCAACATACTTAGCCTTTGTTATAGAAATCGCCACAGTAACTTGTTTGGAACAATTTCCAACTACCGTGCCACCATATCGTGTATTACACAAAACCCTTAACTTAAATCGAAAATCGCATGGAGCATTGATGAAGACTGTATCGATGTAATTACTTACAACAAGCACTTCATAATCTCTGCTTGCAAGAAAACATGTCATCAGTGCTACTTTAGTACTTAATGACATTTTCCACTGTTGTCCCATGATCAGTACTTTGATCACTTTGGTATCTATACTTGCAACAACTTGGGAGTATCGAACATATCTGGTTGTTTTACATACCATGGAATATATGATTAATCCAAACACAAGAGTGTGTGGGATCTCCATCATGTATTTTGCTCATCAGTGTTTTGGGACACCGAGTCTTGCAAAACTCTTTCCATGTGACTTCGGCAAGAATCACTCCTTGGCATTCTTATGCTAAACTGTTTTAGCATCTTGTCAATATGTATTTTTGGCTTAGCCTATTAGGCAATTCTATCTCATAGATAAATATGCCTAATATCAAGGCTATTTAGCCCAAGCACTTCATCGAAAAACTATTTTCAATGAAGTCCTAATTCGTGTCAAGAAATTTATAGTATTTTCAATCAACAATGTGTCAAGCACCCAAAGTTTTTAGAAATATTATTATGCTCCCACTTACTTTCTTGTAACCACAAGTATCTTCGTTATCCATTGATGAAATCAAATTCTTTTGACTATTTCATCAAAACAAAGATTCCAACTCCATTTTGCTCTCTTCTGTCCATTGTTGGAACTCTGAAGTTTGCATACTTACTAGCATCCTCTGGATTGACAAAATACTTCGGACTGTATCACATGCAAGTCCTAGGTTGCATTTCCATCACATGGAAATCCTTTTGGCATCCATGTATCATATCTCAAGATTGAAATATGTATTAATTGCTAGTTTAACCCGATCTGACTTTAAGCATCGCTACGGTGAGACAATCTCATCGTAGTCAACTCCTTGAATTTGTTATTGCAACAAGTCGAGCTTTATGGATAAAACATTTTATCCACATCAGTTTATAGTTCCATTAATGTTCGTTAGACTCTAAGTCTTCCGAAGGGTTTATCAAGATATAATCTTGAATCATTTATATGGAAACTATCTCGGATTATATTGGCATTTAGCCAATTCCGGAGTCAGGGCCCATCAACGCTTCCTTGTTTATCATAGGTATACTGTTGTCTATAAACAATATCTTGCTTGCGCACCTGAGAGGTTTGCACGAGTTTTGCCTACGTTGTTCAGTTGCAAGTTCGACCGAAGTCCATACATCTCATGTAGAGGCTTCCGTATCAGTCGCAGTAGGAAACTCTGGAATTACTTCCAAGGTTTCTTTCCTTTGATCTGATGACGAATATACTGTTATCTTGTCGAGTCGCACTATCCTCCCACTCACCTTTTTGCAAGCACCATTTTCTTCAAAAGCATACCGTTCTTTGTGGCAAAACCTTTTGCCTCGGTACAGTGGTGGGAGAATACCCAATAACTTGGGATAACCTACAAAGTAGCACTTGTCTGATTTGGAATAGGTTTGTAAATATTTTACACAAGCCCCATATTCCAAATGTTAAGAAAAGACATAACATGGTTGGGTGTACCATACCATGGAGTCATTTCAACAGATCTGATGGCGCTCTTTTTAGTGTAAAAGCCACAGTCTCTAAAGCATTACTTTTAAACATGATAATGGCAAATTGATTTATGTCATCTTTGATCTTACCATGTCATAAATGGTTTGATTACATCTTCACGGATATTCCACTCACAATGGTGCTCCGTGAGGTGTAAGTTATGAAACTCTTTTCACAACTCATCAGACATTCACTAAACTTGTAACTCAAATATTCCTTTCGGCAATCTAGTTTGCAGAAACATAATTTTCTTGTTACAATAATTTCTACTTCATTTTTTAAAACCTTATGAATGATTTCAAAAGATCCAGACTTACGTCTCATCAAGTAAATATACATATATCTACTTGAGTCATTTCTGAAGATAGATAAATCCACTGCTAGCAACAACATTTATCGGACTACATACATCAAAATGTATGATCACCAATAAGTTCGTTGCTCGTTCCTTATGGCCTGTGAACGGTATTTCAGTCACTTCACTTTTCGGAGGAAAGTTGTAAGTGTCAGATGATTCATAATCAAACGACTTCAAAATCCATCATTATGGAATTTCTCCTTGTGGGTTTCTCCAATGTGACCAAATGCAGTGCCACACATGTGTGGTATTCTCTTACTCTTGCGACATTTAGCATCAGTGTTATGGATGTATCGTATTACCATCAATATTCATAACATACATCCCATTCATGATGGAAGTATGGCCCTTATGTTATTCATAACACTGAACAACAATTGTTCTTTTATGAACAACCCTTTTGCAACAAACATTATGCAATGGGCTAGAGTGTGTAAAACTCTAAAATGAATTATGAAAGTAAATACGGAGGTAATATATTATTGTCAATATTCATAACATACATCCCATCCATGATGGAAGCATGACCCTTATGTTATTCATAACACCGAACATCAAAAGTTCTTTTATGAACAACCTTCTTGCAAGATACTTTATGCAATGGGCTAGAGTGTATAAAAACTCTAAAATGAATTATGAAAATAAATACATAGGTAATGTACCGAGTATAGCAACTTTTACTATGTTCCTAGCGCATATCTAAACCTCACTCCGGCAAGTCTTTTAGGCCGTAGTAGTTCTTGCATCGAGTCACAGCAGAATGTAATTGAGCGGGTATCTTTGTGATCAACTCACAATACCCAGGAATTAGTGATAACAATTTAATCACAATTCCCAAGAACATTTATTTGTCAAATGCATAGTAAACACTTTTACTAATAGTTTGCAAACAAACATTTATTTGGATATCTCATATCTTTTAGCCTTTGTTTGTATCTGAAATTAATTTTTAGTTCCATGAGTATCACATAGCTATCCCAAACTTTTGAAGTTCAGGTCTCATGGAAGCAAACATATTGCACTTGACCGTTATGGAATTCTAGCTTTTGAATCGAAGGACAAGAATCACATCATCCATAGCATTAGCGGGAGGATACCGAAAGCATGCGATGGGACAAAATCCTTCTCGGCACTCTTGAGGACAATCCTCATATTACGTTACCAATCGTAAAGTTTTAACCAGATATATAACAGCTATTCAATTTTAATAGGGAAGGTGGAAACGCGAGCCATTATTCTACAACTATTATGCAAATTTCACTTTAGACAAAGTTCATAATTAATTGCACAGAGAATTAAACAAGTTAATTCTATAGTGCGCTCCCACTCAAATTAATATCTCTCATAATTGATTGTGAGTGATACAAGACCCGCATTTCAACTCAACGCCATTGATGTGGACATCACTGATGACGAGAATTTTAATCGGTAGGCCAACTTGCCAATCACATCTCTATGTGATTCTTGTTCATCTTTCGACGGGCGTGTTCCGAGCTCAGGACGATCAAGCCAGAACGTCAAGACAACCAAGTGATCTCGCTGCGAGGTCTGACCTCACCCGCCTTACACCCGTACAATCGTTCGTACCCATGTAGAAATGGCGCACCACGAAAGGAAAGATGCTGTGACGGTGCTACACTTGGGAGAACTGTGGGATCGAGGAGATAGGTCTAGAGGGGGGCTGAATAGACTCTTAACCAGCCAAAGGTGCAGTTTTTAATTTCTCTTGGAATTTAGGCAGATTTTGGCACAAGTTAAGATCACTCCAATACTTTCTACACATGCATATGTAGAGATCGAGCAGCGGAAATAGTAAAGCATGCAAGAGTACGGAAAGTAAAGGGGTAGAGTATGGAAGATCAAACGCAATGAAGACACAGTGGTTTTTGGCGTGGTTCCGATAGGTGGTGCTATCGTACGTCCACGTTGATGGAGACTTCAACCCACGAAGGGTAACGGCTGCGCGAGTCCACGGAGGGCTCCACCCACGAAGGGTCCACGAAGAAGCAACCTTGTCTATTCCAGCATGGCTTACATCCACGAAGGACTAGCCTCACTCGGGGTAGATCTTCACGAAGTAGGCGATCTCCTTGCCCTTACAAACTCTTGGTTCAACTCCACATCATGTCGGAGGCTCCCAAGTGACACCTAACCAATCTAGGAGACACCACTCTCCAAAAGGTAATAGACGGTGTGTTGTTGATGAACTCCTTGCTCTTGTGCTTCAAATGATAGTCTTCCCAGCACTCAAATGACTCCTCACATATTTGGCTATGGTGGAAGAAGGATTTGAGTGGAAAGCAACTTGGGAAAGGCTAGAGATCAAGGTTCAAATGGTAGGAATGGAATATCTTGATCTCAACACATGAATAGGTGGTTCTCTCTCAGAAAATGTATGGTGGAAGTGTAGGCACGCTCTGATGGCTCTCCTTACTGAGAAGGATGTGGTGGAGGGGTATATATAGCCTCCACACAAAATCCAACCGTTACACACTTTTGACCCAACTCGGTGGCACCGAAACAATAATCTCGGTAGCACCGAACTGTGTAAAAGATATGAACTTTAGGAATCTCGGTGGGACCGATAGGAACAACTCGGATGGACCGAAGTGCAATGGCTAGGGCAAACCTCATCTCGGTGGCACCGATTGCATCAACTCGGTAGGACCGAAGTGAAGCAATAAGGTAACAGAGAGTTGGCAAGCCATCTCGGTGAGACTGATTTGCAAAACTCGATGAGACCGAAGTAGGTGCAAACAATCACAGAGAGTTGGCAAGGCCATCTCGGTGGGACCGAGATCCATTTCGGTGGATCCGATTTGTTAGGGTTTTGGCAGTGGCTAAGTCTTGGTGAACTCGGTGAGGCCGGATAGAGAATTTCGGTGGGGCCGAGTTGGAATGTGGGTTTTGGACATATTTGGGATTGAGAGAGTGGTTGAGGGTTTAGGAGTACTGTCACTAAGCACTTGAGCAAAAAGACCATTAAGCAACACCTCATCCCCTTTTAATAGTATTGGCTTTCCTATGGACTCAATGTGATCTTGGGTCACTAAACCAAAATTGTAGAGTCTTGATCTTTTGCCAATCCTTGTTCTTAGCATTTTGAGGGGGTTCCACGTCCTCTTGTCCCTGCTACGCCATTGTTGAACTTGTCTGAAATTCACTAGATGAAAGCATTAGTCCAACAACATGTATGTTGGCATAAATTACCAAAACCACCAAGGGACCAAATGTGCTTTCAATCTCCCCCTTTTTTGTAATTGATGACAACATACATCAAAGCTTCAAATACAGATATAGCAGAGGTATGTATGAAAGCTTTGAAGGAAACATGTAACATATATGAGCTCCCCTGAACTCCCTCTGAAGAGGTGCATATAACATGATGATACCATATGGGAGATATACATGCAACATGTATCTTGGCTATATGCATCAGAGCAAACATATATATCATGTAGGGTCCACATGTCCATGATTGTCTCCTTGCAAACATTATATACTAGCAAGAGGTCAATCATGTACATGAGTGTGATGCATATACTTACCTTGAAGTTCTTGATCAAGTACCTAAAGAAATACACTTGAGAAAACAGGGTTAGATAACACAAGATAATTTCTTCAAGAAAAGACACACGATCAACAAGAAACCAAGATTGGGATGACATGTAGAATGGAGTATCACTAGGTGAATACTTCTTTGAAGCAGACATGTCCCCAAAAGAAATAGTTGTCTCCCCTTAAAGAACTTCCTCTCCCCCTGAATCTGACATTGGATATTGGGAGTAGGTAGGGTGAGAAAACTAGAACAACCAAAGAACAAACTGATCATGTTTCTCCCCTCTTAGAAACATGTAGCATTCTCTCCTCTTGTAAGGTGCATCTCTTTTGAAGTGATAAGCTTTGATGTATTCCTCTCTCCCCCTTTGACATCAATTTCCAAGAAGGGACTTCAAGGTTATTGATCAAGTGGGTTTGGTCCTTGAGAAACACATTTAGCCATTGAGTGACTCTAGATGCAAGTAGAGGGTAAGAATCATTGAGTAGAGCTGGAGCAGAAAAACTCGGGAATTATTTGACAGAAAGTTCCTTAGGGCAGCAAAGTCGGTGACACCGAGTTGTATCAATTCGGTGGAACCGAGTTGGATGCAATGGAACATTTTGTCGACTCGGCTCACTAGGCAAAGAAAATCTCACAAAGATTTGCAATGAATTAACTTCGAAACTAGCGAAAAGAAAATAAACACAGAAAGAAGCAAAGCAACATCTAGACGAAGTTTTTTTTTGAACTTCATCTAGACGGGTCGGCGACTAGGTCACCTATGTTAGAGTATATTGACTTAGGAGTCAAGTGAGAACACTTGATCATAGGTCATACTCATCGTTTAAGCTCAAAATGGGGTTGCCATTTTTCGTTAAGCATTTCAATGTATTCACATCTTGTTGAGTTGCTCTAGCTCATGTCTTTGAGTAAAGCTTCTCTAAGTTGTGATAACTTACATTGGGATTTGGTGGTGAAGTCCATCATGTAGTTGAACTTGAAGTGGATGCTCATGAGTTGAAGTTTGGAGCTATCCTATCATGTGTAGTTCATCTTCCTACATGGGTTAGATTTGCAAGGAACAACATGTATATCAAAAATGACAAGAATGAAGCATATCTCAAAATTTTGTCAAAGAATATATTTAGGTTGTCTTGTTCCTTGATCCACCATCCATTGTTGATACTTGGGTTATACAAGATTGCTCAAGATAAGAGTGAGATGCAATCTTGTGACTTGAAGCTTGTCCAAGTACCTACAACAGGTTAGGTACAATACAAGGGAGCAAAATGTCCAAGATGTAAGATGATCATGAAAGATATCATGGGTTAGTCTCATGCCCTTGTATGAACCTCTAGTTCATGTTTGAAGCATCAATGATGTTCAACTCACTTCTCAAGTGACAAAACACTTTCTCATCAAGGGGTTTGGTAAACATGTCCGCCAATTGCTTGTCGGTACGAACATGTTTAAGGTCAATGTCACCTTTCTCAACATGATCTCGAATGAAGTGGTGACGAACCTCAATATGCTTAGTTCGAGAATATTGCACGGGATTGTGCGCAATCTTAATAGCACTCTCATTGTCACATAGTAATGGTACATGTCTCACATGCACACCATAGTCTTTAAGAGTTTGTGTCATCCATAGTAATTGAGCACAACATGATCCCATGGCAATGTATTCCGCTTCGACAGTAGATAGAGAAACGGAATTTTGTTTCTTGGAGGACCAAGACACAAGAGATCTACCAAGAAATTGACATGTACCCGAAGTGGATTTTCTGTCAACCTTGTCTCCAGCATAGTCCTAATCGGAGTAGCCAACAAGATTGAAATAAGATCCTTTGGGATACCATATGCCAAAGTTTGGTGTATGTAACAAGTATCTCACAATTCTTTTCAACGCTTTAAGGTGACACTCTTTTGGTGCCGCTTGGTATCGTGCACACATGCACACACTTAGCATAATGTCGGGACGGGAGGCACATAGATGTAGCAATGAACCAATCATAGATCGATAAACCTTTTGATCAACCGGTTTGCCATCCTTGGTCAAGTCAAGATGTCCACTCGTGGGCATGGGAGTTTTCATACCTTTACTCTCTTGCATGTTGAACTTCTTGAATAAGTCCTTGGTATACTTTGTTTGAGAAACAAAGGTACCATCCCTAGTTTGCTTGATTTGCAAACCAAGAAAGAATTTGAGTTCACACATTATAGACATCTCGAACTTTTCCAACATCAACCTTCCAAACTTTTCACTAAAAGAGGGGATAGTAGATCCAAAGATAATATCATCAACATAAATTTGGCATACAAATAATTCTCCATTAACCCTCTTAGTGAACAAAGTTGAATCAATCTTCCCAATTTCAAAACCTTTTTCAAGAAGAAAATTTGTCAAGCATTTATACCAAGCTCTAGGGGCTTGTTTAAGACCATAAAGAGCTTTACGAAGTTTGTACACATGATTAGGTTTCTTAGGATTCTCAAAGCCAGGAGGTTGTTTAACATACACTTCCTCCTCAATTTCACCATTTAAGAAAGCACTTTTAATATCCATTTGGTAAAGAATGATATCATGGTGATTGGCATAAGCGAGTAAAATGCGAATGGACTCAAGTCTTGCAACGGGGGCATAGGTCTCACCATAGTCCATACCTTCGACTTGTGTGTAACCTTGTGCTACGAGACGAGCCTTGTTGTGTACAACTTGTACATCTTCATCTTGCTTATTCCGAAACACTCATTTGGTTCCAATGACGTTTTGCTCTTCCTTAGGCTTCTCAACCAATGTCCACACTTGGTTCCTCTCAAAGTTGTGTAGCTCTTCGTGCATTGCATTCACCCAATCGGGGTCCTTGAGAGCATCTTCTACCTTCAAGGGTTCAACACTAGAGATAAATGAGTAATGCTCACAAAAGTTAGCTAAACGAGATTTAGAGCGAGTGATTCTCTCGGATTGGATATCTCCAAGTATTTGTTCGATGGGATGATCCTTGTCGATTCTTGCTCTAACTCGAGGTAGCTTTTTCTTGGGTTGTGGTGAGGCTTCCTCATCATCATCATCTTCTTATTCTTCGTTGATGTTGTCATTGTTCGCTTGTGGAGGTGGAGAAGGAGGTTGAGGTGGATCATCTTGTTGCACTTCCTCATTTCCAACGTCTTGACGTGTTCCGCTTGTGGATGCCTCCATATCAACTTGTCGTTCACCTTGATGTGAAGTTGGGGCTTTCACTTGAATAGACGAGGTACTCTCCTTTACTTCCACGGGGCGAATCTTACCAATGGGCAAGTCTTGGATTGCTTCCGATGGTTCTCGATCTCCTACATCAAGTGGCAATTGCTCGACTTGCAAGCCGTTAGTCTCATCAAACTTCACATCTACCGTCTCTTCAACTTTTCGAGTGAAGGTGTTGTAGACACGGTAAGTGTGAGAATTCGATCCATAACCAAGTAGAAAACCTTCATGAGATTTAGGAGCAAATTTTGAACGACGATGCTTCTCAAGAATGTAATATTTTGAGCCAAATACTCGAAAGTATCCAACTTGTGGTTTGTTACCGGTGAGCAGTTCATACGCCGTTTTACCAAGAAGCTTGTGAAGGTAGAGTCGGTTTGTTGCATGACAAGCTGTTTCAAGCGCTTCTGCCCGAAAATGTTTTGGCGTCTTGTATTCATCAAGCATCGTTCTTGCCATCTCAATAAGTGTCCGGTTCTTTATCTCAACAACTCCATTTTGTTGAGGTGTGTACGTAGCCAAGAACTCATGTGAAATACCCTCCTCATCAAGAAAGGTGTCCACATTGGCGTTCTTGAACTCCGTTCCGTTGTCACTTCGAACCTTCTTGATCTTCACGTCAAATTGGTTTTGAGCCTTTCTTGCGAAGTTCTTGAAGATCTTTTGTACCTGCGATTTGTCATCAAGAAAGAACACCCACGTAAATCTGGAAAATCATCAATAATGACCAAACCAAAAGAGTTACCACCAAGACTCTTATAGGTGTTGGGACCAAAAAGATCCATATGAAGTAGCTCGAGTGGTCTCCTCGTGGTCATAATGTTTTTCACGGGATGGCTTTCTCCAACTTGTTTTCCTGCTTGGCAAGCACTACAAAGTCGATCTTTGTCAAATATAACATCTTTCACTCCAAGAATATGATCTCCTTTAACAAGTTTATCAAGGTTACGCATGTCAACATGTCCAAGTCTTCTATGCCATAACCAACCCTTAGAAGATTTAGCAATTAAACAAGTACGAGGTTGAGCTCTCTTAGTGAAATCAACAATGTATAGATCACCTCTACGAATGCCGGTAAAGACAATATTATGATTATCTTGACGAAACACTTGGCAATCTACTTTGGTAAATAGAACATTGAAGCCAAAATCAGCTAGTCTAGATACAGAAAGAAGATTGTAACCAAGAGATTCAACAAGCATAACATTTTGTATGGAGCTATCATTGGATATGGCCACCTTACCAAGGCCAAGTACCTTACCCTTGGAGTTGTCTCCAAAAGTTACATACTTGCATGGGACCGATACGGACAACTCGGATGGACCGAAGTGCAATGGCTTAGGGCAACCCTCATCTCGGTGGCACCGATTGCATCAACTCGGTTGGACCGAAGTGAAGCAATAAGGCAACAGAGAGTTGGCAAGCCATCTCGGTGAGACCGATTTGCAAAACTCGGTGAGACCGAAGTAGGTGCAAACGATCACAGAGAGTTGGCAAGGCCATCCCGGTGGGACCGAGATCCATTTCGGTGGATCCGATTTGTTAGGGTTTCGGCAGTGGCTAAGTCTTGGTGAACTCGGTGAGGCCAGATAGAGAATTTCGGTGGGGCCGAGTTGGAATGTGGGTTTTGGACATATTTGGGATTGAGAGAGTGGTTGAGGGTTTAGGAGTACTGTCACTAAGCACTTGAGCAAAAAGACCATTAAGCAACACCTCATCCCCTTTTAATAGTATTGGCTTTCCTATGGACTCAATGTGATCTTGGATCACTAAACCAAAAATGTAGAGTCTTGATCTTTTGCCAATCCTTGTTCTTAGCATTTTGAGGGGGTTCCACATCCTCTTGTCCCTGCCACGCCATTGTTGAACTTGTCTGAAATTCACTAGATGAAAGCATTAGTCCAACAACATGTATGTTGGCATAAATTACCAAAACCACCAAGGGAGCAAATGTGCTTTCAAGAACACTAACTACTTGATATTTTAAGTGAGATATCACCCTAATAAAAGTGACTACCGCGCAATCAAAAGGGTGCATCATAAGGGATAAACATCTCAGGCAATTCATAATAGCATGATATGGTATAGCCCTTTCTGACGGACAAGTCTTTAATTTCTTCGTCTTCGACATTCGCGTCGGTGTTCACCTTTGCGAAGTTTGCCACCACCTTGTCGATGCACCAGATAATATTGCTATCTCTATAGCTAATAAAATAAGTGCATTACTTCAGGTTGATATGCAGGTCATTAAAGTGACAATCATATGGCTCCAGCCATCATGCCGAATCATGACACGCAGGTCATGTTAGTAAATTTACATCATATAGTCATCTCATACATAATCAAATTAATATGAGCAATGCTATACCACATCACATGCACATCCTGCAAAACCAAGTTAGACGCCTCTAATCGGTTTATGCAAAATTTTCAAATCTACCAACGTCCATCATCAAGTATGATTATTCAAGTCGCTAGATTAACTTTGCGGGGCGTATGAAACAAGAGATAATAAAATCTCGAGCCCCATACTTAACTTCGTCAAACGCATGACCCCCGTGCAGATCATATCTGCATTGCCCTTTCGTCTGCGAAACTTCATCTTTCTTTTAACTGTGGTGTAATTCAAAGAACTGTTAGCACTTCGTTGATCAATCAGGATCGCGGATTGCCAGAACTTTGAAACTCCACCATACCGTTATCAAAATCAGAAATACGCAAATTCAAGGGAAGCAACAAGAACATCGGGTAATAGATTTCATCTGCTACCCGCATAAATAATTTTCAGCAATAGATCTCATCTACTACAAAATTATATTATGCAACACCCATACATCTCTATGTATTCTAGATCGTAACCTGCATCTACGCATAGCACGGCTCATGATGCCACTGTAGGGGAACGCAGTAGAAAACAAAAAAATTCCGACCTACGCACCAGCCCAGGACCACTATGAAGACTGCATACAAGGTTTCGATCCGATCGTTACTGACTCGTAGCGCAGCGGAAGTAGAGTCGATGTAGATCGTCGGTGCAGATCCCCGTAGCTAGGATTTACAACCTCCCAACCGTGAGGATGTTCTCCCTTGTCTGCTCGTCGGACAGCCCTCCGGGAGGCAGTCGGACAGTCCCTCAGACGGTGTCACGGACAGCCCTTCGGGAGGACCCTCAAAACTTGGACGGACACTCGGACAGCCCTTCGGGAGGCACTCTCGAACAGCCCCTCGGGCAAAAAGATCGAACCTACGACCTCTCTATGGGGTTGCACACATACGGTGTCATCTATCCAGCAGGGCTTTGCCGTCCAGAACTAGTTCCCACCGGAACCCAGACAGCCTTTCGGCTCTACGAAACTATTTCGCGGGGAGGGAGAGAGAAGCCAGATCATGCATGGCACTTGTATGTGAGAAAGGAGTGAGTGTGGAGAGCACCTCTCCACCTCTATTTATAGGAAATCCCAAGGGGTAGGGGTGCCACTTGAAATACCAAAATGCCCCCAAAATATGTCCTTCACAAGGGCATAAATGAGAAGGCAAGTGGGGCAAGTGGGGCTCCATGGAGGAGCCCCTCTTGGCCGGCCACCCCCCATGTGGACCCCCCCCCCCCAAAGGGGGTTCCTTAGTCCCCAAGTTCTTCTAGAAGCCTTTTGGGAAAAGCCCTAAAAGGTGGCTTTCCATAAAGTAGCCCAAAAAGCACTTTCACTATTCACGGAAACATTTTTCCACGACCGTTAAATCCAAAAATATTTCTGTGGGTCTTAGAACAATTCCAGTACCCACTAAAATGATTTTGGACGCATTCCGAAACAATTCCGGATTAGTGATTTTCATCTGCGAAAAGCAACCAAACCGGTTCCGGCAGCTCTGTTTCCGGTTTTTATCCCGGAAAAATCCCAGAAGTTTCCAGAACAATTCTGGCACCCTCCAAGAATTTCCAGGTGTGTGCCGAAACCAATTTGACTTAATGGTATACTCTGAAACAACTTTTCGGTTTTACCGAAACTATTCCGGTGTTCTCTCTCCGGAACTTTTCCGTTGTCTCCGAAACTTTTCCGGTGACTTTCTCTCAGACTCCCTGTCTAGTATTCAACAGATAGATGACCCTCAAGCGTGTGACCCTATAGGTTCGGTGAAGTATAGACATGACCGGAACACTTTTCGATAAATGATCCACATCGGAGTCGTGGACACCCATATTGACCCCTATACCCACACGAATAAATATTCGAGTGAACCTCCAGTTGCCGTGTGCTATTCCTGTTGCTTCGCGATATGTTACAAATACCCGAGGTGAGATTTATTGGCATCCCCGTGGATCAACACTTGTCCACAATGCCAGTTACCTCTTTACCAGTTTTGTTCTCTTTTCTTGTTCCCGTGTTCCGACATCCCTGTGATCAAATCACTTTGTGTCTGGCCAGACGATGATGGATTCCGTAACACCGGGAGGGCCCAGGGATATCTCTCCATCGTCGGAGGATCAAATCCCAATCTTGAGCTATCAAGTCCCTTGACATACTTTTCCATGAACCTGTAAGCCGCCGTAATAGCCACCCATTTACGGATGACGTTTAACAAACCCCAAAGTTCATGAAGCAAGCATGAAGAAACTCGATACTCTCATGGTCTAAGGAATTATGCAAACATTAACTTTCTCTGTGTTATTAACCATTAACTTGTGACGAATGTATCTCATAGCATAACATCAATCGGGTCGATTCAACACAAGTGTTCTCCTAACATTGTGCCCTCAAAGTTTCCGGCATAGTCATGCCCATGACCAGGAAAACAAAACCATCATGCAACACTTGAGCTAGTCTTAGAGGCCAGACTAGGAATACATTGTACCGTTTATTATTCCACACGTGCATATGAGTCTTCCTCCGAGCCTCGTGGTTATTGTAGACTCGAGAACCATAGCAGTTATAGCATGGAACATAAACATAATTATGAACATGGAGATAAACATTATTATTGCCTCTAGGGCATATCTCCTACATAAACTTTATGTCTGTACTCAGATGCTAATGCTTCCGCTGATGCTTGTATGACTCGAGCTTATGTATTAGAGCCCTCGAGGCCCCTGGCTTGTAATATAAAGCTTGTATTATTTTATTTTGTGTCTAGAGTTGTGTTGTGATATCTTCCCGTGAGTCCCTGTGCTTGATCGTGTGCATTTGCGTGTATGATTAGTGCACGATTGAGTCGGGGGCATCACATGCCTTCACCCTGCGTTCAAAGGAAAACTACACAACCATCCTTTTATCCCTATTGGGCAACACAATACAAGTCTTTTCCACTATATCATTGTGGTAGATTACTTGCAAGGTTGAACCCAACTATCATACACAACTCCCTCTTGGAGATCAAACCTCAAACTTGGCCAAAGACAGAAGAATATATCGGAGAGCATATATGAAAAAGAATTATGCAGCAAAGAAACCAAATAGATCTAAAAAAGACTCATGGATAAATCTGATCATAAAGTGATATTTCATCATATCCCAACAAACAAACCAACAGATTACATCAGATGGATCACAATCATGTAGGGCAGCTCATGTGATCTCTGTATTGAGTAACATGGGAGATAAAACAATCTAGCTACTGCTATGGACCCATATTCCAAAGGAAACTACTCACACGTGATCATGGTGGCCTTCAAGTTGATCTAGATGGCCACCGTGAAGAATTCCCCCTCAGGCAGAGCTTCGGAAAAAGCCTCAAGATTGGATCGTCATGGAACAGAGGTGTGCGATGGCAGAAAAAGTAGGGTTGAAAATTCCCTGGAAGTTTCAGGTATATGTAGAGGCAGGGGCGTAGAAAGGCGGTATACCAGAGAACCATGGGCCCCACACGGCCCCACCACATGCCCCTGGCCACGTGGAGAGGGCAAGTGGAGATTATAGGTGTCCCCCTGACCTATGTTAGTTGCCACCGGAAGCTTCCTGATGCAAAACTTCGTCTGATTTTTTTCCAGATTTTTTAGCTCGATAAAATTAATTTCCTAAAAATCCAAAAACATGCAGAAAACAGCAACTGGCAGTGGGCATTGAATTAATAGGTTAGTCCATAAAAATAATATAAATTGGTGCCAAAATGTTTTTTGACTGGTCTGTGTTAATTGTCTCGGTCGGCTAGCAGATGCTCATCATTGACACGCCTTTTCTGGCACAGTTTTTATAACCTCGACAGCGACACCTGGCCAGTGGTCTGCCAGTGATGTGGGGTTAGTGCTATTCGGATCTGTAGTAGGGAATCTCTTAATGTACTATTCTACTTATATTGGATTAAGAGCTTACTATGACAAAACTGCCATTGTCCCCATCAACACCTACTCCAACAAGATGCTTCAGTTGGCTAGTATTCTAGGTTGCTCTGTAGGTTCTATGCATTTTACCTACTTAGGACTGCCTGTGTCCTACTAAGCCTAAATTGGAATATTGTATGCCCATAATGCAAAGAGTAAAGAGAAGATTGGTTGGTTTGCTCTAATTTGTTATCATGTGGTGAGAAGTTGGTTCTGGAATCTGTTTTCTCAAATCTGCCAATCTTTTATATGAGTTCTCTATCTCTTCCGTTTGGAGTGGTTGATCAACCCAAGAAGTACTTAAGGCACTATTTTTGGAGAAAGTATGGCATGGAGGATAGAGGTCCTGCCTTGATTGTTTGGATAAAGTTTGTCTTCAAGAAGAGCAGACGGGATTGGGAGTGCTTGATTTGGCCACTCATAATAAATGCCTCCTGATGAAACACTTGCATAATTTTTTAAATTATGAAGATTTGATGTGGGTCAAGTTGATTTGGGAAACTCACTATGAGGGAAGATCCATTACCACTAGACAAGTGGGTTGTTTTTGGTGGAAAGGCATAATTAAGTTCATTCCATAATTCAAGCAGGTAGCAAAATGCACAGTTGGGCAAGATAGTTGTATTATGTTGTGGCAAGACAGTTGGAGTGATACCCTACTTAAACACAAATTTCTAGAGCTATTTTCTTTCACCCTCTATGAAGGCATTTCTATCAAGGAGCATCTGGACAAAGAAAACTTGGTTGGCAACTTTCACACTCCTTTGTGTTTGCAAGCCTATGAACAATTCTAGCAATTTCAGATTATGATCCAGAACATTCAGTTCCATAAATGCCCAGAAATATTTTGCTGCCACCCATGAAGCACTTTTTTATCCTTGGAAGTCTTCTGGATAGTCTTCAATCAGAATGTGCAAAATTTTGAGACAAGATTTAGAAGCCCATTTCATCTTCAGATCATTGTGTAAGAGTTTGTTATTCTCAGATATAAAATCTTCTTCTGGTTGCTTTTGCATGCCAGGATCAGCACAAGGAATTTCCTGCACCGGAAGAATTTCCATCTACCATCTTATAATTGTGTTATTTGCGCCCTAAATTCAGAAAAATCAGCCCTCCATCTTTTGTGAGACCGTCCTTTTGCATGGATTGCCAGGAATCTATTGTGCCTACTAGAAACAGAGGCATATAAGAAACAGAGGCATATCAGTTCTTGATGAAATCCTTTTGAGCTTGACATCTTTGCCTAATCTTTTTTGCCCTGGACATCATCAAGGGTTGTTGGCATATTTGGATGCAGAGCAATTCTTGGATATTCAATCATGAACAACCCAGTGTCACCTCGTGGAGTTTTCTGCTCAAGAATGACTTCGTGCTCACATCCCACAGAATTAAGAACAAGTACGAAGTAGAGTTCAAGAATTGGATTGTTGAACACCTCAGTTAAAGATTATATCTAACTTTATGATGTTTCCTAGAACTGGTGTTGGATGAGCCCAAGGGCTTTTTTTGCCTTTTGTTTTTGTATATATTTAATTGTTCTATAGTTCAGACTTCAAAAAGAAAGAAAAACTCCGATAAGCGGGTAATTAACTTTCGCCTAAGGAGAGGCTCGAGAAGGCGATCTGGCCAGTCTCTTCCGACTTAAAAGTGTTTGTAGCTGTGGTATTGGTCTGATCTGAAGACCAGTGGGTTTGTAAATTCCTCGGAAGGAACTCGTGGAAGACATATATCAACTCCCTGCGAGCGACGTCATGCATGGTCGTCCATCTATAATTCTGTTTTGGAAGATTCACACATCGTCGATTTTACGGCGGTCGGGCGGTCAGCAGCAAGATGGTAAATCGTTCTCACTCTGGTGCCCTTGCACTGTTGTGGCCTCGGACTTGGTAAAATGGAAAGAAAATGATCCTCGAGAAAACAGAGCAGACGGAGTCAGCGGCCAAAGTGCACATCAACTAGCAGCCAGACATGGATGCATGCATTAGAGATTAGACGACGGACGCCCGTCCCCATACGTTCTTATGGCGTATGCGCACGGAACCTTCCTCTTGCGAACGCGTCCATGTCAAAATTGAACGCATGCAGAGAACACATATACTTCCGTCGCCTGCGTCTGCGTGTATATATATTTGCAACTTCTAATGCAGCGGCAGATATATCTATCCAGGGCTGGCTCGGACAGAAACAGGACTAGAGTGTGTAGCTGCAGTAGAAAATCAAGAACAAGATAGTGAGTATGTCCAGGGAGATCCATAAGATCGCGAGCCTGCGCCGGGACAGTTGGAGAAGTAGCGATGACGTGTTCTCGCGGTCGTCGTCGCGCTTCCAGGACGAGGAGGGCGACGAGGAGGCCCTGCGGTGGGCGGCGCTGGAGCGGCTGCCGACGTACGACCGCGTGCGGCGGGGGATCCTGCTGGCGGAGACAGGCGAGAAGATCGACGTCGACGTCGGCAGGCTTGGCGCCCGCGAGAGCCGCGCGCTCATCGATCGCCTCGTCCGCGCCGCCGACGACGATCACGAGCGCTTCCTCCTCAAGCTCAAGGACCGCATGGACAGGTTCGTCACGAGCTCACGTGGGGTAAGTGAAGTGCGCACACTGCCTACTTACGTGGTAGTACGTGTCTGTGTGTGCAGGGTGGGGATAGATTACCCGACCATCGAGCTGCGGTTCGAGAAGCTGGAGGTGGAGGCGGAGGTGCTCGTCGGCAACCGGGCCCTGCCCACGCTCGTCAACTCCGTCAGGAACACGCTGGAGGTAAACGTCCAACAACTTATACAGTCTGGCTCTCGCGCTTGGTGGGTTCCATATATACTTCTTTCCATGCACCAGGAGATATTATGGCGCAGCGTTTCACAAGAAAAGTCGTGAGAAATTGACCATATTGATACGTGATGCATTCAACATCGCAAGTCCAAACTCAATATATATATATAGCTAAAAAGAGGCATAAGTTCAAAAGCAAAAGAAAACTACGTACTGAATTTAAATCGTGATCAGTCAACGTTAGATTATGGTACAACAAATGGCAGGATATTCTGTATTTTGTTTCTTGAGTCGTGGATCGAATGAAGTTCCTGTTGCAAGAATTTGTAGCAATCAATTTATCGACAACAAAATTAGAATATCCAATTAAAAGAGCACTAGTGCAGAGGCACAGGCTAAAAAGAGCCCATAGCACATGATATTACAAACCAAATGGTAAAACAAAATATCCAATTAAATGCCTACAGATTGAATTAATGACTTAAATATAGCAAATGAACCCTAAAAATGGTAAATTTGAACATGGAGTATGTTAGGATGTATGTCGAGTGTAGAAAAAGGTACCAGATCAAATGATAAAACAAATGTCAATTCACCTTCAAACCAAACATATTTCCTCTATAAACCACGATTCTTCTGGGAAGATGGTTCGGTTTCTAAGCAATGTACATACCAACTTCTGTGAAATTATCTCAACTTTTTACCACAACTTATTAAGGTCATATCATCACACCATGCCAAGTATGTTATTTATACTTCATTTACATTTTTTAGAATTAAAAAACCAATAAACTCAATGTTTGTGGTCGACTCTTCGCACATAGTTGCTTGAAATTTCTTTTCATTTCTTATATATCGAATACAATTATAATCAATACCCTAAACATGATTTTAAAACCATTTTTGTGCACTATTGCATGTACTCATAGTTAAAATTTGAATTCTATCAATTAAAAGCCTAGAAATCGACTTAATGACTAAAATATAGCAAATCAAGCTTGAAAAATGCCAACTTTTAACATGGAGGATGATATGGTGTATGTTGAGTGTATGAAAGTTTCTAGGTCATACAATGAAACACATGTAAATTCACCTTCAAACCTGACGCATTCACTATCGAAACCGCGATTCTTCCTCCCAAATGGTTCGGTTTCTAAGCAATGTACATACCAACTTTTGTGAAATCTTCTCCATTTTTTATCACATCCTATTGAGGTCATATCGTGACACCTTGCCAACTTTCATGTTTTTTCAGACTTCATTTACATGTTTTAGAATTAAAAAACCAATAAACTCGATGTTTATGGTTGACTCCTAACACAAAGGTGTTTGAAATTTATTTTCATTTATTTTATATGGCATACACAAGTATAATCCATACCCTAAATATTATTTTTCAAACTAATTTATGCACTATTGCATGTACTCATAGTTGAGATTTGAATTGTATCCATTGAATGCCTAGAAATCAACTTGGTGACTTAAAAAAAACAAATGAACCCTGAAAAATACCAAATTTTAACATGGAGGATGATATGGTGTATGTTGAGTGTAGACAAAGTTTCAAGGTCAAAAAATGAAGCAAATGTCAATTCGCCTTCAAAGCTGATGCATTTCCTCTCGAAACCACAATTCTTCCTCTTAGATGGTTCGACTTCTAAGAAGTGTACATCACAACTTTCGTTAAACATTCTCATTTTTTTCCCATGACCTATTGAGGTCACATCAGGACACCATGCCAAGTTTCATGTTTTCAGACTCCATTTGAATTTTTTTAGAAATAAAAAACCAATAAAACTCAATGTTTATGGTTGAGTCTTGCCACAAAGATGTTTAAACTTTCTTTTCATTTCTTGTATATGGCATACAAGTATACTAAATACCCTAAATATGATTTTCCAAACCATTTGTGTGCATTATTGCATGTACTCGTGGTTCAAATTTGAATTATACCCATTAAATGCCTAGAAATCAACCTAATGAGTTAAATATAGCAAATGAACCCTGAAAAATGCTAAATTCCAACATGGATGCTGCTATCACTACAGGAATCTGCAACTTTGCCTTGGCAGACGGCAAAGGACCAGGCCACGGACGACAAACACCTTTGCCGTCTGCTGGCTGACGGCCCCACTTTCGGCACAGAAAGTCACGGTAATGAGCTACTTTGCCGTCTGCATAAGCTCAGCGGACGGCAAAGATATTTGCCGTCCGTGTTCCTGGCCAAGCTGACGGCAAAGTACGTAGACGGCAACGTATAGCGGTTAGCCCCGTTAGGTGGCTAACGGCATACTTTGCCGTCCGCCAGCTGACGGCAAACTAACACCTGCCTTTGCCATATGACGTCAGCAGTCCTGTCAGCAGTACTGTGGCCTGGTCTGGCTAACTGCAGACTTTGCCGTCCGCCAGCGGACGGCAAACTAACGGCATAATTTATCGTCTGCCAGCGGACGGCAAAATGACCAAATGGGTCAGACCTGGTGCTCCCAGGTTGCACAGGTTGCTACCACGTGGCACTTTTGCCGTCTGCCTACCGATGGCAAACGGCTTTGCCGTCCGCTGGCAGACGGCAAAGTGCCTGTATTGCCTCTTTTTTGTTTGTTTTCTGTTATTTCCCTGCATTTTTCACAACACATATATGATATATATATATATATATATATATATATATATATATATATATATATATATATATATATATATATATATATATATATATATATATATATATATATATATATAGTTTCAGAAAGAAGCATAGGCCATGTATCCAACATTATCGTGACATTTTGAACAAGATAACACATAGGCTATTAAAAGAATCAAAACATACATAGTTTCACACCGTTCATCCATATATACATACATAGTTTCACATTGTTCATCAATACAAATCAAAACAAAAAATAAACACTAGCAGTCCATCAATGCCAGCTTCCATGAAGTGAATCAAATCTGCAAAAATAGGAGTAAGAAAGTTAGAAGAAGAAGAAGAAGACTAGAAGAAGAAGAAGAAGAAGAATAAGAAGGAATAGAAGATGGAGAAAAAGAAAGAAGAGAAAAAGGAAGAATAAGAATATATTTTCTTCTTCTTCTCTCTTTTTCTCATCTTTCTTCTCTTCTATCTTTTTATCCTTTTCCTTCTCATTCTTCTTCTTTTATTCTTTCTTTTTCTTCTCTTTCTTCTTCTATTCTTTCTTTTTCTCCTCTTCCTTGTTTTTCTTCTTCTTATTCCTTATTTGTGTCATTTTAGAGCTAACTTAGATAATTATGTCATTTTAGAGCTAACTAAGCTTATTATGTCATTTTGGAGGAAAATAAGCTAAGTATATGACATTTATGAGCTAACCAAGGTTATTATGCCATTTTTGACCTAACTAAGCTAATTATGTCATAAATGAACTAAATAAGCTAATTATGTCATTTTGGAGGATAATTAGCTAAGTATGTCTTTTTTGGGGAAAATAAGCTAAGTATGTGGCATCATAGGGCTAACTAGCATGTACGAAGCTAAGTATGCATTTGTTAAGCAAAACACTAGAGAAAACTTACCATCGTCGTCATCACGGAGGTCAAGCACCGGGGTTGCTCTGGCATTGTCGTGGACGGTAGGGGTGGAATGGTAGCATACAAACTAATAATAGTCTGGATCGTCTATATATGCTCCGGGATCAATAGATGCATCATCATCATTACTATCACGCGTGTCGTCATGAATGACGTGCTCATCGGGTTCAGCGGCATCAACATGTGGAAGGCCTTTCTGTAATCGGTCAAGCATTGACAGGTCATCTGCAGCAGTAACCTCTTCTTGTTTCGGCTCTTCTTGTTCCGGCTCAGGGGTGAAGTCGGATTCACTGTCGCTGTCTACTTCCATGTTCTGGGGTGAAGTAGAGCGGTTCTTGAAATGTTTTTTGGAAAGACGTGTTTCTTGGAAGAATTCTCCTTCATATGTGTTTGGGTTAATGTGAGGTTCATAATCCTCTTCATTGGGGGGAGGTGGTCTAACACGTGGCGACACTTCATAAACGACATCCCAACCATTCAGATTTGTATTAGTTTGGCAGGCCCACGGTAGATAGAAAACTTGGGTCACCTGTTGAGCCATAATATAGACATCGGGAACATCTAAATGGGTGCTTTGTTTGATTTTGACTAGCCCTATATGTTCATGAGTCCTTCTAGTCTCCTTCGGCTGGAACCAATAACATTTGAAGACAACAACGTTCGGTGGGTTTTCACCATAGAATAGAAGTTCATAAATTGCCTCAACTCTTCCATAATACTCGGTAGCTCCTTCGCCGATAGCAGAGACACCACAATTTGTAGATTTTCGATCGGCCATAGATAGCTCTTTGCCAAAGGTACGAAAGCGATACCCGTTGATGTCGTATTTCTCAAATGAACGGACCTTATAGTCAAAACCATTAGTGGCTTGTCTCAATTCGGCGTCCATAGACTCTGAATTAGCCTACAAGTTTAATACGAAAGGATTGTTGCATTAGCCGCAAATTAGACCAAGAAATGAAATGGTCTATTAATGGTAATTACCGTTTGTTTGAACCAAGAGATGAAACCGGGATAGCCACCTCCATGCTTTTCCAGAAGCTCATACTCTTCGATGGAATCCTTTTGGATCACCGCTCCATCCGAGAATTTGGCGACGTATCGACTGTATCAAATATCCGGGAATAAGAGCAGTTCAAAGGAATTAGAAGTTGCGAAACAATGTACCGAGAACTTACTCGATGTACGGCCGCACTTCTGTTAGGTTGTTGAAGATATACAACGAAATGGTCCGCCATTCTTCGACATCCAACCCTATTGGTTTCGAAGCGCCGGCTGGTGCGAGCTTCCCTTTGAATTGGTTGAGGTTGGATCCACCTTTTTTAGGGTCGCCAGCATTGTATCGAGGCTTCAGATTATGCAATGACGATTTTTGGCTTCATAGTGTGCTGTCACGAAGTTTGCCGCCTCAGTAATGAATGCCTCGACCATCGATGCTTCAATTCTACGTTTATTTCTACATTTTGCTCGAAGCGTCTTCTGCATCCTCTCAGTTGCATAGCACTAACGATTTTGCATGGGCCCCCCCAATCTTGCCTCGGTCAGGAGATGTAAAATCAAATGCTGCATTGGATTAAAGAAGCCCGGTGGAAAGATCTTCTCTAACTTGCAGAGCAACTCCGGCGCCAACTTTTCCATGTCATCTAGCACGCCAGGCGATAGTTCTTTCGCACAAAGAACACGGAAGAAATAGCTCAGCTCTGCCAGTACTAGCCATTCATCCTCAGGGATAAAGCCACGCAACATCACAGGCATTACCCGCTCAAGCCATATGTGCCAATCATGACTCTTGAGACCAAATATTTTCAATTTTTCAAGACTCGCTCCCCTCTTTAGATTCGCTGCATACCCATCGGGGAACATCAACTCCATTTTCACCCACAAGATAATTTCCCTCATAGCTGGCCTTCCAAGATTGAACCAGGCCTTTGGCTTCGTCCAGTTCTGCTTTCCTTTCGGTTGTCGCATGTTTTCTAACGGTCTATCACATAGAGTCTGCTGATCGACTCTAGCCTTAGTATTATCCTTTGACTTCCCCTCTATGCCGAACAATGTACCAAAAAGGGCCTCGCCGATATTCTTTTCAGTGTGCATCACGTTGATGTTGTGTGGAAGAAGGAGGTCTTTGAAGTAAGGCAGATCCCACAAGCATGTCTTGTGAGTCCAGGCGTGTTCCGAATTATACCCCTTGAAATACCCTGGACGCTCTGGATCAGGCTCGAGAGCGTTTAATTGATCCAGGATTTGTTGGCCAGTCAACGCAGGTGGTGCAGAGTTTTTGACAACTCTACCTTTGATGAAGTTCTTCTTGTCTTTTCTGAACTTATGGCGAGGATCCGGGAACTGTCTATGCAAGTCGAAGCAAGAATACTTGCGACCCGCCTGCAGCCAATGAAACTGAAGAGATGCCTTGCATGTGGGGCACGGGAACCTTCCATGCGTACACCAGCCAACGAATAGCGCATACGCCGGCAAGTCATGCATCGAGTACATGTACCAGACACGCATTATGAAGTTTTGTTTGCTAGCGGCGTCGTATGTCTTGAACCCATTATCCCAAGCTTCTTGCAATTCATCCTTAAGTGGCTGCATGTACACATTCATATTCTTCCCCAGATAGTTGGGCCCTGGAATTATCAACGTCGGGAAAATGTTCTTTCTTTGCATAATCTGTCCGGGGGGGAGATTGAGTGGAATGACAAATACAGGCCAACAACTGTATTGGGTTGCCGTCATACCAAACGGATTGAACCCATCCGTGCCGATGCAGACTCGAGGATGCCTTGGATCTGCCGCTTTATGCTTATGTAATGCATCGAAGTGCTTCCACGCAGAACCATCCGATGTGTGTACCAACATCTGATTCCCATCTGCATCTAGTTCGGTTCTTTTGCCCAATTTGTGCCATGTCATCTGCCTAGCCGTCTCTTCGACCATGAAAAGACGTTGAAGTCTTGGTACGATTGGCAGATACCGAAGAACATTAACGGGGATTTTGGTCTGCCTCTTCTCACCCATACCGTGTCTACCACAACATACCTGGAAGACTTGCAAATGGGACAATAGTTCAAGTCCGCATACTCAAGCCTAAATAAGGCACATCCTTTCTCACAGGCATCTATCTTCTCATAGGGCATCTTAAGTACACGGAGGATTTTGTCCGACTGGTACAGGTTTGCAGGCATTACATGGCCTTTGGGTAGAAAGCGTCCAAATAGTGTCATCATCGCGTCGTAGCATTCTCTGTCCAAGTTGAATTGAGCCTTCAGAGTCATTACTTGTGCGATCGCATCCAGCTGACAAAGCTCAGTGTGCTCGTGGAGAGGACGTTTTGAAGACTCCAACATTTCATTGAAGGCCTTTGCAGATTCCTCCATCTCATCGTCCGAATCCCGAGCATCATCAAAGTCTTGCACCATGTCTTCGATCCCGGTACCATGCTCGTCGGTGCGACGACGAACCACCTCAGCTTTGGTACGTTGGGAAGACTCACCATGAAATGTCCACACCGTATAATCAGGCGTAAAACCCCACTTTTGTAGGTGTTTACCCATTTCACCCTCTGTCATCTGTGAAAAGTTGTCGCACCTAACACAGGGGCACCAGGTTTTTCTCTGGCCATTTGCAAATGCGGCTTTCACAAACCCCTTGGTTTTTGTTAACCATTCATTGGTCATGTCTTCCTGACTAGTGTGACCGGTGCACATCCACGCACGATCACTCATCTTGCCTACCTACTAAACACACAAGAAATATATATATAATTCAGCATATATATTCATCAGTTAATCAAGTTTGTCAATTTTATTACATCCATGCAACCTACACGCTAATAGGTAAAGATAGGTCCTAATCCCACCCGAGTATGTGTAGATTGGGTTCGTTTTCCCATGCTCTGCTCCGGATCCGACGCAAAATTTCGGCAGCACCTCCCCGCTGTTCTCCTGATACACGTCTCGGCAATAAACAGAGAGGATGTGTACCCGGAGAACAACAGGGAGGTGCTGACGAAATTCTGCATCGGATCCGGAGCAGAGCATGGGAAAACGAACCCAATCTACACATACTCGGGCTGTCCATGGATAACGTTGGACAATTCAAAAGAATCACAGTTATAAATATGCAAATGCATGCATATTTATAACTGTAACCCTTTCGAACGGGAGACGCATACTGGTCACGCATACTGATGATTGAAGACACCTATAGCTAGCAAGTATCATCGGCACGAAGACCGGAACAGAGCAAATGAAGGGGGAGGAGGAGATGTCATTTGTGCTCACCCACGAACGCAGGGGAGCTCGTCGAACGCACGGCACCAGACCCTCGTAGCGACGAAACAACTGCACATTTAAATCCACCCGATCAACACGAATATTCAATCCCGATAAAAAATCTCTATATATATAACTACTTTTCCACTTTTCTTTTCTTCTTCTTCTCCTCTTCTCTTCTTCTTCTCTTCTTCTTCTTCTTCTTCTTCTTCTTCTTCCTTTCTTTTCCTTTCTCCTCTTCTCCTCTTTTTCTTCTTCTTCTTCTTCTTCTTCTTCTTCCTTTCTTTTCCTTTTTCCTCTTCTTCTACTTCTTCTTCTTCTTTTTTTCATCATCTTCTTCCTTCTTTTCCTTTTTCTCTTCTTCTACCTATTCTTCTCTTCTTTTCTTCTTCTTCTTTTTTCATCTTCTTCTTCCTTCTTTTTCCTTTTTCCTCTTCTTCTACTTATTCTTCTTCTACTTCTTCTACTTATTCTAGTTTTTCTACTTTATTCTACTTATAATTCTGCTACTTATACTTTCTACTTATTTTGAAAAAAAGAAAAAAACAGAGAAGAAAAAAAAGCCTCACCGGAGGGGGGCGTCGGGGTCGTCGGGGTGGCGGGGTGGCGGGCCGCCCGCGGCGGCAGCGATGGGCGCGGCGGGGGCGGTGGGGCGTCGGGGGCGGCGGGTGGCGCGGCGGGGGCGGTGGGGCGTCGGGGGCGGCGGGTGGCGCGGCGGGGGCGGTGGGGGCGTCGGGGAGAGAGAGAGAGAGAGAGAGAGAGAGGGGGAGGGAGGTGGGGGCGGGGGCAGCCGTTAGATACGTTAGATTATTTTCTTTGCCGTCTGCTTTCGGGCTCTTTGCCGTCTGCTGGCAGACGACAAAGAGTGAACAGACGGCAAAGAGTGTACTACCCAGCACAGCGCTCCAGTCGGCCCCACGCCTGCTCTTTGCCGTCTGCTTTTGGGCTCTTTGTCGTCTGCCAGCAGACGGTAAAGATTGAACTGACGGCAAACATGATCTTTGCCATCAGTCTGCTCTTTGCCGTCTGCTTTCTGGAAGCGGACGGCAAAGATGGTCTTTGCCGTCCGCTAGCTGACGGAAAAGAGCAGACTGATGACAAATTCTCTGATTCCTGTAGTGTATGTTGTATGTTGAGTATAGAAAAAAATCAAGATAAAACGAAGAAGCAAATGTCAATTCGCCTACAAACCTAGACAAAATTCCTCTTGAAACCACGATTCTTCCTCGCAAATGGTTTGGTTTCTAAGCGGTCTACATGCAAAATTGTGTGACAACTTTCTCAATGTCTACCACAACCTATTGAGGTCATATCATAACACCATTCAAAGTTTCATAGTTTTCATGCTTCATTTACATTTTTTAGAATTAAGACCCCGATCCTTGATAAACTCAATGTTCGTGGTTGACTCTTGCCACATAGATGTTTGATTTTTTTAATTTCTTTATAAGGTATAAAATATACTCAAGACCCTAATTATGTTTTCAAATCATTTTTGTGCACTATTTCATGTACTTGTAGTTCAAATTTGAATTATATCCATTAAATGCCTAGAAATCGACTTAATGACTTAAATAGCAAATGGACCCGAAAAAATAACAAATTTTAATATGGAGGATGCTATAGTGTATGTTGAGCAGAAAGGTATCAAAGTCATACAATGAAGCAAATGTCAATTCGCCTTAGAACTCAAAAAAAAATGGGGTTGTACATTGCTTGAAAAAATATGTGCAAGGCATCATACACGGTTGCGTTTTTTCTAACTAAGCGCGATAGTAGGCTACATCAACACATGACTTTCTTGTAAAAAAGCATGCATAAGACATCACACGCGGTTGCGTTTTTACCGTGTGCAGTGATGGGCTACATCTCATATTTTTTTTGCTGCAAAAACCGTGTGTAAGGCATCACACACGGTTGTGTTTTTATAACCATATGTGATGTTGGCTACATCAAACACGTTTCTTTACAAAACCATGTGCAAGGCATCTCACATGGGTGTGTTTTTAAAACCATGTGAAATGATAGGCTACATTGCACATATTATTATCATTATACAAAAATTGTGTGCAAGGCATCGCACACGGTTGTATTCTTATAACGGTGTGCAATGTTGGCTACATCACACACCAATATTATTACAAAAATCATGTGCAAGGCATTGCACACTTCTTTTTTTTAAATGTGTGTGATATTTTGATATGGCACACGCTTTATTGAAGGTGTGTGAGATGTGTACATCACACAGTTTTTGCCTATTGTGTGTGATAGGAGGGCTTAATAGCATCATTTTGCACTAATGGGGCTACACACAACAAAACAAGTTTGTGGATTTTTGTTAAATCATTCCGTTATGAAACTTTACACAATGGTAGAATACATCCATCTGTAAATGTAGGTTTGTTTTCAGAATTTTTGAAAACTTGAAAATAATGTTTTTTGTTGTTTTTTAAATTACATGCAACCCCGAGCCAAACGAAATTTCCATCTCTATATTTTTAGCATAGTTCTCCACACAGTATTTGTTTGGCGAGTAAGTGCATATATCTATAGCCCTCGACCAAACGATTCACAAATCTTGCAAACACAAGGTTCAGCTCAAAATAGACCACAAGACTCTTTCGTCTCAAAAATCAAAGCAAGACAATGTGAATGGACCCCTCTCTCTCTCTCTCTCTCTCTCTCTCTCTCTCCTCTCATCCAGTCGTCTCTACGCGCTCACTCTAACGACCGGCAACTGCCACTGCGACCTCTATGGCATCATGACATCATTGAAATCACCATTCCTGGCAACAGTCATCACATTGCCACCGCGAGGCTCTGTGGCATTTAATTGAGCATATGTTGGGCATGGCCAACTTCATGTATAATGTTCTTCGTTTGCCTATGCGATTGCGTGATATGCACAGATTTATACCTTCGTATGTGCTAAGGTATTCTCTTGGTGGTGCTTTCCTCTAGGCTATCGGGCATGCTCTCCACATCTTTCCCCGAAGGAAGCATTCGATGACCGTACTCCATGATGTTAGTGGGATCATCAAGCCACGGAGGTGAAACCATTATCATTATGTTTTGCATAATACCAAACTGCCCTTCTCGGTTCTGCGCTAACAATCCATGGTCTTGTTTCTTTTCTGTAGGATGACTTTGCTATTAGGACCTCCCGGGTCCGGCAAGACCACGTTGCTCTTGGCATTGGCCGGGAAGCTTGACAAGGAGCTCAAGGTTCGCAAACCGCGTGTTATGTTGTTGTGTTTATTTCTTGAGCTATAGATGGATATACTCTAGTACAAGTTAACATGGATAAATCTTTCGGGTGTTTTTCGCTATCGGACAGGTTTCGGGTAAGGTTTCCTACAACGGCTATGAGATGAATGAATTTGTCCCCGAAAGAACAGCTGCGTACATTAGCCAGCATGATCTCCACACTGGGGAGATGACTGTAAGGGAGACCTTGGCCTTTTCAGCACGCTGCCAAGGTGTTGGCTCTCGATATGGTATGAACTTGAATGAATAACAGTATAACTGAGACCAAGTAATTGGTTGTTGAATTTTGTTGTTCTGCTTCTTCTAGAAATGTTGACTGAGTTGGCAAGAAGGGAAAATACAGAGAACATCAAGCCAGATAATGATATCGATGTTTATATGAAGGTGAGGTTGTTTTCACATAAGAACTCTGACAACGAACATTTGGAGATGATTACTCATATGTATTGTGTTTTTTATTAGCAGAGTAACTACCACTTAAGTATTTAATCTACTCATGTAGGCCTCAGCAATGGGAGGACAAGAATACAACGTTGTTACAGAGTATATACTGAAGGTACAACATGCCAGTTGTGGATTTAATGCTAGAAATAGAAGGATCGTTTTTATTGGGATATTTTTTTTCTTAATCAGCTCACTGTCTGCTACTCTGTTACAAACCTGCAGGTGCTAGGATTGGATATCTGTGCTGACACAGTGGTAGGAAATGATATGTTAAGGGGTATATCTGGTGGACAAAGGAAGCGTGTGACAACAGGTGTGCTTAATTAGGTCTACCTACATGGCGATTAAGTGTTGAAATTTTATATAATATTACCTCCGTTCCAAACCGATTGTCTTAGATTTGTCTAGATACAGATGTATCTAGACACGTTTTGGTGTTAGATACATCCGTATCTAGGAAAATCTAAGACAATCTTTTCGGGACGGAGGGAGTAAGATTTTTGTGTTGTTGATATACACAAAACTTTGAGATTTTTAGTGACAAAATAAAACGGCTTTAAATCATATTCCCTCCGTCCCGAAATACTTGTCGGAGAAATGGATAAAAATGAATGTATCTAGAACTAAAATACGTCTAGATACATCCATTTCTCCGACAAGTATTTTCGGACGGGGGAGTATGTATCATCTTCTTCAAGAATTAAGCTTCTTATAAATCTCTAATTGCTAGGTGAAATGCTTGTTGGTCCAGCAAGAGCTCTGTTCATGGATGAGATATCTACTGGGCTGGACAGTTCAACCACATACCAGATTGTGAACTCCATTAGGCAGACTATCCACATCCTTGGTGGGACTGCTGTCATCTCCTTACTCCAGCCGGCACCAGAAACATACGACTTATTTGACGATATTATACTCCTCTCTGATGGGTATGTTGTGTACCAGGGAGCCCGTGAACATGTTCTCGAGTTCTTTGAGTCGATGGGCTTCAGATGCCCGCAGAGAAAGGGTGTTGCGGACTTCTTGCAGGAAGTATGTGCATCATCTATAAATTGCTACAACATTTGATCATTCTAATTTTTAAAGATGAAAGGTACTAACATATATCTCCATATGGATGCATTGAAAAGGTGACATCAAGGAAAGATCAAGAGCAATATTGGTATAGGAGTGACATGCCGTATCATTTCGTGCCCGTGAAGCAATTTGCTGATTCATTCCGTTCCTTCCACATGGGACAATTTATTCAGAATGAGCTTTTAGAGCCATTTGACAGGACCAAGAGCCACCCTGCTGCTCTTGCTACCTCAAAGTTTGGTGTCAGTAGGATAGAGCTTCTCAAGGCAACCATGGATAGAGAGTTTCTACTTATGAAGAGGAACTCATTTTATTTTATTTTTAAAGCTGCTCAAGTAAGTTCGATTTTCTAGTTATTTTTACATTGCTAGGAATTATGGTGAAGATTCGCTAACATCATTCTGCACGTTTTCATCATTACAGCTATCTCTTATGGCATTCCTCGCGATGAGTACATTTTTCCGTACCAACATGCACCGTGACCCCACTTACGGAACAATATATATGGGGGCACTATACTTCGCCATTGACGCAATCATGTTTAATGGTTTCTCAGAGCTTGGCATGACTGCCACGAAACTTCCTGTTTTCTTCAAGCAGAGGGATCTTCTTTTTTTTCCTGCATGGGCCTACACCATACCAGCATGGATTCTCCAAATTCCTATAACTTTTATTGAAGTCGGAGTTTATGTTTTCACAACATACTATGTCATCGGATTTGATCCCAGCGTAAGCAGGTAAGGTGCACCGGAACACATGCCTTCATTTCAGGGTAACCTAGAAGAGAGACGGTCATTCAAAATCTACACTCTAGACAGTAATTTGTTTTGTGTGAATGTAATTGAATTGATTGTTTCACTATTATATATTGTTCTCAGATTATTTAAGCAGTATATGCTGCTCCTTGCACTCAATCAGATGTCATCCTCACTGTTCCGCTTCATTGCTGGACTTGGAAGAGACATGGTTGTGTCTAGCACCTTTGGGCCCTTAGCATTGGCGTCTTTTACAATACTGGGTGGCTTTATTCTTGCAAGACGTGAGTTAATAAATTTGTTCTGGTCACTTAAAATATGTTGCTATCACTACTTGCATAGATGATGTTAGGTGGTAACTGTTTTAACATATTTTCATCCAAATCTTTCTTCATATGCTCTAGCTGATGTGAAGAAATGGTGGATTTGGGGTTACTGGGTATCTCCATTGTCGTACGCACAGAATGCTATCTCAACAAATGAATTTCTGGGACATAGTTGGAACAAGGTAAGAACCCAACTAACCAGCAATAAAATTAGCCACTAGGAAATAGAAAGTTTGACATGGTGCCCAAATGTTATAGATTCTTCCTGGACAAAATGATACAATGGGAATTACGGTCCTGAAATCTCGTGGGATTTTTACTGAGGCCAAGTGGTATTGGATTGGATTTGGTGCCATGATTGGATACACACTCCTCTTCAACCTGCTATACACCCTAGCTCTTTCAGTTTTGAATCGTAAGTATTTTTAGAAGACTGCTTTTATATCTAGAAATTCAACAATTTGATAATAAATATAGGTGGCCTAAAAAGGAGAATAAACATTGATACATGCCTCTTTGTCTTGACAGCATTAGGTGACTCTCACCCAACAATGCCTGAAAATGCAATAAAGGAAAAGTACGCCAACTTAACTGGCGAAATTTTAGAAAATCCTGAGAAAAATAAATGTAGAAAGCAAGAATTGTCTGGCAGCACCAACCAAAACCCTGCGATCAGCAACGTGGATTCTAGTTCAAGAAGGAAGGGCATGGTACTCCCATTTGCACAACTGTCACTAAGCTTTAACACCGTAAAATACTCGGTGGACATGCCACAGGTATATTTCTTCAGTAAATAATGAATACACAGATTAAAATATATCTTCATAACAAATTGTGTTGTCGAACACTGACAGGCAATGTTGGCGCAAGGAGTGACAGATGACCACTTGGTGCTTCTAAAGGGAGTTAGTGGTTCTTTCAGGCCAGGAGTACTTACCGCATTGATGGGTGTGAGTGGCGCCGGAAAGACTACTCTTATGGATGTATTAGCGGGAAGAAAAACTGGAGGTTACATAGAGGGGCATATCACCATCTCAGGCTATCCAAAGAAGCAAGAGACCTTTGCACGTATATCAGGATACTGTGAGCAAAATGATATTCATTCTCCGCATGTAACCGTTTATGAGTCACTCGCGTTTTCCGCATGGCTGAGGCTTCCATCGGAGGTTGATCTAGTCACAAGAAAGGTTAGCTATCTAGATTGAAGCAATAACTAGTCTTGTTCTTTTTAAATTATTTGAGAACTTATGAATTGAACTTTGACAACAGATGTTTATTGAGGAGGTCATGGAGCTTGTAGAGCTCACCTCATTGCGGGCTGCACTTGTTGGTCTTCCAGGAGTTAATGGCCTATCAACTGAGCAACGCAAGAGACTAACTATTGCTGTGGAGCTTGTTGCTAACCCTTCAATCATTTTTATGGATGAACCAACATCTGGTCTTGATGCCCGGGCAGCCGCGATTGTCATGAGGGCAGTAAGGAATACTGTAAATACTGGTAGGACAGTTGTCTGCACTATTCATCAGCCAAGTATTGACATATTTGAAGCATTTGATGAGGTTGATAGTTCTTGATCTCTATTTTGGATTCTTTGTTAACTTATTAAGCAGAGTACATGCATTTACGATGTTGTCTGAATGTATGATTACAGCTTTTCCTAATGAAGAGAGGAGGAGAAGAGATATATGTCGGCCCACTAGGCCATAATTCCTCAAAATTGATTGAGTACTTCGAGGTAAAAAGAGAAGTAAACTGAATTGTTATTACTGAGAGATTTATAATTATTACCAGCTAAATAATATCAAAAGGAAAATCCTCTTTTTTTTACTCGTACAGGGAATTGAAGGCGTTAGTAAGATAAAAGATGGATATAACCCAGCAACATGGATGTTGGAAGTGACATCTAATGTCCAAGAGGAGATGCTTAGTGTTGATTTCTGTGAAATCTACAGGAGATCAGAACTATACCAGTTAGCTATCCTGCTATGAAGTTCAATTGATGATGTCTATTTTAGTTCCAATTTAATCGGTTTTATTTTTCCTTGAATGTCAGAAGGAACAAGGAACTTATAGAAGAGCTAAGCACACCACATCCTGATTCCAGTGATCTCGACTTTCCTTCAGTGTACTCCAGATCATTCTTCACACAATGCCTAGCTTGCTTATGGAAGCAGAAGTTATCATATTGGAGGAACCCATCCTATACAGCAATGAGATTTCTATTCACTATCATCATTGCACTACTGTTTGGGACAATGTTTTGGGGCCTGGGACAGAAAACGTACATCTTCTAACATTTATAACCTAACTTCTATCTCATTAACAAACATCAATACTTATCTAAAATTTATATTCTTATCTTGGTACAGTAAAAGAGAACAAGATCTGTTCAATGCAGTGGGATCAATGTATGCTGCAGTTCTTTACCTTGGAATCCAAAACTCCGGTACTGTTCAACCGGTGGTGGCAGTGGAGCGCACAGTTTTTTATAGAGAAAGAGCAGCCGGCATGTATTCAGCTTTCCCATATGCATTTGGACAGGTATTTTGTCAAATACTCCAGATCTACTTGCACATTGTATATATGACCATAATTAAATGAATTTTCTTTCGAATCTGCCTCATTTGAGTACAACTATCCATAACACTACAACATTATTTTGTCTGTTCGGGCTCAAAATCTAATTATCCTAGTTTATCCTTCTGTAGGTTGCGATTGAATTTCCATACATCCTCGTGCAGACCCTGATATATGGTGTACTAGTCTATTCAATGATTGGATTTGAGTGGAGTGTTGCCAAGTTTTTTTGGTACTTGTACTTCATGTACTTCACACTTCTATATTTCACCTTCTACGGGATGATGGCGGTAGGACTGACACCAAACGAGAGCGTAGCAGCAATCATCTCAGGAGCAGTCTACAATGCATGGAACCTCTTCTCAGGATATCTTATTCCTCGACCTGTAAGTATTACATCATTGCATATTAATTCCTTTGGTGTCTGATTACTTGTTTTAGAATTATCGACATATTACTCTGAAATATATGGGTCATATATTTAACCTTTTTCTTCAGAAAATTCCTGTTTGGTGGAGATGGTATAGTTGGATTTGCCCAGTTGCATGGACACTATACGGACTGGTTGCTTCGCAGTTTGGCGATATTCAAACGAAACTCGTCACGAAAGATCAAACTGTGGCCCAATTCATCGCAGAGTTCTATGGGTTCGACCGTGACTTGTTGTGGGTTGTCGCAGTAGTTCATGTTGCTTTCACCTTGGGTTTCGCTTTCCTGTTCAGTTTTGCGATTATGAGGTTCAACTTCCAGAGGAGATGAGGGAGATGCCATTTTTCTGTATCCAATTGTGTTTGCACTAGATGCACTCATGATGCATGGCACCCGTTATTAATGGATAGACAAGGCGAGAAAGTAATTTTTCATGTAAATGATGCATAAACAGGTGCAATATTGGTATGATAAATCTATGCTTAGTAGGATCTTTGGAAAAAGGTAACAAATGGACAAGCCTCCTATCTTTTTAGGTTGTGTGTATCTCACTGTCCATAGGCCAGGAGAGTTAGCTCTTCCATTATCTAAAATGAAAAACGCATCCTGACCATTTCTGGATGAGAGGATCCTAGTTTTGTTGGCAACATACACTACTACTAGTAAGCGTATAATTATACGAATTCCTTCATTGTTCTCATTACCATGACTAAATGAAATTTGTGGACCAAAATAGCAGCCACGACAATATTTAAGTTTTAACAAGCTGAAAATTTATAGCAATCAGAACTAATATTTCCAGTGCAGGTCCCCACTGAACCCATCTAAAAACTACCATCATCCCGCACGTCATAAAAACAGTGATCTACTGACCTTTAGTGTGCACCACAAACCCTTGCTCAGTTTTGTGCACGTAGATTACTGATCATCACTGAAAGCTGATATCCATAGAGGCTGAAAGCAAAATGTGGTATTATATGAGATTAGTTCAAGTCTTCTTGTAACAACACTTGAATAAAATAGCTACAAGATTATTTCTATTCATATGGCTAATGTCTCGAGCATAAGTGTGGCACAAAGACTTACAAGAAATAATCCAGACAGGTCCTTCCAGAAAATAAGAACTGATCAACGGCGTAAATTCTTAGTATGAAGCATTGTTCTAGGTTATACCAGAAAATCCAGTATACTTATCTTGATATAGGTTAGGTAATAACTAACGTAACAGTCCCCCCCCCCCCCCACACACACACACGTCGCCCTCCCCACCTCCACCTCCCCCTTCCACTGCCGCCGCCAGTGCCCCCCTCCGGGCAAAGCCCGGGCGGATCCGGCAGCGGCGGGACTTCGCTCCCAGGCGGCCTCCCCCCTCGAGCGTGGGGCTCGACGAGGCTGACAGAGCAGCGCTTCTCCGGGCCACTGGACCTGGCGTGGCGAGCACGCGAGCGGCGCGACCCTGTGGGGGCGCGGCTGCGGCTGCTTGGCTGTGCCCTGGCGGATCCAGGTGGCGGAGGCTGCGGGCCGGCGTGGCGGTGGCAAGGTGCAGGTGGCAGGTCCACTAGCCCTGCCTCGACGCGTCCCCCTGCAGTGGCTGACCTTGTTTGGCAGCCATCCGGCGGCTGCTGCACTGCGCTGGCTGGTGCTCCCCTACATCGACGGTGACGATACGTGGTTTCCCCTCTCGGTGCTGCTGGTCCTCTCCAGCGATCTGCTTCCCCATCTCCTGTCTGCCCTGCTTCGGCGGTCTTTGAGGGTCTATGGTCTTGGGCCGGGGCGAAATCCCTGCACGGCGATGGCCAGCGCTGACAACAGCGACACCTGAGGGTGCCGTTACCTCCATGGAGGTGCTGTCATGGCCCCGAATGGACCCTCTCCTCGATGTTGGATTAATGAGCAATTTACCAAATAATTTTACTAATAGAAATGGTAGATAAAGCATGACTAATACAGAATAGATAAAACAAATCATGCAATCTGCCAAAGAGAAGGTAAATAACATCTGCATATATGAACTAGAACCAAACAAATCTAGTGCAGGCACTAGGGCAGTAAACAGAACATCAAGTAGAAAGAGCATGTATACGTACGATGCAGGTGCAGCAGCAGAAGCACTGTTCTTGGGGTCAGCAGAAGCACTGTTCTTGGGGTCGACATCCTCGCCAGCCATGTCGTAGAAGAGGTCGTCGACGTCGGGGAAGAAGTCGTCGTTGGGGAAGTGGTCGTCGTTGGTGTCCGGAGCGTCCGTGATGAACCAGTCAGTAGTCGCGCAGAGCGCTCCCCAAAAACCTTATCACCCTTCTCCCGTACAGGACTCAAAGAGGTGCGGTTTCGGAGGCCTACTGTCCCGACCTGCGGTGCACGCCGCAAGCCGGGATGGGGAAGATCGTGGCAGCAGCGCAGTGCTCAGGAACCGGTGGCGAGAGGAAGAAGTAGTTCTGGTGCATCTCTCTGAGAGGAGCGACCTCCCCTTTATAGGCACAAGAGAAGGAGAAGAGAGGGCAGCGACGGGAGGTGAAAAGAGAGAGGGAGACGAAGCAAACGGACTTCAGCCAAAGAGGCGTGCCGTTCGGATTCAGTGTCCACTACAGAAAAACGTTTCAGCTCCCGCGTGACCTTTCGTATACCCGTCGTGCGTGGCAAAAATTTAGACATCGGCTCGGCTCATTCCCGCAACCCGTGGCGCGGCGCGGCGCGGCGCGGCGCGGCGCGTCGTGACGAGGCGGGCGGCGGAGGAGGAGCGCGCGTGGATGTCCCTCTTGTTCTCATCCTCATACATGTGGGGAAAGAACCTCCCTTATAAAGAGGTCCAACTCCCTCTAAACTAGCAATGTGAGACTAAACTTTAGTTCCACCTCTTGCCTTGCACGAATGGGCTGCGTGGGCCTCTAGGATTTATTAGGAATTTTTGAAACTGCTATTGGGCTTGGCCCATAATAGACAAAATTCCAGCACTCGAGCACCGGGGGAAACCCTTGGTCCAGTTCACTGGACAAGGCAGCGATGGCGTCTCAGCGCCATTCCCTTCTTGAAGGCGCTGCTTGGGTCGCACTTGGAGTCCCCGATGCGGCAGCTGGAGATGGTGGCCTCCCCGGTCTTTCCGGCGAGGCTTGCTGGCAATGCGATGCTGTGATGTGGGCTGCAGCATAGAGCGTGGGCGTCCGGGGCGCAATGTACGCCGGCGCCGGCATGTCCAAGACGATGGCTTCGCTAGTTCTGGCTGGGTCCTGCCATCCACCTGCCGACTCCTAGGCACATATAGGTGGAAGCAGTGGCGGAGCTTGGGCTGAATTCTAGGGGGGGCAATGGGCTGGGGGGGCAAACAATATGTGTTTTGGGCTGATTTTCCTTGTCAAATGGGCCAAATACTAAGGGGTGTAGTAGAAAAAAATTCTTGGGCTGGGGGGGCGGCAGCCCAGGTTGGCCCCTGAGAAGCTCCGCCACTGGGTGGAAGGTACGTTGGCCCGGACAGCCCTGGAGATGTGGTCTTCTTCGGAGGCGCCTGGCAGCGGCTGTGACGCGGCCTTGAGGCTCTGAGTCTAGCTACCTCGCCATTCATGGTTGGAGGCTGGACAAGGCGAGACCTTTCGTCGTTGCGGTCTGTAGTTGGGTGTGTCCCTCCTCCTGGGAGGTTGTACCTGTACTGCTGTTCTCTTCCTGTTCAATGAAATGAAACGCAAACTCTTTTGCGTTTTCTCGAAAGTATACTTATCTTGGCAGGCCAATATTGGGTTCTGCTGATAATGTCCAGTATCCCCGAAAGGATCTCACAGAGTACATTTAAAAGCATTACACAACATCTAGAATGGTACTGGACATTTGTAGATCTGTCATTTTATTGTACTGTTATTACTGCAGTAGGTCAGGCCATCAACGAAATCAGACGGGACGGGATGATAGCAGTGATTATGAGTTTATGACCCACCTGGTGGCGGCGAGGGCGAGTTCACGGACGTGGCAGCGAACGCCGCCACACTGTGGCAGTAGTCGCCGGGTCCACTCCCGCTGGTAGAGGTGGAGCTGAGGCGAGGGATGGTGTTGCTGGTGGAGCGGGGACGCCCTACAAAATACATAATTAAACTTTATTCAACCTCCGTTCCTCTGCTACTACATCAAATAGCGTCCTACAACAAAATAATCGCACTTGAAAAGGAAATACTCTTCTGTAACATACATTTGGAAAACGTTCCTAGATTTCAGACGCACTGAAGCATCAAATTATTCATTGGGTTAAATACTATACTTCCCTCAGAGATTAAATAATATATTTCACTTAGCCGCTATCATAGCGAACTTAGAACAGAAGAATCGATTGCAATGTGGTAGGTGCAACAGTATGTCGATACAAGCTAGTGGGCATACTCCAAAGTCCTTGATCAATAGCAAACTACAGCGGTTCTATGAATGGCAGCATGAAACACACAAGGTAGAATTATGAAGCAAATAGTGGTTAGGAACCAAGGTTAAAAGCAAACCTCGGATATGATAATATTGCTATTCTTCTTTTTCCCCCTATAAGTGCATGAACTGAACCACCAAATCAAATTTAACTATTTAAGCAGAAATAAAACAATGGAGGGGTTGGGTACATATCATCCAAGCTTTAAACATAAAGAAGCATCAACGGGAATCACAAATTTGCAGAGAACCTGAATTTACCTAGCGATTTTGGATGTCGTCCAAGAAGAGGAGATGAAGGAACATGTCCCAATGGAAACACCGTTTCCTAATTTCCTCGGATGACCTCTTTTTTTTTTGAGAAAAGGCATCAGCCAAAATTAAGCAACAAAAGGGCTTAAACAACCATCAGAGTGGAGCACACTAAGTAGCAGAGGAGGGACCTTGCCAATCTCAATTTGGTCACTGTATTTTCTAGCATATGCAGCCAACTCATGTGCCATCTTGTTACTTGTTCTCTTCACAACGCTGATTGTGATCTCTCTGAATTTACCCATCAGTTCCCTGGTATCAGAGATGATGGGGAACAAAACTGATTTGTTACTGACATTGGGGTCCAGCAGGCTAGCGACTGAAGCAGAGTCAGTTTCAACACACAATTGTCCGCTATACATCTTAATTAGCTCCGACAGGCCACACAAAATGGCAAGGGCCTCAGCCTCTTCAGCGTTGCTGCAAACTGGCAGCCGGCGGCTGATAGATAAAGCAATACACCCACCTGAATCTCTTATGATCACACCCGCACTGGCCGTGCTGGTACCTGTGATGTAAGATGCATCAGTATTCATTTTCCATGTCCCTGCATACCAAGGCCTCCATTTGTCCGTCCCAGTCTGATTCCCAGTATGCAGAGGATCAACTCGGCCAAGCTCGGCAGTTTTGTCACGTTCAGGTCTACCATTGGAGGAATAATTCTGAAGCTTAAACATTGGTTCAGAACATCGATTCTGGGACAAGAGGCAGCTTGCCGGCAGAGGAACTCCGTGAGGGGCTCAGCTGGGCCGCCTCCTCGCAATTAGCACTGCTAGTACGTGATCTCATTATTTCCTCGGCGTGTTTAGCTAGAAAGTGAACTGATGCTCCGGCCAGCGCTTTCCTGTCGGTGTTAGGCAGTCATCAAGCCACCAGGATCGCCAGAGAAGCAGCAAGACCTTTTGGCGCATCTCTTCGTCACAAGTTCCCAGGAGATTCTGGAGCCAATCATTGCCCGTGAATCGAAACTGGTTTTCGTCCGGTAATCCCCAGATTGCCCTAATTTCATTCCCCAAATCATCTCCAATTGGCATGTCAATTCAACATATTCGATTCCTGATCAACACGAAAGAACATTGTAAAAGAAAATAGAGGGGAACATGAGTTAATGTTGTAACCATGGCCGGAAGACGCTCGGGCGAGCCAGCGCGGCGCAGCGAGCCGGTGTCGCGTGTGGGCAACATCGAGGGCGCTGAGTGGGCGAGTACTGAGCCGGAATGGATGATGAGTCGGGCGTTCGCCGCGCTCGGCGAGTGGATCTCAGGCGGCGCTCTGTGAATGGCGTCGGGGGAGGCAACGCTCTTGCAGGGGATCGGTGGCGGTTTAACTGGCGACGATTGGAGTGCTGGCGGACGGGGGAGAGGCGGTGTGAGTGGTGTGGGGCAGTGGCGGAGAACCGGCGGGCGACGTGGCGGCAGCAGGGAGGGAGGCGAAGTCGGCGGATAGCAGGAGTGCGGGGAGGCGGGACGTGGAGTAGTTTTTTTTTTTTTCAATCGGAGCGTCGAGTATTTTCCTCTGGAGTATATTCCGCAAAAGTAAATCACTAAGCATCTTCAATAGATGATATAGTTGTAGGGACTCTCTAATCAACAGAGGTCTGAATTTCATTTTGGTTCAGGTCACATTTTTTGTCCAATATTCATTTGACACGTGTCTTTGTTAGTTTCCAGTCCGGTCTTGAGTGAAAAAAAATCGACTGATTTTTTTTTTTTGAGACCTTTTGGGGTTCAGGTCGAATTTGCTTCGTGGCCCACTCCACCTGCTGGGTTTCCACCTTACCACCCCGTCCTAACGGGTCGGTTTCTAACCCGTTACCAACACGCTCAGAACAAGCAAACCACACCCCCACCACACCTCTCCACGGCTGGGCTACCACATCTAGTGTGCCTGGGCCAGTCCAAAAACAAGTTTTGTTGGGTGTTAGAGACAGCTACATATTTTTGATGTTTTTGACTGAAAAAACTAAACCACCTATGCAATTTTCTACGGCACCTATGCATCGTACATACTTGATTTTGGTTAGTATATACAAAATGTAGCAGAGCAAAAATGGGACTTAGTATATACAAAAAGAATGTGAAAATAAATAAATCTATGAGTCTCTTGTTCATCAACAGAAATTTAGTCCCTTGTTCTTCCATTGGAAAAGTTTGATGATCTCTTCCAAAGAAACAACATTGGAAAGAATGGGCGGTTGTTTTCAAAACTTACTGTGATGTGTAATAGCAAGAAGAAACACAGAGGGGGGGGGGGGGGGGTATTACATAGGGGATAGAGGATCAAACCTCCTTTTGATTTTTTTGATAAACATCACTGTAACCTCAGAAAGCAGGAAAAACACAAAAAAAGAAGGTAGTATTACAATTTGTAGATAAAACACACCCACCCACACAAAAAAGAGAAACACTGATAACTGGCCACTCATACTCATAGCCGATACTATTTTAGAAAAGAGGTTCGAGTGGCTACAAGCCACACGCGCGTACACACGCATGAAATATATCGGTCACTTAAGAAAAGCGTGAATAAAGTGTCAAACAACAACATCAAAATAAGAGTAGTACAAAATGGTGAAAACACAATGGCCAACTACAGCTAGTACCCCCCCACCGCACACCACCCTTGTTGACCTCAAAGCTTCTCTTTAGATGATGTCGATGACAACCATCATCCTGTTGCCCGCATTCCTTGTTGCCATTCCTTGTTGCGCGCATGGTCAAAAACCAAAAGGTTAGTCTAAAGCCAGACTAAAATTTTGAAAAATATAAGTATGAAAACTGATTCAGACGGTGCCCACTCCCGGGTTAAAAGGACCGAAGCCTGAACCAAAACCACATAACTAAGCCTACATTCTGAAGACAAAACTGTACAGGACAGAAGACACGCTAATAAGGAAAAACTAATGACTTAACTTCAATACTGATGCTGAAAAAACTAAGAAAATGAGTAGAGACTTATTGGAAAAAATGAAGACCAATGAACGAGTGAGTAGCCACATAACTAAGCCTACATTGGGAAGACAAAACTATTGAAGACACTAATAAGGAAAAAACTAGTGACTTAACTTCAAGACTGATGCTGAAAAATCTAAGAAAATGAGTAGAGACTTATATGTTGGGGTGAAATCAATGAGTGGAGGACTGAAAATTTAACTCAAAACTGAACAGAAATGATGGAATACAAGACTGTTGAAGACCAATGACAGAGTGAGTAACCATATAACTAAGCCTACATTTTGAAGGCAAAACTGTTGAAGACACACTAATAAGGAAAAACTAATGACTTAACTTCAAGATTGATGCCAAAAAATCTAAGAAAATGAGTAGAGACTTACATGTTGGGATGAAATCAATGAATGAAGCACTGAAAACTAAACTCAAATCTGAACAGCAAAAAAATGATGGAATACAAAGACTTCCTGTGCTCCTATACGTCTCACCGCCTCGATTTGAGACTGGCAACAAAAAGCACACACATGAGTGCTGACAAAAGAGGTCGTCACAATGCATGCTCAAAACTGAATAACAACAAAATGTATAATGAAACAAATAAATAAAAGTGTAGCAGAGGAGGACGGTGACCACTGCAACCACCAGCAGCACCATGGGAGTCCATCACTGGCCTAGGCTAGCTCCCTGCCACTCTCTGAGCTAGCTCTTGTTACATCGTAGACACTACCTCCCTATCTCGTTCAGCTTGGCTTGTGCAGTTGTGCTTAGATATACTAATGGAAGATCCAAGATTTGCTATTTGCTAGTAGTACGAACATGATACAACTAACCATATATAATACTATGATAGATACCACAGCCACCCTGTCATATTTGGGACAGATCCGTAGTGATAATAGTGACTGGTCTGATTGGATTACTTGGATAAGTTTGCGTAAACTTAGAAGAGCTATGTGCAGAATCTTTACATTAGTTTGTAACAAGAAGAAAGGAGGACTAAGCAATCACTAACTAATAAAGGAGTACTAAGCAATCACTAAGCAGCCATTAGACACTACTCACTATGCAGCAGCAGGAGAAGCAGCTTCCTGCTCCAGCGGCCCAACCTGCAACGCCTTCTCGCCAAAATTATCATGGACAAACTGAAAAAACGAAGAGTAAACACTGAAATCTGAAATCAACATGGAGAATAACTGGACTGATAAATGAAGAATGATATGGAAACTGGAAAATGATAAATAGCAAGGCAAATTAATTATAAATGATAACTGAAGAATGAAACAATGAGGATGACTGATACATAATGATACTGACAACTACTGAGGCTGAAAATAGAGATTACATGGAGGCTGATGACTAAAACCACTACTAATAAATAAAACATGGAATCTGAAACAGATGACTGATAGAAAGAAAACTGAACTATCAATAGCAAGAAACACTATAATGAAATCATACTGAGGAATGCACACTGAATATGACTTGAAGAATTAGATTACTGAATCCGAAACAGAAATCATAACAGCAAGCAACACTACACTGAAATCATACTCAAGAATGCACACTGAATATGACTTAAAGACCTTGAGTACTGAATATGAAACAGATGACTGATAGAAAGAAAACTGAACTATAAATAGCAAGAAACACTATACTGAAATCATACTGAGGAACGCACACTGAATATGACTTGAAGAACTTGATTACTGAATCCGAAACAGATAATTGATGGAAACAGAGGACTGATAGAAAGAAGAACTCATAAAAAGAACACTGACAAAAGAAGAAAGAAGATGACTGAGGGGCTGAATATAAAATGAAGAATGAAAACCCACATGCTCATATAGACTGACTGAAAATTGAAGAAAATAAATAAAACAGAAAATGAACTATAATAAAGAAACTGAAGAACCATGCCACATGTGACAGACAAACACGCCTATGACCAACTAACTAAAAGTAACCCATAAACAGGAATGAAGAGTAATGAATGAAGAATGAGAAGACTGAGAAGAATACCAAGAAGACTAAGGAATGAAGATAACTAAGGACTGATAACTAAGAAAAGACGACATGGAGACTGAAGAAAGAAGAAGCATAGACTTAAGAGTGAGAGAATGTAAGACAAAGTGAAACACTAAACTGAAAGACAAAATACTGAAGAAAACAGTAGAGACCAAAAAAAATATGGGGCGTATTAGACTACAGCTTAAGTTATATAAAGCTGCAATTAAAATTTGTGATTATTGAAAAAAAAGGTCTAGGGAAGCAACAAACACCGACATGCACACTCGCTTAGAAGCTTAATGACCGAGAAACAGGGACCTGCGTGACCAAAAAAACTTGGGAAAGGTATAGGGAGGTAATAAAATAAGAGGGAACACCTCAGATTATGTGATTCAGGGTACTGCATATACCAAATTGCTGCAGATTCTCATATGTGCAGAATGTCACACAAAACTACAACATTCATGGACACCATGAATCAAAACAAAACATCTAGTACCTAGTATATGTATTATACTATCTATAAAAGATAGCATGACTTTCACATTAAAAAAAATTGAGCACATGGTAGCATTTCAGTTCCATTTAGACACAACAAAATCATCACAAAATGTCACATCACATAGCATTGGTGTCACCTTTTTAATTGACTGCCACAGACTTGAAAAACTGAACTCCAATCAACCTGTAACAACAGAAAGGGATTAGGACTTGGTTGCTGCAGATTTGCAAAACTGAACCCGAATTAACCTAGAAAAAATAGAGAGAATTAGGATTTGAGACTTGCTTGTGTTCTAGGGTTCAAAAAGAGAGAGGGACAGACACCACAATACAGAGGAATGAGACGCCATAGGAAGAAGGGAGGGAGAGGGGATACATGTGAGGGAGAGGGAGGCGTGCCAAGGGAGGGAGGGGCGCCATGGGAGGGGAGGGAGAGAGAGAGAAGGCGCCATGGAAGGGACGCACATGCTGGAGGAGAGGGGAAGCAAATGGAGAGAAGAACGGGAGGCTGCCGTCGCCCGGAGCTCGTCGCCTCCTGCGTGGATTTGGAGAAGAGACCAGAGCCTCCACGCGACCTCGAAAAAACAGGGCGAATCGAGCGCGAAAAGAACCAAAACGGATCCAGCCCGAATAGATCGCCAGACCAGCGAGGATCTCAGAACAAAATCGGACGACTGAAAAAACAACCAGAAACCAAATTTAAAACAGACGACTGATTTTTAGTAAAACTGTAGATGTATAAATAACTACTTCGTCCGTCTCAAAATAAGTGACTTACTAAAGTTGAGTCACTTATTTTGGGACGGAGGGAGTACTTTTTACATCTCCGAGGCTTAAAAACGTTGCTCCAACAAATGATGTAGATGTAAAAAAAATTACATCACCTCCTTTAAGTGATGTAAAATACAACATTTGGAGATACAAATTTGCGTCTCCACCTTCGAGGGGATGTAAAATGGTCAGTCGCGCGCCAACGCCCAACCGCCCTTCATTTTGCTTCCGCCCGCCCGCCCGCCCGCCAGCGATTTTTCCCCGGAAACACCGTCACTGCCGTAGCCGACGCCGATTTGATTCCGCCTCGCTGGCGACCACACGACCAATTTGGAAATTCGCCGGAGCTCCGGCGGCCGTAATGGATGTAGAAGATCTCGGGCACCTTCTTGTAGCAGTTGCCAGCCGCCGGGGCTAAAAGGGCCTGCCGCGCGACCACCACAACCAGCCGAGTTGGCGGTTTCTCGGTTGTTGCCTCCGCCGGCGCGTCGCCACGAGCGGAGTCCTCCGGCAGCCACGCGGCCATCCATAGGCCGTCTGCAGCCGCCGCCCACCCGCCTGTAGTCTGCAGTCGCCGCCCATGCTCCGACCCGCCGTCGGCCGATTGCTTCCACCTCGCCCGCAACGTGTTCGAGCAAATTCCCCCAAGGTAAAAAATCGTGAACCTTGGAGGGGTTTTTATCGGGCATGAAGATGTAGTTTGACAGTGATTTCCGCATTGTAGATGAGCTCGTGCGACTCCTCTTTCGTGGACAATTCCTTGTCGAATGAGGACTTTGATTTGACCGAAGAAGAGGACATTGCTATGCTAGTGGCGACGCACAAGAGGAAGAAGCCGAAGCACGGCGGTTCCATGTTTGGCCGTGAGTTCATCCGGAGAGAACGGGTTGAGGCGCACGAGAGGTTGATGCGCAACTATTTTGGTACACCACCCATTTTTCCAGAGAGGTACTTTCATCGCCGTTTCAGGATGTCCAAGATTTCTTCATCCACATTTACAATTCCGTGAAGCAGCATGATCGATCCTTCCGGCAGAAGAGGAATTGTGCCGGTATGCTTGTGCATAGCACCGAGCAGAAGGTCACTGTCGCTTTGCGCATGATAGCCTATGGTGTTCCGGCAGATTACATTGATGACAATTTGGCGATGGCAGAGAGCACTTCTATCTTCTATGTCAAACAATTTGCAAAGACTATGGTAGAAGTGTTTGGTCCACAGTAGTTGAGAGCACCCAATGCTCAGGACACTCGGAGGCTTTTGGAGATGAACAAAGCCCGTGGGTTTCCAGGTATGCTTGGGTCTATCGATTGCATGTACTGGAAGTGGAAGAATTGTCCTAAAGCATGGCATGGACAGTTTAAGGGACGCTGAAAGGATGCCACCATCATTCTTGAGGCCGTTGCCGATCAAGAAACATGGATTTGGCATTCATATTTTGGGATGCCTGGATCTTGCAACAACTTCGACCGGTCACCTCTTTTTGCCAAGTTAGCCAATGGAGAAGCTCCACCGGTGACCTTCGAAGCAAATGGCCGCACATATAACTATGGGTACTACCTTGCGGATGGGGTCTACCCGAGGTGGAGTACTTTTGTGAAGCCAATTCAACCCCCCCCCACCAAGGTAAGAAAGAACTCTACTTTCACAATGCTCAAGCGGCGGCTAGGAAAGATGTTGAGAGGGCATTTGGGATTTTGCAATCCCAATTTGCTATTGTGCGAGGACTGTCTAGATTCTGGGATCAAAAAGACCTTTGGTGCATCATGATTGCTTGCATGATCATGCATAACATGATCATTGAGAATGAGTGTGGATAGGATTTGGATTACACCTTCTATCATCTCATGGGCATACGCGTTATGCCGCTGAGAAAAGAGGAGCGAATTAGACGTTTCATGAAGGTGTGCCATGAAATTAGAGACTCCGATACACACGATGAACTTCGGAAAGATTTGATGAAGGAGTACTGGAAATGGCATGGAGTTCCTATTCTCCTCACCGCTCTCTCTCTCCCCTCTCTCCACTCTTTCACTCTCACACCGACAGCGGCGATTGATAACTCCAACGTATCTATAATTTTTGATTGTTTCATGCTATTATATTATCATTCTTAGATACTTTATATGCAATTTTATATCATTTTTTGGGACTAACCTACTAACTCAGTGCCTAGTGCCAGCTGTTGTTTTCTGCTTGTTTTTGGTTTTACAGAAAATCCATACCAAACGGAGTCCAAACGCTACAAAACTTTTTAACGATTTTTTCTGGACAAAATAGACCTAGAAGCTTCGGGGGAGGACTAGAAGACCTACGAGGAGACGGCAAGGCAACAGGGCGCGCCCTGGGGGGTAGGTGTGCCCTGATGCCTTATGGGCCCCTCATGGCTCCGTCTGACCTAATTCTAGCACTATAAATTCCCAAATATTCCAAAACCCCCAGAGAGCCACTTGAAACAATTTTTCCACTGTCGCAAGCTTCTGTTCTTCCGCGATCCCATCTAGAGGCCTTTTTCGGTACTCTACCGGAGGGGGAATCGATCACGGAGGGCTTCTACATCAACCTTACCGCCCTTCCGATGATGTGTGAGTAGTTCACCACAGACCTACGGGTCCATAGCTAGTAGCTAGATGGCTTTCTCTCTCTCTCTCTCTTTGATCTTCAATACAATGTTCTTCATGATCTCCATGGAGTTCTATCCGATGTAATCTTCTTTTGCAGTGTGTTTGTTGGGATCCGATGAATTGTGGGTTTATGATCAGATTATTTATTGAAAGTAATTGAGTCTTTTCTGAACTTTATTATAACTTTATTATGATCAGATTGTTCATTGAAAGTTTAAAGATGCTTGGTATTGGATTTGCGATGCTCAAAATAGATCTACTCGTAAGCAATCCACTACCGTTCTTCTTCGCAATTTTTATGTGGGTGTTACTACTTGGTATAGATTTGTGCTTGACACTATTACTGGAGGAAATTTTCTAAGTAGTCACCCTTGGGATGCTTTCAATGCTATGGGAAATTTAGTGGGATCACCACCTATTAGTATTAATGAACCGACATTGACTTTAGAACATGTTATGCGAAGGTTAGAAGCTATTGAAAATAAAATGCCTACTATTGAACATATTGAGAATCTAGACAAAAAGGTCCACAATCAAGTTACTCAATTTGGCTCAAAGGTAGGAACCACATTAAAGATGCTAAAGGAAAAAAGAACCAATAATTAATGAAAGAGTAGAACAAAGTCCCGCTAGAATTGATAAATTGGAAGAAATTGTAAATAATTTGGGTTCAACCTTTTCTTCCATGAAAACAATTGAGAGGATGCCTACAAATAAGAATTCCAAGGTTATGTATGTTCCTAAAAATAAAGGTGCTTCATCTAGTAAGGAAAACAAGGATCTTAAAATGATTAGTGTGCACCCCAACTTCATTGATATGATAAAGGAACCTATTATCAAAAACAAATTCCTCAATTTTGTTCCTAGGAGTGTAATTGTTAAAAATATGTTTGCTGAACCTCCTAGAAAGTCTGGATTTGTAATTGAGGATATTGATTCGAAGGATCACAATACTTGAAATAATGCATTATGCCTAGCTAGGGGCATAAAACAATAGCGCTTGTTGGGAGGCAACCCAATATTTATCTTTATTGTAATTTTTAATTTTCTGGAGTCACATGATTATTGCTACTGTAATGATTGTGTTTTTATTTTTTAATTAGTGTTTGTGCCAAGTAATGCCTTTGGGATGATTTAAATGATAGTATAATTGATGCTGTTTGAAAACAGAAAGTTTTGCGCCCAGTATTTTATTTTACATTTTTTACTGGAATGTCAGAAAAATCTGAAATTTGTACACAATATTGGGGTATAAATTGTTTACATTTTCCTAATTTGTAAGAAGTTTTGGAGTTACAAAAGTATGGATAAATATTCTGTCATTGCGTACTGTTTTGTTTTAGACAGATTCTGTTTTTATTGCATAGTGTGCTTATTTTAATGATGCTATGGATTATATCGGGGGGTATAAGTTATGAAGAAGTTAGAATACAGTAGGTATTATGCAAGAACAATTATGAATGAGCTATAACAGTACCTAAAGTGTATGATTTGATTTATTATACTAACGGATCTCACGAAGTTTCTGTTGAGTTTTGTGTGCCGAAGTTTTCAAGTTTTGGGTGAGATCACGATGAGTAAAGGAATAAGGAGCGGCAAGACCCTAAGCTTGGGGATGCCCAAGGCACCCCAAGGTAATATTCAAGGAAGACCCCAGCGTCTAAGCTTGGGAAAGCCCGTCATCCCAATATACAAGCCAATATCTATAATGAAATATTCCCACTAGTATATGAAAGTGATATCTTAGGAGACTCTCTATATGAAGAACATGGTGCTACTTTTAACGAAAGAGGGGATACCATCCGGGGCATCCCCAAGCTTAGACCCTTGGGGTGCCTTGGGCATCCCCAAGCTTAGGGTCTTGCCGCTCCTTATTCCTTTGCTCATCGTGATCTCACCCAAAACTTGAAAACTTCAGCACACAAAACTCAATAGAAACTTTGTGAGATCCGTTAGTATAATAAATCAATCATCCACTTTAGGTACTGTTATAAACTCATTCATAATTTTTCTTGCATAATATCTACTGTATTCTAACTTCTCCATGACTTATACCCCCTGATATAATCCATATCATCATTAAAATAAGCACACTATGCACTAAACACAGAATCTGTCTAAAACATAACAATACGCAATGACAAAATATTTATCCATACTTATGTAACTCCAAAATTCTGAAAAAATAGTACAACGTAAACAATTTTTATCCCAATAATGTGTAAATGTTTCAGATTTTTCTGACGTTTCAGTAAGAAATGTAAAATCAAATGCTGGGCGTAAAACTTTCTGTTTTCAAACAGCATCAATTATACTATCATTTAAATCATCTCAAAGGCATTACTTGGCACAAACACTAATTAAAAAATAAAATAACAATCATTACAGTATTAATAATCATGTTTGCACACCAAAAGGAAAAAGCAAAACTAAAGATAACAGTTGGGTTGTCTCCCAACAAGCTCTTTCTTTATAGCCATTAAGATAGGCTTCAAGATTTTAATGATGCTCACATAAAAGATAAGAATTGAAGCACAAATAAAGCATCACATAACATGTAACAACCATACATAAGTCTAACCCTCTTCCTATGCATAGGCATTTTATAGGAAAACAAATTATCAAGGCAAGAAATATTTAGCACATGCAAGGAAGAAGAAGATAAAACATTGACAATTTGATCATCAAGAGAGGTAATTGAGTAACATGAAATTTTCTACAACCATATTTTCCTATTTCATAATAATTACATGTAGGATCATAATCAAATTCAACAATATAGCTATCATATAAAATATTCTCTTCATGATCCTTATGCATAAAAGTTTTATAATCTTCCAAGATAGTGGGATTAACATCAACTAAAGTCATGACCTCTCCAAACCCACTTTTATCAAAAAATCATAAGGTTGACTAATCTCCAAGATAGTGGGATTTTTTACACTCTTCCAAACCCACTTTTAATATTCATAGCATTATGACCATCACCCCAATCATGATCATTATAATAAGTATCAGGCATAACAAAATCAATAATTTCATTTTTAACATAAGGAACTATAGCAAGTTCATCTCCATAAGCATCATTAATACTGGCATCATGGCCATAAGAATGACAAGCATCACTTTCATCAAGAGAGGATATTTGAATTGAATCAATGGGATCATAACAATCATCTATAGATTCCTGCAAAGTATCAATCTCTTCTTGGACAACAGAGATTTTCTTAATATAATCTTTAATATAGGCATTAGAATCATAATTTTCAAAGCAATCTTTAAGTATGGCATAATTTCAGATTTGTAAAGAGGGGCGTCATACTTTTCAATCAGAGAAGCAATTTCATAGGTACCCTTAAAAGTAACAAATTCTTCAATTTGTTCAATATCATAATAACTATAAACACCCTTGGCATAAGAAGACAAGATTTCATTATCATTAAACTCGCATTGGAAGGGAAGGTGTTTTTTAGGGTTCTCATAGCAACAAGTAAAATCAAGTATTTCGCATAAATTCAAAGCATAGCATTGCAATCTAGATATTTGATCCCATAAGTGTATCCCTTTTTTAGACAAGCGGTGATGCACAAAATAAGCATGCTCATCTAATGATTTTCCCACAACTAAGCTAGTTGGTGTTTCAGCATGAGAACAAATGGATCAAAGATGACCCAAGTACAAAACTTTAAGGTGATCCATATGCCTTTATTTTTATTTTTATTGAGTCAACATGATTATTGCAAGCAAATAAGATGTGTGTGTGTGTGTGCAGGTACCTGTAGGTATTTGATGATGTCTCCCCGGCAACGGCGCCAGAAATTCTTTCTGCTACTTGTGAGCTGCGTTGGGATTTTCCCCGAAGAGGAAGGGTGAAGCAATATAGTAGCGGATAAGTATTTCCCTCAGTAGAGAACCAAGGTTATCGAACCAATAGGAGAACCACGCAAATTACTAGTAAGCAGTACCTGGACACACAAGAGCAAATACTTGCACCCAACGCGGGCAAGAGGGTTGTTAATCCCCTTGAACTCGTTAATTGCAAGGATCAAATCTGATAGTGGTAGATATATAAATTGCATGGTAAAATAAAAAGAGTAAAATTGCAGCAAGGTATTTTTGGTTTTAGTAATATGATTAAAGTAGACCCGGGGGGCATAGTTTTCACTAGAGGCTTCTCTCTCGAAACATAGCATACGGTGGGTAGACAAATTATTGTTGGGCAATTGATAGAAAAGCGCATAGTTATGATGATTCATGGCAATGATCATGTATATAGGCATCACGTCCATGACAAGTAGACCGGAATGATTCTGTATCTACTACTATTACTCCACTTCGAGAGCGCTTCTATGTTTGCCTCTCTATGTATTAAGTTCATAACAAACAGAGTAATGCATGAAGTATGATGACATGACGTAGACAGAATAAAACCAAGCAATATGATTAAACCCCGTCGTTTTACCCTTAATGGCAACAATACAAATACGTGCCTCGCTACCCCTTCTGTCACGAGGTGAGGACACCGCAAGATTGAACCCATTACAAATCACCTCTCCCACTTAAGATAAATCAATCTAGTTGGCCAACCCAAATGGATAGATCGGAGAGAAATACAAAGCAATAATAATCATGCATAATAAAGTTCAGAAAAGACTCAATTACTTTCAACAAATAATTTGATCATAAACCCACAATTCATCGGATCCCAAGAAACACACCGCAAAAGAAGATTACATCGAATAGAACTCCATGGAGATCATGGAGAACATTGTATTGAAGATCAAAGAGAGAGAAGAAGCCATCTAGCTACTAGCTATGGACCCACAGGTCTGTGGTGAACTACTCACACATCATCGGAAGGGCAGCAAGGTTGATGTAGAAGCCCTCCGTGATCGATCCCCCCTCCGACAGAGTACCGGAAAAGGCCTCCAGATGGGATCACGGAAGAACAGATACTTGTGGCGGCGGAAAAATTGTTTCAGGTAGCTCTCTGGGGGTTTTGGAATATTTGGAAATTTATAGCGCTGGAATTAGGTCAGACGGAGCCACGAGGGGCCCACAAGGCATCAGGGCGCGCCTACCCCCCAGGGTGCGCCCTGTTGCCTTGTCGTATCCTCATAGGTCTTCTGGTCCTCCCCCGAAGCTTCTAGGGTCTCATTTGTCCAGAATTTTTTTTTCAATAAGTTTCGTAGCGTTTGGACTCCGTTTGGTACAGATTTTCTGTAAAACCAAAAACAAGCAGAAAACAGCAACTGGCACTAGGCACTGAGTTAATTGGTTAGTCCCCAAAAATGATATAAAATTGCATATAAAGTATCTAAGAATGATAGTATAATAGCATGAAACAATACAAAATTATAGATACATCGGAGACATATTAGTACGCCAGAGAGCAAAAGTGCTCCAGCCTGGTTTCGCCTCAAGACGGCGGCGGAAAGTCCTGAAACTCTTCTCTTATTGTTTTCTAGGGCAAATAGGAATATATATAGCCAAAGGACGTCGTGAGGGGAGCCACCAGGGCCCCACATGGACAAGTGGCGTGGCCTGGGGGGCCGCCACCAGCCCATGTGGCTGGCTAGTGGGCCCCCTCTAGCACTTCTTCCTTCCATAATTCTTCATGTGTACCAAAATAATTCTCCAATAATCCACGCTTCATTTTGAGCTCCGGTAAATTGCTACCTCTGTTGTTGCTTTTTCAAGTCAGATTTCCAGCTGTCAATAATCCCTCGCTTTTGATGCATCTTGCATTTTAAGAGAGAAAAAGGCATTAGAATTGCATCATATTGTGAAATATAACTTTAAAATAAGATAAATAACAGTAGGAAATTATGATGCGAAATGGACGTATCAACTCCCTCAAACTTAGACTCAGCTTGTCCTCGTGGAATACCGAACTCGGTAAAAATGACCACAAGTTTACAGAGAGAGATGTCGATAAAATAAAATATAGGCATAGCAGTATCATGTTTATAATCATTGGCAAATCATGAACATCAATTATTATTCATAAAACTTCTCATAATTAAGTAACAGGCTATTCACACATTAAAGTATAGACCATAAACTCTCTTGAAACCTAACAAACTATGTTCTCACTCATCAAGCAATTGCAATTCATCTTATTTTCTAGAATAGTCTATGTAAGAGCTTTTATTTAGAAAACTTCACATACTCAACCATCATATAGTCTTCTAATGATTGCTGGTACTTGATACGTCCAATTTGCATCATGATTTCCTACTAATAATTATTATGTTTTTGATCATTGTTTCACTTTATGGTACAATTCTTATGACTTTTCTCTCTTATTTTGCAAGATTCACATGAAGAGGGAGAATGCCGGCAGCTGGAATTCTGGACCTGAAAGGGGTGAAACAGAGACAGCTATTCTGCACAACTCCAAATGACCTGAAAATTTACGAAGAATTATTTTGGAATATATAAAAAATACTGGCGAAACAATCAAGAGAAGGGGGCCCACCAGGAAGCCACAAGCCTGGGGGGCGCACCCTACCCCCTAGGCGCGCCCCCTGGCTTGTGGGGCCCCTGGCAGGCCTCTGGCCCCCTCCTTCTGCTATATGAAGCCATTTTCCCTAGAAAAAATCAGCAGAAGACTTTTGGGATGAAGCGCCACCGTCTCGAGGCGGAACCTGGGCAGGAGCTATTTTGCTCTCCGGCGGAGCGATTCCGCCGGGTATACTTCCCTCCGGGAGGGGGAAATCGAAGCCATCGACATCACCAATGATCCTCTCATCGTGGGAGGACCAATCTTCATCAACATCTTCACCAGCACCATCTCATCTCAAACCCTAGTTCATCTCTTGTATTCAATCTTTGTCTCAAAACCTCAGATTGGTACATGTGGGTTGCTAGTAGTGTTGATTACATCTTGTAGTTGATGCTAGTTGGTTTATTTGGTGGAAGATTATATGTTCAGATCCTTAAAATACCCCTCTGATCTTAAACATGGATATGATTTGTGAGTAGTTACTTTTGTTCTTGAGGACATGGGAGAAGTCTTGTCATAAGTAATCATGTGAATTTGGTATTCGTTCGATATTTTGATGCTATGTATGTTGTGCTTCCTTTAGTGGTGTCGTGTGAACGTCGACTACATGGCACTTCACCATCTTTGGGCCTAAGGTAAGGCATTGTGGAGTAGTAATTAGATGATGGGTTGCTAGAGTGACAGAAGCTTAAACCCTAGTTTATGCGCTATTCCGTAAGGGGCTGATTTGGATCCATATGTTTCATGCTATGGCTAGAGTCATCTTAATTCTTCTTTTGTAGTTGCGGATGCTTGCGAGAGGGGGTAATCATAAGTGGGAGGCTTGTTCAAGTAAGAACAACACCCAAGCAACGGTCCACCCACATATCAAATTATCAAAGTAGTGAACGCGAATCAAACAAACATGATGAAAGTGACTAGATGAAATTCCCATGTGTCCTCGAGAACGCTTTGCTTATTATAAGGGTTCGTTCCGGCTTGTCCTTTTCTATGAAAAGGATTGGGCCACCTTGCTGCACTTTATTATACTTGTTACTTGTTACAAATTATCTTGCTATCAAAACTATCTGTTACCGCTACTTTCAGTACTTGCAGAGAATACCTTGCTGAAAACCGCTTGTCATTTCCTTCTGCTCCTCGTTGGGTTCGACACTCTTACTTATCGAAAGGACTACAATTGATCCCCTATACTTGTGGGTCATCAAGACTCTTTTCTTGCAGTGTTGCCGGGGAGTGAAGCGCCTTTGGTGAGTGGAATTTGGTAAGGAAACATTTATATTACGTGCTGAAATTTACTGTCACTTGTCACTATGGAAAGTAATCCTTTGAGGGGCTTGTTCGGGGTATCTTCACCTCGACCAGAAGCATTGAGAGTTTCTCCTCAACCTATTGAACCTACTGAAAATATTTATTATAAAATTCCTTCGGGTATGGTAGAGAAACTGCTAGCTAATCCTTATGCAGGAGATGGGACGGTACATCCTGATATGCACTTAATCTATGTGGATGAAATTTGTGGATTGTTTAAGCATGCAGGTCTATCCGGAGATGGAGTTAAGAAGAAAGTATTCCCTTTATCTTTTGAGGGAAAGGCATTGACATGGTATAGGCTATGTGATGATACTGAAACATGGGATTGGAACCGGTTGAAGCTGGAATTTCACCAGAAATTTTATCCTATGCATTTGGTTCATCGTGATCGGAATTATATATATAATTTTTGGCCTCGTGAAGGAGAAAGTATCGCTCAAGCTTGGGGGAGGCTTAAGTATATGTTGCACACATGCCCCAATCATGAGCTCTCAAGAGAAATAATTCTTCAAAACTTTTATGCTCGGCTTTCTCATAATGATCAATCCATGCTCGATACTTCTTCTGCTGGTTCCTTTATGAAGAGAACTATTGAATTCAGATGGGATCTTCTGGAAAGAATTAAACGTAACTCTAAAGATTGGGAAATCGACAAAGGTAATGAGTCAGGTATAAATCTTGAGTTTGATTGTGTTAAGTCTTTTATGGAAACTGATGCTTTTTAGAAGTTTAGTACTAAATATGGACTTGACTCTAAGATAGTAGCTACCTTTTGTGAATCTTTTACTGCTCATGTTGATCTCCCTAAGGATAAATGGTTTAAATATCATCCACCTATTGAATTGAATAAAGAACCTATTAGTGTTAAAGAAGAAACAATTATTTACCATGTTGATCCAGTTGTGCCTACTGCTTATATTGAGAAACCTCCTTTCCCTGTTAGGATTAAGGAACATGCTAAAGCTTCCACTGTGGTTAATAAGAGTAATATTAGAGCACCTAGACCTTCGGAACAAATTAAAGTTGAACCTAATATTGCAATGGTTAAAGATCTTTTGGTTGATAATATTGATGGACATGTCATATATTTCTGTGATGAAGCAACTAGAATTGCTAAACCAGACACTAAAGATAAAAACAAACCTGTAATTGGCATGCCTATTATTTCTGTTAAAATTGGAGATCATTGCTATCATGGTTTATGTGATTTGGTGCTAGTGTGAGTGCTATTCCGTTTACTCTCTATCAAGAAGTCATGAATGATATTGCACCCGTTGAGATTGAAGATATTGATGTTACTATTAAGCTTGCAAATAGAGATACTATTTCACCACTTGGAATTGTTAGAGATGTTGAAGTTTTGTGTGGTAAGATCAAATATCCTACTGATTTTCTTGTTCTTGGATCACCACAAGATGATTTTTGTCCCATTATATTTGGTAGACCTTTCTTGAATACAGCTAATGCCCAGATTGATTGTACTAAAGAAATTGCCAGTGTTAATTTTGGTGAGATGTCTCATGAGTTTAATTTCTCTAAGTTACGTAGACAACCTCATGATAAAGAATTACCTAATAAGGATGAAATTATTGGTCTTGCTTCTATTGCCGTGCCTCCTACTGATCCTTTAGAACAATATTTGCTAGACCATGAGAATGATATGCATATGAATGAAAGAAATTAAATAGATGAGCTGTTCTTTAAACAAGCACCTATCCTTAAACATAATTTGCCTGTTGAAACCTTGGTAGATCCACTTCCACCCAAGGGTGATCCTATGTTTGAATTAAAGCAATTACCTGATACTCTTAAATATGCTCATCTTGATGAAAAGAAGATATATCCTATTATTATTAGTGCTAACCTTTCAGAGCATGAAGAAAAGAGATTACTTAAAACTCTGAAGAAGCACCGAGTTGCTATTGGATATACTCTTGATGATCTTAAGGGCATTAGTCTCACTTTATGTCAGCATAAAATTCATATGAAGCGAGATGCTAAACCCGTTGTTGACCATCAAAGAAGGCTGAATCCTAGAATGAAGGATGTGGTAAGAACTGAAATATTAAAGCTTCTGGAGGCAGGTATAATTTATCTCATAGCTGATAGTAGATGGGTAAGTCCTGTTCATTGTGTTCCTAAGAAAGGAGGTATTACCGTTGTTCCTAATGATAAAAATGAACTTATCCCACAAAGAATTGTAACTGGTTATAGGATGGTAATTGATTTCAGGAAATTAAATAAAGCCACTAGGAAAGATCATTACCCCTTGCCTTTTATTGATCAAATTTTAGAAAGATTATCTAAGCACACACACTTTTGCTTCCTAGATGGTTATTCTGGTTTCTCTCAAATACCTGTGTCACCTGAAGATCAAGAGAAAACCACCTTTACTTGTGCTTTTGGAACTTATGCTTATCGTCGTATGCCTTTTGGTTTATGTAATTGTGACGCCCCCAACTTAATCGTGCACTAATCATATACGCAAATGCACACGATCAAGCCTAAGGACTCACTTGAAGATATCACAACACAACTCTAAACATAAATAAAAGTCATACAAGCTTTATAATACAAGCCAGGGGCCTCGAGGGCTCGAATACATAAGCTCGATGTCATACAAGCATCAGCGGAAGCATCAGGTATCTGGGTACAGACACAAAGTTAAACAGATATGCCTTAACAGGCGGGGCAAAATAAAACACTGATCGAAAGGCGCAGGCCTCCTGCCTGGGTGCCTCCTAACTACTCCTGGTCGTCGGAGGGCTCCTCGTAGTAGTAGTATCCGCCAGGGGGGTAGTAGTAGTCATAGTCGTCGGCTGCAGGGGCAGCTGGCTCCTGGGCTCCGTCATCTGGTCTCATCATTCGGGTATGGGGAAAAGGGAAGCAAAGCAACCGTGAGTACTCATCTAAAGTACTCAGCAAGACTTACATCAGGTCTATTCTAACTATGCAACATTATCAAAGGAAGGCTATATATGTGGACTGAATGCAGAAATGCCAGAATAGAGAGAGAGTCCTAGCCTATCGAAGACTAGCATCTTCAGCGGTCTTGCAGCATTAGAAGAGTGCAGATTGGTACAATAATATAGTAGTAGCAACAAACATAACAGCAGCCATGCCCAGAGATCCTTCCTCGACTCCCTGCGAGAAAGCGATCCCGGAGCCAATATTAACCCAGTTCTAGTTGTAGTAGATCGGGATATTTTCCGAGCGTCCTGTTACCGTGGACACGGCTATTCGAATAGATATACTTCCCTGCAGGGGTGCACCAGCTTACCCAACACGTTCGATGACTCTGGCCGGACACACTTGCTCAGTCGATGCCCGACCTCGGACTATCGACACGTCGTAGCCCTACCTAGGCTCAACAGAGAGGCCAGCACGCCGATCTACATCCTAAGCGCTCAGGGGTCCTGGGCCCATCGCCCTTTGCACTCCTGCACGTTGCGAGGACGGCCTGGAGCAGACCTAGCCCCCTTAATACAAGCGCAGGCTTTCACGGTCCAACCCGGGCGCGTGCCGCTCAACCGCTGACGTCTGAAGAACTTCGGCTGATACTACGACGCCGAGTACCCATATTATTCCCACGTGCTGGTTAGCGCGATAAGGCCAGAGGCCTACTTAGATTACATATCCTAAACCATTAGTGCACTTGGAGCGCGCGGTAACGAGCAGAGACTCACGATCCTGTGACCCCGTCGCCCCGTCTCGTGGACTTACGGCAAGGGCTAAGAATGCCCGGCCGTGCCACATATTCATCTCTCGGGCACCCTCATGGTCAACCCGATAACATATCTCTCGCGGGTACCCCTCGGGGCCGACCCGTCTTTGTCCAGTAACAGTAGTAAAGTGCCAGTATCCGTGTGTCCATAATCATCAAGCAGGAATCCGAGGAATCACCCTCGTTGGATTCCCACCCGATGATCCCGTCAAAGTGAATCCGGAGGAATCACCCTCGATGGTATTCACACTTGCGGGGCTGCACGACAGAAGCTTCATCGGAGGTGATGAAGAGGAATCACCCTCGGTAATCCACCACCAACTAGCTGTACCACAGACTCCACATCGGGAGTGAGTTAGGAGGTATCACCCTCGTCACTCGATGTTAGCTCTGCAGAGTCGAGCAACTTAGGGGTGTGTGGTGATGTGCTGGTCTCAGCCCGACGATCACATCGGTCGGGCACAGGTACTAAAGCGGGGCAACTACAGCAAGGAAGAGGGGCCACAGATGATTTACCATCCAACCTATACTAGGCATTTTGGATAACAGGCAGGTATCAATAACAGTTACAAGGACATGCTATGCATCAGAATAGGATAAAACAATAGCAATAGCAATTTCTAATGCAAGCAGGAGGGAGAGAGAATAGGTGATATAGGCATGCGTCAAGGGGGGTTGCTTGCCTGGAAGCTCTGCGGCAAAGGAGGGGTCGTCAGTGGTGTCGTCGGTCTCCTGAGCGGCGTCGGTCTCGGGGGCTATCGGAGAAGAAGAGGGGGAAGAAACAATAAATAAAGGCAGACAAAAGCACACAGATGCATGGCATGGTAGTATGCAGTGTTAGTGGTGACCTAATGCATTGCTACATGTCGCAGACGAATCGGGAAAATATCTGGCATATTTTCCCGGCGTTTAGGCTGATTTTGGATTACAGAACCGGAGGGGACGGTTCCATGTTAGCATGGTTGTGGGCATGTGACAGATAAACGGAGGGCGTATTCGGATTCGTCTCGTTTTTCTGATCAACTTTCATGTAGAAAGTTTTTCGATCCGAGCTACGGTTAATTTTCTATGATTTTTCAAAGTTTTAAACTATTTCTGGAATTATTTAAATTAACAGAATTACCAGAAATGGAATACGACGTCAGGGTGACGCAGGCATGGCGTCAGCGGTCGGCTGACCAGTTGACTGGTCAAACAGGCAGGTGGGACCCACCTGTCAGCCTCAGAGGTGTTAACAGTGATTAATTTTAAACTAACAGAGTTAATTAACTAAGTGGGCCCGGCCTGTCAGTGACCTAATCAATTAACAGAATTAACCTAATTATTTATTAACCGTAATTAGTCACGCGGGCCCACTCGTCAGTGTCAGAGGTGCACAGTAACCCGCGTTGACCGTGGTCAACGCGGTCAAACAGCGGCCTGAGACCCACTGGCAGTGTCACTGGGTGGGTCCCGTGCCTGGCCAGGTCAGCGCGTCGCCGGGAAAACACGCCGGCGAGCTCCACAGTGGCGGCCGAACGCCGGCGGGGCTCGGATTTTCACCACACGGCACCAAATCGGGCATTTTCGACGGCGTTCGAACGAGGGGAGCGGCGCGCATCCAACGCGGGTGGTCTCGGAAGCTGAGGAGGCCTGAGTCGTCGCCGGTGACAAGGACGGCGGAGACCCGAAATCCGGCGAACTCGCGCGCGGTGATACAGAGGCCAAAACGGACGGCGTGCTACTTCTACAGCGTCTACTCGATGCCACAAACGCGTTGGCGAGCTCGGTGGGTCATGACGGCCACTGCCGCGATGACAGCGAGCTCATCGGTGGAGCCGGCCGCTCCGGGCGCGGGGGAAGAGAAAAAAGAGAGGGGAGGAGGCGTGTAGCTCACCGCTGCGGCTCACAGTGGCCCTTGGCGGATTTGTAGCGCAGGGACGGCGAGGTACGGTGCGGCGGAGCTCCGGTGATCCGCGGCGGACGCCGGCCCGATTCGCGCAATGAGGCGGCCTCGGGCTTGCACGGTGGTTGGGGATGAAGAAGGAGATGACGGCGGAGCTGATGGCCTACTCGGAGAGGCGAGGGAGTGGCTAGTTGCGGTGATTTACCACGACGCGGCAGCGACGACGTCGAGACAGAGGAGAAGGGGGCGAGCGCGCGCGAGGGAGAGGGAGGAAGAGAAAAGGCGAGGGCGACCAGGGGTAATGGAGGAGCGCGCGGCCTTATCCGGCTCACCTGCCCCGTCGCCGTGGCAGCCAGTGGCCGGAGCGGCGAGCTCCTGGCCATGGCGTGCCCGACACCGAGGCGGGAGCAGGTAGACGACAGGGGTGGGCTGGCTGGGCCGCGCCAGGTAAGCAGGTAAGGCCCAACTCCCCTTTTTCCTTTTCTATTTTTCAGTTTATTTATTAACAGAGAGGGAAAAGGATTATTTGGGGCATCCAAATGATGTAGAAAATTTATGGAACTAGGCCCATTAAATCCAACACATTATTAGGCAGTGCCTCAAATATCTTGGAAGGCAGATAATTTCATTTGCATTTTTCATAATTGAAATTGCAATTTTATATTGCTGGAACAACACTGTTTAAATGCTACTATCCATTTTAGTAACATGGTGATGTTGTTTTCCTGAACAACAATTTGTTTTGGAATATTTACTAAATGATGAACATTTTTCCAGCAACTTTTGTGTAACTTCAAATTTCACTTGCATTTGAATTTGAATTCAGAGGCAGAATTTGAAATGAGATATTAATCCACATTGATTATCATTGCAAATCTCAGATGACTAGGCATTAATATAGTGGATCACTGTAGCTCATTACATAGGGGTGTTACAGTAATGCACCTGCTACCTTTCAAAGATGTATGACTGCTATATTCTCTGACTTTTGTGAAAAGGTTGTTGAGGTTTTCATGGATGATTTTTTTGTTTACGAAACTTATTTTGATGATTGCTTGAGCAACCTTGATCGAGTTTTGCAGAGATGTGAAGAAACTAATCTTGTCTTGAATTGGGAGAAGTGCCACTTTATAGTGAATGAAGGTATAGTTCTTGGGCATAAAATTTCTGAAAGAGGTATTGAAGTTGATAAAGCTAAAGTTGATGCTATTGAGAAAATGTCATGTCCTAAAGATATCAAAGGTATAAGAAGTTTCCTTGGTCATGCTGGTTTTTATAGAAGGTTTATAAAAGACTTCTCTAAAATTTCTAGGCCTCTTACTAATCTCTTGCAAAAAGATGTTCCATTTGTTTTTGATGATGATTGTGTAGAAGCCTTTGAAATACTGAAGAAAGCCTTAATTTCTGCACCTATTGTTCAACCACATGATTGGAACCTACCCTTTGAAATTATGTGTGATGCTAGTGATTATGCTGTTGGTGCTGTTCTACGACAAAGTGTTGATAAGAAATTAAATGTTATTCATTATGCTAGTAAAACTCTAGACAGTGCTCAAAGAAATTATGCTACTACCGAGAAAGAATTTTTAGTAGTTGTGTTTGCGTGTGATAAATTCAGATCCTACATTGTTGATTCCAAAGTTACTATTCACACTGATCATGCTGCTATTAAATATCTTATGGAAAAAAAAGATGCTAAACCTAGACTTATTAGGTGAGTTCTTTTGCTACAAGAATTTGATTTGCATATTGTTGATAGAAAGGGAGCTGAGAATCCCGTAGTTGATAACTTGTCTAGAATGGAAAATGTTCTTGATGACCCACTACCTATTAATGATGATTTTCCTAATGAACAATTAGCTGTCATAAATGCTTCTCGCTATACTCCTTGGTATGCAGACTATGCTAATTACATTGTTGCTAAATATATACCACCTAGTTTCACATACCAACAAAAGAAAAAGTTCTTCTTTGATTTAAGACATTACTTTTGGGATGACCCACACTTATATAAATAAGGAGTAGATGGTATTATTAGACGTTGTGTACCTGAGCATGAACAGGAACAAATCCTACGTAAGTGTCACTCCGAGGCATATGGAGGACACCATGCGGGAGACAGAACTGCACACAAGGTATTACAATCTGGTTTTTATTGGCCTACTCTTTTCAAAGATGCACATAAGTTTGTCCTTTCTTGTGATGAATGTCATAGAATTGGTAATGTTGGTAGATGTCAGGAAATGCCTATGAATTATTCACTTGTTATTGAACCATTTGATGTTTGGGGTTTTGATTATATGGGACCTTTTCCTAAATCCAATGGGTACACTTATATTTTGGTTGCTGTTGATTATGTTACTAAGTGGGTAGAAGCTATTCCAACTAGTAGTGCTGATCATAACACTTCCATTAAAATGCTTAAAGAAGTTATATTCCCGAGATTTGGAGTCCCTAGATATTTAATGACTGATGGTGGTTCACATTTTATTCATGGTGCTTTCCGTAAATTGCTTGCTAAATATGATGTTAACCATAGAATCGCATCTCCTTATCATCCTCAGTCTAGTGGTCAAGTTGAATTAACTAATAGAGAAATAAAATTGATTTTCCAAAAGACAGTTAATAGATCCAGAAAGAATTGGTCTAAGAAACTTGATGATGCACTATGGGCTTACAGAACTGCTTATAAAAATCCTATGGGTATGTCTCCATATAAAATGGTTTATGGAAAAGCATGTCATTTACCTCTTGAGTTAGAACATAAAGCATATTGGGCAGTTAAAGAACTTAACTATGATTTTAAACTTGTCAGTGAAAAGAGGCTATTTGATATTAGCTCCTTAGATGAATGGAGAACCCAAGCTTATGAAAATGCCAAGTTGTTTAAAGAAAAAGTTAAAAGATGGCATGATAAAAGAATCCAAAAACGGGAATTCAAAGTAGGTGATCATGTTCTATTATACAATTCTCGTTTAAGATTTTTTGCAGGAAAACTTCTCTCTAAATGGGAAGGCCCATACATCATCGAAGAAGTTTATCGCTCTGGAGCCAATAAAATAAACAACTCTGAAGGCAATAATCTGAGAGTGGTTAATGGGCAAAGAATTAAACATTATATCTCAGGTATGCCCATTAATGTTGAAACTAATATTATTCAAACAATCACACCAGAAGAGCACATAGAGGAAACCTTCCGGAACGCTCCAGAATACTGAAAAGGAGTAGGTATGTGGTACGGTAAGAAAACCAACTCCAAAACTTCCATAAAAGTACTTTATGTCTGTTTTGGAATATATAAAAAATTAGGAAAATAATAAACAGTCCGAAAAGTGCACGAGGAGGCGACAAGCCTGGGGGCGCGCCTACCAGGCTTGTGGCTCCCTCGTGGACTTTCCTGACTCTGTTTTTCTTCCATAGTACTTGTTTTGCAAGGGAAAAATTCATTATATATACTCACGGGTGTTTTGACCACCGCATCGCAAGTTTCTCCGCTGTTCTTGTTTCAGGCTATTTTTCTGACAGATCTAGATCGCCATGGCGTCTCCAAGCTCTTCCAAGGACAAGTTCTACGAGAAGGTCATCAACCCGTACCTACCGGAGGTGATGAAGCACCCTCAAGCCATTGAGATGTGTGAGGGGGTGCTCCACATCTGGGACGTTCAAGGACCTAGGAAGACCGGGAGCGAGAAGGCCAGGCTGGAAGCGGTGGAACAGGAGATCTTCAAGTGCCAGGGGATGGTGGAGTGCGGACTTTGTGCTAACCACTCCATGATCACGGACTTCATCCGTGTGCACAAGGTGGATGGCAAGAATATTGGGGTCGTCATCTTCAAGCTCAATGATTGGATTGATTATCTTCAGACCCAAATATATGATCTACAAAACCAAAACTTTGAGTATGAGGCCAAGTTCAAAGGTATGAGTTTAGCTGCAAATTTCAGGACTCCAGAAACACGTTCGTCCTTTTATGATGGAGAGCCTATGCCTTGGAAGACAGAGGACAAGCCCATCACTTCATCACCACCATCACCCAAGAAGGAGATGTGAGTACATGGGTATGGGCACCACCCTTGGCTTGTGCCAAGCTTGGGGGAGGTGCCCCGGTATCGTATCACCATCACTTTTTCATCATCATTATGTATCTTAGTTTGATCCTTAGTTATTTCATGATTTAGAAGAATAAAGTTTAGTATGATTTAGTTTCGAGTGCTTGCTTTGTGATATATCTATCTATGTAATCATGTGTGAAAGTTATATAATAAAGATTAGTTTGAGTTGAGTGTTTTGCTTTTGATGATCCAATATTAGAAATAAATAAAGAGTAAAAAGTAAGATCATATGCTAATCCCATGGGGAGTGTTGACTTCACATAAAAGAAGTATAATTGATAAAACTTGTTGAAAGTTGACAAACATAGCATTGGTCATTGTTGCAATTCATGAAAAAGTAATAAAGGAAGAGAGGTCTCACATATAAATACACTATCTTGGGCATCTTTTATGATTGTGACCCCCCATCAAATATTCTATGTCAATTAGTCGACGTTGGACAAGGAAGACAACGTAATGGGTTATGTTTGCTTATATTCACATAGAAGTTATATTGTTTTGGATCCTCTAACATGTGATGCTTGCCCCCTATCTTTTGCTAGCCAAAATTCTGTACTAAGTAGAGATACTACTTGTGCATCCAAAAACCATTAAACCCAGTTTCATGCCATGAGAGTCCACTATATCTACCTATGGATTGAATAAGATCCTTCAAGTAAGTTGTCATCGGTGCAAAGCAATAAAAATTGCTCCTAAACATGTATGAACTTTTATTGTAAGGGAAAATAAGCTTTGTATGATCTTGTGATGGTGGAGCAATAAAAGCGACGGACTGCAAAATAAAGGTCGCTATCACAAGGGGCAATATAAAGTGACGTTCCTTTACATTAAGAGCTTGCACATACAAAAACAAAAAGCGCATGACAACCTCTGCTTCCCTCTATGAAGGGTCTATATTTTACTTTATGTATTTACTTTCATGCAAGAGTCAATAGTATTCTCCTCTATTCCGTTTTTATTTTCTCTCTTGGCAAGCATCATGTGGTGGGGATTGATCCATGCATATATATCCAGTTGGATGTAGGTGATCATGAATTATTATTGTTGACATTACCCTTGAGGTAAATATGTTGAGAGGCGAAATTAGAAGCCCCTATCTTCCTATGTGTTCGACTAAAACTTTTGCTCCATAAGTATTTCATGAGTGTGAGCAATCATAGAAGACTAAATGATAGTTGAGTATGTGAACTTGCTAAACAAAGCTCTTACATAGACTCTTTCTGATAATATGATGAATTGCAATTGCTTAAGTGACCGACATCATAGTTTGTTAGTTTTCAATTTGGTTTATGGTTCATACTTTAACTTGTGGATGAATTATCACTTTTTCATGAGAAGTTTTATGATGATATATTGTTGTTATAATAAAGATCATCATGCTCCATGTCCGTATTTTATTTTTATCGACGCCTCTCTCTCCCTAAACATGTGGTCATGATTATCGATTTCGGCTTTCGCTCGAGGACAAGCGAGGTCTAAGCTTGGGGGAGTTGATACGTCCAATTTGCATCATGATTTCCTACTAATAATTATTATGTTTTTATCATTGTTTCACTTTATGGTACAATTCTTATGCCTTTTCTCTCTTATTTTGCAAGATTCACATGAAGAGGGAGAATGCCGGCAGCTGGAATTCTGGACCTGAAAGGGGTAAAATAGAGACAGCTATTCTGCACAACTCCAAATGACCTAAAAATTTACGGAGAATTATTTTGGAATATATAAAAAATACTGGCGAAAGAATCAATAGAAGGGGCCCCACCAGGAAGCCACAAGCCTGGGGGCGCGCCCTACCCTCCTAAGCGCGCCCCCTGGCTTCTGGGCCCCTAGCAGGCCTCTGGCCCCCTCATTCTGCTATATGAAGCCATTTGCCCTAGAAAAAAAATCAGAAGAAGACTTTCGGGATGAAGCGCCGCCGTCTCGAGGCGGAACCTGGGCAAGAGCTATTTTGCTCTCCGGCGGAGCGATTCCGTCGGGGATACTTCCCTCCGGGAGGGGGAAATCGAAGCCATTGACATCACCAACGATCCTCTCATCGTGGGAGGACCAATCTTCATCAACATCTTCACCAGCACCATCTCATCTCAAACCCTAGTTCATCTCTTGTATTCAATCTTTGTCTCAAAACCTCATAGTGGTACCTGTGGGTTGCTAGTAGTGTTGATTACATCTTGTAGTTGATGCTAGTTGGTTTATTTGGTGGAAGATTATATGTTCAGATCCTTAATGCTATTCAATACCCCTCTGATATTGAACATGGATATGATTTGTGAGTAGTTACTTTTGTTCTTGAGGACATGGGAGAAGTCTTGTCATAAGTAATCATGTGAATTTGGTATTCGTTCGATATTTTGATGCTATGTATGTTGTGCTTCCTTTAGTGGTGTCGTGTGAACGTCGACTACATGACACTTCACCATCTTTGGGCCTAAGGTAAGGCATTGTGGAGTAGTAATTAGATGATGGGTTGCTAGAGTGACAGAAGCTTAAACCCTAATTTATGCGCTATTCCGTAAGGGGCTGAGTTGGATCCATATGTTTCATGCTATGGTTAGAGTCATCTTAATTCTTCTTTCGTAGTTGCGGATGATTGCGAGAGGGGGTAATCATAAGTGGGAGGCTTGTTCAAGTAAGAACAGCACCCAAGCACCGGTCCACCCACATATCAAATTATCAAAGTAGCGAACGCAAATCAAACAAACATGATGAAAGTGACTAGATGAAATTCCCATGTGTCCTCGAGAATGTTTTGCTTATTATAAGAGTTCGTTCCGGCTTGTCCTTTGCTATAAAAAGGATTGGGCCACCTTGCTGCACTTTATTATACTTGTTACTTGTTACGAATTATCTTGCTATCAAAACTATTTGTTACCGCTACTTTCAGTACTTGCAAAGAATACCTTGCTGAAAACCGCTTGTCATTTCCTTCTGCTCCTCGTTGGGTTCGACACTCTTACTTATCGAAAGGACTATGATTGATCCCCTATACTTGTGGGTCATCAGTACTCAAATCATACTTTTAGAAAAAATTGTTTCAATTAGACACAAAGAAAGATAGGGGCTTAATATTTCGCCTCCCAACTTATTTACCTCGGGGATAATTGACAACAATAATCAGTTATGATCATATATATTCAACTGGATATATGTGCCTGGATATTTGCCCACCACATAATATTTGCCAAGTGGAGAGTATTTGAGATTGGAATAGAGAAAAATCTTTTGACTCATGCATATAAAGTAAAGCTTTAACAGAAAAAGTAAAAGATAGACCCTCCGCAGAGGTTGTCAAGTGCTTTTAAGTTGGATGTGCAAGCTCTTAATTAAAAGGAACATCACTTTATATTTCCCCTTATGATAATGACCTTTATTGAGCAGTCTGTCACTTCTATTACTTCACCGTCATAAGTTCGTACAAAACTTATTTCCTTTCCAATAGAAGATCATGCATATTTAGCCCAATTTTTATTGCATGCACAGAAGACAACTTACTTGAAGGATATTGCTCAATCCTTAGGTGGTTATGATGGACTCTTATGGAAAGAAACTGGGTTTAAGAGTTTTTGGATGCACAAGTAGTACATCTACTTAGTACAGAAGTTTTGGGCTAGCAAAGATTATAAACAAACACCACATGTTGAAGGATCCATGACAATATAACTTCTATGCAAATATACACAAACATAACTGATTACGTTGTGTTCCTTGTCCAACATCACTATTTGATCAAGTGTGAAAATACTTAATGAGGGTTCACAATCATAAAAGATGTCCAAGATGGTGTATTTGCATGTGAAATCTCTCCTTATACCAATTTTTCATGAATTGTTTGAAATAACCAATGTTGTGTTTGTTAAATTCCAATAGATTTTACTTCTACACCCCCATGTGAAGTCACTACTTCCCATGAGATAAGCATATGACATTTATTTTGCAATGACGTGATGCATGACCATGAAAAGTAAAAGATACTCATACTAAACTTTATTATAGAAATTTTCACGCACGGATACATTGATAACACTGGGACAAAACAGACACTTGCAAACTAATTCATACTCATACTTTTTTCTAAATCATGAGATAACTAAGGATCGAACTAAGATAGATAATAATGATAAAATATGGCAATGATACGATACCAGGGCACCTCCCCCAATCTTGGAACAAGACAAGGGTAGTGCCCATACCCAAATTGCTGAAGTTTCTTTCTTTGGTGATGGCGGTGAAGAAGGGGCATGCTTGTCGTCCTTCTTCCTTGGCATAGATTCTTCGTCCAGAAAAGATGTGGTGGTCTCCGGCATCCTGAATTTTGTAGCCAAACTCATCCTTTTAAACCTAGTTTCATACTCACAGTTCTGGTTTTGTAGGTCATAAATCTTGGCTTGGAGATCTTCAACTTTGGCGTGAAGGCGATCAATGGCCTCCCATGTCTTGCCACTCTCCCACATCTTCTCATGGAGGAACTCCGAGATCATGGTGTGGTTTGCATCTAGACCACGCTCCACCATCCCCTTGCACTTGAAGAGGTCCTGCTCAACCTCCCTAAGCCTGGCCCTCTCATCTCCCTCCTTCTTGGGCCCTTCGAGATCCTTGATGTGCAGCACCCCATCCCTATACTCCAGAGTTTTGGGATGCATCATGACTCCAGGGAGATAAGGTTGATGACCTTATCAAAGAACTGGTTCTTAGAGGAGCTTGACGACGACATAGCGATCTAGACCTCGAAACCCTCGTAGAAAATAGCTCGAAATAAGGACATGACGATTGCGATATGGAGGTTAGAACATCACGGGATATATATAATAATTTTTTATCTTGTAGGACAAGTACACGGGAGGAAAACGGAGTCGGGGAGGTGCACGAGACCCCCAATGGACGGGTGACGGGACTAGGGGGTACTCGCGCCATCAGCCCATGTGGGCCCCTTGGGCACCACCTCAGCTGTTTATTTTTCCCTAAAATTCTTAAATATTCCAAAACGATCAGATATATTTTTTTATGGAATTTTTGGAGTCAGTTTACTTACCGTACCATGTACCTATTCCTTTTTTCAGGTTCATGGAGTCCTCCGAAAGTTTTCTTCTATGTATTCTTCCGGTGTAATTACTTGAATAACATGTGAATCAATGCTAATGAGGTTACCTGCAATATAATGTTTAAGTCTTTGCCCATTAACCACCTTCGGTTTATTTCCTTCAGCGTTATTTATTTTGATAGCTCCAGAACGGTAAACTTCTTCGATGACGTATGACACTTCCCATTTGGAGAGAAGTTTGCCTACAAAATGTCTGAAACGAGATTTGTACAAGAGAACTTTATCACCAATATTAAATTCTCGTTTCTGAATTCTTTTATCATGCCATATTTTAACCTTTTCTTTAAATAACTTAGCATTCTCATAAGCACTATTGAAGAATTCGTCCGATTAATCTGTTAATGGGCCAGTTAATCGCTACTCGTAGGGTGGCCGAATCGAATAGCACCTATTCATCGTGTTAACTTGCCAGGCCGATTAATTGGCCTTTTAGACCGATTAATTGGTTGTTAGGCCGATTAATCATCGCTGACCCATTAACTTGTTGGCAAACAAAGCCCAAAATTTTGCCCCGTAACCCCTCCCATCCCCCTCTCGTTCCTCTATATCTAGGGTTCGACCAAACATTTGCATATTTTGGTATATTACATAGCTAAGAACATGAGAGTATGATGTAATACATAAAAAACTAGATATATTTTGGCAATTCTTATTTAATCTACCGATTAATGGTCGATCGATTAATCTAGTTAAGAGGCCGATTCACCGATTAATCACTACTCCCAAGCCGACCGAGCAGCTACCAGTTACCAATTTCCTGAACAATGCTCATAATCAGTTCTCCATTCATCTAGAGAACTCATATCAAATAACCTCTTTTCTTCAGCAAGTTTAAAATCATAGTCAAGTTACTTAATAGCCCAATAAGCTTTATGTTCTAGCTCAAGAGGTAAATGACAAGCCTTACCATAAACCATTTTATACGGGGACATACCCATAGGATTTTTATAAGCTGTTCTATATGCCCAAAGTGCATCATCTAATTTCTTAGACCATTTTTTGCTAGACCTGTTAACAGTCTTTTGCAAGATCAATTTTATTTCTCTATTAATTAATTCTGATGGAAATATGCCCTAGAGGCAATAATAAAGTTGTTATTATTTTATATTTCCTTGTTCATGATAAAGGTTTATTATTCATGCTAGAATTGTATTGACCGGAAACTTAAATACATGTGTGAATACATAAATAAATACCGTGTCCCTAGTGAGCCTATACTAGACTAGCTCGTTGATCAAAGATGGTAAGGTTTCCTAACCATAGACATGAGTTGTCATTTGATAACGGGATCACATCATTAGGAGAATGATGTGATGGACAAGACCCATCCGTTAGCTTAGCATATGATCATTCTGTTTATTGCTACTGCTTTCTTGAATGTCAAATACATGTTCCTCAGACCATGAGATCATGCAACTCCCGGATATCGGAGGAATACCTTGTGTGCTATCAAACGTCACAACGTAACTGGGTGATCATAAAGATGCTCTACAGGTATCTCTGAAGGTGTCCGTTGAGTTGGCATGGATCGAGACTGGGATTTGTCACTCCGTGTTTCGGAGAGGTATCTCTGGGCCCTCTCGGTAATGCACATCATAAGAAGCTTGCAAGCAAAGTGACTAAGGAGTTAGTTACGGGATGATGTATTACGGAATGAGTAAAGAGACTTGCCGGTAACGAGATTGAACTAGGTATGGAGATACCGACGATCGAATCTCGGGCAAGTAACATACCGACGGACAAAGGGAATTACGTATGTTGTCATTGCGGTTCGACCGATAAGATCTTCGTGGAATATGTAGAAACCAATATGAGCATCCAGGTTCCGCTATTGGTTATTGACCGGAGAGGCGTCTCAGTCATGTCTACATCATTCCCGAACCCGTAGGGTCGGCACGCTTAACGTTCGTTGACGATATAGTGTTATATGAGTTATGTGAATTGGTAACCAAATATTGTTCGGAGTCCCGGATGAGATACCGGACGTCACGAGGAGTCTCGGAATGATCGAGAGGTAAAGATTTATATATGGGAAGTCATATTTTGGGTTCCGGAAAAAGGTGCAGTTTTTCGGTATTGTACCGAGAAGCTTCGAGAAGGTTCCGGAGGATTCCGGAGGGGTCCGGAAGTCCACAAGTGGGTCCACCACATCCCAAAGGGCTGGCATGGGCTAAGGGGAGGCGCCTTGGCCTTATTGAGCCAGGCACACCAAGTCCTCAAAAGCCCACACAGCTAGGGAAGAAAAAAAGGGAGAGTCCTAGTAGGAATAGGATTGGACTTTGGAGTCCAAGTCCACGTGTGTACTATTCATGGTTACTGTTCACGTTGCACTATTCCTTCTACTCCAAGCCCCTACACATATATAAATAGAGGAGAGGGGGCGCCCCAAAGGACACAACATTTTCTTAGCCGTGTGCGGCGCCCCCCTCCACAGTTCCGTCCCTCGGTCATATTTTCGCAGTGCTTGGGCGAAGCCCTGCGGAGATAGCATCACCATCACCATCACCACGCCGTCGTGCTGCCGGAACTCATCCACTACCTCGCCGTCTTGCTGGATCAAGAAGTCTAGGACGTCACCGAGCTGAACGTGTGCTGAACGCGGAGGTGCCGTACGTTCGGTGCTCGGTCGGTTGGATCGTGAAGTTGTTCGACGACATCAACCGTGTTGTTCTAACGCTTCCGCTTACGGTCTACGAGGGTACGTAGACACACTCCCCCTCTCGTAGCTATGCATCTCCATGGATAGATCTTGCGTGTGCGTAGAATTTTTTTGTTTTCCATGCAACGTTCCCCAACAGTGGCATCATGAGCCAGGTCTATGCGTAGAGGATATGCACGAGTAGAACACAAAGAGTTGTGGGCGGTGATCGTCATACTGCTTACCACCAACGTCTTATTTTGATTCGGCGGTATTGTAAGATGAAGTGGCCCGGACCAACCTTACATGTCCACGTACAGGAGACCGGTTCCACCGACAGACATGCAACTTGTTTTGCGTAAAGGTGGCTGGCGGGTGTCTGTTTCTCCTACTTTAGTTGAATCGAATTTGACTGCGGCCGGTCCTTGTTGAAGGTTAAAACAGCAAACTTGATAAATCACCGTTGTGGTTTTGTGCCGTAGGTAAGAACGGTTCTTGCTAGAAGCCCGTAGCAGCCACGTAAAACTTGCAACAACAAAGTAGAGGACGTCTAACTTGTTTTTGCAGGGTATGCTGTGATGTGATATGGTCAAGACATGATGTGATATACCTTATTGTATGAGATGATCATGTTTTGTAATTTATCGGCAACCGGCAGGAGCCTTATGGTTGTCTCTTTATTGTATGAAATGCAAGCGCCATGTAATTGCTTTACTTTATCGCTATGCGCTAGCAATAGTTGTAGAAGCAATAGTTGGCAAGACGACCACGACACAACGATGGAGATCAAGGTGTCGAGCCGGTGACGATGGAGATCATGACAATGCTTTGGAGATGGAGATCAAAAGCACAAGATGATGGCCATATCATGTCACATATTTTGATTGCATGTGATGTTTATCCTTTATGCATCTTATTTTGCTTAGAACGACGGTAGCATTATAAGATGATCCCTTCACTAAATTTCAAGATAAAAGTGTTCTCCCCGAGTATGCACCGTTGCTAAAGTTCGTCGTTTCGAAGCACCTCGTGATGATCTGGTGTGATAGATTCTACGTTCACATACAACGGGTGTAAGCCAACTTTACACAAGCAGAATACTTGGGTTAAACTTGACGAGCCTAGCATGTACAGACATGGTCTCGGAACATTGGAGACCGAAAGGTCGAACATGAGTCATATAGTAGATATGATCAACATGGAGATGTTCACCATTGATGACTATCCCATCTCACGTGATGATCGGACATGGGCTAGTTGATTTGGATCATGTAACACTTAGTTAACTTGAGGGATGTTAATTTAAGTGGGAGTTCATCAGTAATTTGATTAATTGAACTTAATTTATCATGAACTTAGTCTTGATAGTTTCTTTGCATATCTATGTTGTAGATAAATGGCCCGTGCTACTGTTCCGTTGAATTTTAATGCATTCCTAGAGAAAGCTAAGTTGAAAGATGATGGTAGCAACTACACGGACTGGGTCCATAACTTGAGGATTATCCTCATTGCTGCACAGAAGAATTATGTCCTTGATGCACCGCTAGGTGATGGACCTGCTGCAGGAGCTGCTGCAGACGTTGTGAATGCCTGGCAGGCTCGATCTGATGACTACTCGATAGTTCAGTGTGCCATGCTCTACGGCTTAGAACCAGGACTGCAAAAGCGTTTTGAACGCCACAGAGCATATGAGATGTTCCAAGAGCTGAAATTGATATTTCAAGCTAATGCCCGGGTTGAGAGATATGAAGTCTCCAACAAGTTCTTTAGCTGTAAGATGGAGGAGAACAGTTCTGTCAGTGAACACATACTCAGAATGTCTGGGTACCACAACCACTTGACTCAGCTGGGAATTGATCTTCCGGTTGAGAGTGTTATTGACAGAGTTCTTCAGTCACTGCCACCAAGCTATAAAGGCTTTGTGATGAACTATAATATGCAAGGGATGGAGAAGACAATTCCCGAGCTCTTCGCGATGCTGAAATCAGCGGAGGTAGAAATCAAGAAGGAGCATCAAGTGTTGATGGTTAACAAAACCACTAGTTTCAAGAAAAAGGGCAAGGGAAAGAAGGGGAACTTCAAGAAGAACGGCAAGCAAGTTGCCGCTCCCACGAAGAAACCCAAAGCTGGACCCAGGCCTGAAACAGAGTGCTTCTACCACAAAGGGACTGGTCACTGGAAGCGGAACTGCCCCAAGTATTTGGCGGATAAGAAGGATGGCAAAGTGAGCAAAGGTATATTTGATATACATGTTATTGATGTGTTCCTCACTAATGCTCGGAGTAGCGCCTGGGTATTTGATACTGGTTCGGTTGCTCATATTTGTAACTCGAAACAGGAGCTACGGAATAAGCGAAGATTGGCTAAGGACGAGGTGACGATGCGCGTCGGGAATGGTTCCAAGGTTGATGTGATCGCCGTCGGCACGCTACCTCTACATCTACCTTCGGGATTAGTTTTAGACCTCAATAATTGTTATTTGGTGCCAGCGTTGAGCATGAACATTATATCTGGATCTTGTTTATTGCGAGACGGTTATTCATTTAAGTCAGAGAATAATGGTTGTTCTATTTATATGAGTAACATATTTTATGGTCACGCACCTTTTGTGAATGGTCTATTCTTGTTGAATCTCGATCGTAGTGATACACATATTCATAATATTGATGCCAAAAGATGCAAAGTTGATAATGATAGTGCAACATACTTGTGGCACTGCCGTTTAGGTCATATTGGTGTAAAGCGCATGAAGAAACTCCATGCGGATGGACTTTTGGAATCTCTTGATTATGAATCATTTGATACTTGCGAACCATGCCTCATGGGCAAGATGACTAAAACTCCGTTCTCCGGAACAATGGAGCGAGCTACTGATTTGTTGGACATAATACATACCGATGTATGCGGTCCGATGAATGTTGAAGCACGCGGCGGGTATCGTTATTTTCTAACCTTCACAGATGATTTGAGTAGATATGGGTATATCTACTTGATGAAACACAAGTCTGAAACATTTGAAAAGTTCAAAGAATTTCAGAGTGAAGTAGAGAATCATCGTAACAAGAAAATAAAGTTTCTACGATCTGATCGCGGAGGCGAATATTTGAGTTATGAGTTTGGCCTTCATTTAAGAAAATGTGGAATTGTTTCACAACTCACGCCACCTGGAACACCACAGCGTAATGGTGTGTCCGAACGTCATAACCGTACTTTATTGGATATGGTGCATTCTATGATGTCTCTTACCGATTTGCCACTATCGTTTTGGGGTTATGCATTAGAGACAGCTGCATTCACGGTAAATAGGGCACCGTCTAAATCCGTTGAGACGACACCGTATGAACTATGGTTTGGCAAGAAACCTAAGCTGTCATTTCTTAAAGTTTGGGGATGCGATGCTTATGTGAAAAAGCTTCAACCTGATAAGCTCGAACCCAAAGTGGAGAAGTGCGTCTTCATAGGATACCCTAAAGAAACAATTGGGTACACCTTCTACCACAGATCCGAAGGCAAGGTCTTTGTTGCCAAGAATGGGTCCTTTCTAGAGAAGGAGTTTCTCTCGAAAGAAGTGAGTGGGAGGAAAGTAGAACTTGATGAGGTAATTGTACCTTCTCTCGAATTGGAAAGTAGCTCATCAGAGAAAACCGTTCCCGTGATGCCTACACCAATAAGAGAGGAAGATAATGATAAAGATCATGAAACTTTAGATCAAGTTACTACTGAACTTCGTAGGTCGACCAGAGTACGTTCCGCACCAGAGTGGTACGGTAATCCTATTCTGGAAGTTATGTTGTTAGACAACAGCGAACCTACGAACTATGAAGAAGCTATGATAAGCCCGGATTCTGACAAATGGCTTGAGGCCATGAAATCTGAGATAGGATCCATGTATGAGAACAAAGTGTGGAGTTTGGTGGACTTGCCCGATGATCGGCAAGCCATTGAGAATAAATGGATTTTTAAGAGGAAGACAGATGCTGATGGTAATATCACTGTCTACAAAGCTCGACTTGTCGCGAAAGGTTTGCGACCAGTTCAAGGGGTTGACTACGATGAGACTTTCTCACCCGTAGTGATGCTTAAGTCTGTCCGAATCATGTTAGCAATTGCCGCATTTTATGATTATGAAATCTGGCAAATGGATGTCAAAACTGCATTCCTTAATGGTTTTCTCAAAGAAGAGCTGTATATGATGCAACCAGAAGGTTTTGTCGATCCTAAGGGTGTTAACAAAGTGTGCAAGCTCCAGCGATCCATCTATGGACTGGTGCAAGCATCTCGGAGTTGGAATATACGCTTTGATGAGGTGATCAAAGCATATGGTTTTGTACAGACTTACGGTGAAGCCTGTATTTACAAGAAAGTGAGTGGGAGCTCTGTAGCATTTCTAATATTATATGTGAATGACATATTGTTGATTGGAAATGATATAGAATTTCTGGATGGCATAAAGGGATACTTGAATAAGAATTTTTCAATGAAAGACCTCGGTGAAGCTGCTTATATATTGGGCATCAAGATCTATAGGGATAGATCAAGACGCTTGATAGGACTTTCACAAAGCACATACCTTGACAAAGTTTTGAAGAAGTTCAAAATGGATCAGTCAAAGAAAGGGTTCTTGCCTGTCTTGCAAGGTGTGAAGTTGAGTCAGACTCAATGCCCGACCACGGCAGAAGATATAGAGAAAATGAAAGTCATTCCCTATGCCTTAGCCATAGGTTCTATTATGTATGCCATGCTGTGTACCAGACCTGATGTGTGCCTTGCCATAAGTTCGGCAGGGAGGTACCAGAGTAATCCATGAGTGGATCACTGGACAAGGGTCAAGAATATCCTGAAGTACCTGAAAAGGACCAAGGACATGTTTCTCGTTTATGGAGGTGACCAAGAGCTCGTCATAAAGGGTTACGTCGATGCAAGCTTCGACACTGATCCGGATGACTCTAAGTCACAAACCGGATACGTATTTATATTAAATGGTGGAGCTGTCAGTTGGTGCAGTTCCAAGCAGAGCGTCGTGGCGGGATCTACGTGTGAAGCGGAATACATAGTTGCTTTGGAAGCAGCACATGAAGGAGTCTGGATGAAGGAGTTCATATCCGATCTAGATGTAATACCTAGTGCATCGGGTCCAATGACAATCTTTTGTGACAACACTGGAGCAATTGCCATAGCCAAGGAGCCCAGGTTTCACAAGAAGACCAAACACATCAAGAGACGCTTCAACTCCATTCGTGAATATGTCAAGGATGGAGACATAGAAATTTGCAAAGTACACACGGATCTGAATGTGGCAGACCCGTTGACTAAGCCTCTTCCACGAGCAAAACATGATCAGCACCAAGACTCCATGGGTGTTAGATTCATTACTATGTAATCTAGATTATTGACTCTAGTGCAAGTGGGAGACTGATGGAAATATGCCCTAGAGGCAATAATAAAGTTGTTATTATTTTATATTTCCTTGTTCATGATAAAGGTTTATTATTCATGCTAGAATTGTATTGACCGGAAACTTAAATACATGTGTGAATACATAAACAAATACCGTGTCCCTAGTGAGCCTCTACTAGACTAGCTCGTTGATCAAAGATGGTTAAGGTTTCCTAACCATAGACATGAGTTGTCATTTGATAACGGGATCACATCATTAGGAGAATGATGTGATGGACAAGACCCATCCGTTAGCTTAGCATATGATCGTTCTGTTTATTGCTACTGCTTTCTTGAATGTCAAATACATGTTCCTCAGACCATGAGATCATGCAACTCCCGGATATCGGAGGAATACCTTGTGTGCTATCAAACGTCACAACGTAACTGGGTGATCATAAAGATGCTCTACAGGTATCTCCAAAGGTGCCGTTGAGTTGGCATGGATCGAGACTGGGATTTGTCACTCCGTGTTTCGGAGAGGTATCTCTGGGCCCTCTCGGTAATGCACATCATAAGAAGCTTGCAAGCAAAGTGACTAAGGAGTTAGTTACGGGATGATGTATTACGGAACGAGTAAAGAGACTTGCCGGTAACGAGATTGAACTAGGTATGGAGATACCGACGATCGAATCTCGGGCAAGTAACATACCGACGGACAAAGGGAATTACGTATGTTGTCATTGCGGTTCGACCGATAAGATCTTCGTGGAATTTGTAGGAACCAATATGAGCATCCAGGTTCCGCTATTGGTTATTGACCGGAGAGGCGTCTCAGTCATGTCTACATCATTCCCGAACCCGTAGGGTCCGCACGCTTAACGTTCGTTGACGATATAGTGTTATATGAGTTATGTGAATTGGTAACCGAATATTGTTCGGAGTCCCGGATGAGATCCCGGACATCACGAGGAGTCTCGGAATGGTCGATAGGTAAAGATTTATATATGGGAAGTCATATTTTGGGTTCCGGAAAAAGGTGCAGTTTTTTCGGTATTGTACCGAGAAGCTTCCAGAAGGTTCCGGAGGATTCCGGAGGGGTCCGGAAGTCCACAAGTGGGTCCACCATGTCCCAAAGGGCTGGCATGGGCTAAGGGGAGGCACCCTGGCCTTATTGGGCCAGGCGCACCAAGTCCTCAAAAGCCCACGCAGCTAGGGAAGAAAAAAAGGGAGAGTCCTAGTAGGAATAGGATTGGACTTTGGAGTCCAAGTCCACGTGTGTACTATTCACGGTTACTGTTCATGTGGCACTATTCCTTCTACTCCAAGCCCCTACACATATATAAATAGAGGAGAGGGGGCGCCCCAAAGGACACAACATTGTCTTAGCCGTGTGCGGCGCCCCCCTCCACAGTTCCGTCCCTCGGTCATATTTTCGCAGTGCTTGGGCGAAGCCCTGCGGAGATAGCATCACCATCACCGTCACCATGCCGTCGTGCTGCCGGAACTCATCCACTACCTCGCCGTCTTGCTGGATCAAGAAGTCAAGGACGTCACCGAGCTGAACGTGTGCTGAACGCGGAGGTGCCGTACGTTCGGTGCTCGGTCGGTTGGATCGTGAAGTTGTTCGACGACATCAACCGCGTTGTTCTAACGCTTCCGCTTACGGTCTACGAGGGTACGTAGACACACTCCCCCTCTCGTAGCTATGCATCTCCATGGATAGATATTGCGTGTGCGTAGAATTTTTTTGTTTTCCATGCAACGTTCCCCAACAAATTCAACTTGCCCACTAGACTAAGGATGATAAGGTGATGTTACTCTATGGTTTACATCATACTTAGCTAGAACTTTACTGAAAGCACCATGAATAAAATGTGAACCACCATCAATCATTTATCTAGGTACTCCAAACCTCGGGAAGATAACATCTTTAAGCATTTTAATAGAAGTCTAATGATCAGCACTTTTAGTTGGAATAGCTTCTACCCATTTAGTGACATAATTAACAACAGCTAGAATATGAGTAGAACCATGCGAGGAAGGAAAAGATCCCATATAATCAAAACCACAAACATCAAATGGTTCAATAACAAGTGAATAATTCATAGGCATTTACTAGCGTCTACCAACATTTCCAACTCTTTGACATTCATCACAAGAAAGGATAGACCTACGTGCATCCTTGAAGAGGGTAGGCCAATAAAAACCAGATTGCAAAAACATTGTGTGCAGTTCTATCTCCAGCATGGTGTCCTCTATATGCACCGGAGTGACACTTTCTCAAGATTTGTTCCTGCTCATACTCAGGTACATAACATCTAACAATACAATTTACTCCTTTATAAAGATGTGGATCATCCCAAAAGTAATGTCTCAAATCAAAGAAGAATTTTTTCTTTTGTTGATATGTATAGTTTGGTTTCATATACTGGGGTTTAGGCTTCTATCACTCCCGCAAACCATCATCTACAAACTAATTCCACAATGTCTTCCCCTCGGCCCAAAGATGGTGAACTATCATGTAGTCGATGTTCACATAACACCACTAGAGGAAGAACAACACAACATAAAAGTTAATGAACGGTGATCAGCTTCACATGATTACTAGCAACAAGACTTCTCCCATGTCCTCAAGAACAAATAGAACTACTCACAACTCATCATATTAATCATGATCAGTGGGTATAAGTATGAGTTTAAAAATTTGAACATGTAATCTTCCACCAAGTAAACCAACTATCATCAACTACAAGATGTAATCAACACTACTAGCGACCCCAGGTACCAATCTGAGGTTTGATACAAGGACTGAAGACAAGGGATGAACTAGGGTTTATAGATGAGATGGTACTGGTGAAGATGTTGATGGAGATGATGATTCCCATGATGATGAGAGTGTTGGTGATGACAAAGGCTTCGATTTCCCCCTCCCGGAGGGAGGTTTCCCCAGCAGAATCGCTTCACCGAAGAGCAAAAGTGCTCCTGCCCTGGTTCTGCCTTAGGATGGTAGCGGAAAGTCTCGTAACTCTACTCTTATTTTTTTAGGGAAAATAGGAATATATAGCCAAAGGATGTGGGGAGGGGAGCCACAAGGGCCCCACATGGACAAGTGGCACAACCTGGGGGTGGCTGCGCCACCAGCCCATGTGGCTGACTAGTGGGCCCCCTATGGCACTTCTTCACTCCATAATTCTTCATATATTCCAAAATAATTCTCCAAAAATCCACGCTTCATTTTGAGGTCTGGAGAATTGTTATCTCTGTTGTTGCTTTTTCAGGTCAGATTTCCAGCTACCAGTAATCCCCCTCTTTTGATGTATCTTGCATTTTGATACGTCCCTGACGTATCAATAATTTTTGATTGTTTCATGCTATTATATTATCATTCTTAGATACTTTCACTACTGCAGGATGGTCCTAACGCGACACTTGTATAGGAGATCAATCGACCAAACTGTGTGCGATGCATGAATCGCAAACAATATCGTAATAAAATAGTCACCAATAAAACGAACTGTGTGCAATGACGGAGACATCAAATATGATCCAGAAAAGAGTTGCGTGTGCGATAAGTGGCATACAGTTGATCCATACAAATTATTTGCAATGATACAAAATAACGCGAACGGTTACCCAAATCCAGATGTTGCGATAGATGGCATACAGTTCACTCGGAACTGTTTGCGATGAGCGAAAATAACACAAATGATTACCCAGATCCAGATGTGTGCGATAGACGGCATACATGTCACTCAGATGAACTGTTTGCGATGATCCAGAAGAACACAAATGATTTGGCGTAACAAGATGTGTGTGATACCCGGCAAATAGGTCGGTAATCAGAATTGTGTGCGATAATTCTAGACAGCCCATACGATTTTTTTATGTGAATTGTGTGCTCGATAGGGCACACAATTCAAGAAACCAACTATGGGCGATACTGTAAAAGATTGCTGTCGAATACGTATTGCTAACCGTCTGTGATGAAATTGATAGGGGAAACAGAGATAGCGAATTAATATGAGGGAACGACAACAGAGATATACAGTCTGCTTAATTTAGTCCTTCTTCTTCTTGTCGTTGTTGTTGGATGGCCCCGCAACATCGTCTTGGCGAGCACGCTTCTTGCCGCTGACCATTGGCTTTTCATCGTCGCCGCCGTCCTCATCGTCGTCGTCATTGTCGTTGATGTCTTTGTCGTCCTCCTCCTCATTCGACCATTCCTCTTCCTCATCATCATCATCGTCGTCATCGTCTTCGTCCTCCGACGGCTCCTCGTCCTTCTGGTCGTCGTCCGACGACTCGGGCGGTGGCGTTCCTTCCATGAACTAGATAAATTCGAGGTCAGGGCTCGACGTCGGACTCATGGAATACGAGCGGGATGATTCTGAGGTTGACCTTTGATCGGGCGCCAGACTGCTGGCGGAACTGTCGTCCTCGCTATCGCTCGACATGGCTGCGCTACCTATACAAACCGCGAGAAAGCGAGATTGCAGAGTGTGTGTAAGTGTGTAGCGCGGCCGGCCGAGACGATGAAGATGGTGGAGACTGAAGCGGGGTATGAAGAAAAGAGGAATGGAAATTGAAGCGGGGTATGAAGAAAAGAGGAATGGCAATTGAAGCAGGGTATGAAGAAAAGAGGAATGGCAATTGAAGCGGGGTATGAAGAAAAGAGGAATGCAATTGAAGCGGGGGATTGACGGGCTATATTGGTGCCTTGGTAGGCGGTTAGAATTATGATATAATCAACCGCAATTATTAGTACCCCCAGTCACTCCAAATTCCCACGATTGCGTAGTTCTCAATGTGATAATTACGCACACGGGTTGGAGCGTCCAAATGTAAAACAAGCATTTAACAGCAAGCACTAGATGAGCTCTGCTTATTGATGTAGCCAGTAATAATCAAACAAAACCCATAATCATCATTGCAAATAGCACATAGAAGATGGCTAATGCCACAACTACAACTACACATGCTAGTTCCTTCTTGTCTCTTTCTTTCATCTGTTGCCTGTGATTGATTCTTTCTTGCTTCATCGTAGTGATTGTACACTCCAGATCAGTCAGTTTCTTCTTCAGCTTTACGTTATCTTCTGCGAGCTTGGTGATAACACTCCGAGCCCTGCCATGCCATTCATCATACAACCAGTTAACAAAGGCACAAGCCTCATATCCCTACGAATATTAAATATTCGGGATGAGTAGGGGCATTAACTCAACTTAAAGGATGAACTTAGCACTAACCTATAAGGTGAAACTAAGAAACCGTCTGCCAATGTCGAATCCCTCTATGCATACACGGCGAGCGGGAGTCTGTCCATGCACACAACTCAGCTTTTGGTACTTCTCGGTGGCGCAAAACTCAGATTCGAACTCATGTTGCGGGAGTCTGGAGTCATACTCCAGATCCGGTAGTTGATCGCTTTCCTAGGGGGGGGGGCATTCAGGACGGATTGAGGGAGCTACTTTGGACATGCTAAAAAGACCAGGATTGATTGGAACCTGACAAGACGATTCGGATCCGTAGTACACCGGCCTTCTGATGACTTTAGGAAAGTGCTCGGCGGTGACCGCCTTCGTGGCGGCGTCGCCCATCGCTTTGTCGAGAGTAACGATACGAGTCAGAGCAGCCGCACCGAGCCCATTAGCACCAGTTGTCCGCATTCCCGCAATGTTAGCGCCACACTAGGGAATTTGGGGGCTATGGATTTGGAGGCTATCTTGGGATTTGGGGGAAATGGGGAAACTGTGGGGATCTGATAACAATCAGGAAACTACTTATTGCACTCCGTTGTATACGGCACACGGTTTGTACATATCGTGCATGTTCGATATTACAACTTCACACACGATTTCCACACCAAATCATGTGAGATGACAACGTGCGCGAGACATAGTTCCCGTAACATAACCGTATGTGATGTAATACTTAGGGTAAACAGCTGCTCTGCGGATACCCGTCATCAAAAAAGTAAAAACAGCCGCTCTGCGGATAGAGATGGGGGCGACGGCCGAGGCAGCCGCTACCGGATAGGAGGTCAATCCTCGGTCAGTCGGTGGTGGCGGCGTGATAGGAGGTCAATCCTCGGTCGGCGGTGGGATATACTAGGAGGAGCTCTACCGTATGAGATGTTATCCCCACTCATTTTATCATGTAGCATGGCATGACTCCGTATTCACCGCATAAATATAAATCTTGAGCATCCCGGTGTTAAACCAGGCAATTGGATCGTACTTCTAACGCGCTTCATTATTTTCAACCTCACGCAATACAAGAGCGTGAGCCATGGATATAGCACTATAGGTGGAATAGAATGTGATGGTAGGGATCAATAGGAGAAGTCAAAAAGGAAGAAAGTCTCGCATCAACTCGGCCGATCAACGGACTATGGAGATGTCCATCAATCGATATCAATGCGAGGAGTAGGGATTGCCATGCAACGGATGCACTAAGAGTTATAAGTGTATGAAAGCTCAACTGAAACTAAGTGGGTGTGCATCCAACTTGCTTGCTCATGAAGACCTCGGGCATTTGGGGAAGCCCGTCATCGGAATATACAAGCCAAGTTCTATAACAAAAAATTCCCACTAGTATATGAAAGTGACAACATAGGAGACTCTCTATATGAAGAACAAGGTGCTACTCTGAAGCACAAGTGTGGAAAAGAATAGTAACATTGCCCCTTCTCTCTTTATCTCTCATTTTTGGCCTCTTTTTTCTTTTATTTATTTATTTATTTTCATTCGGAGTCTCATCCCGACTTGTGGGGGAATCATAGTCTCCATCATCCTTTCCTCACTGGGACAATGCTCTAATAATGATGATCATCACACTTTTATTTACTTACAACTCGATATTACAACTCGATAAAACTAGAACAATATGACTATATATGAAGGCCTCTGGTAGTGTACCAAGATGTGCAATGATCTAGCGTAACATGTATAATAATGATGAACGGTGGCTATGCCACAAATATCATGTCGGCTCTATATGATCATGCAAAGTAATATGATGATGAACGCACAAGTCATGTGACGGAACGGTGGAAGTTGCATGGAAATATATCTCAGAATGGCTATGAAAATGCCATAATAGGTAGGTATGGTGGCTGTTTTGAGGAAGATATAAGGAGGCTATATGTGTGATGGAGCGTATCTTATCACGGGGTTTGGATGCACCGGCGAAGTTTGCACCAACTCTCGAGGTGAGATCGGGCAATGCACGGTACCGAAGAGGCTAGCAAATTGCGGAAGGGTGAGAGTGCGTATAATCCATGGACTCACATTAGTCATAAAGAACTCACGTACTTATTGTAAAGCCTATTAGCCCTCGAAGCAAAGTACTACTCGCATGCCCCTAGGGAGGAGGTTGGTAGGAGTTAACCATCGCGCACCCCCGATTATAACAGCACTCAAGGATTTCATTTCAGACATAAAAATGCTCAAACCATCCCACCATGCCATGACCAACACTTAGATGAGAAGTTAATAACAAGCTTTAATACCGATATTTCTACTAACCAATGATCATGAACCAATATCCTTTCATATTACGACATCAATATCATTAAACCATGCATTTTATATTTAGTGATCTACATGAAAGTTTTTATTATATCCCCCTTGAATACCTATCCTTTCTGGATTAGTCTTATAACACGTGCAAATTTCCATTACTATTTATTAGACTCTCAAAAATATTTAAGTGAAGCATGAGAGGGCAATTATTTCTACAAAATATAGCCACCGCCGTGCTCTAAAAGATATAAGTGAAGCACTAGAGCAACTGCTTTGCTCAAAAGATATAAGTGAAGCACATAGAGTATTCTAACAAATCACGATAAATGTGTGTCCCTCTCAAATAGGTTTGTCCAGCAAACAATGATTGTGGCAAACTAAAAAGCAAACAAAACTATAGCACAAGGCGCTCCAAGTAAAACTCATATCATGTGATGAATAAAAATGTAGCTCCAAGTAAGTTACCGATAGATTGTAAACGAAAGAGGGGATGCCATCCGGGGCATCCCCAAGCTTAGATGCTTGGGTCTTCCTTGATATTACCTCGGGGTGCCTTGGGCATCCCCAAGCTTAGGGTCTTGCCGGCTCTTATTCCTTTATCCATCGTAGTCTCACCCAAAACTTGAAAACTTCAGCACACAAAACTCAACAGAAACTTCGTGAGATCCGTTTGTATAATAAATCAATCATCCACTTTAGGTACTTTTATAAACTCATTCATAATTGTTCTTGCATAATACCTACTTTTTCTAACTCTTCCATGACTTATACCCCCCGATATAATCCATAGTTTCATTAAAACAAGCACACTACGCAATAAAAACAGAATCTAAAACAGAACAGTATGTAATGACAGAATATTATCCACACTTCTGTAACTTAAAAAATTCTGGAAAATTAGGAAAACATAAAACATTTGTATCCAAATACTATGTAAAAATTTCATATTTTTCTGACGTTCCAGTATAGAATGTAAATTCAGAACTGGGCACAAAACTTTCTGTTTTCAAACAGCATCAATTATACTATCATCCAAATCATCCCAAAGGCATTACTTGTCACAAACACTAATTAAAAGATAAAAACACAATCATAACAGTATCTAAAATTGTGTCATGCAAGAAAATAAAAATTTCAATAAAAATAAATATTGGGTTGCCTCCCAACAAGCGCTATTGTTTTATGCCCCTAGCTAGGCATAATGCATAGTTTCAAGTATTATCATCCTTCAAATTAATTCCATAGGTGGCCCTCATAATGGATTCATATGGTGGTTTAGTTATATTCCTAGGGAAGTGTTCCATCCCTTTCTTTAATGGAAATTGAAATCTTATATTTCCTTCTTTCATATCAATAATAGCACCTATGGTTCGTAGGAAAGGCCTACCAAGTATCATAGGACAAGACAGATTGAATTCAATATCAAGCACAATGAAATCCATGGGCACATAATTTCTATTAGCAAGTATAAGCACATCATTTATTCTACCCAATGGTTTTTTAATAGTTGAATCCGCTAAATGCAAATTAAGGGAACATGGATCCATGTCGGTGAGACCTAGCACGTCACATAAAGATTTTGGTATAGTAGAGACGCTAGCACCTAGATCACACAAAGCATTACATTCATAATATTTAATCTTAACTTTAATAGTAGGTTCCCATTCATCATGCAATTTCCTAGGTATAGAAACTTCTAATTCAAGCTTTTCCTCATGAGCTTTTATCATAGCTTCTACAATATGTTAGTAAAAGCTTTATTTTGTTCATAAGCATTGGGTGAATTTATCATGGATTGCAACAAGGAAATACATTAAATCAAAGAACAATTAACATAATTAAATTCCTTGTAATCCAAAGTAGTGGGCACATCAGTATTTAAAGTTTTGACCTCTCCAAACCCACTTATATCATTGTTATCATTAAGATCGTCACCCTCCAAACAATTGGGACTCCTTCTAGCTAAAGTTGACTCATCTCCAGTCCCTTTTTCATAAAGTTTTATATTGCTAAACAAATATTAAATGGGTGTTACACCAATCATTTTAATATCTTCATCATGGTTACGGTAAAAACCGGGTGGAATAGCCTTTTCTAGGAATTCTCGCTTAGCTCTTAGCCTAGCGGTTCTCTCTTTACTTTCATTAATGGAAACTTGGATAGATTTAATAGACTCATTAATATCATGCTTAGGTGGCAAAGTTTTAATTTTAAGAGTTTCCACATCATGAGCAATCCTATCCATGTTTCAGCCACATCATCAATTTTATGTAGTTTTTCTTCTACCATAGCATTAAAAACCTTTTGAGAACTAATAAATTCTTTAATATTGTTCTCAAGATCAGTAGGTATCCTATTATTATTATTATTATTATTACTATTATTATTATTATTATTACTATTATTATTATTATTATTACTATTATTATTATTATTATTATTATTATATGAATTACCATAGGAATTACCATAATTATTAGAGGAATTTCCGGGATACGGTCTAGGATTAAAATTCCCTCTATAAGCATTGTTGTTGAAATTGTTTCTAGAGACAAAATTCACATCAATAGCATCATTATTTTGCTCAATCAAAGTAGATAGTGGCACATCATTAGGATCAACTTGAGCACTTCTGCTAGTTAACATATTCATAAGAGCATCCATCTTATCACTGAAAGTAGCAATTTCTTCGACAGAGTTTACCTTCTTACCAGTTGGAGCTTTTTCGGTGTGCCATTGAGAATAATTTCATCATATTATCAAGAAGCTTTGTAGAATCTCCCAATGTAATTCCCATAAAGGTACCACCTGCAGCAGAGTCTAGAAGATTTTTAGAAACAAAGTTTAGTCCCGCATAGAAATTTTGTATAATCATCCATAAGCTTAAACCATGAGTGAGACAATTTCTTATCATTAATTTCATTCTCTCCCAAGATTGTGAAACATGTTCTTGCTCAAGTTGCTTAAAGTTCATTATTTGATTTCTATGAGAAATAATCTTAGCAGGTGGAAAATACTTGGCAATGAAAGTATCCTTACACTTATCCCATGAATCAATACTATTGCGAGGCAAGGATTAAAACCAAGTTTTAGCACGATCTCTTAGTGAGAACGAAAATAATTTTAACTTAATAATATCATTATCCACATCTTTTTTCTTTTGCATATCACATAATTCAATGAAGGTATTAAGATGGGATGCAGCATCCTCATTAGGTTTTCTAGAAAATTGTTCTTTCATAACAAGATTTAGCAAAGCAGCATTAATATCATAAGACTCCGCACTAGTGGCGGGAGGAGCAATTGGAGTACTAATAAAATCATTATTATTAGTATTTGAAAAGTCACACAACTTGGTGTTTTCTTGAGACATAGTGACAAAACAACTAAACTAGCAAACATAAATATTTTTGCGTTTTTCGATTTTTAGAGAAGTGGGGGAGATGAAAAAGAGAGCAAATAAAAAGGCAAATAAAAAGTAGAGCAAGTAGATGATAGTTTGAGTGAAGGTACTTGATAGGTTTTGATGATGTCTCCCCGGCAACGGTGCGAGAAATTATTTCTACTACTTGTGAGCTGCGTTGGGATTTTCTCCGAAGAGGAAGGGTGAAGCAGTACAGTAGAGATAAGTATTTCCCGCAATGAGAACCAAGGTTATCGAACCAAAAGGAGAATCACGCAAAGCCTCATGAACAACACCTGCACACACAAAAGAAAATACTTGCACCCAACGGGGGCAAGAGGGTTGTCAATCCCCTTGAACTCGTTACTTGCAAGGATTAAATCTTGTATAGGTAGATATATAAATTGCAAAACAAAAGAAAAGTAAATAAATTACAGAAAGGTATTTTTGGTTTTTATAGTATGTTTAAATAGACCCGGGGGCCATAGTTTTCACTAGAGGCTTCTCTCTTGAACACATAGCATACGGTGGGTAAACAAATTACTGTTGGGCAATTGATAGAAAAGCGCATAGTTATGATGTTATTCATGGCAATGATCATGTATATAGGCATCACGTCCGTGACAAGTAGACCGACTCCTGCCTGCATCTACTACTATTACTCCACCAATTGACCGCTATCCAGCATGCATCTATGGTATTAAGTTTATGACAAACAGAGTAACCCTTTAAGCAAGATGACATGTTGTAGACAAAGTAAACTCAATCAGAATGAATAAACCCCATGGTTTTATCCTTGATGGCAACAATACAAATACGTGTCTTATCCCCTACTTTGTCACTGGGATATAGAGCACCGCAAGATTGAACCCATTACAAAGCACCTCTCCCGCTGAAGATAAATCAATCTAGTTGGCCAAACCAAATGGGTAGACCGGAGAGAAATACAAAGCTATAACAATCATGCATAATAAAGTTCGGAAAAGACTCAATTACTTTCAATGAATAATCTGATCATAAACCCACAATTCATCAGATCCCAACAAACACACCGCAAAAGAAGATTACATCGGGTAGAACTCCAAAGAGATCGAGGAGAACATTGTATTGAAAAGCAAACAGAGAGAAGAAGCCATCTAGCTACTAGATATGGACCCGTAGGTCTGTGGTGTACTACTCACACGTCATCGGAAGGGCAGCAAGGTTGATGTTGAAGCCCTCCGTGATTGATTCCCCCTCCGGCAGATCACTGAAAAAGGCCTCCAGATGGGATCGCGGAAGAACAAAAGCTTGCGGCGGCGGAAAAGCTATACCGTCTGGCTCTCTGTTGGTTTGAGAATATATGTGAATTTATAGCCTTGGAATTAGGTCAAATGGAGCTGCGTGGGGCCCACAAGCTCAGGAGGCATGCCTACCCCCCTAGGGCGCGCCCCTCGAGCTTGTGGCTCTCTTGTATCTCGTTTGGTCTCATCCCGAAGCTTCTAGGGTCCCTTCTGGTCCAGAAAAAATTAATCTAATTTTTTTTTCTGTTTGGACTTTATTTGATATTGATTTCCTGAAAAGCCAAAAACAAGCAAAAAAAACAGGAACTGGCACTGGGCATTGGGTTAATAGGTTAGTCCCAAAAAATGATATAAAATAGCATATAATTGCATATAAAGCATCCATGATTGATAATATAATAGCATGAAACAATAAATTTTTTGGAGACGTATCAATGCGTTGCTACTGCACACCATTCAAGATATGCCGGCATTAGGTAACACATCGGGGCAGAAAACAAAGGGACCAGTAGGATGTGTCACATGCATGGATAGGACAGCGAGTAGATTTCTTCCTAACTTGCGCAAAACCGTGTATTTGCGTCATCGTTGGTACTTATGGAAAGATTACCCATACCGAAAGATGAAAGCTGAATTTGATGGTACGACAGAGGCAAGTTCGGGCCCAAGATCTTATACTGGGAAGGAGGTCCACAACATGGCTTAAAAATTAATGTTGTGCTTGGCAAGGTACCCGGTTCGTCGTCGAAACTAACACCCAAGGAGCAAGTGTTTAAGAAGAAATCAGTGTTCTGGCAATTACCTTACTGGGAGTCTCTAAGTGTACGTCACTGCATCGATGTCACGCATGTAGAGAAGAATGTCTGTGAAAGCATCCTTGGTACTCTACTCAAGATAAAGGCAAAACAAAGGATGGTGATGGTTCACGACTCGATATGCTTGGTGATCAACCAAACTGCATGAATGAAGCAGATGATGGGGCCAAATTGCTCCACATTCGCCAGAGTTACAATTTCACTCCACAAGAAGCAAAAGAGTTCTTCGACTATTTGTTATCAGTTAAGACACCCTCTTCCTACTCCGCAAACATCAGAAGTCTCATGGATGTGAGCTCAGGTAAAAAGAAGTTGGCGCACATGGAGTCACATGATTGCCACGTGATGTTGACACAAATCCTCCTGGTGGCCATCAGGAATATGATGGACATAGACATAAGAAACACACTCATTGATCTCTATGATCTCTTCAACAAACTATGGTAGAAGGTGGTAGACGTTGAAGAGCTGGATTTTATGCAAGCGGATATTGCAAGAATATTGTCAAACCTAGAGATGTTTTTCCCACCGTTATTCTTTGATGTCATGGTCCATCTCACTGTGCACCTTGTCGATGAGATAAAGTATTGTGGTCCTGTATTTCTTCGCAACATGTATCCCTTCGAGCAGTTCATGGGAATACTGAAGCGCTATTGTCGGAACCTATGTCATCCAGAGGCAAGCATCCTACAAGGTTATACCGTGCAGGAGGTTGTTGAGTTTTGCATTGAATACAGGAAACAAAGACCTATAGGTTTGCCCCTCTCTCGCCACGAGGGAAGGCTGGCTGGTAAGCCGGTCCTTGCTGGTGCGCAATTTAGTGCACCTGGAGATGACATCGATAAAGCCCATTTGATGGTACTGCTAAACAGCCCAGAGCTTGAAGCTTATGCTGAAGAACACTTGGAGGAGATACGATGAAGCTCCTTACCCACTGTGCATACATTAGCTGCCGAGATCAATATGCACAATAAGGACTACATCAGATGGCTGAAGGCTCGTTTGGCACGTGGATCCATGGATGACCTTGCAACGTGGTTGGCACAAAAGGCATCACCAATGGTTATGAGGTACCAAGCATATGACATAAATGGCAACACATTCTACCCTGAGGAACGTGATGGGAAGACCTCATATCAGAACAGCTCTGTTCGAATAGAATGCCTAACTATATACGAAGATGATAAAAAGGTATACTATGGAACCATCAAAGAGATTTGGTAGCTTGACTACCTGAAAGTAATGGTGGCATTATTCAAGTGCAGATGGGTCCCTCTTGGTCAGGTAAAGGTTGACGATTCTAGGAAGACCTATGTTAACCTCACAAGGATGTCATATCACAAGGACCCGTTTATTCTTGCCAGCAATTCTACCCAGATTTTCTATGTGAAAGACCCCTTGCATAAGAACTGCCATGTAGTGATGTCTGGGAAGAGGAAGGTACTGGGCGTCGAGAATGTTGCTGATGAGGACGAGTACAACCAATTTGCCGAGTTGCCAACTGAGGGATCACACAAGAGCAGAGCAGAGAAGCTAAAAATCATCAGAAATCCTAAGTTCATTCAGGGTCAACCTAATGATCCCAGTAACCCCATATACATGGGAATTATTCCGTAACACTAATAATTATTATGTCTATTTCTGCAACTTAATTTGTTTAATTAGAACTATCGCATGTACTGAATTATGATTTAAGCCCCAGCCTTCTGTTGATATAAGAAGGATTAATATGTTGACCATGATATGTTGTCAGACCTAGCAATGAATTTGAACTATTTATGATTATATACCCTAGAGCTAGCACACTCAATTGATCTCATTCAAGTATGTATGAACTGAACATGTGCAATCTCGTTTACCATTAGCACACAGTTCATTCACGAAAGCCGTGTGCCCACGAAACCGTGGCCGATGACCCCTAATGTGCGCAATGTGAGTCATGCGTTCTGATTGGCCAGAACCCAAACCCCATGGATCATGCGTCTGCACCGTAGGATGCACCCAGATCAAACGGCAATCCTTATCCCTTTCATCACCACATGCAGTTGCAGTTGGGATTTTATTTATATGCACTAAATTCCCTGTAAATGCATAAAATGGCTTAAATATAGCAAACGAGCCCTGAAATGCGCCAGAAAATCAAACCTAGCGTATAATGGTGATTGCCTACCGTGGGAAAAATTTCGAGGCAGAACGGTGAAGCCATCGCCGATTGGAGTTTGAATTGCCACGTCTCCTTTTGGAAACTATGATCCTTCTTGTGAGATGCTCCAGTTTTCAAGGAGCGACCATCATAACTTGTGCTAAACTGTACCAAAAAATTTCCACGGGGTCTTGAGATCACGCCACGGTGGCACACCGATTTTCATGATTTTCGAACTCCATCTGCATTTCCTGTATTTAAAATACCAACAAGCCCTACGCCGGTGGCCGCATCCCACAGCCGTAAAGTTTGAAAATTCTTGCCATTCCTTGGACAATGAATGAAAACACACAAAGCGACACACAAATGATTTTTTAGACCTTCTTTGCCAACACCCACATGTAGTTGCAATTGGGATTTGATTTATATGCACTAAATGCATGGTAATGCAAAAATGGCTTAAATATAGCAAACGAGCGCTGAAATGTGCCTGAAAATCAAACCTATGTTATAATGGTGATTGCGTACCGTGGAAAAAAAATTGAGGCGAAATGACGAACCCACCGCCGATTGGAGTTCGTATTGCCACGTCTCCTTTGGAAACTATGATCCTTCTTGTGAGATGCTATGGTTTCCACGGAGTGATCATCGTAACTTGTACCAAACTTTACCAAATATTTTCCACAGGGTCTTGAGATCACGTCACGGTGACACACCGACTTTCATGATTTTCGGAATCCATCTACATTTCCTGTAATTAAATTACTAACAAGCCATACGTCTGTGGCCGCATCTCGCAGCCAAAATGTTTGAAAATTCTTCCCATTCCTTGGACAATGACTGAAGGCATGCAAAGGGACACACAAATGATTTTTCAGACCTACTTTGCCAACACCCACATGTAGTTGAAGTTGGGATTTGATTTATATGCACCAAATGCCCGGTAAATGCAAAAAATGGCTTAAATATAGCCAACAAGACCTGAAACATGACAGAAAATCAATACTATAGTATAATGGTGATTGCGTACCGTGGAAAAAAAATCGAGGTGAAACGATGAAGTCACGTCTTAATTTCAAAATTGCCACATCTTCATTTCAAACGAAATTATGTTGTTCCTTGATGCAAATGTTTACCATTAGCGCACGGTTCATTCACGAAAGCCGTGTGCCCACGAAACCATGGCCGATGACGCCTAATGTGCGCGATGTGAGTCGTGCGTCCGGATTGGCCAGAACCCAAACCCCATGGGTCGTGCATCTGCACCGTAGGATGCACCCAGATCGAACGACAATGCTTATCCCTTTCATCACCACATGCAGTTGCAGTTGGGATTTTATTTATATGCACTAAATGTCCTGTAAATGCATAAAATCACTACTACAGGCGACTGCTAACGCGACACATGAATCAGAGACCCCGCGACCAAACTATGTGCGATGCATGAATCTCAAACAATGTCATAATAAAACTGTCGCCAATAAGATGAACTGTTTGTGATGGCGGAGACATCAAGCACCATTCAGATTAGAGACTGTCGTGGGTGCGACCATCTATGGGGCCATCTAGCCCCTTGTGGTTCGGCTAGGGAGATGCGCAAGCACAAAGAGCGGAATCAGTGGAGGGCGCGGGGATTTTACCCAGGTTCGGGCCGCTGAGAAGCGTAAAACCCTACTCCTGCTTGGTTGTATTAGATGGGTGTGAGCACCAGTACAACGAGTGCTTTCTCCGGCAAGGTGCGGAGAGAGCTGCTACGCATGCAAGTAGTGCTAGGGTTCTGATCGCGTGACCCCTGTAAACGTTGCCCTGGTCCTCCTTTTATAGCTCAAGGGGTTACCATAGTGGCAAAACAGTAATTACAAGTCGATTAGACAACAAACAATGCTATCATACCTAACTCTGCCAGTTTAGGACAAAAGCATTTAATGCTCCGTTAGGTGTCATGTGGAGGAGGAGCTCCGGCAAGGTTTCTGCACCGCTCGCCCAGCTACCTCCTATTAGCCTGACACACCTTTTGGACGGGTGTCATTAAAGGCAAATCCTATCCCTGCGTGCTGACATGTGCCCGACAACCCTCACCAACCAGCCTGCGTGGTCGACACCTCACCGATTAGCGACTAGCTGTCTGGTGAGGTGGAGCGCTGGAGAGCTGGCTAAAGCTTGCCGGGACGGAGCTTGCCGGGTCTTCGTCTTGCCGATTCAGCCTTGCCATCAAGGAATGTCTTCATCTTCAGTACTAGTGGAGTGCTTGTTGATGCTTCCTCTTGAACTTCTTTCTAGTAGCTTCTGCAACTGGGTCTTGAATCTTGTTTATTTGGCAAGTTCCGGCAAGCCTTGGCCGGCAAGGAGGCTGCTACCGTCTGTGCATAAGTCAGGGTATAAAATACCCATGTTTTATACACCGACAGGAGCCCCCGGGCCTGGGCCATATGCGCGTCCGAAGCGTCATTGGGCTAGGCCCAAACAATGCACAGACACGTGGCGGGAAAATTGCCACTGTAATTTTTAGTCATGATGTTTTCCCATCTTCTGAGATCTTCTTTGCTTCTTCATTAATCTGGACTTGGGTGTGCTCTTGGTCATCTTCCGGCAAACCTTGCCGTCGGATGGACAGCCGCTATCCGTGCTCAGACCGGGAGTGTGCACACATGCGGGGCGTCGTTGGTTCGAACTGAACCGGTGCACGGCCACGCGTGGCAAAGGATAACTGCCATATCTGTCTTTACTTCCCCTTTTCTCGCGCCCTCCCATCATGCGCATTTGCATGCACGCAAGGGAACGGATTGGCGAAGAAGGGCGGTCGTTGGAGTGACGCGCCTGGTCAGGGGTGCGGGGCGTGGGATTAGCGAGCTTGGATGGTTGTTGGAGTAGTGTGCCCGCCAGGAGCGCAGGGCATGGGATTGGCGAAGCTGGGCGGTCGCCCTAAGGCAGTGAAGCGCCAGCCCTCGCGCCCTCCCTATAAAGGGTGGGGGGGCGGAGTGCGACGTTCATCCACCTCTTCTCATCCCAATCTCCCTGCCACCGTTGTCTCCCTCTTCCTCCCGCGTTCGCCACCGCAATGGCGAGGGGAAAAGGCCGAGATCGTGTGTCCGCCGTCGCCACGAGAACCTCTTCTCAGCACCATGCCCGCGCCTCGGGCATGGATACGAAAGCTGGTTCCAATGCCCGAGGAAGGGCTGCGGGTCGCGGTCGTGGCCGGGGCGGCCGCGGCGGAGCGCTCATCGCTTCATCTTCGGCCCTTCCGCCCCCGGCAGAATACCACACAGAGGACACGGCGCAAGAATTCGTCATGGAACTGCGCGATCGGTTGCGGAGCTGGTTACGGCTTCCTCGCCCTTTTGCTAGGGAGATGGAAGGCCGCCATCTGCGCGGCTTGTGGCTGCGTGTGGATGGCTGCTGCAACGGCCCAGTCTGGGTGACCGTTGAGACCTCCAACAACGGCAGCATGTACCTCACGCGCGGGTGGAAATCCTTTGTCCATGCTCGCTGCTTAGGGCAAGGGCACCTCCTTCACTTCAGGTTGGACAGACCAGACACCCTCGTCGTGAAGTTCTTCGGGGCTTCGGGCGCTCACCTGGAATGCAGCGCGGAAAGCTCGAGCGACAGTGACACCGCTTCCTCTAATGGAATCGATGACGATGACGACGAGGACAATGATGATGACAACGGCGCTCCCTACGTCAAGACCGAGGATGACGGCGACGAGTCTGGCTGAACGCTGGTAGCACCATCATCTGGTCGTACGAAATGATCAGTTGAACGTCATTAAAATGGTACCCCATCACCACTCCCCCCGGGAAACTTGTACGCGAGGGATCCTTTTGTCCTTTAAGAAAAAGAAAGAAGAGAAAAGAGTGGTTCGGGAACCTTGACGGTTCATTAGCCATTCCATACAAACCAAAGTGTAATCACAGCATTACATGCATCCATGTATAAATGAATATGTATGAAGAGTTGCGAAACACTTAGCTTTATTATGCACAGGATCTGCGCCTGGCTTTGTACGAAGGGTTACAAGTCTTGCCGACAAAGCTTGTACAAAAGGGGTTGCCGGGAGACCCGGCAACTACGCCTTATGGGTAGAACTTGCGAAGATGCTCAATATTCCATGAGTTTTGCACCGGAATGCCATCTTCAGTCTCTAGACGGACTGCGCCAGGTCTGGTGACTCGCGCTACCCGATAAGGGCCTTCCCACTTCGGCATCAACTTGTTTGATTTCTTGGCGGACTGAATGCGCCAAAGAACAAGGTTGCTTTCCTGAAGGCTCCGGGCATGCACTTTCCCGTTATGATAGTGGCGCAAGGCTTGCTGGTAGTGTGCAGCTCGCACAGCCGCCAGAAGATGATCCTCCTCAAGGAGCGTTCCATCATCTTGCTGCAACTGCTCTTTCTTAGCTTCATCGTAAGCGAGCACTCGAGGTGACCCGTATATGAGTTCTGTGGGGAGCACTGCTTCTGCACCATAGATTAGGGAGAAGGGTGTTTGGCCGGTAGCTCGATTTGGTGTCGTCCTGAGTGACCAAAGAACTGTCGGTAACTCATCAATCCAGTGTCTTCCACATTTGCGCAGCCTGTCAAAGGTTCTTGTCTTGAGACCACGCAACACTTCAGCGTTCATCCTTTCTGCTTGGCCGTTGCTTCTCGGGTGAGCAACAGATGCAAAATAGATTTTGCCGCCAAGGTCCTGGATATACTTCATGAAGGTGCGGCTCGTGAATTGTGTGTCATTGTCGGTGATGATTCTATTAGGAACCCTGAAACGGCAAACTAATCCTTTGAAGAACTTGACGGCTGATTGCGCTGTCACCTTCCTCACTGGCTCCACTTCAGGCCAGTTTGTGAACTTGCCAATGGTGACGTACAAGAACTCAAAGTCCCCGGTAGCACGAGGGAAGGGGCCCAAGATATCGAGCCCCCAGACCGAAAAGGGCCAGGAGAGAGGGATTGTTTGGAGAGCTTGAGCCGGCTGATGTATATTCTTTGAATGGAACTGGCATGCTTCACACTTCGTTACTAGCTCAGTTGCATCCTGGAGGGCAGTGGGCCAATAGAAGCCTTGCCGGAAAGCTTTGCTAGCAAGTGCTCTTGATCCTATGTGAGAGCCACATATGCCCCCATGTATTTCTGCCAACAGCTTTAGTCCATCACCCTAGCAAATACACTTTAATTTCACACCGTTTTTTCTGTATAGCATGTTATCCACAAACTGATACATACTGGACTGACGGGCTACTTTCTCAGCTTCTTCTTGCTCATCGGGAAGTTCTCCTGTTTGAAGGAAATGTATTATCTGCTGTGCCCATGCCGGAGCCTGTGGCTCGACGACAAGGCCTAAAGGCATTTCTTCGGCCGCGGGAGCGCTTGTCTCAGCGGCAAGGACCTGAGGTTCCGCGCGAAGCCGCTGCTCACCGACAACCGTGTCGTTCTCCCTGGCAACCTTTTTGCCGGCGACTTCTAGGAGTTCTGCCGGAAAATACTTGCCGGTATTCAACTTCCTTCTCTTACTGGCCTGCGTTGATGGAGCGACTGTTGGTTGATTCAACTGGAGCACGAAAGTTCCTGGTTCCACAGGTAGCTTTTGAGCAGCGCACTTTGACAAGTAATCAGCAACGCTGTTTTCCGCACGAGGGATGTGCTCTGTTTGCAACCCGTCAAAGTGTTCTTCCAATTTTCTCACTTCTTCCACATATGCTTCCATCAACGGGCTCTGGTACTCTTTGTTTACTTGCTTCACAACAAGCTACGAGTCACCGCGGACGATCAATTTTCTGATCCCAAGGTCCACCGCGATCCTAAGACCGGCAAGGAGTCCTTCGTACTCAGCAGTGTTGTTTGTAGCTTGCTCCCTGGGAAAGTGCATTTGAATCACATACTTGAGGTGCTCTCCAATGGGTGCGACAAGCAGCACTCCGGCACCGGTGCCTTGCAACGAGAAGGCACCGTCAAAGTACATGATCCATTCTTTGGCTATCTCATTGCTGGGGAGAGCTGTTTCTTGAATTTCTTCATCTTGCGTTGGTGTCCATTCCGCAATGAACTCTGCCAAGGCCCTGCTCTGAATGGTTGAGGTGCTTTCAAACTTAAGTGCAAAGCTTGACAATTCCAATGCCCACTCCACTATCCTACCACTTGCCTCTGGATTTCTAAAGATGCATTGCAACGGAAAGCGAGTGACGACAGTGATCTCATGTGCTTGGTGTTGGAAATATGCCCTAGAGGCAATAATAAATTGGTTATTATTATATTTCCTTGTTAATGATAATCGTTTATTATCCATGCTATAATTGTATTGATTGGAAACTCAAATACATGTGTGGGTACATAGACAACACTGTGTCCCTAGTAAGCCTCTAGTTGACTAGCTCGTTGATCAAAGATGGTTAAGGTTTCCTAGCCATTGACATGAGATGTCATTTGATAACGGGATCACATCATTAGGAGAATGATGTGATGGACAAGACCCAAACTGTAAACGTAGCATTTGATCGTGTCAGTTTATTGCTATTGTTTTCTGCATGTCAAGTATCTGTTCCTTTGACCATGAGATCATGCAACTCACTGACACCAGAGGAATACCTTGTGTGTGTCAAACGTCGCAACGTAACTGGGTGACTATAAAGGTGCTCTACAGGTATCTCCGAGGGTGTCTGTTGGGTTGGCATGGATCAAGACTGGGATTTGTTACTCCGTGTGACGGAGAGGTATCTCAGGGCCCACTCGGTAATACAACATCACAATGAGCCTTGCAAGCAATGTGACTAAAGTGTTAGCCACGAGATCTTGTATTACGGAACGAGTAAAGAGACTTGCCGGTAACGAGATTGAACTAGGTATAGAGATACCGACGATCGAATCTCGGGCATGTAACATACCGAAGAATAAAGGGAACAGCATACGGGATTAACTGAATCCTTGACATAGAGGTTCGACCGATAAAAGATCTTCGTAGAATATGTAGGAGCCAATATGGGCATCCAGGTCCCGCTATTGGTTATTGGCCGTAGAGGTGTCTCGGTCATGTCTACATAGTTCTCGAACCCGCAGGGTCTACACACTTAACGTTTGGTGACGATTAGTATAATTGAGTTATTATGTTGGTGACCGAAAGTTGTTCGGAGTCCCGGATAAGATCCCGGACATGACGAGGATCTCTGGAATAGTCCGGAGGTAAAGATTGATATATGTGATAATAGTGTTTTGATCTCCGGAAGAGTTCCGAAGTTCACCGGAAGAGGTTCCGGATGTTTACCGAAGTGTTCGGGTGCAGCAACACTTTATATGGGCCAAGGGATAAAAGCCCACGAGGTATTGGAAAGTGCAAAAGTAGTTTTGCTGCCGCGTAAGCGGTACTACCGCTTGGTGAAGCGGTACTACCGCCCGAGCGGTACTACCGCTTGTGTGAAGCGGTACTACCGCCCAAGCGGTACTACCGCTTGTGTGAAGCGGTACTACCGCTTGTGCGCGGCTGTGCACGGTTCGGCCGGGATCCGAGTTGGACTCTTTCCCTGCGGGCCAAACCGACCTTGTGCGGGCAAAACCGACCCGGAGGAGGCTTTTACTCCAAGTTTAGACCCCAAGGCTCAACATATAAATAGAGGGGCAGGGCTAGCACACGGGACACATCAGGATTTCCCAAGCCGTGTGCCGGCAACCCTAGCCCTCTAGTTCCTCCGTCATAATCTCCGTAGTGCTTGGCGAAGCCCTGCAGAGATTGTTCCTCACCACCATCACCACGCCGTCGTGCTGCTGGAACTCAACCACTACTTCACCATCGCTCGCTGGATCGAGGAGGTGAAGGCGTCATCAAGCCGTACGTGTGTTGAACGCGGAGGTGCCGTCCGTTCGGCACTAGATCGGAAGGATCATGATTGGATCGCGGGACGCTCGGCGATTTGGATCGCGAAGACGTTCGACTACATCAACCGCGTTTATTAACGCTTCCGCTTAGCGATCTACAAGGGTATGTAGATTCACTCTCCCTCTCGTAGATGCTCATCACCATGGATAGATCTTGCGTGTGCGTAGGAAAATTTTTGTTTCCCATGCAACGTTCCCCAACAGTGGCATCTGAGCTAGGTCTATGCGTAGATGAGATCTCGAGTAGAACACAAACGAGTTGTGGGCGTGGATGTATACATATTGCTTGCCGTTACTAGTTGATACTTGATTCCGCGGTATTGTGAGATGAAGCGGCCCGGACCGACATTACGCGTACGCTTACGCGAGACTGGTTTCACCGCTGCGTGCACTTGTTGCATAAAGGTGACTGGCGGGTGTCTGTCTCTCTCACTTTAGTTGAATCGGTTCAATGAAGAGGGTTCTTTTAGAAGATCAAAAAGCAATCACTACACCACGTTGTGGTTTTGCGTAGGTAAGAATCGTTCTTGCTAGATACCCGTAGCAGCCACGTAAAATTTGCAACAACAATTAGAGGACGTCTAACTTGTTTTTGCAGGGTATGTTGTGATGTGATATGGCCAATTACATGATGAGATATATGTGATGTATGAGATGATCATGTTTTGTATAGAATATCACGACTTGCATGTCGATGAGTGCGGCAACTGGCAGGAGCCATAGAGTTGTCTTTAATTATTGTATGACCTGCGTGTCAATCATTAAGCGCTATGTAATGCTTTACTTTATCGCTAAACGTTAGCTATAGTCGTGGAAGCAACAGTCGGCGCGACAACCTCATGGCGACACGTTGATGGAGATCAAGATGATGGAGATCATGGTGTCATGCCGGTGACGATGGAGATCATGCCGGTGCTTTGGAGATGGAGATCAAAAGCACGAGTTCATGGCCATATCATGTCACTTATGATTTGCATGTGATGTTAATCCTTTTTTGCATCTTATTTTGCTTAGGACGACGGTAGCATTATAAGGTGATCCCTCACTTAAATTTCAAGATAAATTGTGTTCTCCCCAAGTGTGCACCGTTGCGAAAGTTCGTCGTTTCGAGACACGCCGTGATGATCGGGTGTGATAGACTCTACGTTCGCATACAACGGGTGTAAGCCATGTTACACGTGCGGAACACTCGGGTTAAACTTGACGAGCCTAGCATGTACAGACATGGCCTCGGAACACAAGAGACCGAAAGGTCGAACATGAGTCATATAGTAGATATGATCAACATGAAGATGTTCACCATTGAAACCACCTCAACTCACGTGATGATCGGACTTGAGTTGGTGGATTTGGATCATGTTACACTCGAATGATCGGAGGGATGTCAATTTGAGTGGGAGTTTTTTAAAAATGATTAACTAAACTCATTATCTAAGAACAATAGTCTAAGTTGTCTTTGCTATATTTATGTTGTAGATCATGGCTCGCGCAGTAGCACCCCTGAATTTTAATGCGTTCCTAGAGAAAGCTAAGTTGAAAGATGATGGAAGTAACTTTGTGGACTGGGCCCGTAATCTAAGGATTATCCTTACGGCTTCCCAGAAGGCTTATGTCCTTGATGCACCGCTTGGTGATCCACCCGCTCCAGTTGAGTCTCTAGACGTTGTGAACGCCTAGCAGGCTCGTTCTGATGATTACTCAATAGTTCAATGTGCAATGTTGTATGGCTTAGAACCGGGACTTCAAAGACGTTTTGAACGTCATGGAGCATATGAGATGTTCCAGGAGTTGAAGTTTATCTTTCAGAAGAATGCCCGGATCGAGAGATATGAGATCTCCGATAAGTTCTATGCTTGCAAGATGGAGGAGAACGGGTCTATCAGTGATCACGTGCTCAGAATGTCTGGGTACTCCACCCGCCTGGCTGAGTTAGGGATGCCCCTTCCGCCAGAGGCTATCACTGACAGAGTTCTTCAATCATTGCCACCTAGCTACAAGAGCTTCGTGTTGAACTATAACATGCACGGGATGAACAAGTCAGTCGCCGAGCTGTTTGCGATGCTGAAAGCCGCTGAGTCTGAAATTCAGAAGGAGCATCAAGTGTTGATGGTCAATAAAACCACTAGTTTCAAGAAAAATGGCAAGGGTAAGAAGGGTAACTCCAAGCAGAGTGGCAAAGCAGTTGCTCCTCTCGTGAAGAAACCCAAGGCTGGACCCAAACCAGAAACTGTGTGTTTTCATTGCAAGGGAACTGGACACTGGAAGCGGAATTGCCCCAAGTATTTGGCTGACAAGAAGGCGGCCAACAACAAACAAGGTATATATGATATACATGTTATTGATGTGTACCTTACCAACTCTCGTTGTAGTGCCTAGGTATTTGATACCGGTGCGGTTGCTCATATTTGCAACTCAAAACAGGAACTGCGGAATAGACGGAGGCTGGCAAAGGACGAAGTGACGATGCGCGTGGGAAATGGTTCCAAGGTTGATGTGATCGCCGTCGGCACGCTCGCTCTTCGATTACCATCAGGATTAGTGATGAACCTGAATAATTGTTATTTAGTGCCTGCGTTAAGCATGAACATTATATCTGGATCTTGTTTATTGCGAGACGGTTACTCATTTAAATCAGAGAATAATGGTTGTTCTATTTATATGAGTAATATCTTTTATGGTCATGCACCCGATGTGAGGGGTTTATTCTTATTGAATCTCGATAGTAATGATACACATGTTCATAACATTGATGCCAAAAGATATAGAATTGATAATGATAATACCACTTTCTTGTGGCACTGCCGTTTAGGTCATATTGGCGTAAAACGCATGAAGAAGCTCCATGCTGATGGACTTTTGGAGTCACTTGATTTTGAATCACTTGACACATGTGAGCCATGCCTCATGGGCAAGATGACTAAAACGCCGTTCTCTGGAACAATGGAACGGGCAAGTGACTTGTTGGAAATCATACATACTGATGTGTGCGGTCCGATGAGTATTGAGGCGCGCGGTGGTTATCGTTACTTTCTCACCTTCACTGATGACTTAAGTAGATATGGGTATATTTACTTAATGAAACACAAGTCTGAAACATTTGAAAAGTTCAAACAATTTCAGAGTGAAGTTGAGAATCATCGTAACAAGAAGATTAAATTCCTACGATCTGATCGAGGAGGAGAATATCTGAGTTATGAGTTTGGCAGTCACTTAAGACAGTGTGGAATTGTTTCACAATTGACACCGCCTGGAACACCACAGCGTAATGGTGTGTCCGAACGTCGTAATCGAACCTTATTGGATATGGTGCGATCTATGATGTCTCTTGCCGATTTGCCACTATCGTTTTGGGGTTATGCATTAGAGACAGCTGCATTCACTTTAAATAGGGCACCATCGAAATCCGTTGAGACGACGCCATATGAACTTTGGTTTGACAAGAAGCCAAAGCTGTCGTTTCTTAAAGTTTGGGGATGTGATGCTTATGTCAAAAAGCTTCAGCCTGAAAAGCTGGAACCCAAAGCGGAGAAATGCGTCTTCATAGGATACCCAAAAGAGACAGTTGGGTATACCTTCTACCTCAGATCCGAAGGCAAAGTGTTTGTCGCTAAAAACGGAGCATTTCTTGAGAAAGAGTTTCTCTCGAAAGAATTGAGTGGGAGGAAGATAGAACTTGATGAGGTTGTTGAACCTTTACTTCAACCTGAGAGTAGCGCAGCGCAGAAAGTTGTTTCTGTGGAGCCTACATTAGCTGAAGAGGAAGTTAATGATGATGATCATGAAGCTTTGGATCAAGTTGCTATCGAACCTCGTAGGTCGACAAGGACGCGTACTGCTCCTGAGTGGTACGGCAACCCTGTCTTAGAGGTCATGTTGTTAGACAACGATGAACCTACGAGCTATGGAGAAGCGATGATGAGCCCGGATTCCGAGAAGTGGTTAGAGGCCATGAAATCCGAGATGGGATCCATGTATGAAAACAAAGTATGGACTTTGGAAGTATTACCTGAAGGGCGTAAGGCCATTCAGAACAAATGGATCTTTAAGAGGAAGACGGACGCGGACGGTAATGTCACCGTCTATAAAGCTCGACTTGTGGCAAAGGGTTTTTCACAAGTTCAAGGAGTTAACTACGATGAGACCTTCTCACCCGTAGCGATGCTTAAGTCCGTCAGAATCATGTTAGCAATAGCTGCCTTTTTCGATTATGAAATTTGGCAGATGGATGTCAAAACAGCGTTCCTTAACGGTTACCTTAAGGAAGAGTTGTATATGATGCAACCAGAAGGTTTTGTCGATCCAGAAAATGCTGACAAAGTTTGCAAACTCCAGCGATCCATTTATGGACTGGTGCAAGCATCTCGGAGTTGGAATCTTCGTTTTGATGAGGTGATCAAAGCGTTCGAGTTTATACAAGTTTACGGAGAAGCTTGTATTTACAAGAAAGTGAGTGGGAGCTCTATAGCGTTTCTAATATTATATGTGGATGACATATTGCTGATTGGAAACAATATAGAAATGCTGGAAAGCGTAAAGGAATATTTGAACAAGAGTTTTTCAATGAAGGACCTAGGAGAAGCTGCTTTCATATTAGGCATCAAGATCTATAGAGATAGATCGAGACGCTTAATAGGACTTTCACAAAGCACATACCTTGATAAGATTTTGAAGAAGTTCAAAATGGATCAGTCCAAGAAGGGGTTCTTGCCTGTTTTGCAAGGAGTGAAGTTGAGTAAGACTCAATGCCCAGTGACTGCAGAAGATAGAGAAAAGATGAGTGTCATCCCCTATGCTTCAGCCATAGGCTCTATCATGTATGCAATGCTGTGCACAAGACCCGATGTCAGCCTTGCCATAAGTATGGCCGGAAGGTTTCAAAGTGATCCAGGAATGGAACACTGGACGGCGGTCAAGAATATCCTGAAGTACCTGAAAAGGACTAAGGACATGTTTCTCGTTTATGGAGGTGATCAAGAGCTCGTCGTAAAGGGTTACGTCGATGCAAGCTTTGACACTGATCCGGATGACTCTAAGTCGCAAACCGGATACGTATTTATTCTTAATGGGGGTGCGGTTAGCTGGTGCAGTTCCAAGCAAAGCGTGGTAGCTGATTCTACATGCGAAGCGGAGTACATCGCAGCCTCGGAGGCGGCGAAGGAAGGTGTCTGGATGAAGGAGTTCATGACAGATCTTGGAGTAGTGCCTAGTGCGCTTAACCCAATGACTCTGTTTTGTGATAATACTGGTGCCATTGCTCTAGCCAAGGAACCAAGATTTCACAAGAGGACCAGACACATAAAACGACGTTTCAATTCCATCCGCGATTACATCAAGGAGGACGACATAAATATTTGCAAAGTACACACGGATCTAAATGTTGCAGATCCGTTGACTAAACCTCTTCCAAGGGCTAAACATGAACAACACCAGAACTGCATGGGTGTTCGATTCATTACAATGTAAATCACATAGTGATGTGAACTAGATTATTGACTCTAGTGCAAGTGGGAGACTGTTGGAAATATGCCCTAGAGGCAATAATAAATTGGTTATTATTATATTTCCTTGTTAATGATAATCGTTTATTATCCATGCTATAATTGTATTGATTGGAAACTCAAATACATGTGTGGGTACATAGACAACACTGTGTCCCTAGTAAGCCTCTAGTTGACTAGCTCGTTGATCAAAGATGGTTAAGGTTTCCTAGCCATTGACATGAGATGTCATTTGATAACGGGATCACATCATTAGGAGAATGATGTGATGGACAAGACCCAAACTGTAAACGTAGCATTTGATCGTGTCAGTTTATTGCTATTGTTTTCTGCATGTCAAGTATCTGTTCCTTTGACCATGAGATCATGCAACTCACTGACACCAGAGGAATACCTTGTGTGTGTCAAACGTCGCAACGTAACTGGGTGACTATAAAGGTGCTCTACAGGTATCTCCGAGGGTGTCTGTTGGGTTGGCATGGATCAAGACTGGGATTTGTTACTCCGTGTGACGGAGAGGTATCTCAGGGCCCACTCGGTAATACAACATCACAATGAGCCTTGCAAGCAATGTGACTAAAGTGTTAGCCACGAGATCTTGTATTACGGAACGAGTAAAGAGACTTGCCGGTAACGAGATTGAACTAGGTATAGAGATACCGACGATCGAATCTCGGGCATGTAACATACCGAAGAATAAAGGGAACAGCATACGGGATTAACTGAATCCTTGACATAGAGGTTCGACCGATAAAAGATCTTCGTAGAATATGTAGGAGCCAATATGGGCATCCAGGTCCCGCTATTGGTTATTGGCCGTAGAGGTGTCTCGGTCATGTCTACATAGTTCTCGAACCCGCAGGGTCTACACACTTAACGTTTGGTGACGATTAGTATAATTGAGTTATTATGTTGGTGACCGAAAGTTGTTCGGAGTCCCGGATAAGATCCCGGACATGACGAGGATCTCTGGAATAGTCCGGAGGTAAAGATTGATATATGTGATAATAGTGTTTTGATCTCCGGAAGAGTTCCGAAGTTCACCGGAAGAGGTTCCGGATGTTTACCGAAGTGTTCGGGTGCAGCAACACTTTATATGGGCCAAGGGATAAAAGCCCACGAGGTATTGGAAAGTGCAAAAGTAGTTTTGCTGCCGCGTAAGCGGTACTACCGCTTGGTGAAGCGGTACTACCGCCCGAGCGGTACTACCGCTTGTGTGAAGCGGTACTACCGCCCAAGCGGTACTACCGCTTGTGTGAAGCGGTACTACCGCTTGTGCGCGGCTGTGCACGGTTCGGCCGGGATCCGAGTTGGACTCTTTCCCTGCGGGCCAAACCGACCTTGTGCGGGCAAAACCGACCCGGAGGAGGCTTTTACTCCAAGTTTAGACCCCAAGGCTCAACATATAAATAGAGGGGCAGGGCTAGCACACGGGACACATCAGGATTTCCCAAGCCGTGTGCCGGCAACCCTAGCCCTCTAGTTCCTCCGTCATAATCTCCGTAGTGCTTGGCGAAGCCCTGCAGAGATTGTTCCTCACCACCATCACCACGCCGTCGTGCTGCTGGAACTCAACCACTACTTCACCATCGCTCGCTGGATCGAGGAGGTGAAGGCGTCATCAAGCCGTACGTGTGTTGAACGCGGAGGTGCCGTCCGTTCGGCACTAGATCGGAAGGATCGTGATTGGATCGCGGGACGCTCGGCGATTTGGATCGCGAAGACGTTCGACTACATCAACCGCGTTTATTAACGCTTCCGCTTAGCGATCTACAAGGGTATGTAGATTCACTCTCCCTCTCGTAGATGCTCATCACCATGGATAGATCTTGCGTGTGCGTAGGAAAATTTTTGTTTCCCATGCAACGTTCCCCAACACTTGGAAGTAGTGGCGCGGCTTTCTCGAAGCCATAAGAAGGCCGAAAAGCAATTTCTGCACCCTAGAGTATCTTGATCTAGCCCCCTGCAGAAGGGAACTAACAAAATACATGGGCCGCTGCACCACTTTCTTCTTCGGCACCACTTGTTGATTAGCTTCATTTACCTGCGCTGACTTTGCCGGAGAAGATTCCGGTTTGTCGCTGGACGGGCTTGCCGTGGCTGCTTCCTCGTCATCGACTTCCCTCTGTGCCACTAATGCAGCACTGGCCACTTGATTTTTCGCCGCTACATATAGCAGCAACGGCTCTTGTGGTTTAGGTGCAACTAGTGTTGGCGCGGAGGAGAGGTATCTTTTCAAGTCCTGCAGCGCGGTCTCCGCTTCCGGAGTCCATTTCATCGGACCTGCCTTTTTCAAGATCTTGAAAAATGGCAAGGCGCGCTCAGCAGATCTTGAAATGAACCTACTCAAGGCAGCAACACATCCGGCAAGACGCCGTACGTCCTTGACGCTTTTTGGTGCTTGGATCTGCTCAATTGCCTTGATCTTGTCGGGATTTGCTTCAATTCCTCGTTGAGATACAAAGAATCCGAGGAGTTTGCCGGATGGAATGCCAAACACACACTTCTCGGGGTTGAGCTTCAAATTGATCTTGCGCAAGTTTGCAAATGTTTCTTCTAAATCTTGAATGAGGGTTGATTTGTCCTTGGTTTTGACCACCATATAATCCATATATGCTTCCACATTCCTGTGCAGCTGGGGCTCAAAACCAATCTAGATTGCTCTTGCGAACGTTGAACCAGCACTCTTTAACCCGAAAGGCATACGCACGAAGTAGTATGTGCCGCATGGAGTAATGAATGCGGTTTTCTCCTCATCCTCCTTGGCCATGAATATCTGATGGTACCCAGAATATGCATCAAGGAAGGAGAGTAAATCACAGCCGGAAGTAGAGTCTACAATTTGATCAATGCGCGGCAAAGGGAAAGGATCCTTTGGACATGCTTTGTTAATATCGGTGTAGTCAATACGAAGTCTCCACTTCCCGTTTGCTTTGCGCACCACAACTGGATTTGCCAACCAAGTCGGATGTAGTACACCTCTAACCAAACCAGCTGCTTCAAGCTTCTTGATTTCCTCAGCAATGAACTATTGCCGCTCCAAAGCTTGCTTCCTGATTTTCTGCTTGACGGGCCGAGCGTGGGGACAGACAGCAAGGTGGTGCTCAATTACCTCCCTGGGAACACCGGGGATGTCAGATGGTCGCCATGCTAACACATCGACATTCGCCCGTAGGAAGGCAATGAGCGCGCTTTCCTATTTGCTGTCAAGGGTGGCACTGATGGTGAAGGTACCGTTAGTGCCGTCCTCCCTCGCCGGCACCTTTTTGGTTGCTGGTGAAGTAGCTTTGGATTTCTTACCGGCAGAGCACTCCGGCAAGTTTTCAACAGGCGCGCAGCACTCCGAAGAGGCGCGCTTCCCAGAATCCTTGCCAGAGATCTTGCCGGACTTCTTGTTTTCCTTCTTCTTGGCGGGAGCCGGCATCTTGGCGGCCTCTGCTGCAACCGCATCTCTGTACATCTTATCGGCGCAAATAACTGCATCTTTCTTGTCAGAGTTGATGGAAATGACACCCATCGGCCCTGGCATCTTCAACGTATTGTAAGCATAGTGAGATGCTGCCATGAATTTTGCCAAGGCTGGGCGGCCAAGAATTCCATTGTACGGCAAAGGGGTCTTCACAACGTCAAACACAATCTTTTCTGTTCTATAGTTCAATTCCCCGCCAAACGTCACCGGCAATGTGATCTTTCCCTTGGGCTGGCTTCTTCCCGGGTTTACACCTTGGAATGTGCCTGTTTTCTCGAGCTCCTCGTCGGGAATCTGCAGCCTCTTGATTACTTCTGGAGAAATCAAGTTTAGGCCGGCCCCACCGTCAACTAACATTTTCGTGTCATGGAGGTTGCGAATTGTTGGTGAAACCAACAACGTCAAACACCCGACCGCGGTTGTGCGATCAGGGTGATCCTCGGCATCGAAAATGATAGGCGTGTGTGACCACTTGAGTGGCTTTTGAGAGCCCATTACTGGTTCTGCCGCATTAACCTCACGTGCCCACTGCTTAAGTTGGCGGTGAGAGGAATGCAAGGATGCTCCTTCGTCAATGCACATGGCCTCAGTTGCCTTTTGGAATTCCTGTTCACTGGACTCTCCGTCGTCCTCTTCCTCTTCACTCCCATCATCTTCCTCTTTCTTTTCGCGGCCTCTAGCAGGCTTTTCCTTCTGCTGCTTGGCCTTGCCGCGATGGCCTCCTCGACCACCACGGCCCTTTTTGCCAGATTCACCGGCACCATCTTGACCCTTCTCTTTGTCGCGTTTGTCATATTCAGCTTTCTGTTTTTCAACAAGGTGCTCGACTTGTCGGCATTCTTGGAGATCGTGGCCCTTGGTGTGGTGAATCTTGCAGTATGGCCCATTAGACTTGCCGGCCTTCTCGTTTGCCACCGCCTCCTGGCAAGCGGCGCATACAACAGCCTCCTTGCCGGAGCTCTCAGTCTTAGCTTTCTTGGCGGACTCAGAGTTGCCGGAGTCCTCAACGGCCATAAAAGTTTTGCCTTTGCGCTTTCTGTTGCGCTTTTGGCCCTTCTTCCTCGGGGTGGTGGCATCGTCGTCCTCGGAATCTACCTCGGCACCAGTGTCCTCCCCGGGAAGCCTTCTTCCTTCCTCAGCGCGTGCGCACTTATCCGCCAATGTATAGAGCTCGTTGACGGTTTTGGGCAGCTTGACGTTCATCTTCTCCCGCATCCTTTGATTGCGCACATTCGTGTGAAAGGTGGCAATGACGGCTGCGGGGTGCACATCTGGAATGTTGCGGTGTATACGGCTGAACCTCTGGATGCACTTGCGCAAAGTTTCACCATCTCTTTGCGGAATCACTTGCAGGTCGCTGGGCTGTCCAGGGGCCTTGTGGACTCCGGTAAAGGCACCAACAAACTCATTACAAAGATCCGCCCATGAAGAAATGGAGTTCTCCGGCAAGTTCACCAGCCAAGATCTCATGTTGGGCTTTAGCACCAACGGAAAGTAGTTGGCGAGGATTTTCTCATCTCTTCCTCCGGCAGCCTGCACGGCAATCGTGTAGATGCCCAGGAACTCTGCCGGGTTCAGCTTGCCGTCGTACTTTTCTGGTACTTCTGGCTTGAAGGCCCGGACGGACGGCCATCGGACTTGCCGTAGCTCACGGGAGAAGGCAGGACATCCAACCTCGTAAGGCAGATACCCGCCAACCCCTGGCGCAGGCTCATCAACGATGGGGCCGTTACGCGCGTCGGATTGACGGCGCGCCTCCGGGCACTGTTCAATGGTAGTGCGGGCGTCCTCTACCCGCCTGTCTCGCAGCACTTGCCGCTGATCTTGCCATGCTCATGGATCTGAAGAGGCCATCGACATCTCGTCGGGCTCGAAAGATCGTTGAGCTTGCCGCGGTTCTTGGCGTTGCTGTTATTGAGACTGTTGCCGCGGAGGTGATTGCACCGTTAGCGCAGAACCGTTAACGCGGCCACCAGTTGATGCTACTGGTGCTATTTGCGGACGCCGTGAGGGCTCCGCTTGTTGTGACTTGCTGGCCTCAGCAAACCCAATCAAGCTTTGGATGGTGGCTCTCCACTCGTCCATCTTTCCTGCTGCCAGAGGGAAGTTCAGCGTCATCTGGGCTCGCGCCATCGCCTCTGCTGCTGTGGCTGGCATGGCCGAAAGCGAAGAGCGCGATGTCGCTCTACTCCTGGCAGAGCCAGCAGGAGCGCCATTGCGGTCTTGCTGCCATGGCACATGATCAGCAGCAGGTTGCCGTGGCGGAGGTGAAGCCTGGGGATCTGGAACTTGATCAACAGGGGTCTTGCCGTGCGGCCACCGCTACCCGGAGTTGTTAGCGCCGCTCGGGGTTGTGTTGCTCCCATTGTGCGAGGGGCGCGGCGTCTGTCCTGAAGCAGCATCTTTGGACATTGTTGTGGCGGGATCTTGGCTCGCGCTAGCTCGGGCATTGCTGCTCCGGTGGCTGCGTTCGTCGGCGCGGCGAGGAGGAGGAGGAGGACGTCCATCTGCTCCGCCCGCGCCGTCTCGACTTTGTTCACCAGAGGGTCGAGGAAGTCGACCGCCTCCAGCGCGCTCATCTCCTACACCGACCACCGTGGGCATGGCGACCGCGCCACCTGCGCTGGTCGTGCCAACCATGGCATCCGCACCACCCGCATTGGCTGCGCCACCTGCGGATACGTGCGAAGGGGCCATCATCATGATGCCCTTCTTCTTGGGGGCCATCGATGACGAGGAGGACGGTGACGAAGTTGATGAAGCTGGCGCGCAATCCACTGATTCGGGTTCGCGCAAGCGATCCCCCTACCTGGCGCGCCAAAGATGTCGCGGGTGCGGCCATCTAGCCCCTTTTTGGTTCGGCTAGGGAGATGCGCAAGCACAAAGAGCGGAATCAATGGAGGGCGCGGGGATTTTACCCAGGTTCGGGCCGCTGAGAAGTGTAAAACCCTACTCCTGCTTGGTTGTATTAGATGGGTGTGAGCACCAGTACAAGGAGCGCTTTCTCCGGCAAGGTGCAGAGAGAGCTGCTACGCATGCAAGTAGTGCTAGGGTTCTGATCGCGCGACCCCTGTAAACGTTGCCTTGGTCCTCCTTTTATAGCTCAAGGGGTTACCACAGTGGCAAAACAATAATTACAAGTCGATTAGACAGCAAACAGTGCTATCATACCTAACTCTGCCAGTTTAGGACAAAAGCATTAAATGCTCCGTTAGGTGTCATGTGGAGGAGGAGCTCCGGCAAGGTTTGTGCATCGCTCGCCCAGCTACCTCCTACTAGCCCAACACGGCTTCTGGACGGGTGTCATTAAAGGCAAATCCTATCCCTGCATGCTGACACGTGCCCGACAACCCTCACCAACCAGCCTACGCGGTTGACACCTCACTGATTAGCGACTAGCTGTCTGGTGAGGTGGAGTGCTGGAGAGATGGCTAAAGCCTGCCGGGATGGAGCTTGCCGGGTCTTCGTCTTGCCGGTTCCGCCTTGCCGACAAGGAATGTCTTCATCTTCAGTACTAGTGGAGTGCTTGTTGATGCTTCGTCTTGAACTTCTTTCTAGTAGCTTCTGCAACTGGGTCTTGAATCTTGTTTATTTGGCAAGTTCCGGCAAGCCTCGGCCGGCAAGGAGGCTGCTACCGTCTGTGCATAAGTCAGGGTATAAAATACCCATGTTTTATACACCGACAGAGACGTGTGTGCGATATGTGGCATACAGTTGATCCATACGAACTGTTTGCGATAAGCCAAAACAACAGAAACGGGAAGCCAGTTCGAGGTGTGTGCGATACACGGCATACAGTTCACTCGGATGAACTGTTTGTGATTACCCAACACAACAGAAATGGTCAGACACTGTATGGTGTGTGCGATACACGGCATACAGTTCACTAGGATGAACTGTTTGTGATTACCCAACACAACAGAAATGGTTCAACTTAAGAAGATGTGTGTGATACGCGGCAAACAGGTCAGTAATCAGAAATGTGTGGGAAGACCGATAATAACACAGATGATTGCTCCAAATAAGTCATGTGTGTTATAGGCAAACGCTTGTTGGTAAACAATTGTTGGTAAATCATCACCGACGGGTTCCGTAGTTTAATCCGTGTGCGATGTGATTTGCTCAGTCTGCACAACATCTACGCTCTCTGTGTACAGAACAATATTATTTTGTGTGAATAGTGTGCTCTGTTGGGCACACGAGATATATGGATCACACCCGTGGGCAAGCAATGTGCGCGCACGCGTCGTGCTAGCTCGCGCTTCCTTCTATGCTAAGTGTCCATTAATTAATGGCGTTTTATGAACACGCCACCGTTTCCCACCATTTCCCCATCGGTTTCCCGCTGCCACCCAGCGATTGCGCATAAGCCTAGGCGGCGCACGGCACACCGAGGCACAAGCACAGCCTATAGCCCCTCTAGCTACCTTTTCCAAGCATGCCAACCCACCGAAGCGCCGCCTCTGCCATCAACCTCCTCGATGAGGTATACGAGTAGGCGCCACAGCCCGTCAAGGCCAAGGGCATCCCCGGCAACGCGATGGACGACGTCGTGCTGCGCGTCATCGCCAGGGTTGAGTAGACCCTTGGCGGACAGCGCTTCAGCTCCGCGGATCAAGAAAGGCAACTCAGCGCCGAGAGGCTGCAGCTCAAGGCACAACATGATCGGTGGTGCCCCGCAGGGCAAGATAGGCGCGTCCGCGCCGATAGGCTGTGGCTCGCCGCACAGCGGGGCCGATGGACCGCCGCAGAGCGAGAGGCGTGGCGTGCCGCACAACAAGAGAGATTCCATCGGTGCTTGCCTGCTATCGACAGGGCGTTGTAGCTGGCTACACGGACCATCAGTAGCCCCATTCCTCGCCAGGAGTGGGCAGAGGCCGTCTGCGCCGTACAAGCACCAGAGGCCGGCCGCGCCGTGCTTGCACCAGACGCCGGCCGCGCCGTTCGCCTTGTCCGTAGCCCTCTCGATGCCAACGCATTGGTCGCTAGGCTGGAGCGCCTCCTTGGCCCAGGTGTCCACATAGGCGCAGTAGAGGAATATGGCCGTCGCATCCTCGAGCTGGTGATCTCCGATGAATAGCCAACTTGGAGTTCGAGATCGCGCTCCAGATGTACCGCGAGCATGCCAACCACTTGAACGAATGCCTGCACGAGTTCAGGCAGAGGCAAGAGCTACTGTAGGTAGGGGTGGTGGTCATGGACGCGTTTTATTTTGTTGAGTCATTTCGACGTTGATCGCTATGTATTCCCAACAATCATAATATTGCTCAATTTATTGCTCTGTTTCAATGTGTGTACTCTATTTTCCGTTCTTATATATTGTTCTGTTTCAATGTGTATGTTTTCCATTTTGTACATGTGGATGGTAAACAGCTAGATAGAAATTAGTACGAAAACGAACAATACGTGATGATACTTAACTGGGATCCCATACTTAACTACTAACTACAATGCATAAAATTGAAAACGAACAATACTAAAACTAATAATCCCTCCTTATGAGGCTAGTATTCCGGCAGCCCCTCGCTAGCAGCTCCCTGGTGCGCGGCGGCTTCCCAGCGCGGAGGGAGTTCTCCGCTTCCTCCGCCTCGCAGCGCTTGACGTGCCGATCTGCCTCTTGCTGGCGGACACGCGCGAATGATCTTGCCATTTCGTTGGGCGCCCATCGGAGATCCTCGTCGGTAGCACGCTGGAGCTTACCGGCCCACCTCCACGCAGTGATGAGGCGCCTACCGCCTTTGGCCTTCCTAGCGAAGTATCGACCGTCTTCGTACACCTCGTCCGCACGTCGACGCGCCCGCCACCAAAGCTCCAGCTTCTTCTTTTCCCAGGCGGCCTCACGAGCTTCACAGGCCGCCTGGTACCTGGCGCACTCCTCCGCCAACTCCTTCTTAAACGCCAATTGCCTGGCTTTCTCAGCCGGCGGCAGTGCTTTCCACAGAAAAAGATTGTACTGGCCCCAAAACCATTCCAAAGTTGGGGGTTCCGGCGCAACCTCGTCTGGTGGCGCGTAGGGGTCCTCCTCGTAGCTTCTCTACGCCTGGATGTCCTCGCGGGGCGGTGCCTCCTCCTTGACGGGTGGGCAGACCATCGGCGCCATGGCAGAGTTTTGTGAGAGAGAGGGGGGCTAGCGAGGAGAGAATGTAGATGAGAATGCAGGCGGGATGACGTGGGCGGGGTAGTATTTATTGGCGGCCGGAATCTAGATCGACGGGAGCAGTAGAAGCGCCGATGGCCGGAATTTACGAGTACTATAGCTTGAATTACACACGATTCCCGCATCATAATCCGTGTGTGAAATAAATCGCTGACGGTTCCCAAGACTGAACCGCGTCTGATTTATAACCCGCGCCACTCACCTTCCAAACCTCGCGGCGCGAAACAGAGTGCCAATCATGGGGGGCCCAGTTGTCTTGCCAGATATTTACATTTTCTTTCCAAATGTTTTGCCCAAATGCTTATTTTGTTTTACCATGATATTGTTGGAAAATGTACTACATAAATGATTTTTCCAACCCATGATGATATTCTGTTGCATGTACATGTAGTTCAAATTTGAATTACGGCCATTAAGTGGTTAGAAACTCACTTAATGTCTTAAAAATGTCAAATAACCCCTGAAAATTTCCAAATTTTAACATGAAAGTTGTATTCATGGATGTTAACGGTAGGAAAAAAATACCAAGCCATAAGAGGAAGCCACTGTCGGTTCGTCATTAAACATGCATATTCTTCCCTCTCGGAACCACGAGTCTTCTCGTTAGATGGTCCGATTTGTGAGAGGTGTGTGCCAAAACTTTCGTCAAAGTGGCCAATTCTTTTACCACAACATCTTGGTGCCATTTCATGACATCAAGCAAGGTTTCATGTATTTCTGATCATTTTTTATTTTTTGGAATTTAAAAGCCATGGTTCTCACTGTTTGTGTCCAAGCCTTGACACCAATATGTTTGAAAATTCCTTCCAATTTACTGCACATGGCATTAACTTTCACACAAGGACACAAATATGATTTTCCAACCCATGATGGTTTGCCGTTGCATGTACATGCAGTTCAAATTTGAATTACGGCCATTATATGGCTAGAAACTCACTTAATGTCTTAAAAAGGTCAAATCAACACCAAAAATTTCAAAAAAAATAACATGACTGTTGCATTATTGCATGTTAACGGTAGAAAAAAATTCAGGGTCATACGAGGAAGCGAGCGCCGGTTCGTCATCAAACATGCATTGTTCCCTCTCGGAACCACGTGTCTTCTCGCGAGATGCTCCGATTTGTGAGAGGTGTGTGCCAAAACTTTCGTCAAAGTGGCCAATTCTTTTACCACAACATCTTGGTGCCATTTCATGACATCAAGCAAGGTTTCATGTATTTCTGATCATTTTTGATTTTTTTGGAATTTAAAAGCCATGGCTCTCACTGTTTGTGTCCAAGCCTGGACACCAATATGTTTGAAAATTCCTTCCAACTTACTGCACATGGCATTAGCTCGCACACAAGGACACAAATATGATTTTCCAACCCATGATGGTTTGTCGTTGCATGTACATGCAGTTCAAATTTGAATTACGGCCATTATATGGCTAGAAACTCACTTAATGTCTTAAAAAAGTCAAATCAACACCGAAAATTTCAAAAATTTAACATGACCGTTGCATTAGTGCATGTTAATGGTATAAATTTTTTTAGGGTCATACGAGGAAGCGAGCACCGGTTCGTCATCAAACATGCATTGTTCCCTCTCGGAACCACATGTCTTCTCGTGAGATGCTCCGATTTGTGAGAGGTGTGTGTCAAAACTTTTGTCAAATTGACCAATTCTTTTAACACTGCATCTTGGTACCATTTCATGACATCACGCAAGGTTTCATGTATTTTTGATCATTTTTTATTTTTTTGGAATTTAAAATCCATGGTTCTCATTGTTTGTGTCTAAGCCGTGACACCAATATGTTTAAAAATTCCTTCCAATTTACTGCACAGGGTATTAACTAGCACACAAGGACACAAATATGATTTTCCAACCCATGATGGTTTGCCGTTGCATGTACATGCAGTTCAAATTTGAATTACGGCCATTATATGGCTAGGAAGTCACTTAATGTCTTAAAAAGGTCAGATGAACCCTAAAAAATTCCAAATTTTAACATGACAGTTGTATCAGTGCATGTTAACGGTACAAAAAAATTCGAACAATTTCCATCACCATCCGTTGCCAGTGTACTCCAAATTAGTCTGCCGCGGGTAATTAAAAAATGGACTACATCGCACACAGTTGGTTATAAGAACCGTTTCCGATGAAAATTCGCGGGTCTTTTTATGTCTTCCTCCATAAGCTTCGCCGGATTCGTCTGCTCAAGCGCTATTCACCCCCGAATCCTCGAGTCCCCGATACCCATTCCCCTTCTTGCAAAGAATGATGCCGTGGAGACGCTTCGTGAGGGCCCGTACGGTCGCCGGGTCCTCCCCGAGCGGCTCCGCCTCCGCCGAGAGCGCGGCCGCCTACGCCGAGAGCGCGGCCGCATCTGCATTGAGCGCGGCTGCATCCGCCGAGAGGGCGTCTACGGCAGCTACTGGGACGGTGGCTGCAAACGCCAAGAGCGCTCGAGCAGCCATCCGTGCCGCGGAGGTCGCCCAGGCCCGGGTCGAGGCCATCCACACCCAGGTCGAGGACGCCCACGCCAAGATATTCCAGGCCTCCTCGGAATCCTGCATGCACCCCACGTCCGAAAAGGCGGCGGAGATGCTTGTCGATGATGCGGCGGCGGAGGCCATGGTGCCCCTGTTTCCTCATGAGATCGCCGAGCGGGAGATGGAGATGCAGGAGGTGGCGGAGATCGAGGAGCGCCGGGAGGAGGAGTTGCGCGTGGCTAAAGAGGAGGTAGAGAGCCACCTGTCCGTCGAGGAATCGGCAGTGGAGTACCAACGCGAGCTCTGGCGCCGCCACTACTATCAGTGCTACAACCTTGAGGGCGGCGCCGAGGACGAGGATGAGGACGACGACGCGGTCGACTTCAGCCTGTGGGACGCGGAGTCCACCAAAGGCAGCATGTCACCAGGACAAGTCATTGACATCTCATCTTACACCGGCGAGGCATAGGGCGGCGGCGCGTCGGCGGCTTTATTTAAATTATGAGTACTTAGCCTTTGTTTATAATGCTAGTCTTTTGTTAGAGCAATGTTTAGGTCAACTGGCTCAGTTTAATTACTAAAATTGCTCGATTCAGTAAGTGTGGTCTGTGTGCTGTAGGCTCTTTTGTGTACCCCCCCAAATTAGCAAGTGATGTTAAATATGCAATTATGTGGATGAGCACTGTACCCAGGGAAATTTCCACTAAAATGCAAGTGCTCAAACTCATCGCATGCACGTAAAGCAGAAGAATCATTTGCGGTGCACACATTTGTTCAAAGTGAAAGGTGTCTGATGGGGATATGTACCTAGGGTAGGGTCATAGGCCTGACCTACCTACTCTACCCAAGGACGCTGCCCCAGAAAGCTTAAGGGCTACAAGGAGATCTCCAACTGAAATCACCAAGGCATACAAGTCACTCGACAATATCCACTCGGAGGTTACCTTTTCACTCGACCGGTACCATTCACTCGGAAGAACCGGAAGACAGTCGACCGCAAAAGACCAGAAGCAACCCCAGGGAGGCCAACGGGTAGGCGTTCGTCTGTCTCATTAATAACATTTATTACGTACGTTACCAGTAACGTACGCCTTTATAGCCACGATCTGACCCTTAGATGCCGGACACTTATGAGGGGCAGCGCACTCTATATAAGCCACCCCTCCCCTCTGGCATAAGGGTTCGCATCCCCTGTAACGACACCTATATTTCACTCGACAAGAGCTCCCGAGCACCGAGACGTAGGGCTTTTACCTCCACGAGAGGGGCCTGAACTCATACATCCGTGTGTACACCCTCGCCGTAACTAGGACTCTGCCCTCTCCTTACGTACCCCTAACCTCTACTGTCAGGCTCGTTCCAACGACAGTTGGCGCCCACCGTGGGGCGGCGTCTAAACAACTTCCGGCGAGGTTGCATTTGTTTTCCTTCGTCATGTCTTCCGGCGGTGATTTGTTCCTGGGCCGCGAGATCTGTCTTGGAGCGCTCACCTTCATCACCGACAGTTCGGCATGGCTCCAGGAAGCGCCTCTAGATGTTGAGGCGCTCCCAATACGCGGAGCGACACACTTCTGCGCAAGCTCCTGCGGTGTTCTTCTCCTTCAGCTATCGACTCCGTACGTGTCGGCCCTCCATGTTGTTCGTCGCCGCAAGCGATCCGGTCGTTCACGGCTACAGCGTTGGGTGCGACATGCGGCGGCCCGCCAGGCTTCGTCCCCGCAGATTGCGGCCATCGAGCCCGCCGAGTCACTTCTCAGCGTGTTCGACTCGGCGTCAGATCGGTCTGACGTTCCCTCCGGGTGCGAGAGCTGCGATCCTGCGGCTGAAGTTCTTATGGCTGGCTCTCATCAGAGTCTGCCGCCTGGCTTCAACCATGCCAGGCGCGAGATTGGTGGAACGTCGAATGAATAGCAGCGCCGGGATGAGGATGTTCTCCATAATCCCATCGTCGGCACGGCTGCTGAGGCCCAGGCCATGGAGGCGACTCGCCTTCGACTCAAAGAGATGCAGAAGGCACTCGACGAGCGTGCTTGACAGCGTCCGCCGCGTCCCAATCGACATCAGCGACAGTTGTTTTCGAGTGGGTCTCGGAATAATGTCGAGGTATTCCGTACTCCAGTGTTGAATGTTGCAGCTGCTGCTAGGATTGCAGATTCTATATAGCCGTCACGATCGGAAGCTGGTAGAGGTTTACAACAGATCAGAATGTTGCTCGAAGCAGCGCAGCAGCAGAATGCGGCTGTTTCTCTGTCGCAGAACAGGTTACATAGCAATTCGCCCAGGGCGGAAACAGTTCAGTCGGCCCACAGCCCTGGGTCACGCCTGCGCCACAGAGGCGAAGACTTCCGTGAGGGTCGGTACAGAGATCAGGGGCGAGATCAGTTTGCTCCCCATTATCACCGCGATGACTGCCGTCGAGTGCTTTCTCCTCCGCGGAGTGGTTCATATGTGCCCCGGCACAATGATGATAGGCGCCCGTTCGGTGATGAGCGGAATCCTGGATTTGACGCAAGGGATGTCCTCGCTCAAAGATGGGTCGACAGAGGCAGAGCCCACAGAGATGGTTATAACGGAGACTATCCGAGTGGAAGTGGAGCTGTTGTGTCTGGTCTCGAGTGTTTTAGCAGAGTCATTCGCTCTGCAGAGATTCCCCCCAACTTCAGGTTGGCGGCTGGAATTAGCAAGTTTTCTGGCGAGTCGAAGCCCGAGACATGGTTAGATGATTACCGAGTGGCCGTGCAGATTGGTGGAGGAAACGACAACATAGCCATGAAGCATTTGTCCCTGATGTTAGATGGTTCGGCTAGAGCTTGGTTGAATCGTTTGGCTCCATCTAGTATCTATTGCTGGGAGGATTTCGCCCGAGTGTTCATCAGAACCTTTGAGGGCACCTGCAAACGTCCGGCTGGTTTGATTGATTTGCAGCACTGCGTTCAGAAACCCAATGAGACCCTGCGAGACTACATTCAGCGTTGGTCCACCCTGCATCACACGGTGGAGAATGTTTCCGAACATCAGGCTGTTTGCGCTTTCAAGGCTGGTGTTAGATACAGAGAGCTCTATCTGAAGTTTGGTCGCACTGGTGATATTTCTCTGAGCAAGATGATGGAGATTGCCACTCGGTACGCCAATGGTGAAGAAGAGGACCGCCTCCGAAGCGGTAAAGGAAAAGCAGTCGACAATGATGCAGGCGGAAATTCCAATCGGAAGCAGAAGCGCAAGGCTGATCCCCCTGCTCCGGCAGAAGCGGCCGCTCTGGCGGCACAGGCCAAAAATAAAGGAAAGTCCAAAGCTAAGTTCACCCCCAAGAAGTCAAAGAATCAATCGGGTACAGATGTTATGGATTTACCGTGTGCAATCCACACGAGGAAAGATGAAGAGGGCAATTTAATATTGCCAAAGCATACCACTCGACAGTGCCCTTTGCTGATCCAACAGTTCAAAGAGAGCCAGTCGAGTGAAAAAGAGCCTGAAAAGGGAGATGAAGAAGATAAAGAAGAGTTTCCTGAGGTCAATGCCACTTTGTTGATTTTTGCTGATGTTGAGAGCAAGAGTCGACTGAAAGTTATCAACAGGGAGGTTAACATGGAGGTTCCCTCTACCCCCACATATCTCAAGTGGTCTCAGACTGCTATCACGTTTGATCAGACAGATCACCCTGCACATATCGCTACCCCCGGGCGGCAAGCGCTGGTGGTGGACCCAGTTGTGGGGGGCACTCGACTCCGCAAGGTTTTGATGGACGGTGGGAGCGGTCTGAACATCCTATATGCAAATACCCTCAAGGGGATGGGCATTCCGATGTCCCGACTCTGTGAAAGCAACATGCAGTTCCATGGCGTCATCCCTGGGAAAAAGGCCCGTTCACTCAGTCAAATAGCGTTGGATGTTGTGTTTGGTGACGATAAGCATTTTCGCAAGGAAAAATTGACATTTGAAGTGGTGGACTTCCAGAGCGCATACCACGCCATACTTGGACGTCCGGCTTATGCCTGTTTCATGGCCCGTCCATGTTACGTGTATCTCAAGCTGAAGATGCCCGGACCCAAGGGTGTGATCACAGTCACTGGCAATCAACAGAGGGCTGAGGAGTGCCTTCAGCAGGGCTCCAAGATCGCCGATCATCAGATGGCTATGGTTGAATTGGAAGAATACAAGAAAAACGCTGATCCTTCCGACCTATTGCGCGCTAAGAAGTCCGCTTCTGAGTCAGCTTTTCAGTCGGCAGGAGAAGTGAAGAAAGTGAACATTCACCCGACAGATCCAACTGCTGCCCTGATCAACATCTCGACGACACTCGACAGCAAATAGGAAGCCGAGCTCATCCTGTTCCTCCGTGAGAACTGGGACATCTTCGCATGGAAGCCTACTGACATGCCTGGTGTACCCAGGGAACTGGCTGAGCACCGATTGAGAGTTGACCCGAAGGCCAAGCCTGTGAAGGAGCATTTGCGTCGGTCGGCAACGGAGAAGCGAAAAGCAATCAGTGAGGAGGTGGCTCGTCTCTTGGCGGCTAAGTTCATACGTGAGATTTACCACTCCGAGTGGTTATCGAACGTCGTTATGGTCCCTAAGAAAGACAAGTCACTCCGCATGTGTATTGATTTCAAACATATCAATCGGGTCTGCCCGAAAGATCATTTCCCACTCCCCCGCATTGATCAGATTGTCGACTCGACTGCGGGCTGTGAGCGTCTATCTTTTCTGGATGCTTACTCTGGTTACCATCAGATTCGTCTGTTTGGTCCGGATGAAATAAAGACAACCTTCATCACCCCTTTTGGGTGTTTCTGTTATATCACCATGCCTTTTGGTTTGAAGAACGCTGGAGCTACTTTCATGCGCATGATTCAAAAATGTTTACTCGATCAGATCCCTCGGAATGTTGAAGCGTACATGGATGACATTGTCGTCAAGTCTCGCAAAGGTTCCAACCTGTTGTCCGACTTAGCTGAAACATTCGCCAATCTGAGGAGATATGACATCAAGCTAAATCCGACTAAGTGCACTTTCGGTGTTCCTGGCGGCAAATTACTCGGTTTTCTCGTTTCTGAAAAGGGAATCGACGTTAATCCTGAAAAGATCGGTGCCATCACCCGAATGAAAAGCCCTGAGCGTGTGCACGATGTCCAGAAGCTCACAGGTTGCTTGGTAGCATTGAGTCGATTCATTTCTTGTCTCGGTGAAAAGGCATTGCCTTTATACCGATTGATAAAGAGGTCTGATACATTCGAGTGGACTCCAGAAGCTGAAGCAGCGTTTGTCGAGCTCAAAGCTCTGCTTTCCACCCAGCCAGTGCTTGCTGCTCCGCACAGTAAAGAGCCATTGCTATTGTACATAGCGGCTACTAATCAGGTCATCAGTACAGTTCTCACTGTCGAGAGGGAAGAGGAAGGTAAAGCTTACAAAGTCCAGCGTCCTGTTTATTACATCTCTGAAGTGTTGACTCCTTCAAAGCAAAGATATCCACATTACCAGAAGCTCGTGTACGGTATATATCTGTCAGCTAAGAAGGTGGCACATTATTTTCAAGATCACTCAATTTCAGTCGTCAGTGATGCTCCATTGTCTGAAATCCTCCACAACCGAGATGCGTCCGGTAGAGTGGCCAAATGGGCTATTGAGCTCCCCTATTTTGACATCAAGTTTGAAGCAAAGAAAGCAATCAAGTCTCAAGCCCTCGCTAATTTCCTGGCAGAGTGGACTGAACAGCAGCAGCCGATCCAAGTTTACTCGGCACACTGGACCATGTTCTTTGATGGCTCGAAGATGCTGAATGGGTCTGGTGCTGGCATAGTACTGGTGTCCCCGAAAGGCGACAAACTCAGTTACGTCTTGCAGAAGCTTTGGTTCCTCCAACAATGAAGCTAAATATGAAGCACTCTTGTATGGGTTGCGTATGGCCATTTCACTCGGCGTCCGGCGCCTGATGGTATATGGCGACTCTGATTTGGTGGTCAATCAAGTGATGAAAGAGTGGGATGTCAGGAACCCCGCTATGACTGGATACTGCAATGCAGTAAGGAAACTCGAGAAGAAATTCGAAGGTTTGGAACTCCATCATGTTCCCCGAGTGAAGAATCAAGCAGCTGATGAGCTGGCAAAGATTGGATCCACTCGGAAGCCTGTCCCCAGCAATGTATTTCTCGAGCACCTTCATTCTCCTTCGGTGCAGGAAGATCCCTTCACTGAAGAGCCCCCGCAGGCAAAAAGCGCTTCTGATCCGTCTGAAGTCGATGTCCCAGCTGTCATTGATGTGGTCATGGAGATTTTAGTGATCACGCCCTTCTGGACTGTACCCTATATTGCGTACATTCTTAGGAGAGAACTCCCAGATGATGAAGATGAAGCTCAACAGATAGTCTATAGATCCAAAGCTTTTACTGTTATGGACGGACAACTCTATAAAGAAAGTGTGACTGGCGTGACTCAGCGGTGTATTTCTCCTGAAGAAGGTCGACTGATTATGGAGGAGATTCACTCGGGAACTTGTGGTCATCATGCGTCCTCTAGGACAATTGTTGCCAAAACTTACCGAGCGGGTTTCTTCTGGCCACGCGCCAATGAGATGGCTAAAGATATAGTCAATCACTGCGAAGGATGCCAGTTCTATTTGAACCTGTCACACAAACCTGCGTCTGCCTTGAAGACTATTCAACTCGTCTGGCCGTTTGCTGTATGGGGCTTGGATATGGTTGGACCCCTTAGAACAGGCCAGAGTGGATTCACTCACTTACTGGTTGCAGTCGACAAGTTCACTAAGTGGATTGAAGCTAAACCCATAAAGAAGCTGAACGCCCGCACTGCTATCAAATTCATGAAAGAGATAACATTCCGGTATGGAGTCCCCCACAGTATCATTACAGACAACGGCTCTAATTTTGACTCGGAAGAGTTCAGATTCTTTTGCTCCTCTCAAGGCACTCGGGTGGATTACGCGTCCGTTGCACACCCCCAGTCTAACGGTCAAGCTGAGCGAGCGAACGGCCTTATCCTCCAAGGACTGAAGCCTCAGCTCATGCGAGATCTTGATCATGCTACTGGAGCTTGGGTCACTGAATTGCCATCTGTTCTGTGGGGCTTGAGGACGACTCCAAACCGGTCGACTGGACGCACTCCTTTCTTCCTTGTGTATGGAGCTGAAGGCGTTCTGCCAAGTGACGTCCTTCACAATTCTCCCCGAGTGGATCTTTACTCTGAAGATGAAGCTGAGCAAGCAAGACAAGATGGGGTGGATCTCCTAGAGGAAGAACGAGAGATGGCCCTGATCCGGTCGACTGTATATCAACAAGACCTTCGCCGCTTTCATGCGAGACACGTCAAGAGCCGTTCATTCCACGAAGGTGATATGGTGCTCCGAGTGGATCAGCAGTGACCCCACAAGTTGGCCCCAACATGGGAAGGCCCATTGGTTATCACCAAGGTGCTGAACAACGGAGCGTACCATCTTTTCAACTTGAAGAAGAATATTGATGAGCCACGCGCCTGGAACGCGGATTTGCTTCAACGCTTTTATACTTGACGACTGAGTTGTTTTGATGTAATAAGAGTGCTCCAGACGATGTCGTTTGTTAAGTTATGACTTCCGCAGTCTATTGTCGATTCCGATCGCACAATTTCACATTCAAAGACTTCTCCGAGTGAAGAGCAACCCTCTTGCTCGGGGGCTTGGCTGCGAACCCGTTTCGCCTAAGTTAAAAACCCTTCCGAGTGTATAACATTCAATACACTCGGAGACTTAGCCGCGAACCAGTCTTCGCCTAAGTTCAGAAAACTTCTCCGAGTGAAGAGCAACCCTCTTGCTCGGGGGCTTAGCTGCGAACCCGTTTCGCCTAAGTTAAAAACCCTTCCGAGTGTATAACATTCAATACACTCGGAGACTTAGCCGCGAACCATTCTTCGCCTAAGTTCAGAAAACTTTTCCGAGTGAAGAGCAACCCTCTTGCTCGGGGGCTTAGCTGCGAACCCGTTTCGCCTAAGTTAAAAACCTTTCCGAGTGTATAACATTCAATACACTCGGAGGCTTAGCTGCGAACCCGTTTCGCCTAAGTTAAAAACCTTTCCGAGTGTATAACATTCAATACACTCGGAGGCTTAGCTGCGAACCCGTTTCGCCTAAGTTAAAAACCCTTCCGAGTGTATAACATTCAATACACTCGGAGACTTAGCCGCGAACCAGTCTTCGCCTAAGTTCAGAAAACTTCTCCGAGTGAAGAGCAAACCTCTTGCTCGGGGGCTTAGCTACGAACCCGTTTCACCTAAGTTAAGGACCCTTTCGAGTGTATAACATTCAATACACTCGGAGACTTAGCTGCGAACCCGTTTCGCCTAAGTTAAAAACCCTTCCGAGTGTATAACATTCAATACACTCGGAGGCTTAGCTGCGAACCCGTTTCGCCTAAGTTAAAAACCCTTCCGAGTGTATAACATTCAATACACTCGGAGACTTAGCCGCGAACCAGTCTTCGCCTAAGTTCAGAAAACTTCTCCGAGTGAAGAGCAACCCTCTTGCTCGGGGGCTTGGCTGCGAACCCGTTTCGCCTAAGTTAAGGACCCTTCCGAGTGTATAACATTCAATACACTCGGAGACTTAGCTGCGAACCCGTTTCGCCTAAGTTAAAAACCCTTCCGAGTGTGTAACATTCAATACACTCGGAGGCTTAGCTGCGAACCCGTTTCACCTAAGTTAAAAACCCTTCCGAGTGTATAACATTCAATACACTCGGAGACTTAGCCGCGAACCAGTCTTCGCCTAAGTTAAGGACCCTTCCGAGTGTATAACATTCAATACACTCGGAGACTTAGCTGCGAACCCGTTTTGCCTAAGTTAAAACCCTTCCGAGTGTGTAACATTCAAAACACTCGGAGGCTTAGCTGCGAACCCGTTTCGCCTAAGTTAAAAACCCTTCCGAGTGTATAACATTCAATACACTCGGAGACTTAGCCGCGAACCAGTCTTCGCCTAAGTTCAGAAAACTTCTCCGAGTGAAGAGCAACCCTCTTGCTCGGGGGCTTAGCTGCGAACCCGTTTCGCCTAAGTTAAAAACCCTTCCGAGTGTATAACATTCAATACACTCGGAGACTTAGCCGCGAACCATTCTTCGCCTAAGTTCAGAAAACTTTTCCGAGTGAAGAGCAACCCTCTTGCTCGGGGGCTTAGCTGCGAACCCGTTTCGCCTAAGTTAAAAACCTTTCCGAGTGTATAACATTCAATACACTCGGAGGCTTAGCTGCGAACCCGTTTCGCCTAAGTTAAAAACCTTTCCGAGTGTATAACATTCAATACACTCGGAGGCTTAGCTGCGAACCCGTTTCGCCTAAGTTAAAAACCCTTCCGAGTGTATAACATTCAATACACTCGGAGACTTAGCCGCGAACCAGTCTTCGCCTAAGTTCAGAAAACTTCTCCGAGTGAAGAGCAAACCTCTTGCTCGGGGGCTTAGCTACGAACCCGTTTCACCTAAGTTAAGGACCCTTTCGAGTGTATAACATTCAATACACTCGGAGACTTAGCTGCGAACCCGTTTCGCCTAAGTTAAAAACCCTTCCGAGTGTATAACATTCAATACACTCGGAGGCTTAGCTGCGAACCCGTTTCGCCTAAGTTAAAAACCCTTCCGAGTGTATAACATTCAATACACTCGGAGACTTAGCCGCGAACCAGTCTTCGCCTAAGTTCAGAAAACTTCTCCGAGTGAAGAGCAACCCTCTTGCTCGGGGGCTTGGCTGCGAACCCGTTTCGCCTAAGTTAAGGACCCTTCCGAGTGTATAACATTCAATACACTCGGAGACTTAGCTGCGAACCCGTTTCGCCTAAGTTAAAAACCCTTCCGAGTGTGTAACATTCAATACACTCGGAGGCTTAGCTGCGAACCCGTTTCACCTAAGTTAAAAACCCTTCCGAGTGTATAACATTCAATACACTCGGAGACTTAGCCGCGAACCAGTCTTCGCCTAAGTTAAGGACCCTTCCGAGTGTATAACATTCAATACACTCGGAGACTTAGCTGCGAACCCGTTTTGCCTAAGTTAAAACCCTTCCGAGTGTGTAACATTCAAAACACTCGGAGGCTTAGCTGCGAACCCGTTTCGCCTAAGTTAAAAACCCTTCCGAGTGTATAACATTCAATACACTCGGAGACTTAGCCGCGAACCAGTCTTCGCCTAAGTTCAGAAAACTTCTCCGAGTGAAGAGCAACCCTCATGCTCGGGGGCTTAGCTGCGAACCCGTTTCGCCTAAGTTAAAGGCCCTTCCGAGTGTATAACATTCAATACACTCGGAGACTTAGCCGCGAACCAGTCTTCGCCTAAGTTCAAAAACTTTTCCGAGTAAAGAGCAATTCTCTCACTCGGGGGCCTCAACTGTGAACCAGTTTTCACCTAAGTTAAAAAATCCCTCCGAGTGTAAGGTATTCCTAACACTCGGAACTTAGCTGCGAACCAGTCTTCGCCTAAGTCCTAAATTCTTTCAAGCGCAGAACTCCCGTTCCATTCGGGAATTAAATAAATTCAGCCAAGCAAAATGTCAGAAAGCAAAATGCGAGTAAGACTAGAATCTCTAGCGCAGCAAAAACTTGTTCGCGCAAAGGGAAGTTCTCAGGCTTAAGGCCTGAACGAAGTTTTAATCGGTTACACCATCACTCGGCATACCGAGGCAAATAAAGTGTTAACTGAAAGCAACGTACTTTTTCAAGCTCCTGTAGGGCTTGAAGGCTCGACAAAGGTATCCAGGTCAATTCCGTCGGCGATCCGAGTAGCTGCTTCGATGAAAGTCTCCATGAAATCTTCAAATTGAAGTTTCTTTGTGTTGATCACTCGGAGGGCCTTCAGTTTGTCCTCCTTGGCCTCCTTACAATGAACCCTGACGAGTGAAAGTGCCACATCGGCATCACAACGGGCAGCAGACTTCTTCCACTCCTGCACTCGACTTGGAATTTCATTGAGGCGAGTCATCATACACTCGAGGTCAGTCTGGAGGGGGTCTGCAGGCCACAATTCCTTGTCGACTTTCTCGAATGCAGCCCTCAGCCGAGTGACATATCCCTGGACATTCTTAAGACGAGCTTCAAGTCAAAACATATCCATGGCCACAGCGTCTCCGACGAGTGACTTCGTGGGGTCCAGATTGGGCTCGATCTCTTCGGTTTCCTTCTCGAAGTCTTGACAGAATTCTGCGTGAAGGGAAAGGGAAAAGGTGATCACAATGCTGTTCTGAAGAAATCAAAGAAATTCATTCGACAGAAGAAAGTCACCTTCAAGCATGCTGAACATTTCCTTCGCAAAGTCTCCTAAGTGTTTTTCCAGAGCACTCTTTCCCTTGGCCTGCACTTCAAGTTTTTTGATCCAGTCGGATCGTTCCTGCTTGAGTTTGGTGTTCTCTTCTTCCAGTTTTCTGGCTGCAGCAAGTTTCTTCTCAGCAGCTTCAGTTTTCTCCTTCGCTTCCTTCTGAGCATCAGCAAGTGATTTGTCCTTGTCCTCGAGCGCCTTCTTCATGGTATCTAAAGAAATAACATTGTTGAGTCGCGCTCGGAGACGACGGTTCTCATCACGTACGTCTGTTCGAGTGGATTTACTCGGTTCAAAGGATGGAAGATGAAAGTGATAAAACAATTGATCGACAAGGATTACCTCCCAAAGTCTTCAATTCAGTTTGTGCTCGGTCCAGGTTGTTGTTCGTCAGCTCCAGATCCAGCAGAAGTCGATTCTTTTCTTTTTCCAGCTCGACGTACTTGGTCCCGAGCCCACTGGCTTTCTGAAATCAGCAAAGAAGGGGTTCAGTCGACATGTATATTTCTCTACTCCCGAGTGGAAAAGTACAAGTGCAGTCGACTAAAAGGCAGCCCGCCGCCCCACCCCACAACCCTATACAGCGTCATATCATGGTTGATGGAAATGATGACCATGAAACCTGCAAAATAGTTCTTAAGACTACTCCCCATCGTAAACGATCGGCAGTAGTCTCGGGGACTACACCCAGTGGGTGCACTCAGCGTGCCCCCACTGGACAGGAAATTACTCGACCAGGTCCGCCCTGTCCGAGTGTATGTAAAAAAGAGAGAAGAAAGCAAGCAAGCGGACATCGTTTCTATCAGACCCCCGCCGATGCACACACTCGACGGCGGTCTCGGGGACTACACCCAGTGGGTGCACTCAGCGTGCCCCCACTGGACCTACTTTTATTCGACAAGGTCTGTCCTGTCGAATGGAAAACAACTTTCAAACCGACTCTAAGACCCCTGTCGATGCCTTCGTCATTCGACAACGGTCTCGAGGACTACACCCGGTGGGTGCACTCAGTGTGCCCCACTGGACCAGAGACTACCTGATCTACTTACGAAGAAAACACCCAGTGGGTGTAAAATCAAGACGGACAGGAATTCAATTGGAAATGAACTTACAATAGCACTTACTCGGACGTTGGCTTGAAGCGCTGAGCTGGCATCATAGGCTAACTTGCTGGCTTCATACGCCACCTTTGTTCGCAGCATCATCTGCCCAGCCTGAATCATGGCTTCCTTGGCAGCTCCAGTTTGGTCCTCTGGGACGTGATACAAAGGGTATGCGGGCGTCGAATGAATTGGTGCTGTAACTGAGGCAGCAGGAGGTGCTTCAGATTCTCCAATAGGTGCTGAAGCCACCAGAATTGAAGTGGCTGGCGGAGCACTCGACAGCGGGGCCACAAGGGCTGGAGGTGTCGCACAGTCGTCCCACGGGGCGTCTGTCCTGACGATGTTCTCCGAGTGCGTACGCGTGGAGCCCCCAGAGGCACAGCTTCATCTTGCGTTCCTCGCTATAGCTCCTCGTCATCTTCCAGTTCGATGACTTCGTCAGCTATCAATCAGCAATTTTAATCAAGACACTTGACGATTATTCTTCAAAAAACAGAGTAGAGTGTGGGTTTGTTATACCTCGTTGGGAGGTGGCCGCATCAGGAGTGTCCACTTCCATATGGTCCCCATCATTTCGCTGGGGCGATGTCACAGAGGTAGCAGCTCTGGCGGATAAACTCCACTCGGTCAGCAGAGACATGAAGTGCCACGATCACAATTGCGGGAAAATAAACACTCACGTTGAGGCAACAAGCACAACAATCTTGATACGAGGCAGGGCCTTCCGAGGTTTTGGCGCGTCCGGCTTGAGTTGTTTCACAGCTTTTTCAGTCGACCCCGATGATGCGGCACGGTCACGCTTTGAGTTCCTTCTGCTCGACGCCACAGTTTTGCTCGGGGCAACCTCTAGGTCTTCCTGCTGCTTGGTGCGGCGCCCGGTGCGCAGAGGGACCTGAGCTTCCACCTCGCCTTCCTCCAGGTCATCATCGCTGCTCTCGCTGTCGTCGGCGTAATCGCCGTCTGCGCTGCCATCTATGCTCCCTTCTTCTTCGTCAGGCTGTTCTCCGTTTGGCACGGGCGAGTACATGTTTGTAAATTCCTGCAAGATACAAACTTCAAAGTCAGTCGACTGAAGATCCAGTTACTCGACAAATATTAAAACAATCGACAGAGGTATAACTCACCAGGTTCGTGGGTGGGTTCAAAGCAGAAAAGGGCGGAATTCGCTTGGCTCCCTCGGGATTATCACAGGCTCCGGTGATGCTCCTGAGCCACTGAGAAACGGTCTCGTCGGAAACTTCTTCAGGGTGAGTCCGAGTGGTATCCTCAGGGCCCGAGTAATGCCACATGGTGTGATCCCGGGGTTGGAGAGGCTGGTTCCGTCGACTGAGAAACGTTTCAAGGAGATCCAAGCCAGTCACTCCGCCGCGAATCAGATCAGATACAGCGTTCACTAGGATCCCTACCTGATTTTCTCTACCTTTGTCACGTACAGTGGTTTGGGGGTGGTAGGTCGATCCAAGGTGAAAGGAGGAAGTCCAGTCGACATATTTGGTGATGCAACATCCTTGCAATAGAACCATGTCGACTGCCAACCCCGGACAGAATCAGGAATGGTCATAGAGGGGAATGCACTCCTACCTCTCTTTTGGATCCCTAAGCCACCACACAGTTGGATTACGTGGGTTTTGCTATCACCGGGATTGGCTTTCTTGACGGATTGGGATCTAACAGAGAATATGTGTTTAAACAAACCCCAATGCGGAGAACAGCCCAAGAAACATTCGCATAGGGTTATGAAATAGAAAAGATAGGAAATTGCATTCGGAGGGAAATGGTGGAGCTGCGCCCCGAAATAGTTCAGGAAACTACGGATGAATGGGTGGGGTGGCATGGAGAAACCTCGTTCGACGTGGGTGAGAAGCAGAACTCGCTCGCCGTCGCATGGCTCTGGCTCGGTCTCCCCCTTCGGCAATCTCCAGGACTCCGCAGCTATCAACCCGTCGTCGACGAGATTTTGCACATCCTCCGCCGTGACCGTCGATTGGAGGAAATCCCCCTGGATCCACCCCGGTGGCACCGTCGACCGGGCGCCCGACGGCTTCTTCGCCTTGGCGCCGCCCTTCATGGCGCGCTCGAGCTTCTCCGACTTGCCCTTCGTCATGGCACCGGCGGTCGTTGGAGCAGAGCTGAGCAGAGGAGGAGGAGGAGAAGAGCAGATTTGGGGGAAGAATACTGTACCAGCAACGGCGTCGTCGCCCCTTATATCCGCCCGTGTGGGTCACTGACCTGCGGGCCCGCCAGATCTCTGAGTATCCCGAATTCAGAGGAGGCGGGCCTCGTGCGATTTTGGCGGCGCGGTAATCGAGGCGTCGTGTCCCCGCTTGCCTTTGCGGTTGTGTCATCCTCGCTCGGCGCGTGTTTATCCAATTTTCGAATCCCGTAAAATCCGGACCCGACGGAGCGAACCGTCACATCAGAAGACTCTGCAGACCACTCGAACCTGATTTCGAGCTCAGTTTCACTCGAACCTGATTTCGAGCTCAGTTTCACTCGGATATACTTCGAGACAGAATCGATCAGGGCGAACGATAAAGGTTCCAATCGACGCAGATTTCTGAGAAGTCTCAAAATGCACTCGGAATTTTTGTGTCTTGTCAGAACTTGTATTGACACCTTTTATACTCGAACCCCGATCTATTCGGGGGCTAATGATGGGGATATGTACCTAGGGTAGGGTCATAGGCCTGACCTACCTACTCTACCCAAGGACGCTGCCCCAGAAAGCTTAAGGGCTACAAGGAGATCTCCGACTGAAATCACCAAGGCATACAAGTCACTCGACAATATCCACTCGGAGGTTACCTTTTCACTCGACGGGTACCATTCACTCGGAAGAACCGGAAGACAGTCGACCGCAGAAGACCAGAAGCCACCCCAGGGAGGCCAACGGGCAGGCGTTCGTCTGTCTCATTAATAACATTTATTACGTACGTTACCAGTAACGTACGCATTTATAGCCACGATCTGACCCTTAGATGCCGGACACTTATGAGGGGCAGCGCACTCTATATAAGCCACCCCTCCCCTCTGGCATAAGGGTTTGCATCCCCTGTAACGACACCTATATTTCACTCGACAAGAGCTCCCGAGCACTGAGACGTAGGGCTTTTACCTCCACGAGAGGGGCCTGAACTCATACATCCGTGTGTACACCCTCGCCGTAGCTAGGACTCTGCCCTCTCCTTACGTACCCCTAACCTCTACTGTCAGGCTCGTTCCCACGACAGTGTCCGATGACACTGTGCGCTCTTGATAACCCACAAGTATAGGGGATCGCAACAGTTTTCGAGGGTAGAGTATTCAACCCAAATTTATTGATTCGACAAAAGGGGAGCCAAAGAATATTTGCAAGTATTAGCAGTTGAGTTGTCAATTCAACCACACCTGGAGATAAAATATCTACAGTAGAATGTTTAGTAGCACAGTAATATGATAGTTTTGATAACAGTTGCAGTAGTAACAATAGTAACCGTAATAGTAACAGTAGCAGTTTTGTAGCAAGTGTAAAGCAGTAGCAACAAAGTAACTTAGCATAAACCAATATGAGAAAGTCATAGGCATTGGATCGGTGATGATAATTATGTTGGCTGATATCTATCATATAACAGTCACAACCTAGGGCGATACACAATAGCTCCAATTCATCAATGTAATGTAGGCATGTATTCCGTATATAGTCATACGTGCTTATAATAAGAACTTGCATGACATCTTTTGTCCTACCCTCCCGTGGCAGCGGGGTCCTTAAGGAAACTAAGGGATATTAAGGCCTCCTTTTAATAGAGAACCGGAACAAAGCATTAGCACTTAGTGAATACAAGAACTCCTCAAACTACGACAATCACCGGAAAGAATCCCAATTATTGTCACCTTGGGGTATGCGGATCATGACACATAATAGGTGCATATAACTTGCAAGATAGGATCAAGAACACAAATATATTCATGAAAACATAAAGGGTTCAGATCCAAAATCAGGGCACTCGGGCCCTAGTGACAAGCATTAAGCATAGAAAAGTCATAGCAACATCAATCTCAGAACATAGTGGATACTAGGGATCAAAGCCCTAACAAATTGACTCGATTACATGATAAATCTCATCCAACCCATCACCATCCAGCAAGCCTACGAAGGAATTACTCATGCTCGGTGGTGAGCATCATGAAATTGGTGATGGAGGATGGTTGATGATGACGACGGCGTCGAATCCCCCTCTCTGGAGCCCCGAACGGACTCCAGATCAGCCCTCCTGATGAAGAACAGGAGGTGGCGGCGGCTCCGTATCGTAAAACGTGATGAAACTTGTTCTTCTAATTTTTTCTCGGGTAAATAGAATTTATAGCGTTGGAATTAGGTCAGAGGGCCGCATGTGGGCCCCACAAGGCACCACGGCGTGCCCTAGGGGGGGTCGCGCCCTGCTGCCTTGTGAGCAGCAGGTGGCCCACCTTCTGTTGATTCTTGCGCCAATAATTTTTATATATTCCATAAAAATTCTCCAAAAAGTTTCGTCCAAATCCGAGAACTTTGATTTCTGCACAAAAACAACACCATGGCAATTCTGCTGAAAACAGCGTCAGTCCGGGTTAGTTTCATTCAAATCATGCAAATTAGAGTCCAAAACAAGAGGAAAAGTGTTTGGAAAATTAGATATGACGGAGACGTATCACGCGCCAAGTCCCCCCCCACCTTTCGAATTTTTTTGCCTACCGCCGAAATATCTAACTCTCCCCCCCCCTTCCCACCCCCTTTTCTCCCCAACCACGAGCCACATTTCCCCTGTTTACTCCTTCCTTCCTTCCCAAGCTATAGCCGCTTCCTCGCTTGCTTTCCTCGCTCTCGCCATCTCGCATCCGACCGCCGTGGACGCCATGGTCTTCTTTGACCTCTCCAGCGGTTCCTCCTCCGACGACGACTATGTCACCAGCCGGGTATGCCTCTCTCCTCTCTTTCGCCCCCTAGGCTTAGGGTTCTGATTTGTAATAAAGGATTTTAAGCCGGAGACCGATTTGAGCCATTTGTTCCTCTTGTAGCTCCCTAGGACCATCACTTGCAAGGAATGGAGTGGGGTAGCTGAAGATCTGCCTGCTCGTTGTCACCATCAATCTCCATGCGTGAAGTTAGTGGCTTTTGAATTTGTGGATAGTGGGAGGAAGTTTCTGGCATGTGCAGAGAAGGTTAGCCCCTCTTTCGTTGTTACAAATCATTTGTTAGATGTCATTCAGACATTGTCACTGTGCTATGTTAATATGGATGTGATTAAGACACTGTCAAAGTTTCTACCTAGTATCTAAAAATGTTGCCATCTCATCAGCGGTGCCCTGAGAAAATTATTTGGCACCGCTTCAGCAGTTTGTGCACCCAACTTTGCTCCACACATCCGAGTAGCCAAGCAATAAAATACGAATACTTTATGGCATGAAGGAACTGGGCATCGGAGCAACTAGGTGCTTCGGTTCCCTGAATTTTTCCTCTGGCAACGACTCGGCAGTGCATGATACCGGTGCCAAATGTAGCAACAGTTGATTTGACACCGGTTTTGGCCTACATAGTGGAGGGCCTTTATTGGTATTAGTTCTATGTTATTAAATTTGTGCATGTACATACCTGTTAGTATTAATTTGATGGCATTGAAACGTTGTCGATGTGCCGTTGCAGTTATATTTAGCTTCCTCATAAAATGGTCAGTTTGTTATTATAGTACCTGACTAAGAACTTAATTATAGCTTGTGATGTTCCTGAATTTGGTTGTTGTCTCAGTAGCAATTAATTCATTTGCACATTGAACTTTTTGAGAAGATATGTCATAATAAACGTGTTTCTTCAGTTTTCAAAATATGTATGTGGTGATTTTCTATGTTGCTAGAAACCCATTTTCCCTACAACTGTAACAGATTTAGTTTTAAATATTATAGGATGAATGGAAGTGTTCTTACCTGGAGTGGGTTGATCAAGAGTGGCCACCGTCTTTGAAGATGTGCCTAGCAAAGCTCTAGAGCATGTTTGAGGAAGAGAATAGAGATAGGCTTAGAGAAAATGTTGTCAACGCTAAAGAATATTTCAAGGTACTAGAAAAAAAGAGGAAGATGGAGAATGAGCTCAGATTTTTTAAATTAGACTTTGCTAAGAAGGTGTTTGCGAAGGAGGAGACACTTTCCCAGTTGGTCAGTGCAAAACAGGTTCTTACTGAACTGAAAGCAGAGGTCGAGAAGACTAATTTGGCTGATCATGCATCAGTCGATTAGGGAAATGAATATATTGTTCTAATATTGTGCTTATGAAGGTGAACTAGCTATATGATGTACTGTGCTATTTTCACATACCTATCGTACTATGATGTTATAATATATTTATGTGCCTGATATGAAATTGGCAAACATCTGTTCGATATGAAATGTGATTTTGCTTAATATTGGAATTATTAATAGTAAACTAATAAACCTGCTAAATGGGTCATGAAACTTAACAAACGGTTCTAGCAGCAAAAGCGTGTGTGATATACTTGAATAACGCAAACGGTTAACGGAGGCAGAGCGTGTGTGATCGTTACACCTATCACAGACGAGGCTACAGAAAACTGTGTGTGATGTAGACACGAACGGAAACGTTAGTTTGGGATTCACTGTGTGGGATGTGCATACGAACGGAAACGTTTGGCTGGGATTCACCGTGTGATATGTACATACGAACGAAAATGTTTGTTTTGGATTCACTGTGTGGGATGTACATACGAACGGAAACGTTTGTCTGGGATTCACTGTGTGGGATGTACATACGAACGGAAACGATTGGGCCGGTATAATTGTATGCGATGGCTCGCCTGATCGCACACGAGCTCATTTTGCCCAGCATGTGTGACCGGAGGACCTATCCCCGACGGTTTCTGGGTCGTGTGGGAAGGACCCCCCTATCGCACACACAGGCAAGGCGACGATTTAAAACTACGTCGCGGAAAGGGGTTAAAAACCATTTGTATAGTAGGTCGTTGTACCAGTGAATGGCTTAAATATAGCAAACGTGCCCTAAAATGCGCCAGAAAATAAAATCTAGCGTATAAAGGTGATTGCCTACCGTGGGAAAATTTTCGAGGCGAAACGGTGAAGCCACCGCCGATTGGAGTTCGAATTTCCACGTCTCCTTTTGGAAACTATGATCCTTCTTGTGAGATACTCCGGTTTCCATGGAGCGATCATCGTAACTTGTGCCAAACTGTACCAAAAATTTTCCACGGGGTCTTGAGATCACGCCACGGTGGCACACTGATTTTCGTGATTTTCAGACTCCATCTGCATTTCCTGTATTTAAAATACTAACAAGCCGTACGCCGGTGGCCGCATCTCGCAGCCGAAAAGTTTGAAAATTCTTCCCATTCCTTGGACAATGAATGAAAACAGGCAAAGCGACACACAAATGATTTTTTAGACCTTCTTTGCCAACACCCACATGTAGTTGCAGTTGGGATTTGATTTATATGCACTAAATGCATGGTAAATGCAAAAATGGCTTAAATATAGCAAACGAGCCATGAAATGCGCCAGAAAATCAAACCCATTGTATAATGGTGATTGCGTACCGTGGAAAATATTTCGAGGCGAAACGACGAACCCACCGCCGATTGGAGTTCGAATTGCCACGTCTCCTTTTGGAAACTATGATCCTTCTTGTGAGATGCTCTGGTTTCCAAGGAACGATCATCGTAACTTGTGCCAAAGTTCACCAATTTTTTTCCATTGGGTCTTGAGATCATGCCACGGTGACACACCGATTTTCGTGATTTTTGGAGTCCACCCGCATTTCCTGTAATTAAAATACCAACAATCCCTACGCCGGTGGCCGCATCTTGCAGCCGAAATGTTTGAAAATTCTTCCTGTTCCTTGGACAATGAATGAAAACATGCAAAGTGACACAAAAAAGATTTTTTAGACCTTCTTTGCCAACACCCACATGTAGTTACAGTTGGGATTTGATTTATAGGCACAAAATGCATGGTAAATGCAAAATGGCTTAAAAATAGCAAACGAGACCTAAAACGCGACATAAAATCAATACCAAAGTATAATGGTGATTGCGTACCGTGGAAAAAAATTCGAGGCGAAAGGATGAGGCCACGTCTTCACTTCAAAATTGCACGTCATCATTTCAAACGAAATTATGCTGTTTGTGCCACGGGTACGTAGATGTAACCATTTGCATAGGCCTTTTATGCGCGGCGGCCGGCGCTCTTTTTTTGCTTTTTTCACCGAAGCCGCCAACATCCCCCCACTGCCCGCCCCCGTTTCACTCAACAATCCGCATATTCTACCCAAACTCCAGCGCCAGCTCCCCCTCCCCCAGATCCACACCAGAACCCTTGCCGGCGCCATCATGCTCAACCCGGTCATGTGCCCGCTCTTCGGCGCCAACCCTACCTTCACTGTCGTTCCCAACACGTGGCTGCCCGCGCCTCGCCGTCTTCGTCTGCTCGCCAGCCACCCTCAAGCATATCAATCATGTAACCCTCGCCTCTCCTGCCGGGTTCGCACAAAAACCTGTCAGTTACTGCTCTCCATCGTGGTGAGGCCTATTTCCTCACGATCCCTTTTCCTATTTGTTTTGGTATGTTCCCAAATTGGCTATAAAATAATGGAGAGCGTATATATGTTCATTATCTACCTTCCTAACTAGTACACATAAGCTGTTTTTGTTCCAATTAATTATTGTTGATTTACAGATCATGGGCGCCTTAGTCACACAAAATGAACAAATTAGCCATACATTTTCCAAATTATTACATGCCATGTTTAGATAGCTTGCTACCAAGTTGTTAGCTTTATGCTTATCCCCCTTTTCTGAATTTCGCATGTGTTCTCTGTAGATGCCGAGTAGCAGCGACACCACTCATACTTCAAGCAATGTATCTTCATCTGAGTCCGACAACCCTAGGTCTCCAGCAGATGATCTGGGATAAGTAATCTGGAACATGATGGAGCTGCCGCAATCACCCTTCCGGTCAGGACACGGAAGAACGCTCCAAGAAAGCCCACACACCAGCCTAAAGTTGTATATGAAGTAACCGAGATCGATTTAAAGTCTTGGGCTCCAACTAAGCCAGATAAAGCACACACGAGGTTCAGGAGTGTGTGTGGATTTATTGGTAGGACAAGGCTCAACATTAATCTATCGGGGTTTCGGAAGGCTAACACAGAAACGTGGCACAGGATAGTCGAGGAGATCATGGATCACTTCAATGTTCTAGAGGAGTGGAGAATGCAGGTGGAACACGCTGCACTGAAGAAGGCCAGGGGTGCTTGGAGAAACTGGAAGAACATGTTGTACAAGGAGTATTTGAGTGAAGGCAAGGACCCAATCCCCGCATACCCCCCAAATTACAGTGGCAGACTAGGCATAATTCAAAAGGGTCAGGGCCACTGAGGAGTTTATTGAGAAGAGTGCCAAGCAATCGGAACTTCAGAAGAGGAACACGCACCCCCAGCGTATGGGTGTGGCAGGATACTACGGCATGAAACCGATATGGGACCAGGAGGACAAAGAAGCTATAGCTGTGTGTAGCAAACCGGCCTTTAGTGAAATTAGGGGCGATCACGCTAGAGACTACTTGCGGGCACGTGCAAGGATGCGTGACGACGGTTCTTATTACTTTGAAAACTCAAAAGACCAAGCACTGTATCTCGAGTTGTTAAAGGCTTCTGACAACCCAGCTGGAAGGTTCTACAGTAACGCAGGGCCATGTCACATTCTGTCCATGGCTTTGAAAACCAAAGAGCCCCCCGGCCGTGCAAGGGGTATAGGGGTCAATGTCCCACACAAGAGGGCTTTCACACTCAGCAAAGAAGAGAGGCTCACCATGAAAAAAGCGAGGAGTGAAATGAAGCAGAATGTTTTGTACGAAAGGTTGAGGAGGGACATGTATCCGAAAGTTCAAAAGGAAATTGAGGAGTCAATAATGATGCAGAATACTCTAACACTGAGAGATAGCCAGTAGACGGGAGGGGAGGCGGGCATGGAGGGTGCTGCTTATTGCGCGACAACACCGCACAAGAGTAGCTATGCATTAGCTGACCCCGGCGACACTGAGACTACAGCTGCGCATGATGATGCTATATCTGATCTATATGGAATGACTGGCAGACTGAGGGGCGTGCTTACGCATTATGAAAGTACATTAAAATGTGCAACAGCCTGCGTCTGCCCCCCCCCCCCTCAGAGGGGGCCTCTTGTTGGATAATGTGCCATTGAAGACGGGCTGTGTGAAGTGCTACGTGACTGAACTAAATCCTGGATTCAGTGAATTTGCCCTGAAGAATGTCCTAGGGGACTATGATGAGCACAAGACCTTGGGAGAAACACTGTTAAATCATATCCAATGGCCACAAAAGGAAATAGACTTCATGGATGAGATCCCTCAAGCCCCCCCCCCAAGAGCAACCAATGCCGCCCTTCAACCGGTGACTCTCTTCTCGCCACAGCAGCTCTCGTGTGCTTCCCCCGAGGAATCTAATAATCGTAATCTGACGGCTGATGCATCAACCTATGATCAGCCCACCCGAATTCCTGCCGTACAAGCCATGTCATCGTCTGCCCCTAAGCAGCCTGTGGCAAGACCTACAACCGCTGAAGACACACCATCGTTTCAGATGTCGGCCACTGAAGCAGCTGGGGGACACACATCGGCACTGCATGCTTCGGAACAGACTGCTACGCAGTCCAATGCTTCGGAACTCCCTGCTCAGCAGTCAGACGGTTTGGAACTGCCTGCTAAGCAGTCCAAAGGTCCGGAACCGCTTGCTCATCAGTCCGGCGGTTCGCAGCCGCATGATCAGCATACCAATGCGTCGGCACTGCCTGCTCAGCAAACCAATGTGTTGGCACCGCCTCCTCAGCACACCGACGTGTTGGCACCACCTGCGCAGAAGCTCGACATAGCTTCAACGCCTGGTTAGCAGTCTGATGCCTCTGCTCCTATAGCTCAGCAGTCCGTCATAGCAGCACCGCCAGCTCAGCAGTCCGGCGTAGCTACACCGTCTGCTCAGCAGTCCGTCGTAGCTTCACCGTCTGCTCAGCAGTCTATTGTTCATTCATCCAGACCTCGCACCAGAAGTGCTTCAAGTACCAAGCAGAAAGCGGGCACGGTCGCACCGCGAGGAAGCGGCCCCGGAAACCGAGGAGGGATGAGAACGATAGCCTCTTACTACAAAGACTCTTCGCCCAGAACCAAATTACCAGCAAGTTGCTCGAATCAGTGAGTAATAAAGGTTCTGACAGCTTGCCCGATGGAGTATTGGAGAGGATACTTTCTAATAATGAAGCACACGTACTTGAAGCATGCGAGTACATCCATGGCCAACCATTTCTTGTTGGCGAATACTATCAGGAGTGCAGTTCCAGTTGCCGCAAGTTACATAAATATTGCATGGAGAAAATGTTTGAAGGTCATACGATTCTGCAAGTCCACTATGATAGAAAGCATTTTTGTCACGATCAGGGAACCATCAGTGTGCAGTTCAAGGACTTTCATCTCTTCTTCAACTTCGATATGCTCGCTGCCACTCTTGTTAAATGCTGGATGTTGTAAGTACTTCACAAACTCTTATCAACCTCTCCATACAAGGTTGTAAACAAAAAAAGCTAACTGTATTGTATTCCTCTCAGGTGATTGATCGCGCAGAGAACAATAAGGAGAAAGCGCATTTCATAGATCCTGATGTAGCAAACGACACATTGTTAAAAGCACTAGTAGAAAACAGGGCATCAGTCCCGGTTCCAGAGGGCCTTTAGTCCCGGTTCTGCATCCGGGACTGAACAATCGGGACTAAAGGCCCCCGCTTTTAGTCCCGGTTGGGTTACGAACCGGGACTGAAGGAGCTCCATGTGGCCGCTGTGGGCGCCCAGGCAGGAGGACCTCTAGTCCCGGTTGGTAACACCAAGCGGGACTAGAAGGCAGCCACGCGTCAGCACCTGACAGGCGCTGGGGTTTTTTTTGAAAGGAGGGGTTTAGGGGTTTTGGAGGCTTCAGAGGTTTCATATTGTGTTTCCCCTTTTCTTTTTGTGTTTACCATTCACTTATTTTACATTTAGGGTTTTCATTTTTATTTTATGCTTTTCATTCAACTCGACGCTAGCTACTACATATAGCAATGAAGGAACCATTACACAACATCGTCATGATCAATATATAGAGAGAAGTGGCCTCTCTTTCTCCGTGCTTGGTCGAACAACAAGTTTTCGTATATCTATTCAACGCTACTACATATAGTACATGTTCATGCATATATACAATATAACATCTCTCACGATCCCTAATATCTAATTACCAAAATCGCATTGCAAATCCCGATGGTATTCTCCGGCTGTAGGTATGACATTCTCAACAAAGAATCCCGCCAATTCCTCTTGAATTGCTCGTATGCGATCAGTTGGTAGGAGTTCGTCCCGCTTCCGCCAGATCTAATTTAAAGAAGGGGGTCAATATATATATATATGAATGAAACTCAACACAATTGATGGTAATAAAATAAAAAATGTGAATATTGTTTACGTACTTCAAATTGTTCTGAAGATCAGCCCCGCTCAGAGGTCATGTGGTGAATGAACTCGCAAACGTAGTATCCACATAAATTATTTCCGGGTGCTAGCCACAAGCACTTTACGAGAATAGAGTTCAATCAAAATGACAATCAAGCATGATAATGGTATTGAAACTAGAATCAATGAGAGATGCGCGGAACTAGCTAGTAGTACTTACTTTGGGGGTGTGAAAATCGCAGCTCCTTTTTCCATTCACCCCTAACCTGGTTGGTGAACTTTTTCCAAACCCTGCCCGGCAAAGAAAATGATTACTTGATATCAGGAAATGAATGAAAGTTGCCGATATGGTGCGATAATGATTGAACTTACTTCTGTAGCATTTGACTCATGTCCGTCCACTCCTTAGGATCTTTACGTCTCGAGTCCAAGACAATTTCTAGTCCCGCATCAAGCTGAATGTCTAGCAGAATATAGTGGAACCTGTGCATGCATAACTCATCAATTACACTTAACCTCGAGTAAGCGAAACAGAATGTGCACAAGACAGTAACACTCACTGGAAGTTGTAAGGAAATAGTATTTCCCTTTTGTTTTGTTGTCCAAGTATCACCTTTAGCAAGTTTTTCTCTGTATCATCAGGGTTTTTTGTACTGTATATTCATTTACAGTATTTGGGTTAATGAACCCAATGTCATAGATTTTTCCTCTGCATTCGAGGATCTTCAATCTGCATAATATAGTGTGAGGATAATTATACATGCAATGAACGAGCTGAGCTAGAGACTTAATTATAGAAAAAATACTTACAGACAATAGCAACTGATGATAGTTTTGTTGAGGGCGTCTTGATTGTATAACTGAAATAATTCTTCAAATTCAATGTACAACGCCTCGACTCCATTGAAGTAGTGCTCATCTTTAATTCCCACGTAGATACTGTCGGTCCCTTCCTTGCAGGCTTTCAAGTACCAGTCATGCAATCTTCGCATCATCGTTGATAGTTGCGGGAGCTGCTCAGGTCTGACGAGAGGCTTCCCGTGCTGGTATGTAAAGGCTACCCCAGCCATTTTGAACTGTACCTCATCGCCTAAGTAATCACCAAGAGTGTAACCAGGATGAGCGGCCGCTACCCCCGGATCATTAGTGATATCGTGAAACACCTTGAGCGGGGGGCACGATTGTTTTTCCTGTTCGTCGAGCTGGGGAATTGTTTTCCCACTTCTTGCAGCACTGCTACTTCTGCTACTTCCCGTCCTTTTCACTTCATCAAATGTCTTTACAATACAGCGGTCATAGTGTGATAGCGGCGGAGGCGGTGGTGGTCGCTTAAGGGCATCCGGACAGCGCTTCGCTTTACCGAATCTATTTTCTCCTTTGGATCTAGACGTTTCGGCGCAAGCTGGCATTTCACATCGACAGCCACGAACTCGTTGTTTTCCTCCTCGGTCATGTCATATGGTAACTTGGCAGGAGCCTTCTTGACGCTTGGACCTGCTCTGGATTTCTTCGTTGTTGTACTGCTAGCCGCCGGAGCGGCGGCGGGTCTCTTCCGCCGTTGCTGAGGAGGTGGAGTCAGCTGACGTGGCGGAGGAGGCGGAGTCCACTGAGGCGGCGGAGACAGCTGAGGCGGCGGAGGATTCTGCTAAGGGGCCTCCTCCGGCGGAGTCCGCTGACGCGGCGGAGACAACTAAGGCGGCGGAGTGTTGTGACGCGGTGGAGACGACTGAGGCAGCGGAGATAGAGCTGGATTGTGAGGAGTCTGCTGAGGGGCCTCCTCCGACTGAGTCTGCTGAAGCGGCGTCCATTGTGGAAGCACGATGTATTCCTTTCTCCATAGAATGGTAGTCCTTACGGCATCTACCAGATGAGTCTCCCCTTCACCTGTAGGGTACTCAAGCTCCAGCCCCTCGAATCCATTGGTAACTTCATCCATCCCGACAATAGCAAAGCCATCTGGAATCGGATTGCAATGGAAAGTTCCATCAGGTCTAGGAGGTAAGACATAGCTGACCGCCACCTTCAAGGTTAGGTTGATGCATTTCGCCATTAGCTCACAATGTTCCCTCTCCGTGATATCATCCACGGGGTAGCGAGGAGCCGTGATATCAGGCCGAACGAGCTCCATGGAAGCCACGCTGCTTTTCCGCCGAGATGGTGGGGTAGCTTTGTGGGCAGTATCGAATGAAGGATCTTCGTGCTGCTGAGATGCTGGGCCGGTAGCTCGCTGACTGGTAAGTGCCTCTAGTTTCTTCTCCTGCAACGCTAATCTTTGTTCTACATTCTGCATCCGGTCTGCTTCCTCTTTCTTCTTTCTCCCTCGGCTTCTATAACTAGTGCTATCGGGAAACCCATGCACCCACGGAACGGAGCCTGATGTGCCTCGTGTTCTTCCAGGGTGTTCAGGATTCCCGAGGGCGCGTGACAGCACGTCCTTCTCTCTGTCAGGATGGAACCTCCCTTGCTGCACGTCCTTGATTGCTTCCTGAATCTTTATGATGGGTGTTTGAAGTTGTTCTTTCGTGTAAACACACTTCCCTGTTTCTGGGTCCAAAGTTCCTCCATGCCCGAAGAACCAAGTCCTTGCCCATTCGGGCCAGTTCAATGTCACTGGTTGGATCCCTTTAGCAAGCAGGTCGTTCTCAGCTTTGTCCCACGTAGGCCGGGCAACCTTGTAGCCACCTGACCCCGTAACATGGTGATACAGCTTCTTTGCAGCATTTAGCTTATTTGTCTGTGACCTGTTCTTAGCTTTCTCCGATTTCTTGTACGCCACAAATGCGGGCCAGTGATCTTTTATCTTCGCATATTGACCGGTGAATTCTGGAGTCTCGTCTTTCTCGACAAACTGTTCATTCAATCTTTTCTTCTAGTTCTTGAATTGTTCTGCCATCTTCTTAAGAGCCCATTTTTTGACTTTTCGCTGTATAACTGGGTTATTTGGATCCTCCTCTGGTGGTAGGCTAAAATTTATCATGAGCGAGTTCCAAAGCTGATCTCTGCATCTATCGTCGACATAAGAAACTCCATCGTCCTTCTTCTTATTCCATTCTTGGATGCTGATCGGGACGCTGTCCCTAACAACAACTCCGCACTGATGTATAAATCGGTCTTGGGTCCGCTTGGGAACAGTCGGTTTGCCATCTGGATCGACTTCTTCGATCGTGAACCTTTCATTCTCGCCCAACATTTTCTTCGGGCCTCGTCTCCTTATAGAAGTTTGGCTCGATCCGAAGGGCTAAAAGAAGAAAGAAGCGTTAATATATGTACATACAAAACAATTAATGCATCTAGTCAGCAGAGGCTTAATTAATATATATACCTCGCCGGACTTTGCAACAGTTAAGGCTCCAACACCGGCGGAGCCGTCATCTTCTCCCTCCTCCATTCGATCACCGGAGCCGTCATCTTCTCTTCCCTCACCATCGGAGTTGTTGAGAAACTGTGAGGGGCTATCATCACCTCCGTCGCGGATTATATCCCCCAACATCTCTTCTTTTTCTAAGTCTCTGTCGTGTTCCATAGTTTCTGCAAATATTACAACATGGCAATATACAACCATGAGAGATGGATTAGTGGCAAACATAGACCTAATCACAACAAGGAATCATATGCATATGAGCAATGGATTAGTGGATTATCGGGGTTATGTTTTAACGACCCCCTCCCCCCTCATGTCGAAGTTATACCAAAATTATCGGGGTTATGTTTTAACGACCCTCCCCCCTCATGTCGAAGTCAATGAACAACATGAAATTTTTTAAGTGATTGCTAAACTTTTATGCTTCATTTATATGAAGATCAATTATCCAATATAACTATGTTCGCGATATGAGGCATTGGACATTATCTAGAATCATATCTGATGAGTCGTCCTATCTTTCGGGAGAGGACGATACTTTGCGGACCGCCTCTCTCATGCCTGTGCGACGTGCAAATCAGGTTTTCATATGCCTCAAAATCAAAGGGAAATCTCCTCTCACAACTCTCCGCGGTGCCCAACAATCTGAAATCATTCACTAATATTGATGTTGGACTCAACTAAATATGCACTCCAAAGTCCAATCAACTATATAAGCCCGCGGTGATCAAACACATACATGTTACAAAAATTTCTATGTTCACAAAAACCTAAAAAAAATTCTATGTTCATGGTTTCTTTGGTTTACAAAGGAACCATATTTTCTACAAGTCTTCTGCTCCCACCAAAATTATCCTAGCAACTAGACGGTACCTACAACCCATTTCACCAAAGACTTTGGGTTCCACAGTTCAAAAATTTCAAATTTCCTTCAATTCAAATTTGGACCAGAAACAAACTCTTTGATACAAACTCAATTTTTATAGCTCCAAAAATTCTAAAAATTTGCCAAACTCTCTTATATACATCAACACCTCACCACAAAAATTCCTCAAAATTACTAAAATGCCTAGACCTCTCTGTCATTTCATCATATAGGTTGTGTGCACACTGTTCACTGTCGAAAAATTCAGTTATCTGAATTTGGTTCAGAGAGAGGGGTCAGCGTCGGCCAGCAGCGCGGGTGGCGTCGGGGTCGGCGTCGGCATTGGCGTCGGGGTCGGCCAGCAGCGCGGGCGGCCGACGTCGGGGTCGGCGGCGTCGGCGTCGGCGCCCAGCAGGGGGGGGATAGGAGGAGGAGGGGATCGGGGAGACGCTCACAGCGAGGAGGCATCGGCGACGGCGTCGGGGCAGGGATCGGGGAAGGCGTCGGGGCAGGGCTCGGCGACGGCGTCGGGGCAGGGCTCGGGGACGGCGTCAAGGATCGGGCTCGGGGAGGAGGGCGAGGAGGTCCGGCGACGAGGAGGGTGGGGAGGTCCGGAGACGAGGAGCGGGCTCGGGGACGGCTCGGAGGCGACGGCGAGGTCCGGCAGGCTGGCGGCGTCGAGGTGGTCTTCGGCGTCGGGGGAGAGGGAGATCGAAAACTGCAGATGGTGTTTGGAAAATTTTCTAAGTGCTGCTTATATACACAGAGTTTTAGTCCCGGTTGGTGGCTCCAACCAGGATAAAAGGCCCCCCTTTAGTCCCGGTCCGAGCCACCAACCGGGACTAAACCGGGACCAAAGGTAAATTTCGCCAGCCCAAAGGGTGCCAAACCAAGGCCTTTAGTCCCGGTTGGTGGCTCGGACCGGGACTAAAGGGGGCCTTTAGTCCCGGTTGGAGCTACCAACCGGGACTAAAGCGTTGGTGACATCGGCCCCGCCCGGCACAGCCGAGGGGTGGTGGGAGTTTATTCCCACCTCGCCAAGCGAGAGGAGATCGCACCGGTTTATATACCCGGCTGAGATATCCCTCCCAAGTTCCTCTCTAATGCAGGAAGTACATTGCCTAACCTTGTCCCTCTCTGCCCTGTGGGGCCTACTGATAGCAGATATACGTGCCCCGCGGGCCTGAATCCTGGCCCATATATAGTTGGGTTTCTACTCGTATGCAGGCCGTGGTGTGTGAATTCTCCTGCTAGTAGGCGGGCATTTTTTTATTTATTTTATTTTTTGCATATGTTATGTCAATTTTTTGACCTTCTTCAAATCACATCCTAATTTTTATACATACTCACTTATGTGTAATACACATGATTATCAAATAATTTCAACAAGATATATGAAATTCTAAAAAATGCAAAACATTCATATTCTTTCTGTGTTAATGAAATATATGAAATTCTAAAAAATGCAAAATACATACTCACTTATGTGTAATACTTTATGAAAATTTTAGTTGCATAAATTTTATATAATTTTAAGTTAATATTATTTTGATCATAACTAGAGTTTTATAAAAGCTTTTTAGTTGATTCTTTTTGCTATTGAAGAATATTATAGTTTTGTTTTAGTTGATCATAACTAGAATTTTATATAACTTTATTTCATGATATAGATTTTCATTAGATAGTGACAAAATAGCTAGTTCTATCAAGTTATTTTCATATGTACCATTGCCGCAACATATTCACCATAAATTCCGATATTTTTTGTTAACCTAATTTATTTTGATGCATAGACACATAGTGATTCAAAAAAAGCCGACACCAATGTTCCCAATGTGAAGGAGATAGACCCTTACTATGAATCTTCTAGAAGATTCATAGTATTTTCTGTTAACCTAATAATGTTATATTTTCTTTATGTCATACAACGTTTCTCTCTTATCATCTCCGATCAGAGAAACCACATAGTACCTCCAACTTTATGTCATACAATGTTTCTCTCTTATCATCTCTGATGCTTCTGCTGTATTCATCTATGTCAAGACGTTTAAGCCATGTCTATATTAACCTTGTTATTATATATGGAGCCACCAACCGGGACTAACCGCGTATGATCAACCTTGCAAAACATGTGACTGAAAGGATAGGAATAATTGAAATTTCATAACTTAATAAATAATTATTCTAAAATCATGTTTCAAATGCCAAAATGCCCTAGCTCGCTCTTATAAAGATTCCCTTCAGTTTGTCCGAAGTGGCAGTTTCCAGCTATAAGTCCGGAAACTCACACTAGAGAGAAAGTGATGGCGGTGAAGCCGGTCACATCCCAGAGTGGGATATTGGGGTATAAAACTATTTCTTCGCGTGTGTCCCTTGCTTATTGCGCCATAACCATGGATAATCTTCATCATTTAACAGGATGCTTGGGTCAGTCTTCACCCTCAAGGGAGAAATTTCATGAAACTTTTCATAATCTTCTGACATGTCTGTCTTGTCCTCCACTCCCACGATGTTTCTTTTCCCAGAAAGAACTATGTGGCGCTTTGGCTCATCGTATGATGTATTCGCTTCCTTATATTTTCTTTTTCTCGGTTTGGTAGACATGTCCTTCACATAGAAAACTTGCGCCACATCATTGGCTAGGACGAATGGTTCGTCTGTGTACCCAAGATTGTTGAGATCCACTGTTGTCATTCCGTACTGTGGGTCTACCTGTACCCCGCCTCCTGACAGATTGACCCATTTGCACTGAAACAAAGGGACCTTAAAATCACGTCCATAGTCAAGTTCCCAGATGTCCTCTATGTAACCATAATATGTGTCCTTTGCCCGATTGGTGTTTGCTGCTTCAAAGCAGAACACCACTGTTTTGGTTGGTGCTCTTTTTATCTTGGGTGATCGTGTAAAATGTATTCCCATTTATCTCGTACCCTTGGAAAGTCAATACAGTCAAAGATGGTGTCCTGGCCAACAAGTACAGCTCATCTCCAACAGTGGTGTTACCCATGAGATGTGTTTGCAACCAACCGCCGAAAGTCCCCATGTGTTCACGTGTAATCCAGTCGTCAGACTGCTCCGGGTGTTTGGAGCGTAGAATATTCTTGTGTTCATTGATATACGGGGCCACCAAGGTAGAATTATGTAGAACTGTGTAGTGTGCTTGCGCCCAAGAATGCCCGTCCCTACATATTATTGAGTTCGGTCCTAGCGTGCCTTTTCCACCCAGTCTCCCCTCATGCCGCGATTCAGGAACACCAATCAGCTTAAGGTCAGGAATAAAGTCAACACAAAACTCAATGACCTCCTCTGTTTGATGGCCCGTGGAGATGCTTCCTTCTGGCCTAGCACGGTTACGAACATATTTCTTTAAGACTCCCATGAACCTCTCAAAGGGGAACATATTGTGTATAAATACAAGAACCAGAATTGCAATCTCGTCGACTAGGTGAACTAGGACGTGCGTCATAATATTGAAGAAGAATGGTGGGAACACCAACTCAAAACTGACAAGACATTAGACCAAATCATTTTGTAACCTTGGTAGGATTTCCGGATCGATTACCTTCTGAGAAATTGCATTGAGGAATGCACATAGCTTCACAATGGCTAATCGAACATTTTCTGGTAGAAGCCCCCTCAATGCAACCGGAAGCAGTTGCATCATAATCACGTGGCAGTCATGAGACTTTAGGTTCTGGAAATTTTTCTCTGCCATATTTATTATTCCCTTTATATTCGACGAGAAGCCAGACGGGGCCTTGAAACTGAGCAGGCATTCAAAAAAGATTTCCTTCTCTGCTTTGGTAAGAGCGTAGCTGGCAGGACCTTGATACTGCTTTGGATGCATGCCGTCTTTTTCGTTCATACGTTGCTGGTCCTCCCATGCCTCCGGTGTATCTTTGGTCTTCCCATACACGCCCAAGAAGCCTAGCAGGTTCACGCAAAGATTCTTCGTCACGTGCATCACGTCGATTGCAGAGCGGACCTCTAGGTCTTTCCAATAGGGTAGGTCCCAAAATATAGATTTCTTCTTCCACATGGGTGCGTGTCCGTCAGCGTCATTCGGAACAGATTGTCCGCCAGGACACTTTCCAAAGATTACTTGTAAATCCTTGACCATATCAAGTATATCATCACCAGTACGGAGGACAGGATTCTTCCGGTGATCTGCCTCACTTTGAAATGCTTGCCTTTCTTTCTTAAGGCATGCTTGGTCGGAAGAAATCGACGATGTCCCAGGTACACATTCTTCTTACATTTATCCAAATATAAACTTTCGGTCTCATCTAAATAGTGCGTGCATGCGTGGTATCCCTTGTTTGTCTGTCTTGAAAGGTTACTAAGAGCAAGCCAATCATTGATGGTTACAAACAGCAACGCTCGTAGGTCAAATTCCTGCTGTTTGTGCTCATCCCACACACGTACACCTTTTATGTCCCACAGCTGTAAAAGTTCTTCAACTAATGGCCTTAGGTACACATCAATGTCGTTGCCAGGTTGCTTAGGGCCTTGGATGAGCACTGGCATCATAATGAACTTCCACTTCATGCATAACCAAGGAGGAAGGTTATAGATACATAGAGTCACAGGCCAGGTGCTATGATTGCTGCTCTGCTCCCCAAAAGGATTAATGCCATCTGCACTTATACCAAACCATAAGTTCCTTGCATCAGCTGCAAAGTCCGGCCACTTTCTCTCGATATTTCTCCACTGCGACCCATCAACGGGTACTCTCAACTTCCCGTCTTTCTTACGGTCTTCTTTGTGCCATCGCAACAACTTGGCATACTCTTTGTTTCTGAACATACGTTTCAACCGTGGTATTATAGGAGCATACCACATCACCTTGGCAGGAACCCTCTTCCTGGGGCGCTCGCCCTCAACATCACCAGGGTCATCTCTTCTGATCTTATACCGCAATGCACCGCATACCAGGCATGCATTCAAATTCTCGTACTCCTCACCGCGGTAGAGGATGCAGTCATTAGGGCATGCATGTATCTTCTGCACCTCTAATCCTAGAGGGCAGAGAACCTTCTTTGCTTCGTATGTACTGTTAGGCAATTCGTTATCCTTTGGAAGCTTCTTCTTCATTATTTTCATTAGCTTCCCAAATCCCTTGTCACATACACCATTCTCTGCCTTCCATTGCAGCAATTCCAGTGCGGTACCGAGCTTTGTGTTGCCATCTTCGCAATTTGGGTACAACACTTTTTTGTGATCCTCTAACATGTGATCGAACTTCAACTTCTCCCTTTCACTTTCGCATCCTCTCTGTGCATCAACAATGACCCAACGAAGATCATCATCGGGCACATCTGGTGCCTCTTGATCTTCAGCTTCCCCCGTTGCAGTATCACCGTATTCAGGGAACATAGGATAGTTGCCATCATCCTCTTCTTCTTCGTTGTCTTCCATCATAACACCTCTTTCTCCGTGCTTGGTCCAAACATTATAGTGTGGCATGAAACCCTTCTCAAGCAGGTGGAAGTGAAGGGTTTTCGAGTCAGAGTAATCCTTCGTATTCTCACAGACAGTACATGGACAATACATAAAACTATTCTGCTTGTTTGCCTCAGCCACATCGAGAAAATTATGTAGGCCCGTAATGTAGTCGGAGGTGCGTCGGTCACCGTACATCCATTGCCGGTTCATCTCCGTGCATTATATAATTAAGTATATCAAAAACCATTACAGAACATCATGAATAGAGAAATGACCAAATTAATACAAGTTCATCATCACATTAAAACCAAAGTACAGTAGTGATCAAATGTTATTACTGAAAAAATAAATACATAAAGTTCATACATAGTTCTCATAGAACAACATACAGCTCTCTAGAGCAACTAATTAAAGCATACATTGAAACTAACATACAACTATGTAAAGCATTTAAATGCAACAACAAATGTGATCAAAATCGCAACTAAGGTAACAATTGATCGAACAGCATAATGATACCAAGCCTCATTATCAATGGCATATTTTATAATCTTTCTAATCTTCAAGCGCATTGCATCCATCTGGATCTTGTGTAGATCGACGACATCGGCAACATGCAACTCCAATTTCATCTTCTCTTCTTCAACTCTTTTCAATTTTTCTTTCAAATAATTGTTTTCTTTTTCAACTAAATTTAACCTCTCGACAAGAGGGTCGGTTGGAATTTCCGGTTCACATACCTCCTAGATAAAGACATCTATGTCAAGTTGGTCGGCATTATTGTCATAAACACTAAATGAAACAAATAGTTATAAAAGATAATATACCACATCCGAATCATAGACCGGACGAGAGCCGACGGGGGAGGATACCAAAACCATGGCACTATATAATAACAAACAATAATACAAGTAAGAAAATTATACAAGTATCTATATAAATCGTACAAGTAAGAATTTTTTTCTTTAAAAAAAAGATAAGACCAAGAGGCTCACCACGGTGGTGCCGGCGACGAGATCGGCGCGGGCGATCGACGGCGGTGAGGACGGGGACGGGACGGCACCCTACACATGTGTAAACTAAGAAGTTAATTTGAGCTCAAATTGTGCATCTAAATCAAATAAACTCACACATACACTCCTCCACTAAAACCCACAAACCACACTACTTCTAGAGCATTTGAAATGAGCTAAACTAGCAGTTAGAGATGAAAGGATGAAGTTGCTAACCTTTTTAGAACACTTGGATAGTTGGTGCACCACCAAACCTAGACAAATCTTGGGGAAAATGGAGCTTGGAGGAAGAACACAGGAGAAAGATTAAGTGTGGCTCCGGCATTTCATCGAACACCTCATGTGCATATATAGGCAAAAAATAGAGTAGCCCACACCTCCACCCTTCCACGGCCAAAAAACAGAGGAGATGGGGGGGCGTGGATATATATAGGCAAAACTTTAGTCCCGGTTTGTGTCTAAAACCGGGACTAATGGCCTACCCTTTAGTCCTGGTTCCAGACACCAACCGGGACTAAAGGGCAGCAACCCCTTTAGTCCCGGTTGGTGGATGGAACCGGGACTAAAGGTCCCAGCCGAACCGGGACTGATGCCTGCCGAGGCCCGGCCGGCGTCCTAGCCTCTCGAACCGGGACTGATGCTCCCATTAGTCCCGGTTCGTAACACGACCGGGACTAATGCTCTGATCTGGCAGGACCAAAGCCCTGTTTTCTACTAGTGAAGGGACCAATGATCAACGGGGGTGGGCCCTGGAACAGGTCGCCAGTGCCTTGCATTTCATGGAGTATGCAGAATTCTTTCTCTGGCCATATCATGAAGGGTAAGTTAAATATACAACCACGCATACATTGATTGTCTTTCAGTTTTCGACATCGTTCGTAAGTTCATGTTTTTATTAATCTGTAGCACTCACTAGATCTTGGTAGTCATTGTTCCAAAGCACAACACAGTTTACTACATGGATTCTCTCAGAGAGTCAATAAAGCCTCAGGATCTGACGCATCTTCAGAAATTCATGGATAGGTATTGAATTATTTGATGTTGAAATTTGTATTCATATCTGGTTCAAGAATTGAGTATGTGAAAATTCATCTACATTTGCAGTGTATTGTCAAGGTACATAACTAAAGGAGGGGGCAAGTTCGACCGTCAACTAGCTCTGTAGCACGAGATCGTTTCTCCGGTAAGACACCGAAATCCATTATTTTCAGAAAATGTATCCAAAGGTTCGCAAATACGTTTCCTTATGCTAGTCAAATGTTCAAGTTTCTAAATAAACCACTTTCTATTTCTCTCCAAAGAAAAAAATGAACAGCTTACACCGGTTTGGTTGTTCCTAACAGGGCAAATACATGACTAATTATGTACAAAAAAATTCAGTGTCCTCAACAACAGGAAGGGACCAACCTTTGTGGATACTATGTTTGCAGACACATGATCTCCATCTGCAAATCTGCTAAGTGTTGCAACGATGTTGTCTCTTTAGTACCAGTAAGTCTGTATCTTAATTACTATCTTCTACTCCACATGTATGGCACATTCTGATCTAAAAATCCTACAACTCATCTTTAAACCGATGACCCCTCAACCGCTCCTCGCTGGTGAATTGCTGGTTGTTAGTGTGACACCCTGGTTTTTGGCCCTTTCTTTTGTTTTTGGATTTCTTCGAAATTTTATTTGGAGTCCTGTTTCTGTGGCTCTGTGGTCTTGAAACCTGGGAAGATCATCTCTTCTTCCTCTCCCAAGTGGCTTGTCATTCTCAAATGCATCCCAAGACCATGTCATTTCCATCTTAGCCCAACCCTAATCTTTATTTCTTGGGAATATTCCTTTTTCAATTAAAGGAATAACCCTGTTTGCCCTAGGTTGTGAAGCAACCTATATTTCTGTCATTCCCAAAATTCCCACAAAATTCTCAAAATTCATTTGACTCATACGGACCTTGGATATGTAAAAATATCCAAGATTCCATGCTCATGGCGAGCACACCATCCAATCTTTGCTTCTGGTCATAATTTCAGTTTGTGAAGCAACTATATTTTATATGGCTTCATAAATTCTGAAATTTTACCAGGACATCACCCTACCTATATAACCTCCCGCCACCAAATTTGGGCTTATTTTATTCATCCAATATTTCTCAATAATTTCCCCAAGTTTCTGTCCAGAGGAAAGCATTGTGAAGGAAGTACCATTTTTATTTATCCAAATGGTATGAAATTTTTACAGTGCCTTCATATGCCCAAATTATCATTCTCCACCAAATTTCAGCTCAATCCCTTCATCCATGTGAGCACAGCTTCAACTTTCACATTTCTGTCCAGTGGGGCACTTTGTGAAGGAAGTGTTAGCTATCTTCATCCAATTGGGTTGAAACTTTTCCTAGATGATCACCTTAGTGTGTGATTACCCTTAGTTCAATCTCAGCTTCTATCCCCAAGTGAACCTTCCCCAGCACACTCCAAACACCTTGCTGCCAAGGTGGCTTTCTACACACAGCTCATCCTCCAGAGCCGCCCATTTGATCCTAGTCATAGATCTCACCTTTTTGAGCTGTGGGTGCCCTGTTTGACAAGCTCATACAGGCAGAGCCGTGCCAGAGCGCCAGTGCACGCGGTGACCACGTGTAGAGCGCGTGCACTGCGTGCAGACCACGTGCTCTGGACGTCGGGCCCCTCTGCCGCCGTCCAAACCATGAGCTCATGGCACGAATCCATGTCTACAACGTTGCTCGATCTCTCCTGTGTCCGATACGCCTCCAACGTATCTATAATTTTTGATTGTTCCATGCTATTATAGTATCAATCTTGGATGTTTTATATACATTTACAAGCAATTATATATCATTTTTTGGGACTAACCTATTAACTGTCAGGCCCATTTCTGGAATAAATTACAGAATAGCCTCAAGTCACACCAGCCCCAAGATCAGAACAACTAGTGGACTTCCTTGATACAGATAACCAGTACATACATATTATTACACATGGTTGAGTCAGAGTGCTCAACAATTATTACAAACTTGCCAATATACTACGGTGGTGGAATAACACAGTGGTGTGGTGGTGGTACAACACTGGTACAATATAATAAAGTCAAGCGTCAGTGTGAGGCTTGGCTATTTTATTTGTGAAGCGGAAGCACAGCGGATGATACATGTGGTCGACTCCAAGATCACAGGTTGACTGACTGGGACACCTCTAAGCGTCAGGTTCGCTAGCGCAATCATCCTCCACAAGCTCGTCCTCCTCCATGTCTGGCCAATGAAAATAGCCAGGGACAAGCCAGTGAGTACGTTTGAATGTACTCGAAAACATTATGAACAAAAGATATACCGAATCCATATGCTCATGCTGGATTAAATGAGATGCATATGTTGGCTGAAATTAAATTATGGCAAGATAAATATTAGCATGTGCAGAAGTATGAGTAAAAAAAATTTAGTGACAAACCAAGAAAGTTAAAGGTGGATAATCGGGCGAGACAGGACCACCCGAGAATCCAAAAGAAAATATAAAGTGGAGAATCGGGCGAGACAAGACTGCCCGAGTATCCAAGAGAAATGCCAAACGGGTGTCTAAAAGAGAATCGGGCGAGACAGGACCGCCCGAGAACTCAAGCGACGCCACGAGAGGTCTTGAAAAGAAATGCCAAACGGGTGTCTAAAAGAGAATCGGGCGAGACAGGACCGCCCGAGAACTCAAGCGACGCCACGAGAGGTCTTGAAAAGAAATGCTAAACGGGTGTCTAAAAGAGAATCGGGCGAGACAGGACCGCCCGAGAACTCAAGCGACGCCACGAGAGGTCTTGAAAATAAATGCCAAACGGGTGTCTAAAAGAGAATCGGGCGAGACAGGACCGCCCGAGAACTCAAGAGACGCCACGAGAGGTCTTAAAAATAAAATCGAGTGTCCGGGGTAGTCCAGCCAGCCCCTGAGACACTTAGGAAATAAAATAAGAGAAATGGGTTAGTCCACAATAATATGCATAGTAATAATAATACTTACAACAATAGCATTTATGATAACAAAAATTATACATGATGGCATTAGGGTGACAATAATTATCCTGCAAAATAATTCATGTTCAAATTAATTATTTCCTCCGGAGACCGACACCGGGACCGACACTTGACCCTTCCTAGCTAACGTCCTTGACCGTGGACACGGCTATTCGAATAGATATAACTCTGCAGAGGGTGTACTCTTTACCCACGTGTATGAGATTTCTTTAGCCAGCACCGTGACGCTGGCTAATTCCCATTACGGTCTTTAGGTTGAAAACACGCCTGACCAGCACACACCAGATTAACTTTCCGGATGCCAGGAATCACCCAAAGCACCGTTCAAGAAAAACTCTAAGTCGGGGAGACCATCGTCTCGACTAGCATGGGATCACTATTCATACACGCGGATTACAAGGGGTGCCCCCCTCTCGGCCTAGCCGGATACACCCATGCCCCCTGACCTGATGACGGGCATTAGTCCATGGCCGTGGAAACCCTCATCATGGCCCTCTATATGGTGTGTACACAGACAGGGGTTAGCAACTTACTAAATCGTACTTCCCTCGCGGGAAGACCCGTGGCAGCACGGTGTTTAGCTAGGTGTGACAGAACAAGACTCGATCTAGGTCGACTCAGGAGGTGTTGTTATTATGACTGGCATGTCCCACATGCCACGGTGACACCGTCGTGTCATAGCACAGCCCGTGCCCACCGGCACGCCCAAGGCAGGAGTTATACTCCTGGTTGTCTCACATCTTTTATTCACGGTAGAAAGTCACTTGAGTGAAGTGCAAGCAAGTGTAAAAATGATATGACCATGCATGCATGCACTTGTGATATACTACACATATGGTGCAACTCCAAACCATGCAATGCAAATGCAATCACCATATCCCAAGTTCAAAAATGCTTGCCTTGCTCAAAGTAGTCAGAAAGTGAACCCTCGAAATTCCCGGCAAAGTTTCCCTCTTCGTTTTCTGAAAAATTCAAATTCAAATTAAAATTTAATTTTTGCAACAGTACCAAAAAGTGTCTCAAAATATTTTTTAAATAAATACTAAAAAACTAGAGAGAAAAAGAAGAATTTCCAAAAAAAAGAATCAAGTCATTTGGAGTTGTGGTTTTAAAACTAGAAGCAGTCAAAGTGGTGGTCAAATCTGTTTTTATTAAAAACAGTAAAAGAAAACATTTTCGGAAAGAATACGTTTTCCCGTGCAGAAAGCGTAAACCAGCCGAAGGCGCTTTCTGTTTTAAACGGAAAAGAATAAAACGCTGACGGGTGGGCCCCACCCGTCAGGTTTAAATTCAAACGCACTCGCGCGCGTATACAGAAGGGGTGCGGCGATCACCGGCGACGATCGTCGGGGTTTTGGGAGGCGGCGATGGTCTGAGCATCTTTGGGGTGGAGTTTCGCGTCGGTGGGTGGCGGTGGTGGTCGCCGGCGAGCACCTGAACGACGGCGAGGTCGACGCCGGCGGACGGTAGTTTCGGGTGAGGTTCGATCTCGCCGGAGAGAGCATTATACGTCGAATTGAAGTGCGGGATGGACGAGTTGGTGCGTGAGAGAGCTACTGGTGGAATTTGAGCGGTGGAGGTGGAGTGATGGCGTTGTACTGATCGGGGAGGGTGGCGGCGGATCGGTGGTCGGAGACGGGGAAGAAGGCCTCCCCGAGGTCGGGGGAGTGCACTGGGAGTCGATTGAGATGTAGTGTGGGTGGTGTGTGAAGTGAACGGAGCTCGGGAGGGCCTTTTATAGGCGATCCGAGGGTGTCCGAGGCGTGCGGACGACGCCAGAGTAAATTTCGGCCGTTGAGTTGGTTAGGGATGGCGGGCAGGTTCAGCGCATGATCAGAGGGGTCAACGGAGCTCTCTGGAAGAGTCGGCGTGGACGGGCTCGAGCTCTTCGGCCTTATCCACGGTGAAGCTCACGTACGGGTGCGGCGGCGATGACTGGCTCCGGCGACTGCCAAGCAGGGCCAGGCGGTGTGGACGGTGTGTGAGGATGCGGAGGGAGGCGCTGCGTGGAGAGAGAGTAGGTGGGGGAGAGCAGCAGCAGAAGTGAAGATGGCGGGCGCCGTGGTGATCCGCTTGGTTGCCGCGGCCCAGGACGGTGGCCGTTGCACCGGCCACCTCCTCTGATGTCGGTGGTGTGGCACTGACGAGGAGGGTCCCCGGCGACCCATTAATGGCCAGAGGAGGCGTGGAGGAGAAGGGGAGGGCGATGGAGTGGAGTGCACGGCGCCGCTCCTCCTCTCTCTGAACTAGATTCAGATAACTGAATTTTCGATAGCTATGAACAGTGTGCACATGAGGTATATGATGAAATGCCAGAGGGTCCTCGGGATTTTTGGAATTCTTGGGAATTTTTGTGCTGAGGTGTTGAAGCATATAAGAGAGTCTGGCAAAGTTTCAGAATTTTTGGAGCTATAAAAATTGAGTTTTTATCAGAGAGATTGTTTCTGGTCCAAATTTGAACTGGATGAAATTTGAAAAATTGAACTATGGAACCCAATGTTTTTGGTGAAATGGGTTGTGGGTACTGTCTAGTTGCTAGGATAATTTTTGTGAGTGCAGAAGAATTGAGGAAAATATGGTTCCTTTGTAAATCAGAGAACCATGATAAATATAAATTCCAAATTTGGAATTTATTTAAAATGGAAGAAATATTTTTGTGGAGAGGAAAAATATTGGACACTGTCATAGAATGTGAGAATGACTTGAGGGATAATTTAGAAGTGATAGAAAAATTATTGGGAGAATTTAGAAGGGCTTGAAGAAGTGAAAAGGCCATTTCCTTGGAATAATTTTATTTATTCCAGAAACTTTTCTAAAGAAAAAAATATTTTCGATCTTTCAAAAATAATTACCCAATTAATAAACCATCCAAAACAGAACCAATTAAAATTTTGAAACCCAATTATAAATTAAAAATGATTTTCAGAACAGAAGAAACAGAAGAAGAAAACTGCCATAATAATTCAAAGTATTTTATTGTAAAGAAAAGATTTAAAAAAAAAATCCCAAGGAAATATTTTGGGGTGTTACATTAACTTAGTGCCCAGTGCCAGTTGATGTTTTTTGCCTGTTTTTGGTTTTCCAGAATATCAGTACCATACGAAGTCCAAATGCCACGAAACTTTTTGGAGATTTTTTTCTGAACATAAGAGACACTAGAAGCTTCGGCAGAGGGCCAGAAGACAGAGGAGGTGGCCACGAGCCACCAGGGCATGCCCCAGGGGGGGTGGCGCGCCCTGGTGCCTCGTGGTCCCACCTCTGCTCCATTTGACCTAATTCCACCTCTATAAATACTCTAAAATCGGGAAACCAACAGAGGAGTCCACGAAATAATTTTTTCGCTACCGCAAGCTTTTGTTCTTCCACGATCCCATCTGGAGGCCTTTTTCGGCACTCTGCCGGAGGGGGAATCGATCACGGAGGGGCTCTACATCAACCTTGCCACCCTTCCGATGATGCATGATTAGTTTAACACGGACCTTCGAGTCCATAGTTAGTAGCTAGATGGCTTCTTCTCTCTATTTGATCTTCAATACAATGTTCTCCTTGATGTTCTTGGAGTTCTATCCGATGTAATCACTTTTTGCGGTGTGTTTGTTGGGATCCGATGAATTGTGAGTTTATGATCAAATTATCCATGAATATTATTTGAGTCTTCTCTGAACTCTTTTATGCATGCTTGTTATAGCTTCGTATTTCTCTCTGATCTATTGATTTGGTTTGGCCAACTAGATTGATTTATCTTGCAATGGGAGAGGTGCTTTGTAATGGGTTCGATCTTGCGGTGCTCAATCCCAGTGACAGAAAGGGACATGACACGTATTGTATCATTGCTATTAAGGATAAAAAGATGGGGTTTATTCATGCGTGAGTTTACTTTGTCTACATCATGTCATCTTGCTTAAGGCGTTACTCCATTCTTTATGAACTTAATACTCTAGATGCATGCTGGATAGCGGTCGATGTGTGGAGTAATAGTAGTAGATGCAGAATCGTTTCGGTCTACTTGTCTCAGACGTGATGCCTATATACATGATCATTGCCTTGGATATCATCATGATTATTTGCTTTTCGATCAATTGCCCAACAGTAATTTGTTTACCCACCGTATGCTATTTTCAAGAGAGAAGCCTCTAGTGAAAACTATGGCCCCCGGGTCTACCTTTATCATATACTAAAATCCTAAAAATACCTTGCTGCAATTTTACTTTACTTATTTTATTTTGTATTTTTGTTCGATCTATCTATCTATCACCATACAATTTAATCTTGCAATTAACCGCCAAGGGATTGACAACCCCTTGTTCGCGTTGGGTGCGAGGATTTGTTATTTTGTGTGCAGGTGCTGCTAACGAGTTGTTGCATGTATCTCCTACTAGATTGATAACCTTGGTTTCATAACTGAGGGAAATACTTATCTCTACTGTACTGCATCATCCCCTCCTCTTCGGGGAAATCCCAACGTAGCTCACAAGTAGCAGGAAGAATTTCTGGCGCCGTTGCCGGGGAGACATCATCAACACCTATCAAGTACCTACGCATAAACTTTCATCTCCTTTCATTTATTTTATTTGCCTTTGCCTCTCATTTTCATCTCCCCCACTTCTAATTTTTTTTTACAAAAGCACAAAGAAAAATTATTTGATTGCTTGCTTTTATTGCCATGACAACACTCAAGAACAGAAAGTAAAACAAAAATTTAAGATCACTATGGATCCTCATACACTTGCTAATCTTTTCAAAAGATCCAATTATAATGAACCAATTGCTAGTGATTTGAGTGCTCTTGATTTTCTCTATGAAGTTTTGCTTGAAAATCATGAATCTAAAAACTATGATGAAGTGTTAGAAAAAGAAATTTATTAATTGATTCATGATAGCTCCTTGAGTGAAAAGCATGATTGCAATGATTTTATTATAAATTCTATTAATGTCAATTGTGTTAATAATATGCAAAACTACAAGCTTGGGGATGATAATTTTGTTATGTCCACTACTTATTGTAATGATCATGATTGGGGTGATGCTTCTTATGATCTTGAAAATTTATTTAAGCCTCATGATGATAATTGTGTTTGCAATAATATTGAAAGTGGGTTTGGAAGAGTGTCAACTCTAAGTAAAAAGAATCCCACATATTTGGAGAGTGTTCAATCTTATGAAATTTTTGATAAAAGTGGGTTTGGAGAGGTCATGACTTTAGTTGATGTTAATCTCACTATGTTGGAAGATTATAAAACTTTTATGCATGTGGATCATGTAGAGAATATGTTATGTGATGGTTATATTGTTGAATTTGATTATGATCCTACATGTAATTATTATGAGAGAGGAAAATATGGTTGTAGAAATTTTCATGTTACTAAATTACCTCTCGTTGTGTTGAGATTGTCAATGTTTCATTCGTCTTCCTTGCATATGCTAGAAATTGCTTGTCTTGATAATTTGTTTTCCTATAAAATGCCCATGCATAGGAAGTATGTTAGACTTAAATGTGTTTTCCACATGTTTCACGATGCTCTCTTCGTGTTTCAATTAATATCTTTCATGTGAGCATCATTGAAATCCCAAGCCTATCTTAATGGCTATAAAGAAAGAGCTTGTTGGGAGACAACCCGATAAATTTTTACCTACTGTTTTTGTGTTTGCACACAATTATGCTACTATTATAGTTGTGTTTTTTTATGTTTTAATTATTGTTTGTGCCAAGTAAAGCCTTTGGGATGATTTGGAAGATAGTATAATTGATGCTGTTTGGAAAACAGAAAGTTTTGCGTCCAGTGCTGGAATTTTAATTCTGTACTGGAGAGTCAGAAAATCTGAAATTTTTACACAGTATTGGTATATGAATTTCCGGCGTTGTCCTAATTTTTCAGAATTTTTGGAGTTACAGAAGTATGGTCAATATTCAGATTGCAACAGACTGTTCTGTTTTTGACAGATTCTGTTTTTGATGCATTGTTTTGCTTGTTTTGATGAAACTATGGATTGTATCGGGGGGTATAAGGCATGGAGAAGTTAGAATACAGTAGGTATAATGCAAAAATAGAATATGAATGGGTTTGCAATAGTACTTAAAGTAGTGATTTGTTTTATTATACTAACGGATCTCACGAAGGTTTGTTGAGTTTTGTGTGATTGAAGTTTTCAAGTTTTGGGTGAGATCACGATGGATGAAGGAATAAGGAGTGGCAAGAGCCTAAGCTTGGGGATGCCCGAGGCACCCCAAGGTAATATTCAAGGACTCCCAAGCAACTAAGCTTGGGGATGCCCCGAAAGGCATCCCCTCTTTCTTCTACCAAGTATCGGTAATTTTACTTGGAGCTATATTTTTATTCGTCACATATCATGAGTTTTGCTTGGAGCGTCGTGTATTATATGAGTCTTTGTTTTGCTTTTTTTTAGTTTGTCACAATCATCTTTGCTGGACACACTTATTTGAGAGAGCCACACGTTTATCATGATTTGCTAGAATACTCTATGTGCTTCACTTAAATCTTTTGAGCTAGGCAGTTGCTCTAGTGCTTCACTTATATCTTTTTTAACACGGTGGTGATTATATTTTGAAGAAATACATGCACTCTCATGCTTCACTTATATTATTTTGAGAGTTGATAATTTTAAATTTTGAAGAAATATTTGCACTCTCATGCTTCACTTATATATTTTTGAGAGTTGATAATAGTAATGGTAATTTGCACAAGATATGAATTTGGTCCCAAAGTGATGAATATTCAAGAGGGATATAATAAAAACTTTCATATAGATCATTGGATGTGGTAAGTTTGATTCCTTGCAATAGTTTTGCGATATGGAGATGATAATATGTGAGTCATGTTAGTGAGTAATTGTGGTTTAGTAAGAATATTGGTGTTAAGGTTTGTGATTCCCTATGCATGCACATAAAGTCAATAGTTATGCAACGAAATTATATCCTACTTATGATGCATTATTCGGTGTTAGTTATGTTCAATGCATGTTTATGACCGTTTTCGCTTTTTGGTTGGTCGCTTCTCAATCTACTTGCTAGCCTTCATTTGCACTAAGCGGGAATGCTGCTTGTGCATCCAACTCCTTAAAACCAAAGTTGTGCCAAATGAGTCCACCGTACCTACCTATATGCGGTATTTCCATGCCGTTCCAAGTAAATTTGCATGTGCCAACTCTAATTTTTCAAAAATAATTTTCTGTTTTGTGTGCCCGTACCGCTCATGAAGCGGCAGGGGGTGGCCAATATTTTCCATGCTAGATGTGTTATTCTGACGATGAGTGCTTATTCACTTGTCACTGCACGAGAAAGTGGCAAGGTAATAGGGATGCCCAGTCCCAAAATGAAATGAAAAAAATAATATGATGATAATAATAAATTCCTTGGAAAGTGTTGGTATGGAAGGCACCCGTGGATACGGCTAGCCATGGATTGTGAAAGAATGGTGGAAAGGAAATAAACTTTATTTTCTGTTTGGGAACCGCCTATAATGTGTCTAGCATGGAAGATATTGGGAATTCTCGGTCGTTTTCGTTGACAGGAAAAGCATGCCGCTCAAAATAATTTTATCTCCCTAATTTAAACCTTGAGCTCTGGCACCTCTGCAAATCTCTGCCTCCCTCTGCGAAGGGCCTATCTATTTACTTTTATGCAAAAATATATATTTTGAGTCTCCATCTTCTCTTACAAAGCACCAACTAGAGAGCACTATTGTCATAATTGTGCATTGGGTGTAGCTAATATTGAGTGTGTTTCATGAATGGATCAATGATTGAGCATAATGGGCTAGGGATAACTTTCTTTAGCATTGATATTTTGAAAGACATGGTTGCTTGTTAGTATGCTTGAGTATTTATGTCTTCATGTCAAACTATAGACTATTGCTTTGAATCATTCAATTCCAAATGTCCATGCTACACAGAAAATATTATATGATGAATATGACAAGTAGCATTCCACATCAAAAATTCTATTTTTATCATTTACCTACTCGAGGACGAGCAGAAATTAAGCTTAGGGATGCTTGATACGTCTCTGTCGGTGTATAAAACATGGGTATTTAATACCCAGACTTATGCACAGACAGTAGCAGCCTCCTTGCCAGCCAAGGCTTGCTGGGGAGCGCCCTGACCAAGACTCAAGGCCCAGTTACAAAAGCTACTGGGGAGAAGATCAAGACAAAGCACCAACAAACACTCAACTAGTAACGAAGATGAAGACGTTCCTTGCCGGCAAGCTCCGGACCGGCAAGACGAAGACCCGACAGGCTCGGTACCGGCAAGCTTCCGCCAGCGCGTCAGCGCTCCACCTCACTGGGCGGGTAGTCGCTAATCAGTGAGGTGTCGACCGCACAGGCTGTTTGGTGAGGTCTGTCGGGCACGTGTCAGCACGCGGGGAGAAGATTTACCTTTAATGACACCCATCCAGGAGGCGTGTCAGAATAATACGAGGTAGCTGGGCGAGCGGTGCAGGAACCTTGCCGGGGCTGCCTCTCCACATGACACCTAATGGTGCATTTAATGCCTTTGTCCTAAACAGGCAGAGTTAGGTATGATAGCACTGTTTGCTATCTAGTCGCTATGTAATTACTGTTTTGCCACTGTGGTAACCCCTTGAGCTATAAAAGGAGGACCAAGGCAACAGTTAGAGGGATTCGGACTCTTTTTCAAACACCCGCACGTCTCGCGTAGCAGCTCTCCCTCCGCACCTTGCCGGGAGAAGCGCTCCTTGTACTTGTGCTCTCATACAACCAATACACCGAAAGCAGGAGTAGGGTTTTACGCTTCTCAGCGGCCCGAACCTGGGTAAATCCCTTGCGCCTTCCACTGATTATGCTCTTTGTGTACGTCGATCTCCCCTGCCGAACCACAAGGGGCTGGATGGCCCCATAGATGGTCGTACCCACGACATCTTTGGCGCGCCAGGTTGGGGGATCGCTTGTGCGAACCTGAACTAGTTGATTACGCATCATCTTCATCAACTTCTTCATACTCCTCCTCGTCATCGATGGCCCCCAAGAAGAAGGGCATCACGATGACGGCCCCCTCGCACGCATCCGCAGGCGGCGCGGGCAATGCGGGCGGTGCGGATACTGCGGTTGGCACGACCAGCATGGGCGGCGCGGTCGCCATGCCCACCGCGGTCGGCGTAGGAGACGAACGTGCTGAAGGCGGTCGACTTCCTCGACCCTCTGGCGAACGAAGCCGAGACGGCGTGGGCGGAGCGGACGGACGACCTCCTCCTCCTCCTCCTCCTCGCCGCGCCGACGAACGCAGCCACCGGAGCAGCAATGCCCGGACTGGCGCGAGCCGAGATCCCGCCGCGGCGACGTCCAAGGATGCTGCTTCAGGACAGACGTTGCGCCCCTCGCACAACGGGCGCGGTATGGCTCCGAGCGGCACCAACGACTCTGGGCAACGGTGACCTCATGGCAAGACTCCTGTTGATCAAATCCCAGATCCTCAGGCACCACCTCCACCACGGCAACCAGCTGCTGATCAGGTTCCGTGGCAGCAAGACCACGATGGCGCCCCTACTGGTTCTGCCAGGAGTAGAGCGACGTCGCGCTCTTCGCTTCCGGCCATGCCAGCCACAGCAGCGGAAGCAATGGCGCGGGCCCAGATGCTGCTGAATTTCCCTCCGGTGGTAGAGAAGATGGATGAGTGGAGAGCCACCATCCAAAGCTTGATTGGGTTTGCCGAGGCCAGCAAATCACAGCAAGCGGAGCCCTCACGGCGTCCGCAAACAGCACTAGTAGTTCCAACTGGTGGCCACGTTGACGGTGCAGTCACCTCAACGACAACAGTCTCAACAGTAGCAATGCCAACAGCCGTGGCAAGCTCAACAATCTTTTGAGCCCGACGAAATGTCGATGGCCTCTTCGGATCCGTGCGGCAAGTGCTGCAAGACCAGCGGCAAGTGCTACAAGACAGGTGGGTGGAAGACGCCCGCACCACCATTGAACGGCGCCGGGAGGCGCGCCGCCAATCTGACGCGCACAACGGCCCCATCGTTGATGAGCCTGCGCCAGGGGTTGGCGGATATCTGCCTTACGAGGTTGGGTGTCCTGCCTTCACCCGTGAGCTGCGGCAAGTCTGATGGCCGTCCGTCCGGGCCTTCAAGCCAGAAGTACTAGAAAAGTACGACGGCAAGCTGAACCCGGCAGAGTTTCTGGGCATCTACACGATTGCCGTGCAAGATGCCGGGGGAAGAGATGAGAAAATCCTCACCAACTACTTTCCGTTGGTGCTGAAGCCCAACGTGAGGTCTTGGCTAATGAACTTGCCGGAGAACTCCATTTCTTCGTGGGCAGATCTATGTAATGAGTTTCTTGGTGCCTTTACCGGAGGCCACAAAGCTCCTGGACAGCCCAGCGACTTGCAGGTGATCCCGCAAAGAGATGGAGAGACTTTGCGCAAGTACATCCAGAGGTTCAGCCATGTGCACCGTAACATTCCAGATGTGCACCCCACAGCCGTCATTGCTGCCTTTCACACGAATGTGCGCAATCGAAGGATGTGGGAGAAGATGAACGTCAAACTACCCAAAACCGTCAACGAGCTCTATACGTTGGCGGATAAGTGCGCGAGTGCTGAGGAAGGGAGAAGGCTTCCCAGGGAGGACGCTGGTGCCGAGGTGGATTCCGAGGATGATGATGCTGCCACCCCGAGGAAGAAGGGCCGAAAGCACAACAGGAAGCGCAAAGGCAAAACTGTTATGGTTGTCGAAGGCTCCGGCAACTCTGAGTCCACCAAGAAAGCCAAGACCGAAAACTCCGGCAAGGAGGCAGCTGTATGCGCCTCTTGCCAGGAGGTGGTGGCAAATGAGAAGGCTGGCAAATCTGATGGGCCATACTGCAAGATTCACTGCACTCAGGGCCATGATCTCCAAGAGTGCCGACAAGTCGAGCACCTTATTGAGAAACAAAAGATTGAGTACGAAAAACGTGACAAAGAGAAGGGTCAAGATGGTGCCGGTGGATCCGGCAAAAGGGGCCATGGTGGTCGAGGAGGCCACCGTGGCAAGGCCAAGCAACAGAAAGAGAATCCTGCTAGAGGCCGCGAGAAGAAAGAGGAAGATGATGGAAGTGACGAAGAAGAGGACGATGGAGAGTCCAGTGAACAAGAATTCCAGAAGGCAACTGAGGCCATGTGCGTTGACGGAGGCGCATCTTTGCACTCCTCTCACCGCCAACTTAAGCAGTGGGCTCGTGAGTTTAACGCGGCAGAACCGGCAATGGGCTCTCAAAAGTCACTCAAGTGGTCACACACGCCTCTCATTTTCGATGCCGAGGATCACCCTGACCGCATAACTGCGGTCGAGTGCTTGCCGTTGTTGGTTTCACCGACAATTCGCAACCTCCAGGTCACGAAAATGTTAGTTGACGGTGGGGCCGGCCTGAACCTGATTTCTCCAGAGGTAATCAAGAGGCTACAGATTCCCGACGAAGAGCTTGAAAAGACAGGCACGTTTCAAGGAGTAAACCCGGGAAGAAGCCAGCCCAAGGGAAAGATCACATTGCCGGTAACATTTGGCTGGGAATTGAACTACAGGACTAAGAAGATTGTGTTTGATGTTGTCAAGATCCCCTTGCCGTATAATGGAATTCTTGGCCGCCCAGCCTTGGCAAAATTCATGGCAGCATCTCACTATGCTTACAACACGTTGAAGATGCCAGGGCCGATGGGTGTCATTTCCATCAACTCTGACATGAAAGATGCAGTCATTTGAGTCGATAAGATGTACAGAGACGCGGTTGCAGCAGAGACCGACAACCTTGGCAAAATTCATGGCAGCATCTCACTATGCCTACAACACGTTGAAGATGCCAGGGCCGATGGGTGTCATTTCCATCAACTCCGACAAGAAAGATGCAGTCATTTGCGTCGATAAGATGTACAGAGATGCGGTTGCAGCAGAGACCGCCAAGGCACCCGCTCCCGCCAAGAAGAAAGAGAACAAGAAGTCCGGCAAGACCTCTAGCAAAGATTCCGGGAAGCGCGCCCCTTCGGAGTGTTGCGCACCTGTTGAAGACTTGCCGGAGTGCTCTGCCGGTAAGAAACCCAGAGCCACTGCACCGGCAACCAAGAAGGTGCCGGCGAAGGAGGACGGCACTGATGGTACCTTCACCATCAGTGCCACCCTTGACAGCAAATAGGAAAGCGCGCTCATTGCCTTCCTGCGGGCGAATGTCGATGTTTTCGCATGGCGACCGTCTGACTTCCCCGGTGTTCCCAGGGAGGTAATTGAGCACCACCTTGATGTCTGTCCCCACGCTTGGCCCGTCAAGCAAAAATTCCGGAAGCAAGCTTTGGAGTGGCAACAATTCATGGCCGAGGAAATCAAGAAACTTGAAGCAGCAGACTTGGTTGGCAAATCCAGTGGAAAGTGGAGACTTTGTATTGACTACACTGATATTAACAAAGCATGTCCGAAGGATCCTTTCCCTTTGCCGCGCATTGGTCAAATTGTAGACTCCACTTCTGGCTGTGATTTACTCTCCTTCCTTAAAGCCTATTCTGGATACCATCAGATATTCATGGCCAAGGAGGATGAGGAGAAAACCGCATTCATTACTCCATGTGGCACATACTGCTTCGTGCGTATGCCTTTCAGATTAAAGAGTGCTGGTTCAACATTTGTGAGGTCAGACCAGATTGGTTTTGAGCCATAGCTGCACAGGAATGTGGAAGCATACATGGATGATATAGTGGTCAAGACCAAGGACAAATCTACCCTTATTCAAGATTTAGAAGAGACATTTGCAAACTTGCGCAAAATCAATCTAAAGCTCAACCCCGAGAAGTGTGTGTTTGGCGTTCCATCTGGCAAGCTTCTCGGGTTCTTTGTATCTCAACAAGGAATTGAAGCGAATCCCGACAAGATCAAAGCAATTGAGCAGATTCAAGCACCAAAAAGCATCAAAGATGTGCGGCATCTTGCCGGCTGTGTTGCTGCGTTAAGTAGGTTCATTTCAAGATCCGCTGAGCGCGCCCTGCCGTTTTTCAAGATTTTGAAAAAGGCGGGTCCGATGAAATGGACTCCGGAAGCGGAAGCCGCACTGCAGGACTTGAAAAGGTACCTCTCCTCCGTGCCAACACTAGTTGCACCTAGACCACAAGAGCCGTTGCTGCTATACGTAGCGACAAAGAATCAAGTGGCTAATGCTGCATTAGTGGCGCAGAGGCAAGTCGATGACGAGGAAGTAACCGCGGCAAGCCCATCCAGCGACAAACCGGGATCTTCTCCGGCAAGGCCTGGTGCCGACGAGTCAGAAACAGCGCAAGCAAATGAAACTAACCAACAAGTGATGCTGAAGAAGAAAGTGGTGCAGCGGCCCGTTTATTTTGTTAGTTCCCTTCTGCAGGGGGCTAGGTCAAGATACTCGGGGATACAGAAATTGCTTTTCGTCCTTCTTATGGCCTCGAGAAAGCTGCGCCACTACTTCCAAGCACACGAGATCACCGTCGTTACTCACTTTCCGTTGCAACGCATCCTAAGAAATCCGGAAGCAACCGACATGATAGTGGAGTGGGCGTTGGAACTATCAAGCTTTGCACTCAAGTTTGAAAGCACTTCAACCATTCAGAGCAGGGCCTTGGCGGAGTTCATCGCCGAATGGACGCCAACGCAAGACGAAGAAATTCAAGAAACAGCTCTCCCCGGCAAAGAGACAGCAAAATAATGGATCATGTACTTTGACGGTGCCTTCTCGCTGCAAGGCGCCAGTGCCGGAGTGCTGCTTGTCGCACCCACCGGGGAGCACCTCAAATATGTGGTTCAAATGCACTTTCCCAGGGAGCAAGCTACAAACAACACTGCCGAGTACGAAGGACTCCTTGCCGGTCTTAGTATCGCAGTGGACCTTGGAATCAAAAAATTGATCATCCGCGGCGACTCGCAGCTTGTTGTGAAGCAAGTGAACAAAGATTACCAGAGCCCGTTGATGGAAGCGTATGTGGAAGAAGTGAGGAAATTGGAAGAGCACTTTCACGGGTTGCAAACGGAGCACATCCCTCGTGTGGAAAACAGCATTGCTGATAGCCTGTCAAAGTGTGCCACTCAAAAGCTTCCCGTGGAACCGGGAACTTTTGTGCTCAATTTGAATCAGCCAACAGTCACTCCATCAACGCGGGCCAGTAAGAGAAGGAAGTTGAATACCGGCAAGTACTTTCTGGCAGAGCTCCCAGAAGCCGCCGGCAAGGATGATGCGGGGGACAATGACATAGTTGTCGGTGAGTAGCGGTTTCACGCAGAACCTCACGTTCTTGCCGCTGAGGCAAGCACTCCCGCGACCGAAGAAATGCCTTTAGTCCTTGTCGTCGAGCCGCAGGCTCTGGCATGGGCACAACAGATAGTTCATTTCCTTTAAATAGGAGAACTTCTCGATGAGCAAGAAGGAGCTGAGAAAGTAGCCCATCAGTCAAGTATGTATCAGTTTGTGGATAGCATTCTGTACAGAAAGCGACCAAATAGTGTGAAATTGAAGTGTATTTGCCGGGAAGACGAACTGAAGCTGTTGGCGGAGATACATGAAGGCATATGTGGCTCTCACATAGGATCAAGGGCACTTGTCGGCAAAGCTTTCCGGCAAGGCTTCTATTGGCCGACCGCCCTCCAGGCTGCAACTGAGCTAGTAACCAAGTGTGAAGCATGCCAGTTACATTCAAAGAACATACATCAGCCAGCTCAAGCTCTCCAAACAACCCCTCTCTCCTGGCCCTTTTCAGTCTGGGGGCTCGATATCTTGGGCCCCTACCCCCGTGCTACCGGGGGCTTTGAGTTCTTGTACGTCGCCATCGACAAGTTCACAAAGTGGCCTGAAGTGGAGCGGGTGAGAAAGGTGACAGCGCAGTCAGCCATCAAGTTCTTCAAAGGATTAGTTTGCCATTTCGGGGTTCCTAACAGAATTATCACCGACAACGGCACACAATTCACGAGCCGCACCTTCATGCAATACATCCAAGACCTTGGCAGCAAAATATGCTTTGCATCTGTTGCTCACCCGAGAAACAACGGCCAAGCGGAAAGGATGAATGTTGAAGTGTTGCATGGCCTCAAGACAAGAACCTTTGACAGGCTGCGCAAATGTGGGAGGCGTTGGATTGATGAGTTGTCGGCGGTTCTTTGGTCACTCAGGACGACACCAAATCGAGCTGCCAGCCAGACACCCTTCTCCCTAATCTATGGTGAAGAAGCGGTGCTCCCCACGGAACTCACATACGGGTCACCTCGAGTGCTCGCTTACGATGAAGCTGAGCAAGAGTAGCTGCAGCAAGACGATGCAACGCTCCTTGAGGAAGATCGTCTTCGGGCGGCTATGCGAGCTGCACGCTACCAGCAAGCCTTGCGCCGCTATCATAGCCACAAAGTGCACGCCCGAAGCATTGATGAAGGCAACCTTGTTCTTTGGCGCATTCAGTCCGCCAAGAGATGAAACAAGTTGATGCCGAAGTGGGAAGGCCCTTATCGGGTAGTACGAGTCACCAGACCTGGCGCAGTCCATCTTGAGACCGAAGATGGCACCCCAGTGCAAAACTCATGGAATATTGAGCATCTTTGCAAGTTCTACCCATAAGGCGCAGTTGCCGGGCCTCCCGGCAACCCCTTTTGTACCAGCTTTGTCGGCAAGACTTGTAACCCTTTGTACAAAGCCAGGCGCAGATCCTATGCATAATAAAGCTAAGTGTTTTGCAACTCTTCATGCATATTCATTTTTATATGGATACATGTGATGCTATGATTTACACTTTAGTTTGTATGGAATGGCTGACGAACCGTCAAGGTTCCCAAACCACTCTCTTCTTTTCTTTCTTTTTCTTAAAAGGACAGAAGAATCCCTCGCATGCAAGTTTCCCGGGGGGAGTGATGATGGGGTACCATTCTAACGACGTTCAAGTGATCATTTCATACAACATACAACGAGGAAAACAGCACCAGGAAAAGCTAAGTTGAAAAACTTTGAAAAAAAATTTCCTTGTTACATTTGCGACTTCCCTTGAACGATTCTGCATTTGTATGAGAAACCTGCACGCGGGGGAATCTTGTCACGATCAGTCCGCACCCTAGTTTGCCTCGAGTCCGCTCGGCAAGATTAGCGGCTGCGTTCTGGCCCGGCAAGTTGCCTTGCCGGCAGCGGCACTTCTAGCAGGCTGCTAAGGACCCGCTCCTCGAAGCGCTCGCGGCAAGTGTGCGCACCGGCAAGTTTCCGAACAAGCGTAGGGAACACAATCATACAGAGGCAAAGTAAAACAAGGGGAACAGCATGCATTCTCTTAAGCCCGGCAAACACTAGATATTCATTAAACAGGTACTCGATTACATTTTGTTGGCCCTTCCCCAGGGTTTACATCGAGTACAAGGAGGGCAAAAGGGACGCCTAGGCGAAGCCCGGCTTGTTCCCGGAAGGCCAGATGATGGTGCTGTCGGCAATCAGCCAGACTCGTCGTCGTCGTCCTCGGTCTTCACGTCGGGAGCGTCGTCGTCATCGCCATCATCATCATCATCCTCAGCATCGCTGGAGGAAGCGGTGTCGCTGTCGCTCGAGCTCTCCGCGCAGCATTCCAGACGAGCGCCCGAAGCCCCGAAGAACTTCACAACGAGCGTGTCTGGTCCATCCAACCTGAAGAGAAGAAGGTGCCCTTGCCCTAGGCAACGGGCACGAACGAAGGCTTTCCACCCGCGCGTGAGATACATGAGGCCGTTGTTGGAGGTCTCAACGGTCACCCAGACCAGGCCATTGCAGCAACCGTCCACGCGCAGCCACAAGCCGCGCAGGTGGAGGCCCTCCATCTCCCTGGCAAAAGGACGGGGAAGCTGCAACCAGCTCCGCGGCCGCTCGCGCAGCTCCACGACGAATTCCTGCGCTTTGTCCTCCGTATGGCCCTCTGCCGGGGGAGGAAGAGCCGAAGTCGAAGCGGCAAGCACTCCACCATGGCCGCCTCGACCACGAGCACTACGTCTTCCATGACCAAGGGACGCGGCCCTCCCTTGAGCACTGGAGCCAGCCTCCGCGGCCATGGCCGAGGCGTGGGCATGGAGCCTAGGAGAAGCTCTTGCCGCGGCGGCGGAAGCACGGCCGCGTCCTCTTCCCCTCGCCATGCTGTCGTCAGATGCGGAGGAAGAAGATAAGAGAGAGAGGCGACGGTTGCTAAAGGTCAAGGCAGAAGGAGGTGGATGAGCATCGCACCCCGCAGCCCCCTCTTTATAGGGGGGCGCGGGGAGATGGCTCTTCACCGTCTTCGGGCGGCCGCCCACGTTCGCCAATCTCGCACCCTGTGCTTCTGGACGGGCGCATTACTCCAGCAACCGCCCACGTTCACCAATCCTGTGCCCTGCAACCCTTGGCCCGGCGCGTCACTCCAACGGCCGCCCTTCTCCACCAATCCACTACCCTGCATGCATGCAGATGCGCGTGATAGAGGGGCGCAGAAAAAGGAGGGGTCATGGCATGAACGGCAGTTATTCCTCGCCATGCGTTGCCATGCACCTATTCAAGCCCATTTAATGGCAAGGGTTGCCGGAAAATAACCAAGGGCATGCTCAAGGCCAGATTAATGAAGAAGCAAAGAAGATCTCAGAAGAGGTGATAACCATCATGACAAAAAAATTACAGCGGCAGTTTTCCCGCCGCGTGTCTGTGCATAGTTTGGGCCTGGCCCAACGACGCTTCGGACGCGCGTATGGCCCGGGCCCGGGGGCTCCTGTTGGTGTATAAAACATGGGTATATTATACCCTGACTTAAGCACAGACAGTAGCAGCCTCCTTGCCGGCCAAGGCTTGCTGGGGACCGCCGTGACCAAGATTCAAGGCCCAGTTACAAAAGCTACTGGGGAGAAGATCAAGACAAAGCACCAACAAACACTCAACTAGTAACGAAGATGAAGACGTTTCTTGCCGGCAAGCTCTGGACCGGCAAGACGAAGACCCGGCAGGCTCCGTACCGGCAAGCTTCCGCCAGCGCGTCAGCGCTCCACCTCACTGGGCGGCTAGTCGCTAATCAGTGAGGTGTCGACCGCGCAGGCTGGTTGGTGAGGTCTGTCGGGCACGTGTCAGCATGCAGGGAGAAGATTTACCTTTAATGACACCCATCCAGGAGGTGTGTCAGAATAATATGAGGTAGCTAGGCGAGCGGTGCAGGAACCTTGCCGGGGCTGCCTCTCCACATGACACCTAACGGTGCATTTAATGCCTTTGTCCTAAACTGGCAGAGTTAGGTATGATAGCACTGTTTGCTATATAGTCGCAATGTAATTACTATTTTGCCACTGTGGTAACCCCTTGAGCTATAAAAGGAGGACCAAGGCAACAGTTAGAGGGATTCAGACTCTTTTTCAAACACCCGCACGTATCGCGTAGCAGCTCTCCCTCCGCACCTTGCCGGGAGAAGCGCTCCTTGTACTTGTGCTCTCATACAACCAATACACCGAAAGCAGGAGTAGGGTTTTATGCTTCTCAGCAGCCTGAACCTGGGTAAATCCCTTGCGCCTTCCACTGATTCTGCTCTTTGTGTATGTCGATCTCCCCCGCCGAACCACAAGGGGTTGGATGGCCCCATAGATGGTCGTACCCACGACAGTCTCCAACGTATCTATAATTTTTGATTGTTCCATGCTATTATAGTATCAATCTTGGATGTTTTATATAAATTTACAAGGAATTATATATCATTTTTTGGGACTAACCTATTAACTTAGTGCCCAGTGCCAGTTGATGTTTTTTTTGCCTGTTTTTGGTTTTCCAGAATATCAGTACCAAACGAAGTCCAAATGCCACGAAACTTTTTGGAGATTTTTTTCTGGACATAAGAGACACTAGAAGCTTTGGGAGAGGGCCAGAAGACACAGGAGGTGGCCACGAGCCACCAGGGCGCGCCCCAGGGGGGGTGGCGCGCCCTGGTGCCTTGTGGGCCCACCTCTGCTCCGTTTGACCTAATCCACCTCTATAAATACTCTAAAATCGGGAAACCAACAGAGGAGTCCATGAAATACCTTTTCCGCCACCGCAAGTCTCTGTTCTCGCGAGATCCCATCTGGAGGCCTTTTCCGGCACTCTGCCGGAGGGGGAATCGATCACGGAGGGGCTCTACATCAACCTTGCTGCCCTTCCGATGATGCGTGAGTAGTTTACCACAGACCTTCGGGTCCATAGTTAGTAGCTAGATGGCTTCTTCTCTCTATTTGATCTTCAATACAATGTTCTCCTTGATGTTCTTGGAGTTCGATCCGATGTAATCACTTTTTACGGTGTGTTTGTTGGGATCCGATGAATTGTGAGTTTATGATCAGATTATCCATGAATATTATTTGAGTCTTCTCTGAACTCTTTTATGCATGATTGTTATAGCTTCATATTTCTCTCTGATCTATTGATTTGGTTTGGCCAACTAGATTGATTTATCTTGCAATGGGAGAGGTGCTTTGTAATGGGTTCGATCTTGCGGTGCTCAATCCCAGTGACAGAAAGGGACATGACACGTATTGCATCGTTACTATTAAGGATAAAAAGATGGGGTTTATTCATGCATGAGTTTACTTTGTCTACATCACGTCATCTTGCTTAAGGCGTTACTCCGTTCTTTATGAACTTAATACTCTAGATGCATGCTGGATAGCGGTCGATGTGTGGAGTAATAGTAGTAGATGGAGAATCGTTTCGGTCTACTTGTCTCGGACGTTATGCCTATATACATGATCATTGCCTTGGATATCATCATGATTATTTGCTTTTCTATCAATTGCCCAACAGTAATTTGTTTACCCACCGTATGCTATTTTCAAGAGAGATGCCTCTAGTGAAAACTATGGCCCCCGGGTCTACCTTTATCATATACTAAAATCATAAAAATACCTTGCTGCAATTTTACTTTACTTATTTTATTTTGTATTTTTGTTCAATCTATCTATCTATCACCATACAATTTAATCTTGCAATTAACCGCCAAGGGATTGACAACCCCTTGTTCGCGTTGGGTGCGAGGATTTGTTATTTTGTGTGCAGGTGCTGCTAACGAGTTGTTGCGTGATTCTCCTACCTGATTGATAACCTTGGTTTCATAACTAAGGAAAATACTTATCTCTACTGTACTACATCATCCCCTCCTCTTCGGGGAAATCCCAACACAGCTCACAAGTAGCAGCTTCCACGCAACCCTCTAGACCCTTCTCCCCCTCCTCTTTCCTCCCCGACGCGCCACGCCGCACCGCGTGCCCGTGGTCGTCGTTGTTTTGCCCCTGTCTTCTTCCTCCTCGATCTCTCCCGAAGCCCCTCCACGGCCTCTCCACGTCGCATGAACCCTCTGGCCCCCTCCCCCTCCCCTACGTGTGTCCCTCCGAGCTCCAGTGCGCCGGCCAGCTCATCCCGAGCGGCCGAGATTATCCATCGACCTCGCCGGGCTATATATAGGCCGTCCCGAGACCTCTCGAGCTCACCAGCCTCTTCCTCACTTTCCAGCTCCCTCCCTGACCCCTCACTTCCTCGTCGGAGACCCTCTTCGCTCGACACGGCAGCCATGGCCGCCGCTGCTCCCCGCTCAAATTCAAGCCACCCGCGCTCTCCCTCTCCACTCTACCACCACCAGAGGACACCCCGAGGCCGTGCGGAGCCCCCCATGTCCTCGGTTATTCCTCGGATTGACCGCACGCTTGGATTCAAGACTGGCCGGAGGCCTCGCCCATGGGAGCCCATGCCGCCGCCACTCAGGTCCTCGTCGCCGTCTGTGCTCATACGGGATGGAGGCGGCATCCTCTCCTGAGCGCGTCGGTGGCCGGAGCACCTCGGGAGATGGTCAGAGTCGGCCGAGTGAGCGGCGGCGGGCTCCCTCTACTCTGCGAGCGAGCATCGGGGAAAGAAGGAGACGGGAGGAGAGAGAGAGATCCGGTGGGCCCCGCCTGTCAACGACTCAGCCGGCCGGGCCCGCCACTTAAGTGGAAGCGCATTTTGGTGATTATGTTTTTCCCTAAAGAAGGCGTATTCTGCTATTGCTTCGGCTGGGAATACGTTTTCCGTATGCTGAAAGTGTATTTTGCGGAAGTGCGCTTTCTGTTTCACCCCGCCGGCCGAAATCCTTATATTGCGGACGTTCACCCTTTAGCAGCACAAAAGCACATATTTTATTCATTTTTCTGCCTAACGAATGAACGGCCATATCTCCGCAACCGTAACTCCAATTCAGGTGATTCAAAAGCCCACGTTCTCTGTTCGTCGAGCCTGTTCCATTGGTACCAGTTTCACTGTGCTGTCACACTCTGAATATGAACCTTTTGCCCTTGCCCTTTAATCAGCTCCGCCGAGAGAGAAACGTTTCCGGCAAAAAAATCCGCGAGTTCCTCGCACTTCGTCTCGATGATTCCATCAATCCCAGGCAAGCCACAACAGCCACTTGCATGATGGCATTGCAATAGCCATGGTTTTCACTTGAATGTTTGATTAATAATTTGTTTATGTAATTATTTTTGAATGCTATGTATATGCTTGTGAATCCATGCTCATTCTTATGCCATGTTCATATACATCTGTTAAGTTAAATGATTATTTGCTAATATTATTATTCTCATGTTCAATTCTTGTAATCATTTCCTATGCTAATGATAATGATATGCTCATATGAATAGTAGTGTTTGTTATGCAAATACTTATGGTATTCATGATCATCGTTATGCCATGCTCATTTGCATCCCGTAGACTAAATGATTTATCATTGTTGATGTTATGATGTTAAATGGTTATGTTGCCCATCCATGGTTACACTGATATCATGCTCATATGCATTGTTATTTCATTATGTTATTTTATTATGACTCAGCTCATCACCATTCAAGTTGAACCTGACATTAATCGAACTTGAACAAATCTGTTGGCTGAATCATAGTGCCACCGAATCGAGCTCACCAGTGCAGCCACATTTGCCTTATGGGGGGCCCTAATGCGGTCTATTGTCATGCCTCTCGCTGGTGCCTCCAACTAGGGAAGGTTATGTGCGCGCGCTACCCTGATCAGGTGCGCGGCCATAATCTTGTGTGCCCAAGTTGTATGGTACCATTGTCCCCGTCTGGGACCGTTTGTTTTGTTTTGCCACGATGGTGAACGGCCACGAAGGTGGCAGATGTCAAGAGTTGGCATCGGGGCCACCAATGACTTAGCCCAAAAGGGAGTTTGTTGGAGTGGCCGGGAGAGTGTCATGCAATAGATTGGTTTTGTCAGAATGTCATTGGTCCACCTGAATGGGAGCACGAGGCCATGAGTTCCGTGGTGTGGGTACAGTGTACTAATCTCTGCAGAGTGTATAATCTATCGATAGCCGCGTCCTCGGTCATGGACACAGTTCGTAGTAGGTCACACTATGGGTCAACAGTAATATTAACCTGAATAATAAACAACCCCGGTTCCATGACAAAAGAAGTTGGTTGATCTTTATGTGGTCATGCGATGATCACAGGAAGAGATCAAGCTCCGTGTGGTCAAGTGATGATCACAATGGTATAGTTGATACCGAGCTTGGTCGATCCTGAGGTGATCGTGTGATGTTCACAACGGTAAGTTTGTTACATATGGTGGTTACGAGATAACCTCTGAGAAGAGTAAGTTGGTCCAAGGGACCTTAAACATCGACACCCCCCTCTCATGCTAGTGCTAGTATCACCATGTTCATATCCTGATTAACATGTACATGCCATGCTCATCTCATATTGTTCTAGTTGTATCATGCTCATCAATTAACATGTAAATGACATGTTGTTGGTTGTCTTGATTGCTTTGGTTGCTGTGAGCTTGCGAGTACATTCAAAGTACTCACCTGGCATGTCATGCCAGATTGCAGGTGATGCCATGAATGATTGCTTGTTGAGGATCCCGAGTTTGCGCTCTGGGACGTGTCCCAGCCAGAGTCCCTGTGGAGTGGAGTCCATCAACGTCGTCGTTGTTCCGCTGCTAGGAGCTATTCCGCTATGAGATGTTCCGCTGCTAGCATAGAGCTACCTTAGCAGGCATAGTGTCGCTGTGCCGATGTAATCTTTTGTAATACTCGAACCCTTGTACCCCTATTATTTGTAATAAAGAGCTGATTTGTTTTATGCCAAGCAGTGCCGTATTCCAGAAGACTTGATCTCTGGGCTGGAATGCGGGGTGTTCTGGTCTCTCTGAGCCGGGGTGCCTCAGTTAGGAGATTTATGACCAAGTTCTTCCTGAATTACTACATCAAGCCCATTAATGATGATGAAGATTTCAGCAAGGCTTTTCCTCCAACAATCACTATGCATTCAGTTAGTGTAAGTAGATAAACATATGCGCATGGATGGATTGCTTTCCATGTGATGAGGTCTTCGTATTTCGTACACTATGATTATGTACTGCATATGTCGATACATCTGTGGAATTTAGCTAGCATTTGTTCAGTTGCATATTGTGGCGAATTTTGATGAATGTTCTTCGCGTGGACACTAATTGTTCAATTGCATATTGTGGCGAATTTGCTTTTTACAGGGCGATTCAAATGCGATATTTTGCCATAACCTGGCCATAGTAAAGCGCACACGGTTTCAGGTAACTGAGCGTGTGGGATCCAGAACGGAAAGCATACGCCACTCATAGTGCAACCGCCTGTGATCTACAGGAAAGGCACACGAGATATGAACTGAACCGTTGGTGATACACAACAAATCGCAGACGGTTTGCAGTACTTCTACGTGTGTGTAGGGGATCCTCAACCCTTTGTGATAGCACATTATAGCACATGTGAGCTTAGAGGAAACCGTGCCCAATGCAAAATGCAATCCCACTCGTAAATTTTTCAGGAAATGTGTGCGATGATGTCATGCACGGCAGACGATTGCCATTGAATAAGAGTGTGCGATGGGCCACATATCGCGCAGTTTCTATGATGGCCCGTGTTGCTTAGGTAATATTTCGCAAATGGTCGAATGTCAAACACCGTTTGGTTTCCCTGCGCAATTAGAAACGTTTGACTCATGAGAGACATGGGCGATTGATCACCAATCCCACAGGTGTGCCAGAATATAAGTGTGTGCGATATGTTCCTGCATCGCATACGATTACATTTGGCAGAGCGTCTGCATCATCGCTCCCTATCGCCGACGGATTCTGGGTCGTGTGAGATGGACCCCCCTATCACACACACAGGCAAGGTGATGGTTTAAAACTCTGTCGCGGAAAGGGGTTAAAAACCGTTTGTATAGCACATCGTTGCACCAGTGTTTATATGCAATTTTATATTATTTTTGGGTACTAACCTATTAACTCAGTGCCTAGTGCCAGTTACTGTTTTTTGCTTGTTTTTGGTTTTACAAAAAATCTATACCAAACGGAGTCCAAACGCTATGAAACTTTTTGACGGTTTTTTTCTGGACATAAGAGACCCTAGAAGGCGCGCCCTGGAGGAGTAGGTGTGCCCTGATGCCTTGTGGGCACCTCATGGCTCCGTCTAACCTAATTCCAACGCTATAAATTTCCAAATATTCCAAAACCCCCAGAGAGCCACTCGAAACAATTTTTCTGCCACCGCAAGTCTCTGTTCTTCCACGATCCCATCTGGAGGCCTTTTCCGGTACTCTGTCGGAGGGGGAATCGATCACGGAGGGCTTCTACATCAACCTTGTCGCCCTTCCGATGATGTGTGAGTAGTTTACCACAGACCTATGGGTCCATAGTGATTAGCTAGATGGCTTTCTCTCTCTCTCTCTTTGATCTTCAATACAATGTTCTCTTCGGAGATCGATCCGATGTAATCTTCTTTTGCGGTGTGTTTGTTGGGTTCCAATGAATTGTGGGTTTATGATCAAATTATTCATTGAAAGTAATTGAGTCTTTTCTGAACTTTATTATGTATGATTGTTATAGCTATGTAATGCTTTCCGATCTATCGGTTTTCTTTGGCCAAGTTGATTCATCGATCTTCAGTGGAAGCGGTGCATAGTAGTAAGTTCAATCTTGCGGTGTTCTCACCTCGTGGCAGAAGGGGTAACGAGGCATGTATTTGTATTGTTGCTACTAAGGTAAAACTATGGGGTTTAATCATATTGATTGGTTTTATTCTATCTACATTATGTCATCTGGCTTAAAGCGTTGCTCTGTTCATCATGAACTGAATACCATAGATGCAGGCAGGAGCCGGTCCATTGGTGGAGTAATAGTAGTAGATGCAGGCAAGAGTCGGTCTACTTGTGACGTAATGCCTATATACATGATCATGCCATGAATAGCATCATAACTATGCGCTTTTCTATCAATTGCCCAACAGTAATTTGTCTACCCACCGTATGCTATTTTTATGAGAGAGATGTCTCTTGTGAAAACTATGGCCCCCAGGTCTACTTTAATCATATTACTAAAACCAAAAATACCTTACTGCAATTTTACTTCTTTTGTTTTACTTTGCAATTTATCTATCTGCTACTATTAGATTTGATCCTTGCAATTAACGAGTACAAGGGGATTGATAACCCTCTTGCCCGTGTTGGGTGCAAGTATTTGCTCTTGTGTGTGCAGGTACTGCTAAGGAGTGTTTGCGTGGTTCTCCTATTGGTTCGATAACCTTGGTTCTATATCGAGGGAAATACTTATTCGCTACTATATTGCTTCACCCTTCCTCTTCGGGGGAAATCCCAACACAGCTCACAAGTAGCAGAAAGAATTTCTGGCGCCGTTGCCGGGAAGACATTATCAAACACTTACAGGTCCCTACATTCACATTATCATTTACTTGTTCAACTTTTTATTTGCTTTTATTAGTCTCATTAAAAAATCAAAAACACAAAAATATTTTATTTTGTTTGTATGCTTTACTTGCTCGTTGCTATGGCTAGTTCTTCTATTTCTCCACTCTCCAGTGATTTTGAGGTACTCTATTTCAAACAGAAACAAGGGTAGAGTTTGAAGGATGCTTGGTTTAGGCTAATGGAGTTTTACCGTAATTCTGCTATAAGAAGTGATATAAAAAATCCTACTTCGAAATTTCTATGTAGGGTTCACTATGCCTAATAGACAACTTTTAGATTTTGCCGCTAAAGGGAATTTTATTGAAAGTGATGCTAATGTTGTTTATGAAATAATAGAGGGGATAGTAGGAGTTCTGCCTCCACAAAAGGGATCCCCTTACACTCAAGAAGGGATTCAAATCTTACATAAATTGGGGGGTATACAGAAAAACTTGATTGACTTGCAAAAGTTTAATGAGCCACTCAAAACCCTTGGGTCAAATCTCAATCGCATGAATTCACTTCTTACCGTTTGCAAAAAAAGGCTTGATGCTTTAACTTTTGCAAGACTTTTATTGCAAACGGTAAGAAGTGAATTCATGTGATGAGGAGCCTACGGGTTTTGAGAAAAGCCCATCTAGAGTGGTTAGAACCAAAGATGACAATACTTAAAATAATGCATTATTCCTAGCTAGGGGCATAAAACAATAGCGCTTGTTGAGAGGCAACCAAATATTTATCTTTATTGTAATTTTTATTTTTCTTGAGTCACATGATTATTGCTACTGTAATGATTGTGTTTTTATATTTTAATTAGTGTTTGTGCCAAGTAATGCCTTTGGGATGATTTAAATGATAGTATAATTGATGAAGCAAAGAACCGGACCATGGAGCAGTACCTGAGCAAGGCGATGGAGGGGGCCTGGATCACCGAGCCGGAATGCGCTAAGGAAAATCTGTATTTTTAAATTTGTACTTCGGTATGCCGAAGTGTAGTTCGGATGTAAAGACAATCCCTTCACTTTTGCAATGAATTTAGCTTTACTGTTTGAAAGCAGAAAGTTTCGCACTCAGTATTTGATTTTACATTTCTTACTGGAACATCAGAAAAATCTAAAATATTTACACAGTATTGGGATACAATTTTTTTACGTTGTACTCATTTTTCAGAATTTTTGGAGTTACATAAGTATGGATAAATATTCTGTCATTATGTACTGTTCTATTTTAGACAGATTATGTTTTTATTGCATAGTGTGCTTATTTTAATGATACTATGGATTATATCGGGGAGTATAAGTCATGGAGAAGTTAGAATATAGTAGGTATTATTCAAGAACAATTATGAATGAGTTTATAACAGTACCTAAAGTGGATGATTTGATTTATTACACTAACGGATCTCACGAAGTTTCTGTTGAGTTTTGTGTGCTGAAGTTTTCAAGTTTTGGGTGAGATCACGATTAGTAAAGGAATAACGAGCGGCAGGACCCTAAGCTTGGGGATGCCCAAGTCACCCCAAGGTAATATTCAAGGAAGACCCAAGCGTGTAAGCTTGGGGATGCCCCAGATGGCATCCCCTCTTTCGTCCACAATTCATCGGTATGTTACTTGAAGCTATATATTTATTCATCACATGATATGAGTTTTACTTGGAGTGTCTTGTGCCATAGTTTTCTTTTTCTTTTTCGTTTGCCACAATCATAGTTTGCTGGACACACCTTTTGAGAGAGACACACATTCATCATGATTTGTTATAATACTCTATGAGCTTCACTTATATCTTTTGAGCTATGCAGTTTCTCTTGTGCTTCACTTATATTCTTAGAGCACGGTGGTGGTTATATATTTTATAGAAATTATTGCACTCTCATGCTTCACTTAAATCTTTTTGAGAGTCCTAAATAGGAAGTGGTAATGTGCACGGGTTATAAGACTAGTCTGAAAATGATAGGTATATAAGAGTGATATAATAAAAACATTCATGTAGATCACTAAATATGAAACGTATGAGTTAATTATATTGATGTCGTAATATGAAATGGTATTAGTTCATGATCATTGGTTAGTAAAAATATCGATATTAAAGCTTGTTATGTACTACTCATTTAAGTGTCCGTCATGGCATGGCGGGGATATTAGAGCATTCTTATTCCTTTATGAAATCCTTGTGTAGTTTGAATCGGGGGCGCACGATGGTTAACTCCTACCAACCTCCTCCCTAGGGGCATGCGAGTAGTACTTTGCTTCGAGGGCTAATAAAACTTTCACAATAAGTATATGAGTTCTTTATGACTAATGTGAGTTCATGGACAAATACAACACTCCCACCTATCCACATATTGCTAGCCTCTTCGGTGTCGTGCATTGCCCTTTCTCACCTCGAGAGTCGGTGCATCCAAACCCCGTGATACGATACGCTCTATCACACATAAGCCTCCTTATATCTTCCTCAAAACAGCCACCATACCTACCTATCATGGCATTTACATAGTCATTCCGAGATATATTGCCATGCAACTTCCACCGTTCCGTCTTATGACATGTGTGTTCATCATCATATTGCTTTGCATGATCATATAGAGCTGACATGATATTTGTGGCAAAGCCACCATTCATCGTTGCACTACATGTTACGCTAGATCATTGCACATCCTGGTACACTGCCAGAGGCATCCATATAGAGTCATATTGTTTCAATTTTATCGAGTTGCAAGTAAATAAAAGTGTGATCATCATCATTATTAGAGCATTGTCCCAGTGAGGAAAAGAATGATGGAGACTGATGAGTCCTCCAAAATGTGGGGATGAGGTCCATGAGATTGTTCTAAAAAAAGAGGGCAAAAGAGCCCAACAAAAAAAGACAGAAAAAGAGAGAAGGGGCAATGCTACTATCCTTTTACCACACTTGTGCTTAAAAGTAGCACCATGTTCATCATATAGAGAGTCTCCTGAGTTGTCACTTTCATATACTAGTGGGAATATTTCATTATAGAACTTGGCTTGTATATTCCGATGGCGGGCTTCCTCAAATGCTCGAGGTCTTCATGAGCAAGCAAGTTGGATGCACACCCACTTAGTTTCAGTTGAGCTTTCATACACTTGTAGCTCTAGTGCATCCGTTGCATGGCAATCCCTACTCCTCGCATTGATATCGATTGACAGGCCTCTCCATTGCCTATTGATCTCTACCACCGCATTCTATTCCACCGTAGTGCTTTGTCCATGACTCACACTCATGTATTGAGTGGAGTTGAAAATGCTGAAGCACGTGAAAAAGTATGATCCAATTGCTTGGTTTGACACCATGGTGCTCATGTTTTGTATTTATGTGGTGAAGATGGAGTCATGCCATGCTTACATAATTCAATGAGTAGGGATAACATTCGTTGAGCATCGTATATTTTGAAAAAGTAATGATTATGTTCTTATATTCATGGATATTATTATGTCGATATCAATTACTACATCGTTTCTCAATATTTATACCGTAAGAAGATTACATGATAAACATGCTAGGTAGCATTCAACATCAAAAATTATTTTGTTTTATCATTTACCTACTCGAGGGCAAGCAGGAATTAAGCTTGGGGATGCTGATACGTCTCTGACGTATCTATAAATTTTGATTGTTTCATGCTATTATATTATCATTCTTAGATACTTTATATGCAATTTTATATCATTTTTGGGGACTAACCTATTAACTCAGTGCCTAGTGCCAGTTGCTGTTTTCTGCTTGTTTTTGGTTTTACAGAACATCTATTCCAAACGGAGTCCAAACGCTACGAAACTTTTTAACGATTTTTTTCTAGACATAAGAGACCCTAGAAGCTTCTGGGGAGGACCAGAAGACCTACGAGGAGCCGACAAGGCAACAGGGCGCACCCTGGGGGGTAGGCGCGTCCTGATGCCTTGTGGGCCCCTCGTGGCTCCGTTTGACCTAATTCCAGTGCTATAAATTCCCAAATATTCCAAAAAACCCAGAGAGCCACCCAGAACAATTTTTCCGCCATCACAAGTCACTGTTCTTCCGCGATCCCATCAGGAGGCCTTTTCCGGTACTTTGCCGGAGGGGAATCATTCACGGAGGGCTTCTACATCAACCTTGCTGCCCTTCCGATGATGTGTGAGTAGTTCACCACAGACCTACGGGTCCATAGTGACTAGCTAGATGGCTTTCTCTCTCTCTTTGATCTTCAATACAATGTTCTCTTCGATCGATCCGATGTAATCCTCTTTTGCGGTGTGGATCCGATGAATTGTGGGTTTATAATCAGATTATTCATTGAAAGTACTTGAGTCTTTTCTAAGCTTTATTATGTATGATTGTTATAGCTATGTAATGCTTTCCGATCTATGGGTTTTGGCCAAGTTGATTCATTGATCTTCAGTGGAAGTGGTGCATAGTAGTAGGTTCAATCTTGCGGTGTCCTCACCTCGTGACAGAAGGGGTAATGAGGCATGTATTTGTATTGTTGATACTAAGGGTAAAATGACGGGGTTTAATCATATTGATTGGTTTTATTCTATCTACATTATGTCATCTTGCTTAAAGCATTGCTCTGTTCTTCATGAACTTAATACCATAGATGCAGGCAGGAGTCGGTCCATTGGTGGAGTAATAGTAGTAGATGCAGGCAGGAGTCGGTCTACTTGTCACAGGCGTAATGCCTATATACATGATCATGCCATGAATAACGTCATAACTATGCGCTTTTCTATCAATTGACCAATAGTAATTTGTCTACCCACCGTATGCTATTTTTATGAGAGAGATGCCTCTAGTGAAAACTATGGCCCCCGGGTCTACTTTAATCATACTACTAAAACCAAAAATACCTTGCTGCAATTTTACTTCTTTTGTTTTACTTTGCAATTTATCTATCTACCACTATCAGATTTGATCCTTGCAATTAACGAGTACAAGGGATTGACAATCCTCTTGCCCGCGTTGGGTGCAAGTATTTGCTCTTGTGTGTGCAGGTACTGCTAAAGAGTGTTTGCATGGTTCTCCTATTGGTTTGATAAACTCAATTCTCTACTGAGGGAAATACTTATCCGCTACTATATTGCTTCACCCTTCCTCTTCGGGGAAAATCCCAACGCAGCTCACAAGTAGCACATTTTAAGAGCAGAAAGGCATAATAATTGCATCATATTGTGAAATATAACTTCAAAATAAGATAAATAACAGTAGGAAATTATGATGCAAGATGGACGTATCAATAAATATAGGGGCTTCGCAGTAGGTGGGTGGTTATGAATGAATGCCGATCATCTTTTGAACTTCGTGATGTTCATAATGCAGATCGACACGGAGAACTCGAAGGGCAAGGATGTGATGGCGGCCGAGGACAAGGGCAAGGAGGTGGTACCGGCCTCAGATAAGGGGAAGGAGCTGGTGCCGGCCTTGGACGACGACATGGTGGTGCAGGAACCCCCTCTAGCAGCAAGCGGAGGTACTATGGCCATTACCATGAGGGGGCATGACCAACCCACTTCTGCAAGGGGATCCTTGACCCGAAGCTGGAGTGCCTGCCTATGCCTCTAGACTTCACAAGGTACTTCCCCGCCGTCCCTCATGAGTTCAAGCTCAAGATGAACACTGGTTGCGCATGGAGGGTGATGGTTCGGCTGATGAATGGCAGGGTCACCCTTGACAACAGTTGGGCGCCCTTCGCCATTGTTCACCAGATTAGGACCGGCTACATTGTCACCTTTAAGCTGCTGACGCCCGACACCCTGAAGGTGACCGTCTTCAACGACAGCGGCATTGAAGTGGTGACCAAGTGCAAGAAGCACGATGACGCCTCCGCCGTGAACGTCTAGAGAGCTCTTTGTTGCCTGGTTGCTTTATGTTCAGAGTTGAACTGGTTCCTGCTTGTTTAAGACTATGTCGTGCTTGCTTAAGATTGCTTGTTTAACATTCGTACTAAGTTGAACTGGTTCCTATGCTATCTATTTTGTGTGTGTCTAGTTTGTTCTTCCTGATAATACGCTGGTAACCGCACCACCTCCATGAGGAGGTTATCAGACAACATGTGTTGCATATAACCAAACAGTGTGACTTGTATTTCCTCCTAAACAAGAACGCAACCAAACAGCCTGATGTTCGTTTCGGCGCAGCTAGGCTAGAGGGTATGTAGGCAACCGAACAACATGCAAATGTTGGTTTTTAGCCCATTTTCCCTCAACCAGTCCCAACTAGGATGTGCATGCAATGCAAGCAAAATAGATGCGAGCAACCAAACACGTCATAAGTGCACATGAAAAATAGATTAGATTAATGCTAGATGTTGGATTTAGTTTAGTGGGCCTAATCATGCATGGTAATGGATCTGTGTACATTTAATGGGATGTGTTTAGAGAACATAATGTTTATTCTTTTATTAGTAGTGAAGATGAAGATGAAGATGGAGAAGTGGAGATACTGGCCATGTCTAGTCATGGATTGATTTTCTACAAACTAAATAGAGGACTTTTTTATTTAGTTGAGCTACTCTGTAGAATACTCAGCATGTTTTTCAAACAACTATTGATTCTGTCGTATGTTAAAATTATGAATTCTATCACTAGTATAGAAACTGGAATTAGAGTCATCCCTCGGAGAAGGTTTTGATCCAAAAAATTAAACCACATTAATACTCATCGAAAGCGGTTATTTTTGTTGTGGAAACTATCAAAGGCGGTTTCAATTTAGGAACCGCCCGCGGGAGAAGGTTGGGCATTTAGTATTCCCAAACCGCTTCTATTTTCTCTCACGCGCAGGCGGTTTCATATTCTAAACCTCCACTAGTTAGTTAGTACCTTGGGATGCAACCATTTCCCTTATTTTCTCCTAAATTCTCCTTCATCCCTCTTCATTTTTATTTCCTTCCCTTTCCTTTATCCCCTCGATCCACGGCCAAATTTTAGCTCCGTCACATTCACCTCCCCGAGCACGCTGGATCTTGAGCATGTCTTCGATAGGGATCACCACTGAACAAGGTCTCCAATGAAATGGTCCGCCACCGTGGCAGATTCGGCAGGCCTCACCATCGACCGAGGTGGCTTAGCTAGGGGAGGGGGATGTTTAGGCCGTTGAAGGATTCAGGGAAGAGAATTCTGCCGCCTTTGACCTCCACCAGCATAGTTCATCCCGGGGAAGACCCCTTACGATGATATCGACCCGGATCTCCGACACGGTGAAGTCCCGCATATTACTAGCCTTCGCGCCAATGAATTCTTCTTTAGGGTTATCTTATGCATGTTTAGTAGGGTCGTGCTATTGTTTAGGGTTCAATTCTACATGATACCATTTGTCGATGACAAAAATATCCATAATAGCATCATGGTTTAAGGTTTAGACTTTAGAATTTGGTTCTAGAGATACCTAATTAAAGGCAATCATGATGAATATATTTGATATAAGTTTCATATAACATTATACTATGCAGTATTCGAATATTTTGTAACTATAATTTGATTTTCAATGGAATAAACTATGAGAATTAAATATACATCATGTATACGTGAAACCCATGACTTCGAACATGCATCTGCACGTGTACCTTACTAGCTAAACATGATAAGTGAACATTCATACACTCGTCATCCTGCGCGCCCTGCTCTTATATGCGTTCAGGGAATAAACTATGTTGATAAGGAAAAAATAACATAGCAACTCTACTAATAGTACACTGGCAACTTCATGAGAACTTCTATGTGATTTTATTTTTTACATCAAAGCATACATGTATGAGATCTAGTAACGAAGCATAGTGAGATGCTTTTTTTATCTTATGTGTGCATAATGCCAGCAAGATGCCGCTCTCCCTAGTTCAACCACTTGTTGAGCCTAGGGGCTACGACTACACAACAAAGTGACCTTTTGAGATTTTTGTTCCATTTTGCACAAAAAAATCTCAAGGTCTTATTGGGGAGCTGGGCGGCCACCACCACTGGTTCAACATGCGGGTAGTGCGTGTTGACGCGGGCATACGCCCGCTGAGCACCCTACAGGCACTCCGAACGCTTCTAGCGCACCAACTGGGGGCCGGCCTCCCGCAGACGGGCGAAGAATCCGAAGAAGCTGGTTGGAAGGGCCTCTGTGGGCCAAAGATTGGCGCAGAGGTCTTCCAGCACCGGCCTTGCCATGCACAGGAGCTCCATCAGCTGCTTCATCTGATTGTTAAGCAGCTCTGGATGCGAGGGCACCTGGAATAGTAGCCAGAACGCCCTCTCCGCAGCATGGCCCTCCTGCGCGCCATAGAAGCGGCCGGCATCCGCCGCGCTCCTCGGAAGATCTGCGAAGGCCTCTGCAGATCACCACAGCTGGGTGATCTAGATGAACTCCTTGCGGCCGAAAATACACTGAACCAAAAACGGCTTACCGGCAGCGATCTGCTTCACTTGCTGAAGCACCTCGTGGTCCGCACGGGCCTGGGATTGGACCGCGGCGTGTGCCTGACGCAGCTTTTCGAGCTCAGTGCTCGCCACCTTCTCCTTCTCCTGGAAGGCATCGTGCTCCTTGTAGACACCCTCCAAGGTATCCTCCACTTCCAGGACCCGTGCCTGGTCCTTATCCTTGGCCGGCTTCTCGGCAGCCAGCTCCTCCTCGGCCTTTGAGGCCGCAGCCTTCTACTGCTCGGCCTCTTGCCGAGCTTTGACTAGCTCGGCCTTCAGTGTCTCAAGCTCCACTGTAGCAAAAACAGCTCGGCATCAGAATTAGATCTTTTAAGAACATCTCCCGAAGTGAAATCGGTACTCTCAAAACTTCTTGAAGTTTACCTTGAGACACCTCGATCTGCTTTCTCATTAGATCGAGGTCCTCCTCGGACCTCTGCAGTTTCCTGTTCATCTCTGCCACCTCTTCGGAGGCGGAGTTCGGAGTCGAGGACAACACCTGCAAATACGCACTTATGCATCAGCCCCTGGTCATACCCTTTTTAAAAGATCGACTAGAGCCTTGGGGGCTACAGGCCAGGCAACAAAAATCTTACTCAAGCATCGACCCCAAGGCCAGTTTTGGCAAACAAGTTTTGGGCTCGGGGGCTACAGGCTGGCTATGCTTCTATAAGCGCCATGCTACGCAATAAGTCTTAGGACAAAAACCCGCTACTACAAGCAATAGTAAACTCGAAGGTTATTCACAATCACAAATGCGAAAGAACGTACCTCGAAGCTCCTGAAGAGGCCTTTGAAGACCTCGCGCATTCCGGAATCCACAAGCAATAGTAAACTCGAAGGTTATTCACAGACCGGAAGCCTTGTAGCTCCGTGCCAATCAAGGCACGGTGCTCTTCCGTGATGTAGGAGCCCGTTAAGGCCGCCTCCATCTCCTTGGGCCACCCCGCGCTAACCCGTCCTGTGACGGGAGGGGGGGTGGAGCAACCTCTGAACCCACCACCGAAGTGGTGGGAACGAGTGTCTCCTGGCCCAACCCTTCCTTGGAAACCTCGGGAACTGGTTCCCCTTGGCCCGGTTCGGCCGAGGAGTTAACCTCGGCCATGACGACCGGCACTCCGACCCCCGATGTGTTGGCTGGAGGGGCCGAACTGGACGACACTTCCCCCAGCCCCTCGAGAGCTGGGGGGAGTCTTGGCGCGCTCGGGCGTCCCGCTGTCCGACGGGGGCAAATCGCCTGAAGTGTCGCCGCTGAGGCGAGCCCCTGGTGGGCTGTTGAAAAATCCCTCATAAGTCTTATGTGGGAAAGCAGGCTCTCGAACTCTAAATTAAAGTACCGATTACATACCTCCGGGGCGCCGGTTTCTTCCTCCCCAGGGCGAGGAGGTCCTCGTCCGAATCATCAGGGAAGCTGGGCTTCTCCGGCAGGACGGGATCGGCTGAGGCCTTGCGCGACCTCTTTGGGCCCTTCGGCCTCGCCTCCTCTTCGGCGCCCTCGGACGCCACCCTCTTCCCTTTAGGGGAAGATTTCTCTTCCCCCTCGCCTCCCTCCTCGTCTTCATGGGTGGAGGAGGCGTGGGTTTCCTCGGACCGAGTGACCGAGGTCTCTCGACCTCGGAGGCCCGCTCTGCCCCTTGGAGGCCTGGACTCCTTGGGGATCACCACATGTGGCTCCTCGGTTAGGAGGGCCACAAGCTAGGGAGTCCTATCCCCCTCAGGCTGCCACTACAAAAAACGACACATCCATGACATTATGGCCCGAACAAAAACTTTTTCTGTCATGGTTGTGACACTTCTATGACAATAATTGTGACAAAAACACGTATCATCATAGATGTGGTGGGCTCCTACTTCTATGACAAAAAATTATGACAGAAAATGGGCTTTTCGTCCTGGGCGGGCCAGAGACGCACCCGCATGACATTCTTTGGGCCATCCATGACGTAAAAAATCATGGTAGAAGTGAGGGCGAGGAAATTTTTGGGGAGTTCCCGGTTATGGTGGGTGGTCGGGGCCGAGCGATGCAGTGTGGTTTGCGCGTTTCCCTCGTACGCGCGCGCGTGTGCGAGGTGTTCGCTAATTGAACCCGAGCGAGGTGTTCGCTTACTGAACCCAAGCGATCGATCGATCCCTCTCGCACTACTAGCTACACGTACTGAACCTGAGCGATCGATCCCACTACGTACTGAAGCCGAGCGATCCCTTCGCTGCTAACTGAACCCGAGCGATCCCTTCGATGCTAACTGAACCCGAGCGATCCCTTCGCTGCTAACTGAACCCGATCGATCCTTCTCGCTGCTTACTGAAGCCGATAGAGCCCCCGTGCGAGATGTAGCCAGTCGGTGTTGGGTTGCCTCTCGATGAACAGTGCCTGTTGTTGCCGCGCGCGCGATACACGTAGACATGAGTTGAGACGCATCGATCGAGCTGGTTGGTTGGCTGTGGATGAATAGTTCCTGTTGCTGCCACCCACTCGTACGCCCCACCACCCAGCCGGTGGGGGTTGGATGAACAGGACCCCGACCATGTAGGCGGTTGGTGCTGGATGAACAGGACCCCGAGGAGGCCGTGCCACGGTACGCCATACCCCAGCCGGTTGGGGGTGGATGAACAGGACCCTCGTGGAGGCTGGAGGTAGTCGACGGTGGATGAACAGTAGCCGGTGGAGGCTGGAGGGAGGTCGACCGTGGATGAACAGTAGCCCCGTGGAGTCGCGTTTTCCGGTACGCCACACCCCTCCCGATGAACAGGACCCCCGTTTCAACCATAGGTAGTTGGGGAGAAGTCTGTTTCCTCCATTTTGTGGTACACCAGAGCCCTCCCGATGAACAGGACCCCATTTCGACCGTAGGCGCTCGAACAGAAGTCCGTTTCCTCCATTTTGTGGTACGCCAGACCCCCAGCCGATGAACAGGACCCCGTTTCGACCGTAGGCGGTCGAACAGAAGGCCGTTTCCTCCGTTTTGCGGTACGCCAGACCCCGAGTCGATGAACATGACCCCGTTACAGCTGTTCCGTCCATGCCGTTTGGCTCCCGATGAATAGGACGCGTTCCGACCCAGTCGCTTGGCTCCCAATGAACACGGCGCTGTTTCCTCCATTTCGACCCAGCCGGTTGGCTGACGATGAACAAGAGGCCGTTGCTGCCGTCCGTTGCCTCCCTCCATGTACACGAGCCCTGGCCGTACGTATGCGCGAGTACGCATTTGAGACCCCGCCCGTATGTACGTACGTGCCCGTATTTTTTGCCGTGTGGCTGTATGTACGTGTACACGATTTAGACGGGGCTGCCTAAACTGCTACGTCGGGGGCTCTACTACGACACGTGCCGCTCCTTACAGGCCCACGGTTCATTGTTGCAGAGAGACCGATCGACCAATATACGTACACGTTCACGACCAGACAGACAACGCTACGTACGCTTCGACCGGGTGGGTCCCAGCTGTCAGGGAGGATAAGGAGGCGCTTCCTTGCGTGCAAAGATATAGCTACTAGGTCCTAGCTATCAGGGGGGAGGAATCATTTTTTTTACGCGTAATAAAGAGGCACTTCCTTGCGTGCGAAGATGTAGTTGGTGGGTCCAGCTGTCAGCCTCATCGTGTACATTCCTCTTCCGATGGCTGTCGTTCATTCACCACGTTGACCACGCCGTGCCGAGAGCACCAATGCGGTGGACGACGGCGAGTCCTAGGAAGGGAACTACGCAGATCCGGGGAAGACGCGGCAATGGATGCCCACGCGGAGGGGAGTACGAGGGTTGACTGGTTCGGCTGCGGTGTGAGGCTGCCGTCGCCGAGAATAACAGGGGATGTGGGTGAGTAGAGGGAAGGCCTGGCCAACGGTGGGAGTAGGGTGGGGCGTTGAGGCCTGCGCGGCAGCACAGCCGGCCATGGGAGGCAAGAACAGGTGGTCCCACCGCCGCTGGTTTGGGTGGCTGGAGCAAGAAGATCAGAGATTGAAGAAGTAGCACGGCCGTTGGATTAACATCCAATGGTCACTGCTGCTATAATCGTTTGTTGACTAAGTTGACAAAGCCCTGCGTACACGTCAACTTAGTAGGCCCACAAGTCAGCCGCCAAATCCGGTGGGTCCCAGTTGTCATGGGGAGAAATGCTTTTTTCCGCGTAATAATGAGGCACTTCCTTCCGTGCGAAGCTATAGCTGGTGGGTCCCAGCGGTCAGGGGGAGGATTCATTTTTTCGCATAATAAAGAGGCACTTGCTTGCGTGCGGCCATGGACCATGTGGGTCCGTACTGTCAGCCTCTCCACGTACATCCCTCTTCCGATGGCTATCGTTTGTTGACCACGTTGACCACGCCGCGCCGAGAGCACCAACGTGGTGGATGACGGCGAGGCCCAGGAAGGGAACGACCCGGAGCCGGCGAAGCCACAACAGTGGATGCCCACGCTGAGGGGAGTACGAGGGTTGACTGGTTCGGCTGTGGTGTGAGGCCTGTGTCGCCAGAGAATAACAGGAGGTGTGGGTGAGTAGAGGGATGGCCTGGCCAGCGGTGGGAGTAGGAGGGGGCGGTGAGGCCTACGCGGCAGCACAGCCGGCCATGGGAGGCGGGAGCAGGCGGTCCCGCCGGTGCTGGTTTGGGCGGCTGGAGCAAGAAGATCAGAGATAGAAGAAGCAGCACGACCGTTGGATGTTATCCAACGCTAGAATCGTTTGTTGACTAAGTTCACAAAGCCCTGCGTACGCGTCAACATAGTAGGCCCACAAGTCAGCCTCCAAATCTATGGCAAACAGCATACAGCCCATTTGCCATTTATTTTTATAATTTACAGCCCATTGGCTAATTCTTAAGGATTTTTTTGAAGCCCATGTTCTTTTTGTTAGCATTACAGCCCATATTCTAGCCACGGTTAAAAAATTCAACAAATTTTTGCATAATGTTGGTGGGGTCCGAACTGTTTTTAATCCCGAAATTTCGAGTCAGATTCAAACTAATTTGAAAAATAAAATTATATTTATTTAAAATCCTACGAAATTTTCACCGCAAAAAAATCAATGAAATTTAAAATATCAAAATCCAAAAAAAATGTAATTTGAAACTAATTGCCGGTTTCCTGTGTTGTTTTTAAAATTTACAGCCCATTTCTTACTACTTATAGTCCATTTTCTGGGCAAGCCCCGAATACATCCCTCCTCGTCTTGAAAGATTTGCAGCTCAGCAGGGCTGAGAAAAGCAAGTAAGCCTCGGTTGGGTATTCTGCAAAAAACAATAGAACTGGGCTAGCCATTTTCAAAAAGGGAAAAAACAACTAGGCTGGTCATGTGGTAAACAGAAAATAAAAGCCTGGGCTAGATGGGCTACAGCCCCCGCACAGCCCAGTTGATACCCTTCTCCGTCTCAAAAACAAAAAAACAACTGCGCGAGCTGCTGGGTCCCTGGTGTCAGCCGCTCGTTGGGCAATTCTCTCGCTTATTGACTACGTTGACAATGGCGTGGGACCCAGATGTCAAACCATTAGGAGGAAGCATTTTTTTGGCTTGTAATAAGGAGGCACTTGCTTGCGTACTGCAATGAGCTTCGTGGGTCCCTACTGTCATCCTCTCCATGTACAGTCATCTCGTGATTCCTCTCGGTTGTTGACCATGTTGACAATGCCAAACGGTGGCGTCGCGGCGAGCGAACCAAGGCGGAGGACGATGGCGAGGCCTTGGACGGGAAATAACAGGAGCCGTGGAAGATGTGGTAGTGTAGTCGCAGACTCGCAGGCAGAGGGGAGTATGAGGGTTGACTGTTTCGGGTGCGGGTGCGGGTTGGGGCTGGCATCGCCGGAGAATAACAGGACGTGTGGGGGAGTGGAGGGATGGACTGGCCAACGTTTGAGGGTACGGTGGGGCGGCAATGCGTGGGCGGAGGCGCAGCCAGCTGTGGGAGGCGGGAGCAGGCGGGACCGATGGCGTGGTTTCGTTTGGGCGTCTAGAGGAAGAAGACAAGAGATAGAAGAAACACGACAGATGTTGGATGTCAATCCAACGGCTGGCAGGCAGAATCGTTTCTTGACTAAGTCGACACCACCTTGGATAGGCTTTTTCCTTGTGGGTCCCAAATGTCAGAATCCAAATCTGTCACGACGATGCAGCCTTTCTTATTAGGAATTATAGCCCATTTGGTGTGCTTGCTCAAAATAAGTTTGTGGCTGCTGGCGGGCGCTAAGCACTTGGGTCCTGTAATGCACAATGAGCTCAAGGAGCCGGCGAGAGTGATGTTATTTCCCTTGCTTGGGATTGGTTACAACATTTCTATCTTAATGAAATAAATGACAAGCCATTTCCCTTGTTTCAAAGAAAATATGACAGCCACAGCCGAGTTGAAAAGGGCAACAACATCTAACTCTAGCTTACAAACTGTACAAAAGCACGAGGGTTAATTGTTCATCAGGTTTAGACTAAACCCAGATTGAAAAGGGCAGTGACATCGAACTGCAGCAGTGTTTTCAGCAGTCATAATCAAATGGATCGGTCAGATCCATAAAATGAACATCCCGGGTCATAAAATTAAATGGAATATGACCACAAGATGATGTAAAAAGAAGACTGGCATGTTCAGAAGCCCATTTGTCCACCTGAAACTCCTTTTTTTGCTCTTCGACATATCCATCCATCAAAACTTTGCTGTTAATAAATTTAAGCCTGATGGACAATAGTGCACTCGCATTCATCAGGAAGAATGTGACAAATCTAGTGTTTGCATGGGTGGCTACATATCCTTCCAGCGTTATTGTCTTCAAACGAATGTCATGAGAACTAAGAAAATCCCAGTGCTTATGATGCCACCGATTGGTTATACCTTTTGTACCCCGACCTGCTGCCTAAATAGACATGAAGATTGAAAATAGTTAAGGTCTAGAAAAAGAGTATGTCGAAAGAGCGACAACTGAACGGTTAATTCTTGTACACTATATATGGGCTTCCAATGTGCGTGAAATCATCACCTTTATATACAACTTCTCCAGACATGGAAAGCATCGCAACAAGCCAATAATCTTGTTCAGATCAAAAGTATTAATACTGATATATAAGATCTTGACAGAATCTAGCACCACTGATAGGCTATCCATGGACAAACTCTTCATTGAGCATAGAACATAATATTAGTACAAAAAGTGTACTCCAAGATGATATGAAACTTATGCGCACATATAAAAAATGCAGCTTACGATTACAAAAGTATAGATGATACTCCCTCTGTCCCATAATATAAGAACGTTTTTGAAGGTAAAACAGTTTGAAAAACGTTCTTATATTATGGGACGGAGGGAGTAATATATAGTACCTCAATAATTTTGGAGCCAAACACCATCTTGAAATGATCACAGAGATCATGAATTACACCCAAGGTCTCCAGTTTAGGCACAGATTTGACAGTTATTAGCGAAGGTGAATAACAAGAATAAAGGATCAACCTTTGAAGTGAAGGGGCATCTTCGATGATGAGCTCCCTGATATGTCTCTGTCGTATCTATAATTTTTGATTGTTTCATGCCAATATTCTCCAACTTTCATATATTTTTGGCAACATTTTATATTATTTTTGGGACTAACATATCGATCCAGTGCCCAGTGCCAGTTCCTGTTTTCTGCTTGTTTTTTGTTTCACAGAAAATCCATATCAAACGAAGTCCAAATGCAATAAAATTTTACGGAGAATTATTTTGGAATATATGTGATTTTTGGGAGGTGGAATCAACTCAAACGGAGGCCCACGTCCTCCACAAGCCACCATGGCGCGCGCCCCCTGGTGCGCGGTGGTGCCTCGTGGGCACCCCGTAAGTCGGTTGGGGCTCTTCTTCGGCCGCAAGGAACCTTATATCAAGAAAAAAAATCATGTTAAAATTTCAGCGCAATCGGAGTTACGGATCTCCGGGAATTTAAGAAACCGTGAAAGGCCAGAAAACAGGAACGTGAAACAAAAGAGAACAGAGAGAGAGATCCAATCTCAGAGGGGCTCCTACCCCTCCGCTGCCATGGCAGCCATGGACCAGAGGGGAAACTCTCCTCCCATCTAGGGGGAGGCCAAGGAAGAAGAAGAAGGAGGGGGGCTCTCTTCCCCTCTCTCCCGGTGGCGCCGGAACGCCGCCGGGGGAACCATCGTGACGGCGATCTACACCAACAACTTCGCCGCCGTCAACACCAACTCTCTCCCCCTCTATGCAGTGGTGTAACCTCTCTTTTCCCGCTGTAATTCTCTACTTAAACATGGTGCTTAATGCTACATATTATTATCCAATGATTTGTGGCCATCCTATGATGTTTGAGTAGATTCTTTTTGTCCTATGGGTTGATTGATGATCGTGATTGGTTTGAGTTGTATGTTTTATTTTGGCTGTCCTATGGTGCCCTCCGTGTCGCGCAAGCGTGAGGGATTCCTGCTGTAGGGTTTGCAATACGTTCATAATTCTCTTATAGTGGGCGTCTAGAATGACAGAAGCTTACACCCGAGTAAGGGGGTTGTTGCGTATGGGAGTAAAGAGGACTTGTTACTTAATGCTATGGTTGGGTTTTACCTTAATGATCTTTGGTAGTTGCGGATGCTTGCTAGAGTTCCAATCATAAGTGCATATGATCCAAGTACGGAAAGTATGTTAGCTCATGCCTCTCCCTCATATAAAATTGCAATAATGATTACCGGTCTAGTTATCGATTGCCTATGGACAAATCCTTCTCTTGTGTTACAAAAGCTTTCTACTAAACAACTAACTTTTATTATCTTGCAAATTACTTGTAGTTTTATTCTCGCAAATTACTCCTAGTTTTATTCTCGTTAAGTACTTCTAGTGTTATCCTTACACCCACAAAATAGTTTCACACTTGTTCTAGGTAAAGCGAACGTTAAGTGCGCGTAGAGTTGTATCGGTGTTCGATAGAACTTGAAGGGAATATTAATTCTACCTTTTGCTCCTTGTTGGGTTTGACACTCTTATTTATCAAAAAAGCTACAACTGATCCCCTATACTTGTGGGTTATCAAGACCTTTTTCTGGCGCCGTTGCCAGGGAGCAATAGCGTGGGGTTGATATTCTCGTGTGTGCTTGTTTGCTTTATCACTAAGTAGTTTTTATTTTGTGCTCTTGTTTTCTATCTTTAGTTATGGGTAGGAAACGTAAAATACCAAAAAAATTAGTTGTACCTGCTAAACCAATGGTTGAAGAACCACCCAAAATCTATCATACTGCTGAAGCTTTCTACTTGGATCATCTTCGATCCCTATGTGCTCGTGCTAAAAAGCCAACTAGCTTAGTTGAGGGAAAATCATTAGATGAGCATGCTCATTTTGTGCGACACCGCTTATCTCAAAAAGGGAAACTTTTACGGCATCATATTAATACTATGCATTGCTATGCTTGGAATTTATGCGAAATACATGATTTTACTTGTTGTTCTGAAGACCCTAAGAAACAGCTTCCCTACCAATGTGAGTTTAGTGATAATGGAATCATATGTTCTTATGCTAAAGGTGTTTATAGTTACTATGATATTGAACAAATTGAAGAATTTGCTGCTTTTAAGGGTGCTTATGAAATTGCTTCTTTGATTGAAAAGTATGATGCTACTCTTTACAAATCTGAAATTTTTGCCATACTTAAATATTGCTATGAAAACTATGCTTCTAATGCTTATGTTAAAGGTTATATTGAGGACTCCTTCTCTGTCCAAGAGGAGACTAATATTTTGCAGGAAATTATGGAAGAAGAAATTGCTGAAATTGTGAGCTCATTAGATGAAAAAGATGAGGAGCAGAGTGAAGAACAAAAGGAGGAAGAGCGGATTAGCTACACGTGCCCACCTTCTAATGAGAGTAACTCTTTAACTCATACATTGTTTAATTTCCCTTCGTGCTTACCGAATGATGAATGCTATGATGAATGCTATGATCCCTTTGATTCGTTTGAAATATCCCTTTTTGATGAACTTGATGCTTGCTATGCTTGTGGCCATGATGCCAATTTGAATTATGCATATGGAGATGAACTTGCTATAGTTCCTTATGTTAAGAAAGAAATTGTTGCTATTGCACCCACACATGATAGTCCTATTATCTTTTTGAATTCTCCCAACTACACTATATCGGAGAAATTTGTGCTTATTAAGGATTATATTGATGGGTTGCGTTTTACTACTACACATTTTGATTTGGATGAATATAATATGCATGTGCTTGCTGCTACTACTTGCAATTATTATGAGAGAGGAACTACATCTCCGCCTCTCTATGTTTCCAATACGATAAAATTGCAAGAAACTGTTTATGCTATGCATTGGCCTTTACTTGATGTGCATGAATTGTTCTTTTATGACATGCCGATGCATAGGAAAAGAGTTAGACTTCGTCATTGCATGATATATATTGCTTTGTGCTCACTACTAAATTACAAATCATTGTTAATTAAAATTGGCTTTGATATACCTTGGGATCTGGGTGGATCAATTACTTGAGCACTTTATGCCTAGCTTAATGGCTTTAAAGAAAGCGCTGCCAGGGAGACAACCCAGAAGTTTTAGAGAGTCATTTTATTCTGTTGTGTGCTTTTAAAAAGTTTAAAAACAAAAAAATATAGAGGGGAACCTAAAACTTTTCAAAAAGAAAAGTGAAAGTGAGAAAGACGAACACCATTGAAGTGGGGGACGTCCTTGAACTTTGTTCATGCCCATGGAAACTTTGTGAATCTTGATTACAGAAACTTTTCAACAAAAATAATTATCCCCTTGTACAAATCCATTGTATTATAAAAATAATGTTCCAAGATTTACCGTTAGGATGTTTAAATTGCTTGTTTGCTATGTGCAGTGCAAAAACAGAAACTTTTGCTGTAGTGCGTGAATTTAATTTTTTTACTGGAACATGAAAAAATTCTGAAATTTTTACACGGTACTGCTATGAAAATTATTTATTTATTCGTAATTTTTCAGAATTTTTTGAGTTACATAAGTATATGTACCATCTGCATCTTTACAGAATGTCCTGTTTTCACAGATTGCTGTTATAGTTTCGTTATTTGCATATGTTTGAAATCTTGTTGAGCCCCGTTGAATTGGGAGCCATAGAAATGTGATAGCATACGGTGGGTAATGTTTGATTATAATTATACAATAATATTACAGCAGGACATGATGGGATTTGATGTTATATGTACTAACCCCGCTAATAAAAAGTTCGGTTAAGTTTTGTGTGGATGAAGTGTTCGAAGATCGAGGAGGTATCGATATGAGGAGAATAAGGAGAGGCACGAGTTCAAGCTTGGGGATTCCCAAGGAACCCCAAGTAAATATTCAAGGAGACTCAAGCATCTAAGCTTGGGGATGCCCCGGAAGGCATCCCATCTTTCTTCAACAATTATCGGTATGCCTCGGTTTTTGTTTTGTTCACATGATATGCGTAAATTCTTAGAGCGTCATGTGATTTTTCTTTTTCTTTTAATAAATTCACCATGCTGGTATGAGATAGTCCTTGGTTGATTTATAGAATGCTCATTGCACTTCACTTATATCTTTTGAGTATGGCTTTATATAATGCTTCATGTGCTTCGCTTATATCATTTGAAGTTTGGATGCCTGTTTCTCTACACCTAGAAAACCATTATTTATAGAATGCTCTTTTGCTTCACTTATATTTATTAGAGCATGGTCTTTTGTAGAAATAATTGAACTCTCTTGCTTCACTTATATCTATTTAGAGAGTCAACAGGAATTGGTCATTCACATGGTTAGTCAGAAAATCCTACATAAAACTTGTAGATCACTGAATATGATAAGCTTGATTCCTTGCAATAGTTTTGCGATATGAAGATGATGATATGTGGGTTGTGCTAGTGAGTAATTGTGATTTAGTAAGAATATTGGTGTTAAGGTTTGTGATTCCCTATGCATGCACGTATAGTCTATAGTTATGCAACGAAGTTACATCCTACTTATGGTGCATTATTCAGTGTTAGTTATGTTCAATGCATGTTTATGACCATTTTCGTTTTTTGGTTGGTCACTTCTCAATCTATTTTCTAGCCTTCACTTGTACTATGCGGGAATGCTGCTTGTGCATCCAACTCCTTAAACCTAAAGTTGTGCCAAATGAGTCCACCATACCTACCTATATGCGGTATTTCCATGCCGTTCCAAGTAAATTTGCATGTGCCAACTCTAATTATTCAAAATAAATTTCTGTTTTGTGTGCCCGTACCGCTCATGTGGCGGCAGGGGGTGGCCAATATCTTTCATGCTAGGCGGGTTATTCTCAAGATGAGTGTTTATTCACTTGTCATTGCACGAGAGAGTGGCAGGTAATAGGGATGCCCAGTCCCACAATGAATCAAAAATAATAATAATAACAAAATTCTTTGGAAAGTGTTGGTATGGAAGGCACCCGTGGATACGGCTAGCCATGGATTGTGAAAGAATGGTGGAAAGGAAATGAATTTTATTTTCTGTTTGGGATCCGCCTATAATGTGTCTAGCATGGAAGATATTGGGAACTTTCAGTCATACCGTTGACAGGAAAAGCATGCCTCTCAAAATAATTTTATCTCTCTAATTTAAGCTTTGAGCTCTGGCACCTCTGCAAATCTCTGCTTCCCTCTGCGAAGGGCCTATCTATTTTACTTTTATGCAATTTTTATTTTTATTTTGTGTCTCCATCTTCTCTTATAAAGCACCAACTAGAGAGCACTATTGTCATACTTGTGCATTGGATGTAGCTAATATTGAGTGTGTATCATGACTGGATCAATGATTGAGCATAACGGGCTTGGGATAGCATTCTTTAGCATTTTTATTCTGAAAGGCATGATTGTTTGTTGGGATGCCTGAGTATTGATGTCTTTATGTCAAATTATAGACTATTGCTTTGAATCATTCGTGTCTTAATATTCATGCCATGATTGGATTATATGATCAAGATTATGCTAGGTGGCATTCCACATCAAAAATTATCTTTTTTTTATCATTTACCTACTCGAGGACGAGCAGGAATTAAGCTTGGGGATGCTGATATGTCTCTGTCGTATCTATAATTTTTGATTGTTTCATGCCAATATTCTACAACTTTCATATATTTTTTGCAACATTTTATATTATTTTTGGGACTAACATATTGATCCAGTGCCCAGTGCCAGTTCCTGTTTTCTGCTTGTTTTTTTGTTTCACAGAAAATCCAAATCAAACGAAGTCCAAATGCAATAAAATTTTATGGATAATTATTTTGGAATATATGTGATTTTTGGGAGGTGGAATCAACACAAACGGAGGTCCACGGCTTCCACAAGCCACCATGGCGCGGCCCCACCTGGCGCGCGGTGGTGCCTCGTGGGCACCCCGTAAGTCGGTTGGGGCTCTTCTTCGGCCGCAAGGAACCTTATATCAAGAAAAAAATCATGTTAAAATTTCAGCGCAATCGGAGTTACGGATCTCCGGGAATTTAAGAAACCGTGAAAGGCCAGAAAACAGGAACGTGAAACAAAAGAGAACAGAGAGAGAGATCCAATCTCAGAGGGGCTCCTACCCCTCCGCTGCCATGGCAGCCATGGACCAGAGGGGAAACTCTCCTCCCATCTAGGGGGAGGCCAAGGAAGAAGAAGAAGGAGGGGGGCTCTCTCCCCCTCTCTCCCGGTGGCGCCGGAACGCCGCCGGGGGAACCATCGTGACGGCGATCTACACCAACAACTTCGCCGCCGTCAACACCAACTCTCTCCCCCTCTATGCAGTGGTGTAACCTCTCTTTTCCCGCTGTAATTCTCTACTTAAACATGGTGCTTAATGCTACATATTATTATCCAATGATTTGTGGCCATCCTATGATGTTTGAGTAGATTCTTTTTGTCCTATGGGTTGATTGATGATCGTGATTGGTTTGAGTTGTATGTTTTATTTTGGCTGTCCTATGGTGCCCTCTGTGTCGCGCTAGCGTGAGGGATTCCCGCTGTAGGGTTTGCAATACGTTCATAATTCTCTTATAGTGGGCGGCTAGAGTGACAGAAGCTTACACCCGAGTAAGGGCGTTGTTGCGTATGGGAGTAAAGAGGACTTGTTACTTAATGCTATGGTTGGGTTTTACCTTAATGATCTTTGGTAGTTGCGGATGCTTGCTAGAGTTCCAATCATAAGAGCATATGATTCAAGTACAGAAAGTATGTTAGCTCATGCCTCTCCCTCATATAAAATTGCAATAATGATTACCGGTCTAGTTATCGATTGCCTATGGACAAATCCTTCTCTTGTGTTACAAAAGCTTTCTACTAAACAACTAACTTTTATTATCTTGCAAATTACTCATAGTTTTATTCTCGCAAATTACTCTTAGTTTTATTCTCGTTAAGTACTTCTAGTCTTATCCTTACACCCGCAAAATAGTTTCATACTTGTTCTAGGTAAAGTGAACGTTAAGTGCGTGTAGAGTTGTATCGGTGGTCGATAGAACTTGAAGGGAATATTAATTCTACCTTTAGCTCCTCGTTGGGTTCGACACACTTATTTATCGAAGAACCTACAATTGATCCCCTATACTTGTGGGTTATCACTCCCCTACGTCAAAAGAAATTTCAATTCTTACAAGGTTAGGCGACTTTATTCGGAGACAACCGATTTTAACTGTCAAAAGAAGCACTAAGCACTCCAGGGCAGGGCAACTGGATTGGATGATGCTATGCAGTGAGGCCTCCGATATACGAACCACCACAAGTGAAAGTTTTTTGAGAAGTGGGAGTCGAAGCTTTTGTACCAGATTGTCTGGTAGTTCGCACAGGGCGAAGGTGGCGGTGTGGAGAGAGGAGGAAAACCACGAGATGGACATCGGTGCTGAGGGCAAAATTACATGGCGTTCGGAATGTGGTATGTGATTTATGTGGGAATAGTACAACTCAAGCAGCTGGAGTTTTTCGAATTCAGGGGATTTCAGCCAGGCGTCCACCATGCAGGGCATGCACAGGTAGCATGCCGGGATGCAGATGCGTTGAACGGAGCCCTGGTGGGAGGAGATGATGGCTCCTGGGAGTTCAAAATCATTGAACAGAGATAGGCCACGACAGTCCAGATTAAGAGGCGCGGCACGCCATAGAGGGCGCCACTGAGATGCGAGGACTTGGGTGCGGCAACAATCCTTGGTGGGGAGAAGCGAGATGATCTCCCCAAGGATGGCGTCTGGGAGATCGCTGATGCGGTCCGCCCGAGATTCTTCGGGTTCCTCAGATCTAGGGGGGAGGCTCACCGCTTCTCCCCACGCTGCCGGGTGCAGGAACTACAACCGGCGTCACCGCTGGCGGGAGCCTCATCTTCTTAATGATGGGGCCAGCCGACTCCATTTTCCTTGCGGGCGCCGCGTCGAGCTCATGGGTTTGAGCAGAGTAGCGAAAGACGAGCCTAGTTAAGGGGGGCTGGAGTTTTCTATAGGAGTGAGGAAGAAGGCGAGCAGGGGTTTTCTGTAGGAGTGAGGAAGAAGGGGAGCGGGGGTTTTCTGTAGGAGTTTGGTGAGGAAGAAGGGGAGCGGGGGTTTTCTTTTTTTTGAAGTGGGAGCGGGGGTTTTCTGTAGGAGCGAGCTGCAGTGAACAGTGAAGTGGGAGCGAGGAGGAAGAAGGGGTTTTTTGGGAGCGCCCCTCTTCAAGTAATATGGGCTTTTCCTACAAAAATATGGGCTTTAAGATGGATCGGTTCTTGTACTAGTCTGTCTTAACACTAGAGACAGCCCATTAGAGACACTCTCCAGCTCTCCAGCTTATGGCCCATTCGCAAAAAAATAAAAGACGCACTCCATCTTATGGCTCCTGCAGTCCTGCTCGGTAACCTTTTTCAACTTGAAAAAAACTTATGGCTCCTCCTCGGGCCCGCTTGGCATCCACCAAATTAGAGGGTGCGGTAATGCATGCAGACACTCACACTGGTCGAAACGTGGCACAAATGAGGCGTCAAATAATAGGCCCACAATATAGATTCTAAATGTTCACACGCTAGTCAACATTCACATTAAACTAAGCTTCACAAGATACAGTATGCATACTAGCTAACATTCACAAGCACATATATAATTTCAGCATGTTTATGCATCTCAATGATTCACCAGACTATAACCAAGACAAAGCTGTGAGAAGGTGTAGAAATCAAGAAAAAACGATCGATACTTCTTTGAGCAAAGGGCCTCCCTACGCATTAATTTCCTGGGCATGCTTCTTTCTTCTCAATGTTGAGTGCACTTTGAGCATGTTGGCAACTCCACAGCTAGCTCGCTGGCCCATCTTGCAATTGACGCTGACACATTGCAGCAAACAGAGGAGGCAATAGAGATGACTCAACATCAGACCAGTTTGTGCAGTTCCACTGAAATCATCTTCATTGTCCTGAATGTGAAAAGATAGGATACAATAACTGTACTTAAACGGTGTTGCAAAATAGTAGCACATATCAATAGCTCGGCATGACAAAACACGATCATCTGGACGAAGGGGTACTGACCTGCATGAGGAAGATTATCCATAATTTTATAAGTGGTTAGTTGATTTCCACCTTGGGGTCTCATCACATGCCATGGAGGAAATTCGATCCAATCGATCAGTGCAATTCCTTCTGTCTGGCTGTAGAAAATTTGTCTGACTCACCCCAATATCTTTTTTGTGCAGTTCCACTAAAATTACGCACCGCTATTTGCACAACCCCTACTCATCGGCCAGGCCATCTATGACTCGGTCTCTTTTATCTTGCATTGACAGGGCAGCTACAGTGCTTGTTCGCTCCTCCAGACATGATAGGCTCGTTCCACACTGCGATCAGCAAGTGAACGTATGAATAAGCTTATTTCATCTTGCGTTGGTCATTCTACCTAGTTACGAATGTAGGAATACCTCGAGCACTGTGAGGTTAGCTGACAGCAGGTAGATGCAGCCATCTTTTCATTTAACGTACCAGAAAAAAACTCGATCAATAACCGCGCCACCGCGTTCAGGTCGCACTTTGTATGGCTCACATGTGGTCCCAGACCCTACATTAAGTGGACAACTAGATGGGTCAAATTATCATAGCTGCCTCTTCATGTGCAAATGCGCTCCACCATGTACCCGCGCATGTGCGTGAGGGAACGATCGAGTGCGTGCATGTGCTTCTTCTCTTCGTGTGTGTGCGTCTGTGTGTGTGTGTGTGTGTGTGTGTCTATCTCTCTCAGACACAACGAGACACTGACCTAGACAGAGATGGTGTGTACAAAAAGTCGCGAGCGTGTGTGTGTGTGTGTGTGCGCGTGCGTGTGCGTGAGAGCGGACACAGATGCGGGAGGACGCCATCCAACCGTAGCCGCATACATTTTGACAACAGTTCGAACCAACAAGATGAAATTCGTGCAAACACGGCCGGATTTCATATAAACATGACTGATTTTCATATAAACATGACGGATATCATTACATTTACATCAACTAAGCGGTGCTAGTCCAGTTCTAGAGGTATAATTAATACCTAATCTAAATGGTCGCCGGCGGTTCCTTTTGTCTTCCTCATGTCCGGCAGCCCGATCACCGGACTGCCGGTAGCCCCGGAGGTATATGCTTCAGCGCAAAGGGCGGCTCACTTCCCCACTGCTCATCGGAGTGGAACCCCCGGCTAATGCTTCAGCCAGAGGGGAAGGGGGCGCCTCCGCTTCCGTGGAGCCCATGCGGGGTCGATGATGGTCTGCGCTAAAGAAGAACCATGCAAGACACCGGCTGTGTACGCCGGCGTCGCCTCGGCGGTGGCCTTCATGGGATACAAGCGGTGGCGGCCTCCCGTGTTCTACTTCTCCTCGATGAAGGAGGTGGGCGCGGACGTGCTGGCCGCCACCTCATCGACATCCGCATAGCCGGCTTCTTTCTCTGCCTGCATGGCGCGGCTACGCGCACGTCGATGGCGGATGGCGTGGTCGCAGGCACTGGAGGCGCCGTGCGGGCGTGGAGCAACTAGCCAGTCCTCCTCGAGCTGGCCTGGAGCGTCGAGTTGCTGAACCACGCGCTGGCTGGGGGTAGCAACTGGCTCCGTCGGGCTAGGCGAGGGAGGTGGAGCAGCGAGCTACCTCGCTCGTAACCGCCGGGCTAGGCGGACCACCCAGCCGGCTTTTATGCCGGAGAACTGCTCTTCCTGCTCGTTGGATGCCATCGAAAGAGTGGAGAAAATGGTGGAAGGAGGAGCTTGGCCGGCGTTGCGTTTAATGCCGGCCCGCTCCTGAACGGACGTGTGGATGTACTAGGTTTCTCGGCTTCCACGTGGGTTTAATGGAGGTGTTTGAATGCGGCAAGGAGGCGCGTTCAGCCGGGCGTGCAGCAGGCGGCGCCCTCAGTCGGCGCGCCGCTTCAATGGCGGACGTGACCTCTCACTCTCACTGCGTCCGCCCTGAGCCGCCTTCAATGTGGAGCGGCGCGCTCTACAGCAGTGTGAATGCGGGCAGCTGGCACTGAGCGGGAAGCGTGCGCGGGAGGGGGAGGGGTTTTTGGTGGGCCAGGGCGGTCAGAACCTCAGATGCGGGGTTGGGATCGGTCCGGACTCCTGATTTATTCCGCTTCAGCTAGAATGAATCTCCATCGTGTGGAACCACACTAGAAAGCTGCGACCATGGTTCCCATTGCCCGCCGCTATGGATTGTGCCTTCTAGTATAAAGAACGCCTGGGACTGGAACCAGGTGGTGTACATGGAGTCTATCAATAACGTTTAAGTGGAGTAGTTGTGCACAAAAATATGGGAGCACTGTTAATCTATGTAGAGTAGTGCACAAATTTTAATACAGGAATGGGGGTATGAACTTGTGTGGCATGTTGGCATATGTCCCTTAGAACTTACTAGTAAATGTGTACGTTCTACTTGTGTGGCTGTTGCATGGGCTCCGACACGCTTTGTGAGATTACTAAAAGGTGGCGCAGCTTTGGCTATAACTAACCTTGCGCTTGGCTCTTCGCCTCTTCCGGAAGTTGAACAATGATGATGGTACTACTACTACTAGTAGTACTACTGTAGTACGAGTACGAGTAGTAGGAGTATATAGTTCTGGTAATCTGACACTGAATGAACTGCTGCACGTCCATGGCGTAGTAAGCAAAAGCTTCTCCTCATCCTGTGAGCCACCGAGCACGCGTGGGCGAGGGAGAGGGCGTACTAAGCAAGCTTCTCCTCGTTCTGCGAGTTGACGGGACACATCAAAGTAGTACTCCCTCCGGTCCTTTTTATAGTCCGCATATAAGTTTTGTCCGAAGTTCTGTACTAGTAGTCTAAAAAAAGGGCCGACCATGTCCATGGCTACCATCCCGTGCTCCGTCACTGTACGTGCACGATTCACGTGCCATTGAAGAAAAAAAATGCGTACGTGCCATTGAAGAAAAAAACTTTATTTACAAATAACGCGCCATCGCATCATGGTCGAACATTGATTTGTTCACGTGTGGTTCCCGACCCTCCACTTAAGTGAACAACTACTACACGCGTCAAATTATCACGTGAGCTGTCTCTTCGTACAGAAATGAGCTCCACCGTGTACCCGCGCATGTGTGTTAGGGAAAGAGGCAAAGAATACGTGTGTCGGTGCGTGCACCTCTTCTCTTCGTGCATGTACTCCTTTTTTTGCGGGTGATTCGTGCATGTACTCCACCTACATTGGTGAACGTTGGTGAGTCTCAATTACACTACTTATCTCCATATTCTTGCATGACACGTGGACCTGGATGCTGGATGTCCCATGTGTCGGCAAAAGGAAGAAGAACGATTTCCGACGATCGAGAAGGAGCCAGGAACCGCGCGGTGGAGTACTAGACTGGAGGAGTCCGAAACACGGTAGCCCAGTGTAGTTACATCATACATGGCCCACCTCACGCTATCACCATATTCTTGGCCTCCGTGCGACACCTAGCTCCACCAGCCTGTATCGCTTCTAGCTCCTCTTCTCTCTCAAAGTGCGGCGGGTTGGCGATTTTGCCGTCAATTGAGGTCGGTTTGCTCCCACTCCCTCCCACATGTTAGTGATATGCCAAGAGCATTCTAAAAAAAATGATATGCCAAGAGGAACCGCTTTGACCGACGGACCAAACTCAACAGGCGTGCCGGGAGTGAGTCCAGTTTCTCGTTTTGTACTTGTTTGGTGTAGTAGTAACACTTGGTTTTGCACCTTCATAGATTGATGCAAATCCCCGCTAAAAAGGCGCTTCGCTTTCTACTAATCCCGTCAACCGTCCTGCTATAGTATATCACTCACATCTGGTTTATAGAGCTTAATCTCCTAATTTTTGTATTACTATACCATTTTGTCAGTCTAAATTTTACTGGTCACAATCACATGTTTAGATTTCAAAGCGCATTAAATTGTTGCATGCAAGGATTAACAGAAAACTAACCAACGCATGTAAATGTTATTGGTCATTGTACTCCTCATGCATGCATGCGTTGATACATAGTTACTACCTCCGTCCTGGTTTATTGGCCCCCTACGTATTTTGTGCCAAATTTTGACCATAGATTTAACTAGCAAAATGTTAATGCATGTCACCAAAAATAATATCATCGGAAACTATGTTCGAATATGAATCCAATGATATAATTTCTGATGACATGCATGAACATTTTATTAGTTAAATCTTTGGTCAAAATTTGACACAAAATACAAAAGGGACCAATAAACCAGGACGGAGGTCCCAAACACTCACTGTCTAGTAGTTCATTGGTTGGTTTCGATTTTTGAATTGAGCCCCATAAACCCATATTGATGCTATGCTGCTACCGTCCAATATTTGCGTGTGGTGGTTTCTAGAATAGAAAGGAGGTACTTACTGTGGGAAAGGTGAAATGATGGTTGCTTCGTCCGAGCAACTTACTGTGGGAATATTGGAGTACAAGCGGATTCAACGAATAGTGAAATGATGGTTGCTTTGTCTGAGCAACTTACTGTGGCAAAGGTGGGGCCCTATGATTTGACTGCTCAATAGTCATTATTATTGCGGCGCAACGATCGGGGTGAACCCCCCTGCGGTTGTGCACTCAATATTGGTGCATGGCACGTGGACCAGGATGCTGGATGTCCCACATGTTGGCGAAAGGAAGCTCAATGGTTTCTGGCATTGCTATCAAGCTTTCAGGATTTGTTTATATGTCACATAATTTTCCAGCATAATAAATTATACTGTAATGCTATGAAGCTTTCAACTTTGGTTTCTTGTGTCCACTTGCCTCCAAGGTTGTCTCGTTACAACATTCCATCAAATACAAGGTTGTCTCGTTACAAAATTCCATCAAATACAAAAAAAACTAACATGGATGCTAATGCATCACAATGATTCACAGATCAGCCCCAATATTTACATCACAACTGAAGAAAAAGTTGTGAGAATGTCTACAAATAAAGAAAAATTAAAAATTGATCGATGCTGTCCGTAGGCATGGTTCCATTTCCTGGCCACGGTGTTCATTGGTCGGCAGCTAGTTTCACATAGCTCTGTCAAACTTAACAAGACATGTTAGCCAAGAAAGAAGTCTATGGAGGACATGTACCATCCGATCATTTTGCGCAGTTCCACTAAAATCGAGTTGAGCATCCCTGTTTGCAAAGATATGAATAAGTGTTTTTACAATAATAGTGGCACTAGGTGATGAAACATACACACACAAATAGAAGCCGATCACCTTTGCAATCTCTCGTAAAACTAACTACTTGTTGGAGAAGATTAGGCTCGGAGTTGGATGAGGAGGATAGCACAACCAATCTCCCTTTGTGGAGTCCCACTGAAATGTAGAAACGTTGCCCGTGTGACATTTTAGTGGAACTGCACAAAACACTCTTAAGAAAAAAGTGATTTGTGCAGTTCACCAAAAGGTCGCAATAGCAACGAGGTGAAATGGATAGCCCTGTTTGCAAAAAGAGGTAGAAAGGAAACAATTACTTGTCAATAACAGTTGATGACACATACACCGACAAAAAGAAGCATATTCATTGTCTTCAAGGGGAGATAGCAGCATAGTGGTTTCTCTCAAACGGTGTGATGACGAGATTGCAAAATGGGAGGTATGCCGGCCGAGCTACGTTTAAGGCAGAGAACTAGAGAAGATCCACATGTAGGATTTTCGACATGCAGCGACCTGGGAAGTTGGGCAGTGGAGCAAGGCCGGTTCCAGAGGAAGCAGTACCTGAGGGTCGTCGGGATGTAACTAGGAGGGCGGCGGCGGCGGCCGGGATCTGCTGCAGCAGCGAGCAAGGGGCGAAGGCTCTACCATGCAAGAGCTTGGTCGGAGAGAACGGCGGGTACCATAGATAGGGACGCGCCGACATTGAGTTTCCTGCCTCGACGCCGGCGACCGGGGTAACGCTGCACATCCTCCCTTTCCGCCGGCGGACGGGATCCAGCCGGATCAGTGACCAGGGGTGAGAGAGAGATTGGCCCCCGCCGTCTTGTGTGATAAAGTGTGAAGAGACGAACCCCAACAAGCAAGCATTGAGGCTCCTGCCTATATTTTATACTAGTATAGTAGAGCGGTGTTCTTTTTTCTCTCGATAACAATCGTTTTATATTCTGTACGTGCCATTGAGGAATAAACTTTATTTAAAATTAACGCGCAAACACATCAAGTCACACTTTGTTTCGTTCACGCGTGGTACACGACCCTCCATCAAGTGAACAACCACTACACACGTCAAATTATCACGTGGGCTGCCTTTTCGTACAGAAATGAGCTCCACCGTGTACCCGCGCGGGTGTGGTTGGGAACGAGACGTGAGTATGTGCGTCGTGCGTGCACCTCTTCTCTTCGTGCATGTACCTCACCTACGTGGGTGTGTGTGAGAGAGATACAAACCTAGAGAGAGATGGTGAGTGCGTTCGTGAGTTTTTTGGGGGGAGGGGATTTCGTAAGTGTATTTGGTGTGCGTGAGAGATGGGCAGGGAATATGAGTCGATGATATCTCAAAAATAATTTAACATGTGCAATGTGTGTGAAATGGAGGCCTAGATATATCATATATAGAGGGGGCGATCCACGAGAAGAGAGGGGAGGGATCATCGGCGTGAGATATATATCGATAGAATCTAAGAGAGGGATTAAAGTGTATGGGTACGAGATCGATAAAGAGAGCCAGTGAATTTGTGTGTGCGCAGATCAAAGATATAGGATGGATGGCCTACTGGAACGTGAGAGGGGACAGGTGCAGTTTGTGTGTGGCAGGGAGACCTAACTAGAGCGTTCGACTATCGGTGTGTGTGGGGGAGGGGGGGCAGAGACCTAACTAGAGGGGTAGATCGACTAGTATATGTGTGGAGAAGGAGACACCAAGCTATGTATCGAGGGAGATCAATCGGCATCCATACATATGTGTAGGAGAGGAATAAGGTTGGGAGAGAGACAGAGCTAGAGTGCCAGAGGGGTGGTGGTGGAGTTGCTTCTCGGAGATGGTGGGAGAGGCCTACTAGACAAACGGAGGGTACGACTGCAATATCAATAAGAGAGGGGATGTGTGTCTGTGTGCGCGCGTGCGTGTGAGACACTACTGTAGGTGTGTGTGATAGACGGCAAACAGTTCACTCGGATGAACTGTTTCCGATGAGCAAAAACAACAGAAACGGTCGGCCAGATCAAGGTGTGTGCGATAGACGGCAAACAGTTCACTCGGATGAATTGTTTCCGATGAGCCAAAACAACGGAAACGGGCAAAGCATCTCCAACAGCCTTTGTATATTGGATTGCTATAAAAACATGTTATAGCAAGAGGAGAGAGAAGGTTTACAAAGCCAACATGTTTTTTGCTTTGGTAACCTTTGTATATCGGATTGCTATATTTGCACAAAACACACAATGACATGTGGGGACAGTTTGTCATAGACACATCACACGTCTACTAGCACAACTCGTGTACACGTGTGCACACGCGTACGCGTACACAGAATCAGCACACACGCGTACATGTACACACACGCATACATGTACACACATGCGTACACGTACACATACGTAGCACACACGCGTACACATACACATACACACGCACGCATCACACACATACACACACACACGACGCACATACGCAGCTCACACATACACGTACACATCACACACTGGCCCACTAGTCATTCAGACAAAAATATGAAGGGGACCACTTTTACAAAGCCTTGCCAAAATTCAGCAAGTGCCCTTTCGATAATCATCTTCTGAGCCCAAGTTCATCTGCACCCGCGCTGACGAAAAAAATCAAAACAAATACTAGAGAAATTCAAAAAATTCCAATTTTTTTTGCATGGTCGATAATTTGATGCGTGAGGTCCGCTCCAATTTTCAAATCATTTGGACGTCTGAGCAGCTCTCGGCAAAAAAGACAAATTCCGGGTCAGTTAAAAAGTTTACTGTTCATGCACTGTTCTGACGCGATTTGTCTTTTTTGTCGAGAGTTGCTCAAATGCCCAAATGATTTGAAAATTGGAGCGGACCTCATGCATCAAAGTTTCTGCCATGCAAAAAAAATTTGGAATTTTTGAATTGTTTTGGATATTTTGTGAATTTTTTTCTGACCGGGTGCAGATGAGCCTCGGCACCGAATCCTTTGGGTTTGCAAATATACAAAGTGGAATGGCAGATTTAGCAAGCTTTGTAAAAAAATCAGGTGTTCTGATGCGATTTGTTTTTTTTGCCAAGAGCTGCTCAGATGTCCAAATGCTTTGAAAATTGGAGCGAACCTCACGCATCAAATTATCTACCATGCAATTCAAAAAATTGGATTTTTTTGAATTTTTCTAGTATTTGTTTTGATTTTTTTCTTCAGCGCGGGTGTAGATGAGCGTGGGCTCAGAATTGGATTATCGGGTGGGGACCACTTATACAAAGGCTGTTGGAGGAGGTTCAAAAAAAATAAAATCAATGCTTCAAAATTTTGTTTTTTTGCCACGACTTCCACGAATGTCATTCTGTTATGAAACTTTGCAAGCACTCAAAACATTGGTCAATGTTTGCCACCAAAAAATTAAGAATTTTTTGAATTCTATTAGATTGTACTGCTCATGCTAAGGTCATATGAGCTAAAACTGAGATGAGGACTTTCCAACACTTTTGTTAAGAATGAAAATGACATGCACATATTGGTGATGTTTTTGTGAACATTTTAATATCTTATTTGCATTTTTCTGAGTTAGTATGAATTTGTTATGATTTTTTCAAAGTGAGGTCAAAGGGTCAAAGGGCAAAAGCATAAGAATTACAAAGTGGCTTGTACAGAACAGGTGAGTTTCTGAAGTTAGGGGTAAAACAGACGAGTGGGACCCAACTAGGGGCATAAAAATAATTATCCCTTAAAATAATTGTGCGCGATGGAACAAGTCGTGTGCTGACATCGCCGATTGTGGTGCACACGCCACGTACGCATTCGAGAACGCTTGCCCACGTTACACCATCCAGGAATCGTGCCGCACTTTGAAACCGGAAGCGTCAATAAATTTTGAGCTTGTTTCCCTTCACATTCCAAATTACCACGCTATATTTAATTGCAAACCTGTTCACACCGATCAAAACCTAAAAGTTTTCCCACTTAGCAGCTTATTACTAGGTTTTAAATACTACCTACTCAAAAATGTCTGCACAATCCACCTCAATTCCTCATCAACAAACAAACAAGTATTTCTTCGTCGTTCCTTGTGTCTGCCATGGCCCGTAGGAGTTCTTCGTCGAGAATTGACCAGGGAGCGGTGAGCATTGAAGCGGAAGCAGTAGAGATGTCCCGCCTGGCCGCGATAGCAACCGCGAGGTCCCGCCGCGCCGCCGATGTAGCACAGAGGTCCCGCCATGCCGCCGAAGCAGCACAGAGGTCCCGCGACGCCGCCGAAGCAGCACAGTGGTCCGGCCACGCCGTGGAAGCCGCAAGGATGACCCGCCGCACCACGGAATCAGTAGAGAGGTCCTGCTGTGCCGCGGCGGCCTGGGAAGATCTCTTCCGGGAAGGTGAGGGCTCTCACAGGCGCATGTGCGCTGAGCTCAATAAGCTGAAGGATGAGATCTTCGGCTGGGCGAAGCTGCACGAGGAGATCAATGCCTCATTTGATATGGCGATCGGCATCATCCGGGGACTAAGGGATGACAAGCTGAAGCTCCGCACCCAGCGCGACGTGCTGAGGGCCAAGATCGCCGGCAGTGCGAAGCAGCACGAGGAGAGCACTGCCGTGATGAAGAAGACGGCCGCCATGGTCGAGAAAATTATGGACGATAATGCCAACCTCCGCATCGAGCGCAAAAGGCTAGTGCGGGAATCCAAAGCTGCTGTCAAGCAAGGTATTGAGGACGTGAAAGAGATCATTGCCGTTCGTCGTGAGAACTCCATCGCCATGGAAGCAATGACAAAGATGGTGAAGGAGAGGCGAAAGGAGGTGAAGGTCATGGAGGCGATGAAGAAGGAGTTGGAGGAACTCCGTGCCCTGCAGCAACCCATCAAGAAGGAGTAGAGCAGCGACCCAGATTGTTGTCTGCGTCTTCTTCCTTCTTCTTTTGCCCCTGTGTCTTTCGGGCGTTGCCGCGTGTGGCATTTTAAAATGTCTTCCTGAATATGTAACCCAATTACTATCCATTGCCATCGTCATCATATATAATAGTCTTGCTAAGTCTTCGTTAAGTTTCAGTCGAGGCTATGTCCATGAGTTATCCGTGCAAATTTTTGTTTTCAAATTTTCTTTTTTCTCCCTTAAATCTCAGTCGATTGAGACCTAGCCAGGCTCGGGCGCCATTAATGGAGAAGTAGGGAGCGCGGTGGGCGGTGGATGGAGGTCAAAGGGCTCGCCTCTCGGTAAGCCTGCGCAGCGGTCTGCTCCACGCCTCCCGTCTACTCAAATAGCTACCCCGCATGGCGCCTCCTAGCCAATAAAAATGGGGACGCGTGGCGGCACGTAAATGGTTAGTACAACGCCCACGGTTTGAATAACACTTGTGTTTCCGACTGTAACGTGGCAGCTCTTTGTTCCAAAACGACTTTGTTTGCTGTTAATGTGTGCGCCTTCAAAAAATCGGACAATTTTTTTACCACAGCATGTTGGTGCCATGTCAAGGCAACATGCCAAGTTTCATGATTTTCAGGCAAGTTTTGGATTTACAGGAATTTAAAAACCAAGTTTGTCAATGTTTTCGGCCGAGCCACGACGCCCGGATGTTTGAAATTCATTCCCATTTCTTGCATGGGACCTAAAAATTCACCCAAGGACACATATACTATTTTTCAACCCATTTTGGTGCACTGGAGCATGTGCATGTAGTTCAAATTTGAATTATGCACATTAAATGCCTACAAAACTCAATAAATGTATAAAAAGGCCAAACGAACCCGGAATAATTCCAAATTATAGCGCGACACTCCTATTGGTCTTTGTTGCCTCTGCAAAAAAATCAAAGCAGGAAGAGGCAGTGTATGTCGTTTCGCCCACAAAGGTGACACATTCCCTATCGGAACCATGAGCCTTCTTGAGAGAAGCTCCGGTTTGTAAGAAGCTTATACCAAAACTTGTCCCAAATCGAACAAAAATTTTACCACAGCATGTTGGTGCCATGTCAAGACACCATGGCAAGTTCCGTGATTTTTAGGCAATTTTTGGATTTACAGGAATTTTAAAACGAAGTTTCTCAATGTTTTCGGCCGAGCCACGACGCCCAGATGTTTGAAGTTCATTCCCATTTCTTGTATGCGACCTAAACATTCACCCAAGGACACATATATGATTTTTCAACCCATTTTGGTGCAGTGGAGCATGTGCTTGTAGTTCATATTTGTATTATGCACATTAAATGCCTAAAAACTCAATTAATGTATAAAAAGGCCAAACAAACCCAGAATAATTCCAAATTTTAGCACGACACTCCTATCGGTCTATGTTGCCTATGTAAAAAAAATCAAGGCAGGAAGAGGTAGCGTATGTCGTTTCGCTCACAAAGGTGACACGTTCCCTGTCGGAACCATGAGCCTTCTTGAGAGAAGCTCCAGTTTGTAAGAAGCTTATACCAAAACTTATCCCAAATCGAACAAAATTTTTACCAAGGCATGTTGGTGCCATGTCAAGACACCATGCTAAGTTCCGTGATTTTTAGGCAATTTTTGGATTTACATGAATTTTAAAACCAATTTTCTCAATGTTTTCGGTCGAGCCACGACGCCCAGACGTTTGAAATTCACTCCACTACAAAAAAAACACTTCCGTGATGATACGTCTTTGTCACAGTAGGTCAAGTTTTCTGTCATGCATGTACATCCGTGACAATTTTATGACAGAATCAAGATAGTCATACCTGTGCTGTCGTAGAAGTGTTCCATGACAATACTGAAATTATCATCACGGAAGTGTCCACTTCCATGACGATAAATGTCGCATCATGGAAGTGTTTTCGTCAAGGGTGACCGACACATGGCATCCACCGTAACGGGTCGCCGTTAAGCTATCGGGTGCGGGTTTGGATCCAATAACCCGTTTGCAGCCCTGACCAATGGCGATTTTCCACGTGTAAATTTCTCATTCGCCAGCCAATCCACGTGTCCGCTCGGCGTTGCGACAGATGTCATCCACCCAATGGACGAGACGCGCCTATGGAAAAGTGACACATGGCAGGGTCCAAAACAGGCCCATTTAGCTAAAAAGGCCGGCCCAGTCAAAATAAGCGGGCCGGCCCATCTATGGCCTACTTTTGTCTGGCCCATTTACAAAAACAGCCCATACGAGATATGCCAATTTGGCCCGTCAATGGCCCGTTAACGATTTGACACCATTGTGGCCATCTTCTGTTCCAGCCCGTTAACAGCCCGCTATGTCTTTGGGCTCATTTACCGGCCGAGGTTCTTTCGGCCTGTTAGAGGCGCATTACGGAGATGGGCCAATTTCCAGGCCATACGACTTTCGGCCCGTTAGAGGCCCAATATAGGCATGGGCCAATTTCCTGGCGGTACGTATTTTGGCCTTTTAGCGGCCCATTAGGGATTTGGGCCAACGTCCAGCCCGGTGTATCTTTCATCCTGTTAACGACCCACACCGTAGTTGGGCCATTTACATTCCGAACTGACTTTCGGCCTCTTAACGGCCCATGTTCTCCATGAACCAATTCCAACCCAATATAAGTTTCGGGCTGTTAAAGACCCGTTTTGTATATGGACCCACTTGTGCCCCGATTGGCTTTCGGCCTGTTAACGGCCCAACTCGGAATGGGCCAAGCTGTAATGTTGATCTATTTCGGCTTGCTAAGGGCCCGTAGGCCCGTTTCCACTGTTGGAGCCCAATCGAGGTTTCGGCCTGCTAACGGCCCGTCAAATAATTGGGCCTGCTAAATTTCCTGCATGGCTACAGGCCCGTTGAATGACAGGGCCAAATACAGTCCATCGAAGGCCCATGTCGATTTGGGCCCAGCTACTAGTTTGAGCCCATTATGAGGAACAATTATGGACTGTGGCAGAGCCCATCTAGTAGCTGCAGGCCGACTACCGGGCCATTACAGGCCCTGGGCCATTCCCCTAGAAGAAAGGCCCATGTCGCATTGTTCCAGTTATTAATTTCACAGCATATTTTGGCTTGTTTGCCGCCAGTTGAGGTTTCGGCCGAGAAAGCTCGGGTGCAACCCCGCGCTAAGCAAATATACGCATAAAAGGGAAAATGTAGCACATCGAAGCATATATTACAGGAAATTACATCCACTGGGCAATCAAAGATTGATGCCAGTGCAAATAAATGAACTGAGCTTAACGATCTACAACCTCACAATCTGCAACCTCAGCGCGGATGACGCCCATAAGCATGTGAGCAAGTTCTTTCTTCTTTGCTATACTGTCACTGAAATCATCGATCAGTTGTTGTTGCACAAGAATGTGCACCTCTGATTCCTGCACGATTTCCATCATTGCTTCAGCCAGTAATTGGTTCACAAATGCACATCTTTTCCGTTGGATTCGAGACAGAGGAAACTGAACAGATTCATATGGGGATTTTGGCAGGCTTGTATCAATGATAGTGGAAAGTGTCTCGACCACTGCATCATAAGTTAAATAAGAGGGGAAACTGAACAGATTAATCAAGAGTTATTGCCATATTACCTTAACTAGATTTATTGGAGAGAAACAATGGGGTTGCCTTGCTGTCTTGAGACTTTGTCATATTATCTTTAGCAGCCTGCACCAAATCATCGGCCAGGTCAGTTAATACTTAATAGGAAAGTAATATTCACACAATGAACGTTTGGGCAACCAGACCACACCAGCCTACACCGAATTAACACAACATGGCACTGCCATCATCAGCCGGGTAAGTTTATAGGAAAGCAACATTGACACGATGAACAATTGGGCAAAAAGACCACACCACTAGATTTTAGTAATGTGCAATATATGAGATAGTACAATCATGTAGCTCAATATGCAAAACTACCAGGCAGTTACCCTTACAAAAATCTACATTAGCGCCTTAATTATACATTTTGCTACAAGTAAATTTAGATCATATAATTGGTGTAGGGTAGTGAAGGTTGGATTCACGCCCATGGTACTTAATAAACTACATACTGATGTAAAATTATAGTGATATACAACAGGTACTTACATCAGCATTGGAGCGCAGAGCATTGCTGCGAGATACTTTCCTCGAACACGATCCCAGTTTAGAACGTTTGTTGTCCTTTAAGCATATTTTCTACAACAAAGATGTGTAAGACAGATCTAGAATATATAAGATCAAATGTGATCTGAATACTATAAAATTTCATGATACGAGGATACACACACACTCTTCCTAGCAAGGAGTTGACATGTTTTTGTTGAAATGGAGCTGACTGGTTCTTTGGCCACTAGAATCTGGTTATTATCTGGAGGAGTTGGGTTTCTCTGTGCTGGAGCAGTTCCGATGAACACTTGAGTTGGGTTACTATCTCCTGGAGTTTGGATCTTTTGCAAAGAACTTGTTTGTACCCCTTCAGATTCTAACGTAGCCCTCTTCCGCTTACATGCCTTGTACAGAAGAATGGTGCTTCAGTTATAAAACATGCTATGGCAGAGAGATGGAATAGGTACTGAAGAATAGAAAGGCATGACATATTAACATGTACTCCCTCCATCCGGAAATAAATGGATGTGTCTAGACGTATTGTAGTCCTAGATACATCCATTTTTATGCATTTCTGCCACAAGTAATACAGAAGGAGGGAGTATGATGTACTCCCTCTGTAAAGAAATATAATAGTGTTTAGATCACTATTTCTTTATAGAGGGAGTATAACCTAAGGATACGACAGGACAACAGAGTAAAACAAATAGTCGTTGAGTGTAAAACTGTATGATAGCTGGAATAGGTACAGAAAAATAGCAAGGCATCATATTCACATGTCTGATGGGCAAACTAAGATCACATTGCAACAGAACAGTAGAACATCACTTCAATGTAAAAAACCATGGTATGGTAGACGGATGGAGTACATACTGACGAACAACAATGCATGAGATATTCAGAAGGATGATGTCCAAACTAAGCAGATGGCATTGCAGCAGAGTAGAATGACAGTACTTGAATTTGAAAAGATGTTATCATGAATGGAACAGGTACAGACAAACTGGAAGGCAATACATATTCACATGTATGATCAGCGGGCTAAGCACATGGCATTGCAACAGAGTAGATGCATTGCAAGACATTATATGCATGATGCTACCCATATCACGGGTCAAGATAGAGCAAAGACCTTCTGTGGTGAATAGGAATCATTATCTCTCAGCAACTCTTCTGAAGAACTACATTTAACTGTTCCATCATATTGAATATCATTGAGGTCGAGTATGTAGGCCGTTGCATTGCTCCGCGAGTTTCTTTTAGTGGATTTGTTCTGATTTTCAATATCACTATGTGCAATAATATCTGACATGCATGGAAAACAACTAGTAGTGAGATTATGTAATGAGTGCCTGTAGGAGACGACATAAATAGTAGGAGTCCACTTAAATAGCAGCAACATGATGATACCTCAAAGACTAAAGAGAGAGCACACATGATAGCTACAAAATATATACTGTTTGTACTCGAGATTAACTAAATGGCACACAAAAGTACTACAGAACAATAGCATAGGTAATACTAGAAGGGGTATAATCACCAGCCTATGGGATAGCTTTGGCTGAGGGACGATAACTATGGAACAACGTTAACTCCTGCACAAGTCTCTTATCTGAAGTAAGACTAAGAGATCAACATGAATGTACAGTGACAAGTGATAATCTATTTTCCATGCTTAGATGAAGAATGAAGCCATAAATGCTGCAGACAAGTAAGATGAGGGTACAACCTATCTTGCCGCCCTCTGTAGGAGTGAGCATCATTTGCTGAATCGTCGATGGCACTGTGGTTGTTGTGGATGTCCATGTCTGGCTGGCACATACGAGGCAGTGAACTCTTGAGTGGGGAGTATAGCTCCCATCTGGTGCATGCGTCCCTTGTTGGAGCAGCTCTGGTGAGAAGGAAGACGGTGTGGCTGCAGATGCAGAAAACACACAATGTTAAGAATGACACATATTTCTGATCTGAAGAAATATGATCAACACTCAGGTACGAGACAGGTCACACATCAGTTCACTGAAAACTAAATTGTGGTCACACGCTTTTTTTTTCTCTGTCCGATCTACGCTAGATGGCTGGATGGTCGTCTTGTGCCTCCCAGCTGTCACTGTTCAGGATCTTCCTCAAACAGCCAGCGAGCACCGGCAGAGCAGCCTGACTCCGCCGTCCCTGGCCATGGCAGCTCCGACCTCGACCCCGCCCCCTGCCCCACCGCACTGCCGTGGTTGCGCTGTCCCCCGGCCATACCTCAAAGACTCGCCATCATCCAGATCCGACGCCAGCAGTACCCTGACCCCACGCAACACTAAGATAGGCACTGAAGCGCTGCTTCCGCGGTGAACCTGTGCCCCCTGCCCACAACCCTACGATAGACACCGAGGCATTCCTTCCCCGGCCAACTGGCAGCCTAGGAGCTCCGCCGCCTCGAGGGAAGCTGCTTCCTTCCATTTGGAACCGACTGACCCAGAATAAAAATCCAGGCGACTGGGCCTAGGTAAAGTGAATAAGATGAGTGTACGACCTATCTTGCGGCCCGGTGAAGTAGACAGCTCCATCTGCCGAGTCGGTGAGGCAGGCGCGGTTGCGGTGGCTACCGGCGGCGGGAAAGCAGATATGTGGCGGCGATCGACAGCTACGGGGGACCAACGCCGGTGCGCTAGACGCATTCGAAGTACGAGCCGCTCCGGCACCGTGCACGATGGCGCGGTTGAATCGGCTCCTGCACGGTTCACGCGGTCGTTGAGGCAGCTCTGGCAGCACGAAGTAAGAGGCAAACGGCCCAGTGCCCGACGGCAAATGGACTGCAGCTCCGGCATTGGGGAGGAGGGCGGCGGTGAATCTGGTGTGGTGGGGGGGCCATGGAGGAGGGGCTAAGGTTTCGCGGCAGGGGAGAAGGTGATTTGGCGCCCACGGTGTATGAATGGGGAATTGGGTGGGGGCCATGTCTTACGGACGCATTTGTCTGAAATGTGGGGGAAGTTACAATTCTACCCATGTGTTTTGGCTTGTGGGCTTGGGTCTGAGTCTTGAGGGTTGGGGATAGTAGGGTAACTTTGCTTCACCCAAATAGTGGGTGCCAACGAGGAGGGAATGCTTGAAATAGTGGGCGCGAGCGATTTCGGCCAAGGAGAGGGTGTTTTGCCGCCCATGGTTTATGAATTATTCGGCGCCTGCGATTTCGGTCGAGGAGAGGGTGTTTTGCCGCCCATGGTTTATGAATTATTCGACGTCTGTCATTTCGCCCGATGAGAGGGCGTGCTTCGATGAAGTTACAAACCTACCCTCGGTATACAACTGGCCAATTGATGCGGGTCCTAGATAGGCTGGTAATTTCACATCTCCCGTTTATTTGCTCGGGCGAATTCCACCGAGCAGAGGGTGTTTTAGCGGTTCGTTCAAATTTTGGGAGAACAAGCATCCACGTCTACCGTACCAAGTTGATCCGAATCATATTTAGAAATATTAGTTCTATAGTGTCACGTCTTGCCACTTCTTTTTTAGATGGTGAGATGATGCTCGGGACTAATGTGTATTTACATGCTCGTTGCTACCGATTAATTTGACATATAGTTGACCCACTTAAAAACGGGAATCAAACCAGAAATGAAATATCTCAATTCAATGAAATAGCTTTTTGACCCGGTCAAAATTGTGGACTACATCCAAAATTGAACACATCAATTGAATAGCATATTGTATTATAGTACTCCATGAACATGCTCAAAGTCAAATTAATGAACCTGTTTGATACGCATATCTCCGTTCATGTGTGAATTGCAAACACCATGTTCTCCAATTCAAACATTTGAATACAATTTTATACTGAATCATGGTTATATCAATCTTCGATGCAAAAATGTGACCTCTCCCCTCTCTAGCACTCCCATTCTCTCTCTAGCCGACACTCTTTCTTTCTATCGCGCGCACACGAACACAATCCTTATTGGTCTCTCTCTCTCTCCCTCTCTCTTGCTCTCTCTCTCTAGGTCTTTCTAGTTCGCATGCACACTCTATGTATAGGTATCCCTCGCACACAATGTATGACTCTCTGGTCTAGGCTAAATAGCTAGCTAGGGTGCACTCATAGTACACACACAAATTCTCTCGCTCGTTGTCTATAACTCTCTCACACACCACTCCGTCGTCTCCCGGCTCCTCTCTCTCTCTCTCTCTCAAACATTCTATCTCCCTAGGTCACACATACACATATCTCACTTGCACTAGATAGACCCATCTAACATTCTCACTTCCTCGTTCTCTCTCTGTCTCACATGCGCGCGCGCGCGCACACACACACACACACACACACACACACAATCTCCCCCCTAGCTAAGTACGAGTATCGACGCACTCCCCCTAGGTATGACTATCTCTCACGCTCTCCATCAGAAACACACGCATTGTCTCTTTCGCTCCCTAGGACTATCTCGATCTCTCTTGGGGCATCTTTCTATCGCACACACACCTTTATCTCTCGATCTCCCCCCGTATAGTCCCCTCACGATCTCGAGGGGATCTCTCTATCACAAACACACCCTATCTCCCTCCCCATGCCTCCATTTTCTCCATACGTCCCTCTCGACCTATGTCCCTTGTTTGCCAGACCACTCTTGGACACATGCTACAGGGGTCTTTCTCTCCGTTGCAAACAACCACACACATATTTGCGTGTATATCCTCACCTCGCTTTCTCTCTCGGAGATGCATGCGTGATATGTTTGCATAAGAGACACACACACACACACTTTCTCTCTACTTTATCGTGTGTTGTCCCTTTCTCTTTCACACACACTCTCTCTTTTTGCACACTCACTCTTTCTCCTTCACACACACTTGATCTCTCTCTAGTCATGTACTCTCTCTGGTCCATAGCATATATACATTTATTGAAAAGTCAAACCTCACAAAGTTTGACCAGGTATATGTGGAGAAAAACATTTACATCTGGAGGGACAAACATACATCATTAGATTCATCACAAGATGTAGTTTCATATCATATATCTTTGGTATTATAGATATAAGTAAATTTCTCTATAAACTTGGTCAAACTTTCAAAAGTATGACTTTTCAAAAATTTATAGGCACTACATTATCGAACGGAGGGAGTATCTCTTTCTCTATCTCTACCTCTCTCGGGCCTCCCCTCTCACTCGATCTCTCTTTACAGAGGGATTATACGATCACTGGCTCAGCGTATAGCTCCGTATATTGTCTAGTTGTCCGGTCAACCAGTCTACAAGGTACCTTGTCAACTCGTGTTCTCTATGGGTGCGCGGGCCCATGTGGCAGTGGGTGAAATTAAATAAACTAGAGGCCCATCTGCCACGGGGTGAAATAAACAAACTAGAAACTACTTGCGGTAGAACCCCGCACGCTACTAAATTGAGTGCACACTTCTTCCTCATTAAAACAGTACTGTAGTACTCCCTCGTTTCTTTTTAGTCTGCATATAAAATTTGGTCAAAGTCAAACTTCGTAAACTTTGACTAACTTTATAGGAGAATATCAACATTCACAGTATGAAATCAATATATTTAGATGCATCTTGAAATTAATTTTCATAGCATATAGCTTTAGTATTGTAAATGTTGATATCTTTTGATATAAAGTTGGTCAAACTTTGCATAGTGAAATTTTGACCAAATTTTATATGCGGACTAAAAAGAAACGGAGGGAGTACCAGATTAACACCTTCTTAGATGCCACCATGGACACAAACTACGACAACGCACATACACCACTGCGCGGCATGCATGCAAGGACGCTCTCGCGCACACCCAACACACAATACACACCAGCACACGTGTACACCGGCGTCGCCGCCGGCTGAGATGGAGGACGAGGCGGCTAACAAGCGGAGGCGGCTCGAGCCAAAACCGCATCCGGCGAGCCTGGACTTCATCAGCAGCCTCCCCGACGACATGCCGCTCGTCATCATCGCCCTTCTCCCCACCAAATCTGGCGTGCGGACCACCCTTCTCTCCCAGTGGTGGCGCCCCCTCTGGCGCTGCGTACCCCTCAACCTCACCATCGACAGCTGCCTCTGCGATGGGGATTGCAAACGCATGGCCACAGTCTCCAAGATCCTTGCATCGCACCCTGGGCCAGCCAGACGCCTTGACATCCGCATGTTCAGTACCAACTACAATGTCCAAGCCAAGTTTGATGAGTGGTTCTTATCCCCCGCCCTAGATCAGCTCGAGGAGCTCAGGTTTGAAGGTGGACGATGTCACTCTCTGCCGCTATCCGCGCTCCGCCACGCGCCAACGCTGCACCGCGCCAGGTTCAGCTCCTGCTATTTTCCCCAGATTGATGGCGTGCCCGCTCTTCTTCTCCATTAACTCAAGCAGCTCAGCCTCTTCGACATTGGTATCTCGAAGGAGGCTATGGAGCGGCTGCTCCGCGGCTGTACAGTGCTCGAGTACCTTTGTCTTCAACAGATCCACAGGTTCATTAGCCTCCACATCGCCTCGACGATTCTCCGATGGATTTATGTGTCTTGCTGGCCCCACAACAGGACATTACTTGGGAAGAGATCAGTTGAGCTGTTTCACGATATGGTCATTGAGAATGCGCCTTTCCTTGAGAGATGCTTGTATCTGATCTAGAAGGTCCAACAAAAATTAGGGTCATTGACATGCCAAAATTGACAGCGTTGGACAACTCGCCTGCCAAATTCTCTGAACTTGTTATTGGATCCATAACTGTTCAGGTACAACACTCTTCTTCTTCTTGTTCTTCTTCTTGAAATTCACATTTTAATTTTTTTCTTGATGTATGTTCGACTGTCATCCAGAAAATGATTCCCACAAGCTTGACCCATTCTGTGCGCACAGTGAAGATTTTGGCAATAAAATCTATCGGCCCCAATCTAGATCAAGTTGTTGGATTCCTTAGATGCTTTCCGTGCACGGAGAAGCCACTCATCGAGGTGAAACTCCTTTCCTATTAAATGTGAACCACAACGGAGCTCAATTTTTTCGTAATTTTTCCCAAGTTACAATGACAAATGTAGTGTTCAAAATTGCATCTAGGCACTATACTGAAAGAAATGTTTTAGTATTTTTTCTCACAAGATAACTTGCATCATTTTTTTGTTGTTATAGCCAAGGCTAGTCATAGTGGGAAGTAACTTTATCCTAGGAGCAAGTACTACCTTTGTCTTGGTTTACTAGTCCCCTTCGTATTTTGGAGTATGAAATTTTGACCATAGATTTAACTAACGAAATGTTAATGCATGTCACTAAAAATTATATCGTTGGATTCGTATTTGAACATAATTTCCAATGGTATAATTTTTTGTGACATGCATTGACATTTTGTTAGGTAAATCTATGGTCAAAATTTTACACTAAATACGAAGGGGACCTATAAACCAAGACGGACGTAAAGTGAGTAAATGAGAGGAAAGAGAGAGAGAGAGAGAGAGAGAGAGAGAGTGAAAATTATCACTAGCCTTACAGCCAACCCTATTGTATGAGCAAATGATATTGGTAGCTCTTGATGACACGGCAATCTTATACGGAGTATATCCAGCTCCTCTAATATGTTCTCTTCTTTGCAGATAAAAAAAGACCCAAAAGTGAAAAATGTGCTGCAATATAACAACCTCATCGAATGCCTTGATCTCCATCTTACAGAAATTGATTTGATCGACTACCGAGGCACCACATCCGAGATTAAATTGGCCAGGTTCTTGTTTCTGAAAGCAAGTGTGCTCAAGGTAATGAGGTTTGGCGTTCTCTGGCGCAACAATGAATGGTGTGCTGATCACCGCAAGCGTCTAAAGCTGAATGGCAAAGGCTCTACAGAAGCTGAATTTGTTTTTGAAAGATCAAGTGCCGACAGAAGCGCAAGTTTATTTGCCGATTAGTGACTTGTCAGGGGCGGTGGATTTAAGTTTGTATGGTAATGCTGCATCCACCTAAAGTAACGAAACTTCTTACGTAAACTTCCTAATAATTCCCTCTTCGTAGGTGCATCATTACTACAAGCATTTGTAATATCAGTTTGAACCTTGTAAAATTACGACTATCCAGCACATGGTAGTACGTTACGATTATGTTCACGTGCATAGGTGTTGCAACGATGTAGTAACCAATATACCCATTACAATATATTATTCTAACTCGTGGCAACGCACGGGAAAATATCTAGAACACGGCTTGTTGTAAGCAGGGTAGCTCTACAGCCTTGATGATAGTGACTCCACATGGTGAGGCTGACTTTGGTAACCCGAATACGCCACCTGCACTTTGGTGTCATCTCCAGCGCATGGTCTTGTCACTTCACTGTGAGGAGCAGCACGTAATAATTTGACCAACGGGTAGTACAACTCCCTCCATCTGGATTTAGTAGTACTACCACCTCCGTTTGGATTTAGCATTTGACTAACAATATATAGTAATGCATGTCACAAAAAATATACTACTACTCCCTCCATAAATAATACTACATGGAGTATTGTTTTATTCGTATTTGAGTGTAGTTTTTTTTAACGGGGCGTATTTGAGTGTAGTTTCCGATGATATTATACACTCTCCCTTCCGGTTGAGGGCTCAAATATGAAATCTCATCAACCACACTAGTACTTGCACCGCATTCGCCCCGCATTAATTGTGCCAGCTTCCAACATAATTGCACGCAGAATTTACCTCAATCTTCTCGTAACTATGCGCGCATGCAGTGAGACAGGGAGCAGTGCATGCATGCGGAGCAGGATTTGAGGCAGCAGTAGGCATGCGATACTCTGCAAATGCAAGGGCAATTATGTCCAGAAAAAAAGAGACTGAGTCTACCCTTGGTATGCGCGTTCGACCTTAGGCGCAGAGAAAAAAGGAGCGAGGAGTAGATAGGCAACGCACACGTGAATCCAAACGCAGTCTGCACTTCTCATATAAAGGCTCCCCACCAGTCCAATTCATCTACGAAATCCTACGCACCTACGCACCCTAACCAAGGGCAAGAGTGATCACTCCAATCGCAAGATCAATTGACCAGAAGCTAGAGCCATGGAGGCGATGAGCGCGAGCATGAGCCGGCTGGGCCAGATGGTCCACGACGCCGGCCTGCGGCCCGGCACCGAGGAACGTCTCCAGGTCGTGCTTAAGGCAGCCAGGGCAAGAGGCCTCTTGGACGATAGCTTCATCCCCTTGTTCAACGAGGCCCTCATCGGCTTCCTCGACAAGTTCACCGTCGTCAAGAAGCTCGCGGACGACCTTGACGTACGCCTCCAGCCCAGGCGCTCAGGCTCTGCGATGCCCGCCACCCTCACCGGCCTCTATGGCGACAACCTCTTCGGCGCACTGGTGGCCCTGCGACTGCCCGCCGTCGCGCCAGAGAATGTCCACCTCAAGGTCGCGCTCGCTGCGCAGCGCCTCGCCTAGCAAGACACCATCGACATAATCACCCGCATCTACGAGGAAATCGTCCACAAGGACCACTACGTGCCAAAGGAGGACGATAGGACGGTGGCCTTCTTGGACCGTAGAGCAACCTTGGACGGCATTGTTCAGAAGCACGTTGACCTCGCCACCAACGCCGCTGCTCCTCACCCGTCGGTTGGTGGCCCGGCACACTAGGGCTAGAGGATGTCGTTTATGGATCCGTATGCATATTAATATTGACCTGTAAATTATGGGCTGACATACGTACTAGAGAATATATATAGCTCGTTGCAATGCTCGGGCAATTATGTACTAGTATTGCGCTAGAAAATATTTGGCCGCGTGGCAACACCCACTCTGATAAACGACTCAGGAGGAAGGGAGGGTTCATCGGTCTTGCGTCCCACAAGTAGTACATGGAAAAGCTTGGCTCTACGTGCAATAAATCCTTGTCCTAGGGGACGGAGTACTACTAAAGTCTTATCGCCCAATAAACAAATCAAATGTCCCACTTGTGCACATGCAAGAAAATGGAGAAGGGCAGATGGTTAGGTTATAGGAGTAGTACTTATTATTTTCTTATTTTTTTTAGTGAAGGAGGATCACCCCTGCCCTCTAGAAGCCTCCAAACTTTGCAAGATTTTCCCCAGTACAACTACCAACGTCTGGATTATTAGTCTCATCTTATTTTGGGTCAACGATGGACAAACATACTACTCCTACTACTCCAATGATATTACTACGTAGTAGGAGTATTTGAGTAGCATGTCACATATTTTTTTGTTGGATTCGTATTTGAATATGTTTTCCAATGACATTATATTGGTCACACAATTTTATTAGTTAGATTAAGGGCCAAAATATGACACAAAATACAAGGGGTCTAGTAAACGAGTACGGTTTCTGGGACGGCTTGAATGCAAAATAAAGTAGAGGGTAGCGGTTCCCGATGAACGGCCATTCATGTTTATCCTCCTTCAATTCGCATGCTGAGGGAAATAGTACTACTAAATGGGAGAAGCGGCATGCAGCCAGCAACCCAGCACCATGGGCGTGTTTGATTGGGTCGCTCGCAAGTTTCATTTGGCCCCGTGTAACCACCATTGCATCGCGTCGTTGTGGCCTTGATTCTTACTGTATTGCATTCTCATTCCAGCTAGTAAAGACGTGTGTGATCCCTTGCTCAATGCACAGTCCGGTTCACGTACAGTCCCGTTCGCGTCGCACCCCAGATGGTCATTCTGGCCCGCCGCTCAACGCACAGTGGCTAGGCATATCACTTACATGTGGGACCGCATGCAAACAAAGCGATGATGGCCGAAATTGGCAAAACTCCCCCGCTTATCGCGCGGGAAAAGCCCAACGCTAGCGTTTTTCATCGTTATTTATAATTTTTGAGGGAAAATCATTATTTCTATCTATCGGTCGCGCCAAGGAGCAGAAACAAATGTTACAACTTAGAAGTTCAAAAGGAAAAGCCTACCGTGTTTGCATCGATCCCCCACACGGATGGTGCGGCACGGCACTCAAGGGGGAACGCGCGATGTCTTGCATTTTCACTTACAAGTGGGACCGCAGTTGAGCAAACCGACTATCGGCAAACCCCCACCCCGCCCGGCCGCAGTTGAGAGAAACAAGGAGGGAGAACAGATAGTTGTAGCACGGACTCCAAGAAATATAGTGTCAGATGGGACTCATGGTGGTGGCGTGTGCTGTACTCCTGGACGTGAATTCTTGTTCTGGCCCATGCCACCCCACTATATCGAGGTGCTGGTTACATAGAGCGAGGCTAGTGCAAGCACATTAGTAGTACTATCTCTCCTGGACTACGGTACCACTAGTAGTAGTACTAGTTTTATTAACATATGGCCCACCTCACACTGTCGCCAAATTTCCTGGAGTCCGTGCTCGGCCCTCCTCTCTCTCTCCTCAGCCAGCAAGCAGACGCGTAGAGTGTGCCCATCGTCGGTTTGCTCACATTCAGTCCCACATGGCAGTGAAAACGCAAGACGCCGCACATTCGCTGGGTGAGCGGCGTGCCTGACCCACCGTGTGCGGTGCAACGTGACAGGCTGGAGGTTTAGGAAGATGATCCCACCGTCCATTTTGCATCCAACGGCCCAAGCCAAATTGACTGGCCACAAAAAATATTCAGGCGACTGTCATCTAGCCACGCCACAAAAAATATTCAGGCGACCAATCATTAATTAAGTAAGTTTATAACATGCATATGCAAATATGCCATTTATTACATACAACAAGTCCGCAACGCACAACCACAACGAGGATACATTCTAAATACTAAAGTTTTTATCGCACAATAAATAACCAGCAATGAAATGAACTTCAGTTCAACCAATCCTCGGCGTTGGAAACACTTGCTTTGAACCATAAGTGAACCTCTGGGTAGGGCCAGCTATTGTCAACATCGAGAGCAACGCATGACCCACCATCCAGGCTAAAGCGGCCTATATTAGGAGTATGAAAATTGTGATAGCAAGCGTAGGGAATTATACCAATGTGCGAGGTATAGATACAGTTGCTTCTCATAAATGGTAACGTTGTGCCAATAGCCGCCGGATCGCCTTTCACCATAATTGGATAGTTTTGTCCAAGGAAAAGCGAGTATTCTCCAAGACTATCAATATTGAACCAGGGAGAAGGTTCTGGCGCTAGCACACTAGTATCCATTCCGAATACCGTGCAACGGATGTTGGAACGGGTCCAGAGACGACTGCGACCATGGTAGACAACACCTGCTTCCTCTCTAACATCACCAGTGCCCTGTATACAGACAAGAAGAGGTGATCCATCGGAATAAGTAGCTAGGCACCACTGAGTAGGTAGGTACTGCGCGTCTTCATGCTTGTGATCATCACCATCATCATCTCCCCCTTGGTTATAAAAGTTTCCAAGTACTGGTGGGGGGATGTTGACAGGACCTTGGAAACACAAGAATGTTAATTAGTACGGGACCCCACAAAAACAGGTTAATTAGTACGGGGATAACTGGCATGCATGGTGAATGAAACAATTATAATTATGGTGGAAGACAAACAATGTACCAAAACAATCAAGATCCCATGCAAAAACAGTGCCAGAAGTGGTGGAAGCAAACACAGGACGATCGTATTGAATTGCATCACAGTACACATGCATGCCCATAAACTGGTTTTCAAGCAATATCCATTGAGGCACAGAAGTAAGGACGACAACAAGCTTGTCGAAGACAGCGACAACACAATAGTTCCTATAACTCCAAGAGCGATTGGGAACTCGACAAATTGCTATCTTCTGTAGACGACAGTCATGATAATCGTATTTGAACATACATAGAGTATCGGTGTGCTCAACCTTAGGGCAGTCTGAGATTTTTGGAAGTGGAATCCAGTGATGAGTGTACACATTCACAAGCTCCCACTCGCAGTTGTCCCCAATATAAACAACCCAATCTACATTTGCGCCTTCCCATGCCTTATGCCGAAGCGATGGCATCTTAACATCACACGGATCATTATTGTCAACTGGCATCAACTTGCATAACGCGAGCCTTCCGTCATCCCCGTGCCAGCGAGCAGGGTCATAGCGAAGAAGATAGGGGAGATCAAACCGCGCTTGAACCCTTGGGTTGTTTGTAATGATCTTATTTGTTGAGTTGAGAATGTTCTTGAATGAACCTGCCATGCTGGCCGCGGTGATGACGTCGCACCGATCAATGATTTCCTCAACCACGTCATCTGTCAGATTGGGGCAAGAATAACGGGGTCTGGTACTGCTACTTCCCTCCATCGAGAAGACGAACAATGGCAGAGGGAAGAGTCAAGGCAAACGGAGGGAGGAAGAGCGTGCGACAGCAGTTCCAACTCCCAAATCGAGAGGGAAAGGGGAAGAGGCGGTGGACGGTTGCCACGGTACAGGAAGAGGCGACCCGGCCTACACGTCCGTTCGGGAATTATACAAAAGGACTCGTCGTCTTCTCACTGACATGTTGGGACGGGACCCTCTCGAGATCTAAAAAAAAGACGGCGGTGGCCCAGCGATAGCGTTTTTAATCGTTATTTCTAATTTTTCAGGGAAAATCATTATATTTGTATCTATCGGTCGGGCCAAGGAGCAGAACCAAATGTTACAACTTACAAGTTCAAAAGTGCCCCCACACGGTTCACGTCGTACCCCCTCACGGTTGGTTTGGCACGCTGCTCAAGTGGGAACGCTTGCTGTCTTGCATTTTGACTAACAAGTGGGACCGCAGTTCAGCAAACTGACTATCGGCAAACCAACTTGTCCATGCTCCCATGATACCGGCTTCTGAGAGCCCTTGGATCTAATATCGTACGCTCGCATGCCGAGATTCTGGGCCTATGCGTAAATATCAGATCCTAGTGGGCTTTTTTGCAAACTTGCAGGAGCTCAGCATGCAACCGTTCGATCTCAAATCCAAGGGCTTTCAAAAGGCCGTATCATGGGATCATAGGCAGCTTCGTATCACCTGAAACTCCCCCTCCCCGGCCTCCGCGCGATGGTTGAGTTAGAGAAACGAGGAGAGAGAAGAGCTAGGTGGAGCACAGAATCCAAGAAATTTGGTGTCAGATGGGACTCTTGGTGGTGGCGTGTGTCGTACTCCTAGACGTGAATGCTTGTTTTGGCCCATGCCACCCCACTATATCGAGGTGCTGGTTACGTAGAGCGAACACAATATCTCTCCAACTTGCAAAAAGAAAAACACATTATTTCTTCAGGAGTTTGGTACCACTAGTACTAGGCGGCCCACCTCACACTGTCGGCAAATTTCCTGGAGTCCGTACTCGGCCCTCCTCTCCCTCTCTTATCAGCCAGCTGGCACACGCGTGGAGTGTGCCCATCATCGGTTTGCTGACATTCGGTCCTACATACTATCAGTGAAAAGTATTTTGCCGCATCACAGCACACACTCTGAGAAGTGACTCGAAATCCATTCATAAATTAAGTAAGTTTATCACATGCATATGCAAATATACCATTCACACTACATACAACAAGTCTACAATGCACAACGACAACGAGGATATACATTGTAAATACTAAAGTTTTTCTCACACAACACGTACAAGAAAAGAAAACGACCTTCACGTCAACCAATCCTCGGCGTTGGTAACGCTTGCTTTGAACCAGAAGCGAGTCTCTGACCAGGGCCCAGTGGTATTGTCAATCTTGAGACCAACGCAAGACTCACCATCTGGGCTGAAGCGGCCAATATCAGGAGCAATAATTGCATTGGAGTAGTGAGCAGCAACAGCAATGTCGGTGGTATAGATAGAGTTGCTTCTCATAAATGGCAAGGTTGTGCCAACGGGTGCTGGATCGCCTTTCACCATCATTGGATAGTTTAGTCCAAGGAAAAGCGAGTGTTCTCCAAGACTGTCGATATTGAACCAGGGAGAAGCTCGTGGCGCTAGCACACTAGTATCCATCCCGAATAGCCTACAACGGAAGTTGGCATAGGTCCGCAGAGGACGACCATGCGAGACAATACTACTACCTGCTTCCTCTGTAACATTAGCAATCCCCTGTATATAGACAAGAAGAGGTGACCCATCGAAATAAGTAGCTAGGTACCATCTAGTAGGTAGGTATTGCTCGTCTTCATGCTCGTGATCATCACCATCGTCATCATCATCATCACCATCGTCATCTCCCCCTTGGTTATAAAAGTTTCCCAGTATCGGTGGAGGAATGTTGACAGGACCTTGAAAGTTTTGAAGGTTAATTAGTAAAGGGATAACTCGCATGCATGGTGAATGAAACAATTCTAATTAAGGTGGAAGACAAACGTACTGAGGCAATAACGATCCCATGCAAAAACAGTGCCACAAGTGGTGACAGCAAACACAAGACGCTCGTATTGAATTGCATCACAGTACTCCCTCGTGTACCAAAACTGGTTTTTAAGCAATGTCCATCCAATCCCTCCTGGAGTAAAGACGGCAACAAGCTTGTCGAAGACAGCGACAACACAATTGTTTCGATAGCTCCAAGAGCATGTGGGTTTGAACGTACGTAGAGTATTGGTGTGCTCAACCTCAGGGCAGTCTGAGATTTTTGGAATTGGAATCCGGTGACGAGTGTACACATTCACAAGCTCCCACTCGCAGTTGTCCCCAATATAAATGACCCAATCTCCATTTGCGCCTGCCCAATCCTTACGCTGAAGTGATGGCATCTTAACATCACACGGATCATTATCAAGTGGCATCAACTTGCACAACGCGAGCCTTCCGTCGTCCCCGTACCAGAGAGCAGGGTCATAGCGAAGAAGATAGGGGAGATCAAACCGCTCTTGAACCCTTAGGTTGTTTGTAATGATCTTATTTGTTGAGCCGAGAATGTTCTTGAACGAACCTGCCATGCTAGTCGTGGTGATGACGTCGCACCGATCAATGATTTCCTCCACCGCGTCATCTGTCAGATTGGGGCAAGAATAACGGGGCGTGTGCTGCTACTTTCCTCCATCGAGAAGACGAACAATGGCAGAAGGGAGGGTCAAGGCAAATGGAGGGAGGAAGAGCGTGCGACAGCAGTTCCAACTCCCAAATCGAGAGGGAAAGGGGAAGAGGCGGTGGACGGTTGCCACGGTACAGGAAGAGGCGAGCGGGGAGCGGACGGTTGCCACGGTATAGGAAGAGGAGACCCGGCCGTACATTGACGTCCGTTCAGAAATTGTACAAAAGGACTCGCCGTCTTCTCACTGACACGTTGGAATGGGACAACACATCAACGAAACATGGTTTCTCATTTCTCGTGCAAAATGCGATCGGGCCACGTTATTTCTTGACTTTTTTTTAATGGCGTGCTGTTCAATTTTGAAGCATTACTACTACACGTCGTCCCGATTTATTAGGCCGGACGTTACATGCACGCTATCCATTGGGTGCATGCAGGAGAGAGAAAAAGTGCATCCATGGGAGAGAGATCGAAGACCTTAATTTGCCCCATTTATTGGTCCTGTTGCTCCGGCTCGTGGGACTTAGAAAACCTTGAGGGAGGTACTCTACCAAGTATAATATAGTAGTATATAGGCTGGAGCTTCAGCGCTGTCGGAGTTCGGGCTCCGGGGACCCAAAGGTTCGAACACTGGGGTGAGCTCGTTCCTACCTCCTCGTCCCTTACCACGGCTGAACTATGGCGGAGCTACGGCGAGAGCGTGCTAGCGGGAGCAGGCCACGGACTCAGCGGTTTACCCAGGTTCGGGCCACCTTGCGGTGTAAAACCCTACTCCTGCTTGGTTGGGATTGCTCTGGGCAAGAGGATGCTCTCGCGTACAAGGTAGGAGATGATGGGATCCGGATCCCTCTATAGTGGCACCCTACCCTCCTTTTATATCTGCCTTGATCCTCTTCCCCCAAAAACATTGGCGGGAAGGGTTGCCACACTATGGCAAGTTTGAAGGGGGACAGGGGCGCAGTCTATCCTGCCAAAAGGTGGTCTTCATCTGCAAAGCGACCGTCCATGACGCGCCGGTGGGCTCGGGAATGACCTCCGCCCTGCGCACCCGCCATCTTGGTCTTCTTTCACCGATCGGGCAACCTTTGGGGGTTGCTTTGGGAAGTGGATTGCTGGACTTTCTCCCTTAACACAAAAGGGGAAATCTTCTCCATCCGCGCCTGCTGGCATGGCCTCTGTCGCCGTTCGTCGCCGTGTGCGTCACCCACGTGATGGGCATGAGACCGCGCGACCGAGCCGAACAGCACTCATCTTGCGAGCCTTCGGGAGGGTGCCTCGGGAGGCCGCCTCCCGAGAGGGCCTCACAAGGCTATCGGTGAAGCGGCTGAGTCTTGCTTGCTCACTCCCTGAGGAGGGGTCCTCAGGAGGCCGGAGCCTCATGAGGGGTCTTGCCTGAGATGCCCGCTGTTAGCCGCTCGTTGGGCCTTCGCCAGGCGTTGCGCCCTGGGCCAAAGGCAGACGGGCCGGGATACCCCGGGTTCCATGGGCCCGACAGTATCCCCCGGGCCCGCGGCGCGCACGTTCCCGCCTACTCGGGGGCGAAACGGCGTGGGCCCTAACCGCCTGTGGGCCAGGCACGACGCGTGGCGCACGACGTGACGGGGGATGCCCCCACTTCTCCCACGACGCCTCGGTTACTGCCCGCGCTGACATAAAGCCTGCCCGCGCGTGGCGCGAGACCATCATTACCTTCCTTCACGCATTCCATTTCCCCGCGCCTTCCTTCCTGCGCACAGCTCCTTCTTCCTCTCCCGAAGCTTCACCATCCCAGATCTTGGCTGCGCCGCCATGACACCCCCTGGTAGGAAGGAAGGGGCGGAGGAGGCGGCGGTCGTGGAGGTGGCGCCGGAGCCTGCTCTGGGTAGGCCTATGATCGTCAATGCCGAGGGGCTTAGCAAGGTGCTCCCAATGACCGCAGCTGCCTCTAATGAGTGGGAGGCCACTCGGATCTGGCCGGCTTCGCGCCCGACCACTGACCTCGACGCCACCTTCGCCGTCCTCTACCTTAATGCAGTCTTCGCCGGCCTGCTACCGCCGTTTTCTGACTTCTTCAATGCCGCTCTTTCACACTACCAGGTCCATGCGCTGCACCTCGAGCCGAACTCTGTTCTTCTTCTCTCCGCCTTCGCCTTTTTATGCGAGGCCTTCCTGGGCGTGGCGCCCTCAGTGGCGCTCTTCCGCCACTTCTTCAGCCTGCGGCTGACCGCGGTGAACGAATGCTTCGGGTGTGTCTCGTTCTGCATCGTAGAAGAGACGGCAGGCGATGGCATCGACATGAGGCTCACCAAGGAGGTAGAGGGCTACAGGCGGTAATGGGTGTATGTGGACGCAGCCCAATTCAGCCCCCTGCTGCAGCTGCCGAGGGCTCCGGTGGCAAGAAGCTCCGGATGGAGGCATGAGAGACTTCCTGACCCAAGGTTGGCGCGGGTGTGGAAGAGGCTGGCCGAGCTAAGGGCCACGAAGGTAACAGTGGTCACCGTCGTGAGGGAGTTCCTTCGCCGGCGCATCGCTCCCCTCCAGCGACACACCCGCCCGATGTGTACCTTCACCGGCCCAGAGGATCCGATGCAACTGAGCGCGGACAGCTTGTTGCCGGATGTGCTGAATGAGGTGCTCCACACCCTGACCGGCGAGGAGGAGGGCGAGCCACCTAGGGACGGGCTCCCCTTGTACCGCTACAAGAATAAGGTGGCGCTGGCCGGCGCGATGCCACGCTTCGACCAGTGGGGAATGCTTCCAGAAGACCTCGAGGGACCCCGGGACAACCCTGTGCTGGTGGTTCCAGGCTCGGGGGCCCGTGGCGATGCCGGGGCCTCCGCGGGTGACGTGAAGGACAGCGGTGGCCCATCCCAGCGGACTCGCCACCAACTCGTCCGCAGGCTTGGGGCTGACGACGACGTCGCCCCGCCTGGGGCCGCGCCCGCCGTACTCGTCAGGACGGGAGGTGCAGGGAGCCCCCGTGCGGCGGCCATGGAGCCGCGAACCGTCAGGGGTGGAGCCGAGGGCGGATCCCGTGTAAAAGCACATTTGCTCCCTTGGTGGTTTTGGTAATTCATGCCAACATACATGTTGTTGGACTAATGTTTTTATCTAGTGAATTTCAGACAAGTTCAACAATGGCGAGGCAGGGACAAGAGGACGTGGAACCCCTTCAAAATGCTAAGGACAAGAATTGGCAAAGATCAAGACTCTACATTTTTGGCTTAGTGATCCAAGATCACATTGAGTCCATAGGAAAGCCAATACTATTAAAAGGGGATGAGGTGTTGCTTAATGGTCTTTTTGCTCAAGTGCTTAGTGACAGTATTCCTAAACCCTCAACCACTCACTCTACCCAAATATGTCCTAAACCCAAAGTTCAACTCGGCCCCACCAAAATTTCCAATCCGGCCCCACCGAGTTCATCCAAGACTTAGCCACTGCCAAACCCTAACAAATCGGATCCACCGAAATGGATCTCGGTCCCACCGAGATGGCCTTGCCAACTCTCTGTAATCGGTTGCATTCACTTCGGTCTCACCGAGTTATGCATATCGGTCTCACCGAGATGGCTTGCCAACTCTCTGTTGCCTTATTGCTTCACTTCGGTCCTACCGAGTTGATGCAATCGGTGCCACCGAGATGAGGATTGCCCTAGCCATTGCACTTCGGTCCATCCGAGTTGTTCGTATCGGTCCCACCGAGATTCCTAAAGTTCATATCTTTTACACAGTTCGGTGCTACCGAGATTATCGTTTCGGTGCCACCGAGTTGGGTCAAAAGTGTGTAATGGTTGGATTTTGTGTGGAGGCTATATATACCCCTCCACCCCATCCTTCTCAGTAAGGAGAGCCATCAGAACGTGCCTACACTTCCACCATTCATTTTCTGAGAGAGAACCACCTACTCATGTGTTGAGATCAAGATATTCCATTCCTACCATTTGAACCTTGATCTCTAGCCTTACCCAAGTTGCTTTCCACTCAAATTCTTCTTCCACCATAGCCAAATCTGTGAGGAGTGATTGAGTGCTGGGAAGACTATCATTTGAAGCACAAGAGAAAGGAGTTCATCAACAACACACCGTCTATTACCTTTTGGAGAGTGGTGTCTCCTAGATTGGTTAGGTGTCGCTTGGGAGCCTCCAACCAGATGTGGAGTTGAACCAAGAAGTTTGTAAGGGCAAGGAGATCGCCTACTTCGTGAAGATCTACCCCGAGTGAGGCTAGTCCTTCGTGGACGTAAGCCATGGTGGAATAGGCAAGGTTGCTTCTTCGTGGACCCTTCGTGGGTGGAGCCCTCCGTGGACTCGCGCAGCCGTTACCCTTCGTGGGTTGAAGCCTCCATCAACGTGGACGTACGAGAGCACCACCTATCGGAACCACGCCAAAAATCCACCGTGTCTTCATTGCGTTTGATCTTCCATACTCTACCCCTTTACTTTCCGTACTATTGCATGCTTTACTATTTCTGCTGCTCAATCTCTAGATATGCATGTGTAGAAAGTATTGGAGTGATCTTAACTTGTGCCAAAATCTGCCTAAGTTCCAAGAGAAATTAAAAACTGCTAATTTGGCTGGTTAGGAGTCTATTCACCCCCCCTCTAGACCTATCTCCTCGATCCTACAATTGGTATCAGAGCTTTGGTCTCCATTGCTTTGGTTTCATCACCATTGGAGGGAGATGGATATGTCTACGTTCGGGAGTATTAGACGTAGAGTGCCTATTCTCAATGGGGAGTATTACAACTTTTGGAGGGATGAAATGCTTGATATCTTTGATGAGTTTAACTTAAGCAAGTATATTCATAATCCTTATGTGCCGCATATTGATCCCTTGCATCCTACCCATGAAGAGGAAATTGACATGCTTCGTAATCTTAGAACCGTCAATCTTATCATTAGAGGATTACCTAAGATTGTGCTTGGTTGTATGCGAAACTTTGCATGTGCTTATACTCTATGGCATGATTTAGAAAAGCGATATCCCGATTATTCTCTAAAGAGTCTTGATAAGATTCTTCATAAGGCTGTCGTTTTTCACAAGATGAGTCCTAATGATCCTAAGTTTGATGATTGCTTGTTTGAGCTTCGTGATCTCATGCGTGCCAAAGGAGATGTTAGAACTATTAGCAATATTATCATGGAAACTGTTAGAATTCATAAACTTGAACATTGTCATGATCATGAAACTAATGAATCTGTTAATCACATGCATGATGATGATGATGTTGAGCACGGCTATTATGATGAAGACGGAGACTTTGATATTGAATTTGAGAAGACCATGAGGAATCTCAGTCTTATGGCAAATCTTCGAGATTATATGGCCAGAGGAAAAGAGTGGATTCTTGACAGCGGTTGTACCGATCACATGACCGGAGATAGAGACATGTTTCGTGAGCTTACTAAAAATGATGGTCCACGCAAGTATGTGACTTTTGGAGACAACTCCAAGGGTAAGGTACTTGGCCTTGGTAAGGTGGCCATATCCAATTATAGCTCCATACAAAATGTTATGCTTGTTGAATCTCTTGGTTACAATTTTCTTTCCGTATCTAGACTAGCCGATTTTGGTTTTAATGTTCTATTTACCAAAGTAGATTGCCAAGTGTTTCGCCAAGATAATCATAATATGGTCTTTACCGGCATTCGTAGAGGTGATTTTTACATTGTTGATTTCACTAAGAGAGCCCAACCTCGTACATGTTTAATTGCAAAATCTTCTAAAGGTTGGTTATGGCATAGAAGACTTGGACATGTTGGTATGCGTAACCTTGATAAACTTATTAAAGGAGATCACATTCTTGGAGTAAAAGATGTTATATTTGACAAAGATCGACTTTCTAGTGCTTGCCAAGTAGGAAAACAAGTTGGAGGAAGCCATCCCGTGAAGAACATTATGACCACGAGGAGACCACTCGAGCTACTTCATATGGATCTTTTTGGTCCCAACTCCTATAAGAGTCTTGGTGGTAACTCTTTCGGTTTAGTCATTGTTGATGATTTTTCCAGATTTACGTGGGTGTTCTTTCTTGATGACAAATCGCAGGTACAAAAGATCTTCAAGAAATTCGCAAGAAAAGCTCAAAATCAATTTGAAGTGAAGATCAAGAAGGTTCGGAGTGACAACGGAACGGAGTTCAAGAACGCCAATGTGGACACCTTTCTTGATGAGGAGGGAATTTCACATGAGTTCTCAGCTACGTACACACCTCAACAAAATGGAGTTGTTGAGAGGAAGAACCGTACACTTAGATGGCAAGAACAATGCTTGATGAATACAGGACGCCAAGACATTTTTGGGCAGAAGCGGTTGAAACAGCTTGTCATGCAACAAACCGACTCTATCTTCACAAGCTTCTTGGAGATAAAGAACCATCGGAAGCAATCCAAGACTTGCCCATTGGCAAGATTCGCCCCGTGGAAGTAAAGGAGAGTACCTCATCTATTCAAGTGGAAGCCCCAACCTCACATCAAGGTGAACGACAAGCTGATATGGAGGCATCCACAAGTGGAACACGTCAAGACGATGGGAATGAGGAAGTGCAATAAGATGATCCACCTCAACCTCCTTCTCCACCTCCACAAACAAACAACGACAACATCAACGAAGAAGAAGAAGATGATGATGAGGAGGAAGCCTCACCACAACCCAAGAAAAAGCTACCTCGAGTTAGAGCAAGAATCGACAAGGATCATCCCGTCGAACAAATACTTGGAGATATCCAAACCGGGAGAATTACTCGCTCTAAATCTCGTTTAGCTAACTTTTGTGAGCATTACTCATTTATCTCTAGTGTTGAACCCTTGAAGGTAGAAGATGCTCTCAAGGACCCCGATTGGGTGAATGCAATGCACGAAGAGCTACACAACTCTAAGAGGAACCAAGTGTGGACATTGGTTGAGAAGCCTAAGGAAGAGCAAAACATCATTGGAACCAAATGTGTGTTTCGGAACAAGCAAGATGAAGATGGACAAGTTGTACGCAACAAGGCTCGTCTCGTAACACAAGGTTACACACAAGTCAAAGGTATGGACTATGGTGAGAACTATGCCCCCGTTGCAAGACTTGAATCCATTCGCATTTTACTTGCTTATGCCAATCACCATGATATCACTCTTTACCAAATGGATATTAAAAGTGCCTTCTTAAATGGTGAAATTGAGGAGGAAGTATATATTAAACAACCTCCCGGCTTTGAGAATCCCAAGAAACCTAATCATGTGTACAAACTTCGTCAAGCTCTTTATGGTCTCAAGCAAGCCCCTAGAGCTTGGTACAAATGCTTGACAAAGTTTCTTCTTGAAAAAGGTTTTGAAATTGGGAAGATTGATTCAACTTTGTTCACTAAGAGAGTTAATGGAGAATTATTTGTATGCCAAATTTATGTTGATGATATTATCTTTGGATCTACTAACCCCTCTTTTAGTGAAAAGTTTGGAAGGTTGATGTCAGAGAAGTTTGAGATGTCTATGATGAGTGAACTCAAATTCTTTCTTGGTTTGCAAATCAAGCAAACTAGGGAAGGTACCTTTGTCTCTCAAACAAAGTATACTAAGGACTTATTCAAAAAGTTCAACATGCAAGAGAGTAAAGGTATGAAAACTCCCATGCCCACGAGTGGACATCTTGATTTGACCAAGGATGGCAAACCGGTTGATCAAAAGGTTTATCGATCTATGATTGGTTCATTACTATATCTATGTGCCTCTCGTCCTGACATTAAGCTAAGTGTGTGCATGTGTGCACGATACCAAGCGGCACCAAAAGAGTGTCACCTTAAGGCGGTGAAAAGAATTGTGAGATACTTGATACATACACCAAACTTTGGCATATGGTATCCCAAAGGATCCTCTTTCAATCTTGTTGGCTACTCCGATTTGGACTATGCCGGAGACAAGGTTGACAGAAAATCCACTTCGGGTACATGTCAATTTCTTGGTAGATCTCTTGTGTCTTGGTCCTCCAAGAAACAAAATTCCGTATCTCTATCTACTGCCGAAGCGGAATACATTGCCGCGGGATCATGTTGTGCTCAATTACTATGGATGACACAAACTCTTAAAGATTATGGTGTGCATGAGAGACATGTACCATTACTTTGTGTCAATGAGAGTGCTATTAAGATAGCACACAATCCCGTGCAACATTCTCGAACTAAGCATATTGAGGTTCGTCACCATTTCATTCGAGATCATGTTGAGAAAGGTGATATTGACCTTAAACATGTTCGTACTGACAAACAATTGGCGGACATCTTTACCAAACCCCTTGATGAGAAAGTGTTTTGTCACTTGAGAAGTGAGTTGAACATCATTGATGCTTCAAACGTGAACTAGAGGTTCATGTGGATGCATACAAGGGCATGAGCATTCTTGACTAATCCATGATACTTTCATGATCATTTTATATCCTGGACATTTTGCTCCCTTGTATGGTATCGAACTTTTTGTAGGTACTTGGACAAGCTTCATGTCACAAGATTGCATCTCACTCTTATCTAGAGCAATCTTGTATAACCCAAGTATAAACAATTGATGGAGTAACAAGGAACAAGACAACCTAAATATATCCTTTGACAACATTTGAGTTATGCTTCATTCTTGTCATTTTGGATACACATGTTGTTCCTTGCAAGTCTAACCCATGTAGGAACATGAACTACAAATGATAGGATAGCTCCAAACGTCAATTCATGAGCATCCACTTCAAGTTCAACTACATGATGGACTTCACCATATACCAATGTAAGTTCACACATCTTAGAGAAGCTTTACTCAAAGACATGAGCTAAAGCAACTCAACAAGATGTGAATACATTGAAATGCTTAAAGGAAAAATGGCAACCCCATTTTGAGCTTAAATGATGAGTATGACCTATGATCAAGTGTACTCACTTGACTCCTAAGTCAATATACTCTAACATAGGTGACCTAGTCGCCGACCCATCTAGATGAAGTTAAAAAAAAAACTTCATCTAGACTTGCCTCTTTTCTGTGTTCTATTTCCTTTCGCTTGATTCGCAGTTAATTCATTGCAAATCCTTGTGAGATTTCCTTGCCTAGTGAGCTGAGTTGACAAAATATTCCATTGCATCAAACTTGGTTCCACCTAATTGTCTCAACTCGGTGTCACCGATTTTGACTGCTCTAAGGAATTTTCTGTCAAATTTTCCCTGAGTTTTTCTGCTCCAGCTCCACTCGATGATTCTTATCCTGTACATGCATCTAGCTGTATTTATCAAGGACCAAACTCACTTAATCAATAACCTTGAAGTCCCTTCTTGGAAATTGATGTCAAAGGGGGAGAGAGTAATACATCAAAGCTTAAGCTTATCTATTCAAACCAAAAGATGCACCTTACAAGAGGAGAGAATGTTACATGCTTCTTTAAGGGGGAGAGAAACATGATACTAGTTTTCTCATTCTCACCCTACCTACTCCCAATATCCATGTCAGATTCAGGGGGAGAGGAAGTTCTTTAAGGGGAGACAACTATTTCTTTTGGGGACATGTCTGCTTCATAGAAGTATTCACCTAGTGATACTCTCTTCTACATGTCATCCCAATCTTGGTTTCTTGTTGATCTTGTGTCTTTTTCTTGAAGAAATTATCTTGTGTTATCTAACCCTGTTTTCTCAAGTGTATTTCTTTAGGTACTTGATCAAGAACTTCAAGGTAAGTATATGCATCACACTCATGTACATGGTTGACCTCTTGCTAAGTATATATTGTTTGCAAGGAGAAAATCTTGTACATGTGGATACTCCAATGTCATATATATATTGCTCTGATGCATATAGCCAAGATACATGTTGCATGTATATTTTCCCATGAGATATCATCATGTTATGCACATCTTCAGGGGGAGTTCAAGGGAGCTCATACATGTTACATGTTTCCTTCAAAGCTTTCATACATACCTCTGGTAAATCTTTATTTAAAGCTTTGATGTATGTTGTCATCAATTACCAAAAGGGGGGAGATTAAAAGCACATTTGCTCCCTTGGTGGTTTTGGTAACTCATGCCAACATACATGTTGTTGGACTAATGCTTTTATCTAGTGAATTTCAGACAAGTTGAACAATGGCGTGGCAGGGACAAGAGGACGTGGAACCCCTTCAAAATGCTAAGGACAAGAATTGGCAAAGATCAAGACTCTACATTTTTGGTTTAGTGAAACAAGATCACATTGAGTCCATAGGAAAGCCAATACTATTAAAAGGGGATGAGGTGTTGCTTAATGGTCTTTTTGCTCAAGTGCTTAGTGACAGTATTCCTAAACCCTCAACCACTCACTCTACCCAAATATGTCCTAAACCCAAAGTTCAACTCGGCCCCACCAAAATTTCCAATCCGGCCCCACCGAGTTCATCCAAGACTTAGCCACTGCCAAACCCTAACAAATCGGATCCACCGAAATGGATCTCGGTCCCACTGAGATGGCCTTGCCAACTCTCTGTAATCGGTTGCATTCACTTCGGTCTCACCGAGTTATGCATATCGGTCTCACCGAGATGGCTTGCCAACTCGCTGTTGCCTTATTGCTTCACTTCGGTCCTACCGAGTTGATGCAATCGGTGCCACCGAGATGAGGATTGCCCTAGCCATTGCACTTCGGTCCATCCGAGTTGTTCGTATCGGTCCCACCGAGATTCCTAAAGTTCATATCTTTTACACAGTTCGGTGCTACCGAGATTATCGTTTCGGTGCCACCGAGTTGGGTCAAAAGTGTGTAACGGTTGGATTTTGTGTGGAGGCTATATATACCCCTCCACCCCATCCTTCTCAGTAAGGAGAGCCATCAGAACGTGCCTACACTTCCACCATTCATTTTCTGAGAGAGAACCACCTACTCATGTGTTGAGATCAAGATATTCCATTCCTACCATTTGAACCTTGATCTCTAGCCTTACCCAAGTTGCTTTCCACTCAAATCCTTCTTCCACCATAGACAAATCTGTGAGGAGTGATTGAGTGCTGGGAAGACTATCATTTGAAGCACAAGAGCAAGGAGTTCATCAACAACACACCGTCTATTACCTTTTGGAGAGTGGTGTTGCCTAGATTGGTTAGGTGTCGCTTGGGAGCCTCCAACCAGATGTGGAGTTGAACCAAGAAGTTTGTAAGGGCAAGGAGATCGCCTACTTCGTGAAGATCTACCCCGAGTGAGGCTAGTCCTTCGTGGACGTAAGACATGGTGGAATAGGCAAGGTTGCTTCTTCGTGGACCCTTCGTGGGTGTGGCCCTCCGTGGACTTGCGCAACCGTTACCCTTCGTGGGTTGAAACCTCCATCAACGTGGACGTACGATAGCACCACCTATCGGAACCACGCCAAAAATCCACCGTGTCTTCATTGCGTTTGATCTTCCATACTCTACCCCTTTACTTTCCGTACTATTGCATGCTTTACTATTTCCGCTGCTCAATCTCTAGATATGCATGTGTAGAAAGTATTGGAGTGATCTTAACTTGTGCCAAAATTTGCCTAAGTTCCAAGAGAAATTAAAAACTGCTAATTTGGCTGGTTAGGAGTCTATTCACCCCCCCTCTAGACCTATCTCCTCGATCCTACACCGTGGTCCCCCCGCGGAGGAGGCCGGTGCTGAAGTCGAGGCTGCCAGACCCTCGGGCCCCACCTCGGGAGCCAGCCGTGAGAAGGGGCCCCGCGAGGATAGCGGCAGCAGCGCCTTGCAGCGGTCGTTGAAGAGGAGGAAATGGGTAGCCAAGGATGAGCAAGCGTCCACCTTCCCATCCCTTGCATCTGGCATGCCGCGTGTGCCTGAGTCTTTGCTCTTCACATGACCTCCCCAGGCAAGAAGAAGAAGAAGAAGAGGACCCCCGGCCTGGCGGGGGCTGCATCGCCGGTCGCCGGGGCCGAGGGGCATGAGGAAAACGCTCGCCGCCTCGACACCGGGGCCGGGCCCGTGAAGGCGGAGGGGTAGGTGGCCCCTCTTGAGCCGCAGGAGGACGCGGCTCAGGAGGCCCAAGCAAGTGAGTCTCAGGAGGCATCATCAGGAGGCGGCTCCGTGGTCCCTGGGGCGCCCGCCACAGGGGCGGATGTCGTGCCGGTGGAGGCGGAGATGCCAACCCCTCCACCGTGCCCCGCGGGCGGCGGCGGCACCGCGGAAGGCCCACGCGTCTCGCCAGTGCGCGGAGCTTCCGTCGGGGGGGGCGCCGAGTCCGCGGGGCGCGCCACCATGGCAATACGAGGAGGAGGGCCCCGCAAGCCCTCCGCTCCTGGCGAGCGGAGTCGGGCCCTCGTGAGCCGCACCGGCGGAGGGCGATGAAGAGCCAGACCCGGACTGAGCCCTAGCACTCGTGAGCAGCCGCACTGCGATCAGGTGCGGGGCCTTGCGGAATGCCACGGCCGCGTTAGGCCAACTCGGTGAAGAACTTCAGGCCGTAGAAGCGCGCCTCACTGAAGAGCGCCTACGCCTGGCCCGAGGGTGGCATCAACTTGAAGTCGCTGTTAAGCTGGGCCAGTGCCAGAATGAGGCCGCTCGCGTGAGGAGCGAGAAGGCAGCCACCAAGGAGAAGGAGGCCCGTGAGTGCGCTTTTCGGGAGGCCAAGGCGGCGGACAGGCAGTGCGAGGTGGCGGAGGCCCGCGGAAAGGAGCTCCAGGATCAGAACACCGCGCTGGAACGGCAGCTTTAGGCACGGAAAAATGTCATCTCTGCCCGTGGAGAGGAACTGGCGGCTTGCGAAGCGGACCTTGATATCCGCGAGCGGGAGCTCGCGCGGACGGCGTCTGCGCAGCACCTGGAGCACGAGCGGCTGGAGGCGCTGGAATGTGAGGTAGCCGCCGCTCAGGGTTCCTATGCCCAGTGCCTGGACAAGGCCAATGCCAACTTGGCGGCCAAAGAGAAGAGGATCCAGGAGGACGCCGACAGGAGGGTCACGCAGATCCGCGAGGCGCTTGCCGTGGAGCACAGCAAGAAACTGAAGCTGCAGGAGGACCGCTTCAAGGCGAGGCGCGAGGAGCTCCAGCACGAGATCGCGGGCCTTAAGGAGGTGCTGACCGAAGCGGAAACTCGACGAGAGACCGCGCTGAAGGCCCAGGCCAACGCCGAGGCCGAGCTGGCCTCCCTCCAGCAGCAGGTGGGGGCGTCGCCGCCATCATGGAGCAGGCGAGGGATGAGGCGGCCTGAGCACGGGAGCGGCAGTTCGAGCGCTCCAAGATGTTTCATACCCTCGAGCTCCGAGCCTGCCGCGCCTTGGACTCCATTTGCAAGGAGGACATCAGCAGCCCCCTCGAGGCCCATGACGCCAGCTACCTTGATTTCTTCATCAAGCTCGTGGAGCGGCTCGAGGCTGGCGCCAAGAAGGTGGACGGGATCATTGAGCAGGAGTGCCGCGATCTTCTCACCCAGGCAGCGACGCGCATCTTCAGCCACCTCCTCCACACCGAGCCCAACTTAAAATTCGACAAGGTGATAGCTCCCGTGCCGAAGGAGATCTGTGATAACCTTGGGAAGGTGGTGGAGGACCACGTGGATGCGTTGCACGCGCAGTTCGCCCATGGTAGCAGCGAGAGCTCAGGCGGAGCCGAGGAAGGTGAAGACTACGACGGCAGCAGCAGCGGTGATGGCGACACGTCCTCTTAGGCCCTTCCTCATATCCTACGCATAGTTAATCGTGGCCCCGTGGGGGTGTGAAGACAATGACCTTTGCTTAAGTACACTTTGTCTGGTTGTAATGAACGCTCGTGCCCTCATGAAGTTTTCTCCAGAGGCCCATTTTTCTCTTTTTGTTCGCCTTTGTGCTCTACGTCGTTAGGACCTAGCCCCCGAGCGGGCCACAGCCGTTGCTCGTATGTCAGGTCGCGATGCCTGGACAAGGCCAGGAGGTGAGGGGCACCGGGAGCTAGTGAGGGCTCTCGAGGCACGATGCTCATGGAGCCCCCCTTTGACGTGCAAGCGGCTCGTGATAGGAGAAACGCTGGCGCTCGTGAGGTTATTAGAGGGGAAGGCTTGGGAGATGGCGAGGGTGGCTCGCGAGGTAGTAGACTTAGCTTTGTGAAGAGTAGCGTCTGGTGGCCATCATTTGCAGGGCACGCCTCGCGAGGCTTCCGCTCGTGAGGTCCCCTACTGAGATGACCACCATAGGTTGGCTCCCAAGGCGGGGCCTGTGAAGCTTCCTGAGGCTCAAGGGGGCGTCTGGCCATCGGGCCCCCTCGCGAGGCATCCTCGCGAGGCCCTCCGGGTGACCTGTCCCTGTGATAACTGCATGCAGAAAGTCTCACCATAGGGGTGCAGCGCACGCTCGCCGGCTTGCTCTTGAGTGTTACGCGAGGAGATAAGACACCAAGGACCTTGGTGGGGTGGCGTGCACGGGAGCAGGCCCGCGAGCCAGAGCTCGGTTGCTTGGGTTTTTCAGGGCTGCTGGGACTGACCCGAGCACAGACACCGTGTCCAGCCCCCGCTCGTGTGAGGCTCATGAGGGAAGCCGCGAGCGCGCATGGCTTGTGAGGCAAAGACATGACGAAATACACCATGTATGGAAACCGAAATTTTACTGAGGCAAGACAACAGATTCCATTACACAACCAAAAAGAGATGTGGCTGCCATGTCCGACACGGGTCAGCTTGAGGTTGGTGCAGCCTGTGGGGTGCCCTCAGTTGATTGTTCCGCTAGCACGAAGCATGGGGCTTCCACCGGGGTGTGGGCCTGATCGCGGGTCGATCATTCCGCCAGCGCGGAGCATGGGGCTTCCACTTGGGCATGGGCGGGAGCTCTCGCGTGCCCGTCAGGCGAACGCATTGAGAGTCTCCGGGGCATGTACAACCCCATTTCGTTCATACGCATGAGGATCATGGGTAGAACTTGCGGAGGTGTTGGATGTTCCAGGCGTTAGGCACAGGAACTCCGTCCTCCGTCTCCAGCCGGGCTGCGCTGGGCCTGGAGACATGAGCAACCCTGAAAGGGCCTTCCCACATAGGTGAGAGCATGTGGAGTCCCTCTCTGGAGAGGATCCTGCATAGGACGAGGTCACCGACCTCGAGAGTGCGAGGGCGGATGTTGCGGTTGTGGTAGCGACGCAGGGCCTGCTGGTACCTCGCGGTGCGAAGAGCGGCCTGATGGCGGACCTCCTCAAGGAGCAGTAGGTCGGCCTCCCACGAGCCATCCTGACACGCCTCATCGAAGGCAAGGACTCGCGGAGAGCCATGCTTAAGCTCTGAGGGAAGGACCGCCTCAGCTCCGTAAACTAGGAAGAAAGGGGTCTCGCCGGTAGGCTTGGTTGCTGTTGTGCGGATGGACCACAGCATGGACTGCAGCTCGTCAAGCCAGCTCTTGCCGCAGGCTTCTAGCTTCTTCTTGAAGCTCCTCGTTTTGAGGCCCCTGAGGACCTCAGCGTTGGCACGCTCGGCCTGGCCGTTGCTTCGTGGGTGCGCCACAGAGGCGTAGCAGATCTGCGTGCCGAGGTTGGCGCAGTAGGACTTGAAAAGGCCGTTTGTGAACTGGGAGCCGTTGTCGGTGATGATGCGGCTGGGGACTCCGAAGCGGCTCACGAGGCCCTTGATGAACTTGATGGCAGAGCCTGCCGGGATGGTGCGCACTGGCTCGACCTCTGCCCACTTGGTGAACTTGTCGATGGCGACGTAGAGGTAGCGGTAGCCGCCAGCCGAGCGAGGAAAAGGCCCCAGGATATCCATCCCCCAGACGACGAAGGGCCATGAGAGGGGGATCGTCTGGAGGCCTTGCGCTAGCTGGTGGATCTGCTTGGCGTGGTACTGGCATGCTTCGTAGGATTGGACCAGCTCGGTGGCGTCGCGGAGCACGGTAGACCAATAGAAGCCGCTTCGAAACACCTTGCCGGCAAGGGTGCGCGACGAGGAGTGGTGGCTGCAGTCTCCTCCATGGATATCGGCGAGCAACTCGCGCCCTCGTTCTTCTGAGATGCACCGTAACGAGATGCCATTGGGGCACCTGCGGTACAGCTCGCCGTCTTGCAAGCAGTAAGCGGTGGCTTGCCGGGCCACGCGCTCTGCTTTTGAATCCTCCTCCGGGAGGGTGCCATGGAGCAGGTAAGCCTTAAACTCCGCAGCCCAGCTGCCTGCTTGAGGCTCCAGTGTCAGTAGCAGGCGGGCTCCTGAAGCCGGGCCGCAGTCTGGCACGCCCGTGGGCGGCACGGGCGGGAGCTCTTCATGAAGCAGCGTGGTGCCCACGGCAGGTGGTGCAGCTGATGGTTTGAGGAGCCTTTCCTCGAAGACGCCAGGGCTCTGGGGCTCACGGCGGGATGCTCGCTTGGCGATGTCATCGGCCTCCTTGTTGCCACCGCGTGGGACGTGCTGCAGCTCCAAGCCAAGGAAACGCTTCTCAAGTTTACGTACCTCTTCTAAGTAGGCTGCCATGTGCTCGTCCTTGGGCTTGTAGCTTTTAATGGAGAAGTTGATGAGGAGCTGAGAGTCACCCTTGATGGTGAGGCGCTTGATGCCGAGGGCAGAGGCAGCCTTGAGGCCGGCGATGAGGCCGTCGTACTCTATGATGTTGTTGGTGACCTTATCATCGCGCTTGTAGCAGAGTTGGATAGCGTAGTAGAGCTTGTCTCCCATTGATGAGGTGAGCACGATGCTAGCCCCCACGCCCTGTCGGGAGAAGGCGCCGTCAAAGTGCATGGACCATTCTCCTGGCGCTTCATCCCCAGGCAGGAGGGATTCGCCCTCGCGAGGCTCTCCTTCGTGGGGGTCTGTCCACTTCGCCACGGAGTCGGCCAGAGCTGCGCCTTTGATTACTCTGGTGGTGCAAAACTCCAGCTGGAAGGCTTGCAAGTCGATGTTCCACTCGGCGACGTGGCCAGCGGCGTTGGGGCTGCACATGACTTGCTCCAAGGGGTAGGAAGAGATGACCTTGATGGGATGACCCTGGAAGTAGTGGCGCAGCTTCCTGGAGGCGATGAGGAGCGCGAGGAGGAGCTTCTGTTGCATGGGGTAGCGTTCGCGTGCATCCCTTAGCACCGTGCTGACGAAGTACACAGGGTGCTCGACAAGGTGCGTAGTTGTGGTGGCAGCTTGCTCTTCAGGTGGCTCGCGAGGCTTCGCAGGCTCGGGAAGCTCACGAGGCCCAGAAGGCTCGCGAGATTCGGAGGGTCCAGGAGGCACGGAGGGCTCGGGAGGCTCGCGAGGCCCGGAGGGCTCAGGAGGTGCTGAGGGCTTCTCCTTAACGCAGACACGCTCCTCCCACACCGCTACGAGCGCCGCGATGGCCGTCTGGGGGGTAGCCGACAAATATAGGAGCTGGAGCTCGCGGGGGCGCGGTGCGACCATGATGGGCGAGCTCGTGAGGTACCTCTTGAGGTCTTCAAAGGTGGCGTCTGCCTCAGGGTTCCACTTGAAGGAGCCGGACCTCTTCATGAGCTTGAAGAACGGCAAGGCTCGCTCGCCGTACTTGGAGATGAAGCGCCCCAGAGAAGCCATACATCCTGCCAAGCGTTGCATTTCCTTGAGGGTCTGGGGAGGACGCATTTTCTCGATGGCCTTGATCTTCTCATGGTTGGCCTCAATGCCACGGTGGGAGACCAGGAAGCCGAGGAGCTTGCCGGAAGGAACTCCGAAGACGCACTTATCGGGGTTGAGCTTGAGGTTGACCTTGCGCAGGTTGGCGAGCGTTTCCTTGAGATCCTCAATGAGGGACCCGGCCTCCCGAGTCTTGACCACGATGTCGTCGACGTAGGCCTCCGCGTTCCTCCTCATCTGAGGCCCCAGCGTGATGCGCATCAGCCGCTGGAAGGTGGTGCCTGCACTCCTCAAGCCGAAGGGCATGCAGACGTAGAAGTATATGCCGCAAGGGGTGATGAAGGCCGTCCTCTCCATGTCTTCTGCCGCCATCTTAATCTGACGGTAGCCTGAAAAGGCATCCAGGAAGCATAGCAGGTCGCATCCGGCGGTGGAGTCCACAGTCTGGTCGATGCCCGGCAGCGGAAAGGGGTCCTGAGGGCAGGCCTTGTTGAGGGTCGTGAAGTCGACGCACATATGTTCTTTGCCGCCCTTCTTGGGGACGACGACTGGGTTGGCGAGCCATTCGGGATGGCTCACCTCATGGACGACTCCAGCATCTTGCAACTTGTGCACTTCCTGGACAATGAACTCTTGCTTCTCGGGCGCCTGGCGCCGTGCTTTTTGCTTGATGGGGCGTGCGTTGGGGCACACCACTAAGTGGTGCTCGATCACCTCCCTCGATACACCGGACAAGTCAGATGCTTTCCAAGCGAAAACATCCGAGTTTGCCCGAAGGAAGGCGATGAGCGCGCTTTCCTATGCAGGAGGGAGGCAGGTGTCGATGGTGAAGGCAGGGCCTGAGCCGCTGCCGTCAACCAACACCTTCTTCGTCTCAGCACGGTCCTGGGAGAACAGCTACTTCTTCTTCGCGGGTGCGGCCCCAGGAGGCTCGACCGCGTCCTCGTTAGCCGGATGTGTGGCAGCGGCAGCTTTGTAGGCGTGCTCGAGGGAGCAGACCGCGTCCTTCTCGTCGTAGGTGACGGTGATGATGCCGCCGCAGCCAGGAATCTTGAGGATGTTGTTGGTGTGGTAGGTCGCCGCCATGAACTTGGCAAGAGCTGGGTAGCCCAAGATGGCGTTGTACGGCAGGCCGATAGGCGCCACATCGAAGTCGATGAGCTCGGTGTGGTAGTTCTTGCGGGTGCCGAAGGTGACAGAAAGGCGCACTCCGGAGGGATGGTGGAGCCATCAGTCACTCCGGAGAAATCCCTGGTCGGCATCAGCTGGTCGTAGGGCACTTGGAGCGTCTCGAAGGTCTCGATGGAGATCACGTTTAGGCCGGCGCCTCCATCGATGAGGGTCTTGGTGACCACGACGTTGCTGATGGTGGGAGTGCACAACATGGGGAGCGTGCCTGCGGTGGTCGTGGACTTGGGGTGGTCCTTGGAGTCGAAGGTGATGGCGTACTGCGACCACTTGAGGGGCCGCGCGGCCTCAGGCTTCGGGAGGGCGGCGTTCACCTCGCGAGAGAGCTGCTTGAAGTGGCGGTTGGACACGGGAGTTTGAGGCCCGCCAAGGATGCAGCCAACTGCGCGAGGCTCCTGGTAGCCCCCAGTGCCCTCGTCAGGCTAGTTGACGTCGTTCCTCCGGGGTGGTGGCGGCAGCGGCGGGAGAGCGGCGTTGGCCTGAGGGTTTTCCTCACGAGGCTGATCGCGCCAGGCGGCCTCACGAGGCTGGTCGCGCCAGCCCTGGCGGAAGTTGTCGTTGCCGTTGCGGCCGTCCTAGCGGTTGCCGCCGCGGCCACCTCCGCGGCTGGCGCCGTGGTCGTTGCGGTCGCCTCGGCGGCCCTGGCGCTCGTCGCGAAGCAACTTGAGCTCCTGGCAGTCCTCAGTGCTGTGGGAGCGCATGTTGTGGTAGGCGCAGAGCGGCGGCCGTCTTTCCTGGGCTCGTCGTGATCACGGCCGCGCTTCTGCTCAGTCTCCGCCACAATCACGGCAGGGCCCTTGCGCTTGATGTCCTTATTCTTGGCCTTGGCAGCGTCGGGCGCCGCATCGGGGTCGTTGTGGACGAAGAGGCGACCTTCTTCAGCCTTGGCGCACTTGTCAGCGAGGTCGAACAGCTCAAGCACCGAGTCCAGCTCATCGTTGATGGCGAGCTTCTCGCGCATCTTGACGTCCGTGATGCCGGTGGAGAACGCAGAGATGACGGCCGCGTCGGAGGCACGCGGGATCTTGTTGCACACCTGGCTGAAGCGCTGGATGTACTTGCGGAGGATCTCGTCTGGGCGCTGCTGCACATGCCGCAGGTCATTGATGGTGAGAGAGCGGTCGTGCGTGACCTTCAAGTTGGCAACGAACTGGCTGCAGAGCTCGGCCCATGACGAGATCGACGCCTCAGGGAGGTTCATGAGCCAGGAGCGCGGGCCGTCCTTGAGGGCCATGGGGAACCAGTTCGCCATGACCTTGTCGTCGCCGTTCGCCGCCTCGACACTCAGCGCATAAAGCTGGAGGAACTCTACGGGGTTGGGGGTGTTGTCGTAGCGTGGAGGCAGTTCTGGCTTGAACTTCGCGGGCCACTCCACCCGACGCAGCTCGCGAGTGAAGGTGCGGCAGCCCACACCGCTCGAGGGGACACCACCGGTGAGTGCGGCGCGATTCTGGCAGCTAGCTGCCGTGATATCCTGGACGGCCCGCTCTTGGCGTCGGCGCTGCTGCTCGAGGAGCACACGTGCATCAGGTGGCACACGGCGGATAATCTGGCAGCTGGCCTCGTCTTGGACCGGCGAGGAAGCGCCGCGGGACGGCTCACGCGCCCGCGCATTGCGCTGGGGCCCGTCGAGCTCGTCGCGCAGAAGAGGAGGCGGGGGAGCGCCATGCGCTACGTCCCCAGCGCAAGGCGGCGGGGGTCGGAGCGAGTGGGAAGGCGCCGGAGCATCCCCGGCGGCGTTGACGAGCTCGGTGATGCGACCAAGCCAGGCGTCGTAGCCGGCGTCAGCTGGACGGTAGCGGAGTACCTCGCGCGCCATGAGCAGCGCGGCCTGCGTGTTCGGCGGCCCATGGTGGGCGAGGGAGGAGGAGGCCATGGCGGTGTGGCCCTCTTCCCGCACGAAGGGGTGCAGGGAGGAGTCCTGCAGCTCCCGGGCGCAGGGTCGGTGGCGGCAGCGGCCTCGACAGGGCGGCGGCAGTTGCCACGGGCCACTGGCTCTGTCTGAGCCACGTAGCCAGCCCTGCGGTCAGCGCACTCGCGGCGGGCGTCGGCCATGGGGCTGATGGAGCGGAGGACGGAGAGGAAGAACAGTAGCGAACCCCTACCTGGCGCGCCAAATGTCGGAGGTCGGGCTCCGGGGACCCAAAGGTTCGAACACTGGGGTGAGCTTGTTCCTACCTCCTCGTCCCCTACCACGGCTGAACTACGGCGGAGCTACGGCGAGAGCACGCTAGCGGGAGCAGGCAACGGACTCAGCGGTTTACCTAGGCTCAGGCCACCTTGCCGTGTAAAACCCTACTCCTGCTTGGTTGGGATTGCTCTGGGCAAGAGGATGCTCTCGCGTACAAGGTAGGAGATGATGGGATCCGGATCCCTCTACAGTGGCACCCTGCCCTCCTTTTATATCTGCCTTGGTCCTCTTCCCCCGAAAACATTTGCGGAAAGGGTTGCCACACAACGACAAGTTTGAAGGGGGACAGGAGCGCAGTCTATCCTGACAAAAGGTGGTCTTCATCTGCAAAGCGACCGTCCATGACGCGCCGGTGGGCTCGGGAATGACCTCCGCCCTGCGCGCCCGCCGTCTTGATCTTCTTTCACCGATCGGGCAACCTTTGGGGGCTGCTTTGGAAAGTGGATTGCTGGCCTTGCTCCCTTAGCACAAAAGGGGAAATCTTCTCCATCCGCGCCTGCTGGCACGGCCTCTGTCACCGTTCGTCGCCGCGCGGGTCACCCACATGATGGGCATGAGACCACGCGACTGAGCCGAACATCACTCGTCTTGCGCGCCTACGGGAGGGTGCCTCGGGAGGCAACTTCGGGAGGCCGCCTCGCGAGAGGGCCTTGCGAGGCTCTCAGTGAAGCGGCTGAGTCTTGCTTGCTCGCTCCCTGAGGAGGGGTCCTCAGGAGGCCGGGGCCTCATGAGGGGTCTTGCCTGAGATGCCCGCTGGTGGCTGCCCGTTGGGCCTCCGCCAGGCGTTGCGCCCTGGGCCAAAGGCAGACGGGCCGGGATACCCCGAGTTCCACGGGCCCGACAAGCGCTTGCTTGCGAGGGTTGCCCACTTGCTTCTCACACTATCACCCTCTCCAGATCTAAAAAAGATGGCGGTGGCCATTCTTTCTCCCTCCTCATCGGTGGCCACAGATCCGGCCTGATCCCATCCGCCGGGGAAGAGGAGGACGTGCACTGACGACAAGTCCGTCTTCTCAGACCTAGCACCAGCGCGGGATGGCCTCCGTCCCCAAGCTCGCTGCCGTAGTGTCGGCGATGGAGGACGATGTGGCGCCCTGCCTGAATACCACTGTAGCTAGACGGTCGCCGCACACGCCAGCCCAGGAAATCACACTGGCGCGTGCCTTTACAACAAGTATCATGAACATAGGCACAACTGTAATAAGAATATATTTATTAGCCATTGTGGCTGGAATAAATACATCATGGTTACAAAGATGGGGCAGTGGAAAAATACTAACTAAGGCAGCATGGACTTGGAGAGGCTCCAATCCACAGGGATTTGACTGGGTTACTCCTCTAGCTCGTGAATGCTCCCGCTCCTCGACGGATCGTTAGTTGAACTTGGCCACATCAAAGGCCGCTGAGTACTTTCGAATGTACTCGTAAGCAAACCAAATAACATATACACCAAGGAAAGCGATCCATGGCATTCAAGCATGCATTAATACTTTTAGCATTGTTAATTAATATGGTTTAACTATCTAGCATTATTAATTATCATGTTATAACAGGATTATCTAGCAATATTACTACTGAAGTAAAAGCAACATGACGAAGATAAAGCATATCGGGTAATGAATTCATACTCCAAATATTCTCAAGATCTAATCCAAAGCATATCCAAATAAGATCTAACTCTTGCGGTCATCCGACCACTCATCTCATAGCCATCACATGGCTAACATCCATAATCCTAACATCATTTAATGTCCATGTATCTGCACTGCCAGTCTGATAAACTTTACCTTTCCCTGGTTCATTCTCAGCAATGACATTATATGGTTTATTCCTCTAGACTCGACACAGACCAAATAGTGTGACTTAGTACGAACTGTGTCCCATGACCGAGGACGCGGCTATTCGAATAGATTTACACTCTGCAGAGGTTGCGCACTTTACCCACATCATGTAGCTCCTTGTCCCGTACCTCGGTACACTTCCCTTCCGGGTGGACCGGTGCTGCTCCAACGAAACTTGTCTATCGTTTGGCACTCTTACGGTCCCACCGACAATCATACCCCTTTCGGGTCATGTCCTGGGTGGCCCCTGTGTCACTCCTGACACCTGCCACCATCGTGGCCAAACAATACTATCCCAAACGGGGACCCGCGCGCAAATAACCTGGGCTCACAAGGTTATCGCCGCCTACCGGGCCAGGGTAGCACGCTCGCATAACCTCCCCTCTTTGGAGGTACCGACAAGAGGCAATACAATAGACCAAGTTAGGGCCGTCCCATACCGGCAAATGTGGCTGCACTGATGAGCTCGAATCAGTGGCACTATGACTCGATCCAGCTGACGGAGGAGGTTGTTGTTATTAAGTCACATTCTTTATCATTGCAATAATAGTAACAATGCGTGATTTAACACCTATGGAAACGTAACAACCTATCTCCATATAATATCACAATGAGTCATTAGTGAAACAATGTTTAAATGGCAAGTTTATCACTTCACAAGTTTTAGCTGTAGGTTATGATCATCCGAACCCTTGCATGAAACCGGCAAATAAACCAGTAACCACCAGAACGGTCTTTACAACTCAGATCTGGGACGTTACTGGAATAACACAACCCCGGCTCAAGACGGCTGAAAAGCAGCTCAGAGCATGAGACAGTGTTGATAAAAAGAAAGTAGCAGTTCCCTAAGACGGCTGGAAAGCAGCTCAGCGCATGGGGTCACTGCTACAAAAAGAAAATTCAACAACTGGACGAGATGACCGAAAGCAGCTCAGAACTTGGTACAGTTGTTGAAAAGAGAAATATAAAGTCGGCATCCACCCCGGACGGCTGGAAGCAGCACAGAACACAGGCATGGTGCCGTCACCAGAGAAAAGTAATCAAGGGTTCATCAGAATCATATACCGCCTACTACTATGCACTCGAACATAAACATATTCATTAATTAAACACACAAGAATAACATAGAGGCAATGCTTTAGGGCATATATCAGATGGTCGGCTTGCCTGGGGGTCGAAGAGTTCATCAGAAAGAAGTGCGATCGCCTCGCGGACGGAGTTGCCGGAAAAGTTTCCCTCCGAAAATGGCTGAATAGAGGGCAGGGGCAAAATGGTCATTTTCAGAATGTGTTAACACTGTGAAAATGATACCATCAGGACAGACTCGATGAATAGAGATCGTGAGTGTTGGATTCACCTGAATCGGAGTTACGGTCGCTGAGATATGGCCATTCGTTCGTTAAGCGATAAAACAAACAGAAAATCATTCGTTTTAGCCCTTAACGGGTGAACGTCCACTATCTAACCGGTTCGGCCGGCGGCAGAGACCGAAAGCGCATTTTTGGGATTACGCTTTCTGTAACAGAAAATGTATTTTACTCGAAGGCCGTGGCTGAGTACGCCTTGCTAAACGGAAAGCGTATTCGTGGAATACGCTTCCACTTAAAACAGATGGGTCCGGGCATTGGGTCGCTTACACGCGGGCCCTGCCAGCCTTTCTCTCTCCTCCTCCTTCCTTCTTCCTCCTCCTCTCCTCCTGCCCGATGCCGTGGCTGGGCGCTCGGGCTCCGGTGGCTAGCGACGTTCCGGTGGGTCTCTCGGGCGGGCGAGTGGACGGGCGAGCGCGCCGGCGAGCGGCGCATCCGGTGGTGGGTAGCACGGGCGATGGGGGTGGCTGGGAGTGCGGCGATGAGGGGAGGCAGTGGGCGGCGGCTTCAGCTAATGGAGGGGCACGGGTGGGGGAAATGGCTGGGCGAAGCGGCGGGGGTGGTCTGCGGCGAGTGGCGCGTCCAGTGGGCAGTTCCATGGGCGCCGGGGAGGGCTAGACGCGAAGCTGCGATGGTGGCCATGGGCAGCAGTCGTGGCCATATTGCGACACTCCGGGGAGGGGTTTGGCCGGGCGAGGGCGTGGGGGTGAACTAGAGGGAGAGGGGAGAAGGCTGGTGTGCTCGAATGGCTCGGGGGTGGCCTATTTATAGGCGGCCGAGGCAACAGGATAAGGCCGGCCACGGCGATGAGCTGGCTGGAGCTCCAGTGCCTGGACTCGGGGCGGTGGCGGTTAGCTCGGCATCGCGGTGCGTCACGAAGGAGCAGGGAAGCTAGCTGGCGCTCGCGAGAAGTATCGGGCATGGAGTTATACGGCGGCAACAGCGTACGAACAGTGGCGGTACGGCGGCTGTTATCACGGCGCGGCGAGGAAGAAGCCGGAGGGGGAAGGGGATGGAGAGGGGTGCGTGGACGGTGGGAAGCTCGTCGGCACATTTGGACAAGCAGGGACCGGCCGGAGGTGACCTTCCGAGGGGTGCCATGCGCAGAGCGTGCGCTTCTGCACGCCGTCCACATGGTCACCACGCGCACTGCGTGCTCTGGCACGCTCCTGCTCGTCCAAGCTTGTCTAACATGTGCCTCACTGCTCAAATAGATGTTGTGGGTCATTGGACGGGCCAGGATGGTTGTGGGTTGGTCGAGCTGATCCAGAGCAGCTTCTGGACAGAAATTTGGACAGGATGTTGTGGTCAGACATATGCGCCAATAAGCTGGCCAAGTTGTCACAGGGAAATGAGATAAGAAGGAGCACCTGTTGGAGAAATTTGAAGCAAATTGGACCAAGTTTGACCATAGTTGCTTCACAACTGCCAAGTTCGTCCAGAAACTAGGTTTTGTTGCTGAGCTCAAATGGTGTGATGTATCTGTCTGAAATTTGGTGTAGATAGGTTATTTAGGAGTATTGAGGCACTGGTAAAATTTCATACCATTTGGGTATGCCAAAATGGTACTTCCTTCACAGTGCTTCTCTCTAGACAGAATATTGGGAAAATTGCTGGGGAAGAATGGATAGCTGGATTGAGCTGATTTTTGGTTTGCACGAGTTATATATCAATGTTAATCACCCTGCAAAAATTCAGCTCAAAATGATCAAGGGACCAAGCACTTTCTTGGCAAACTGGAAATCTGGACAGAATTTGCAAATGGATGGTGTGCTCAAAATTTGAACTATGGAACTTGGGTTCTTGATGGAAATGGTGAATATATGGATAGGAGAAGCTCCACAAATTATTTGGGATTTTTCCTGGCTACCAAAATGGTAGTTCCTTTGGAAAGTGCCCAAATTGCAATATTGACTTTAAATAGGAAAATGCAATTTCCCCTATTTAATTATGGCCAATATTTTTATGGAAGCTCAATATGGCCACAAAGAATATCTCCCCAAGTTTTCGTGAAGTTTGGAGATGGATAGATATTTCCTGGATTTAATTTCTTCTTAGGGTAGAAAAAGGAATTAATTTTAAATGAAAAATATTGCATATGGCCTGGCAATATTTTTGCATATCCAGGGTTGATAGATATAGGAAAGTCTCTGTGGAAGATTTGGGAGGCAACAGATCAAAGGAAATTGGGGTTCCTTTGTAAATGCAGGAGTTAGGGTTTCTCCTCCGGCAATTCGGAAAGTATAGTTTCAGCGGTAAAACCCTGAGAATTTAGTTTGAGTGGCAAGGTTGAATTGGAGAGAATTTCTGGTTTGATAGGATAGGCCAGTATATATGACCATCTTTACATACCCAAAGACGAGAGAAAATCCAATAACACCGAAAGAAAAAGACGGGAGTCCAATCCCGCGAAGGAAAAATCCGGGAGCAAAAATCAGGGTGTGACAAACCTACCCCCCTTAAGAAAATCTCATCCTCGAGATTTCCGGACTTACCTCCCGGTGAAGGGGAACTTACCCATGTGCGACTTGGATCCATCATCTGTCTTATCTTCATTGGTTCACTGCCCTTCTAACTGCCTCTTCTGATGGCTCAGGTGCTGTCTTTTCCAACGACTGCATTGAATCCTTCTCTTTCCTGTCAGGTGGACCTTTTGTCCAGGTAGTTTGTTGCCTAGGCTTGGTGGGTAGCACATAGTGCCAACAAATAGCTTGGTTTCCATGGCCTGGAGCTAGCTGCTTCAGGTTTTATTGCGATACTTCGTACACTGACTGCCAAGGGCGAGACATCCTTTCTGGGTACAGGGCTCACGTGCTCGTATGGCATCGAGTGACTAGGGGTAGCTTTCTTTCTGTCTTGTCAGAACGCTCAGTCTGACTCTGGGTTCCATACTGATGTTTCCTTCTGTCTTATGCATTCTGACTTTGTCTTTAGGTGATCCACAATCCAAGGAACAACATGACCGAACTATTACCGCCGTATCCCCAACTGAAATGTCAGGCATGATCACAAAGTATTCATAGATAGTAATATCCTACTCCAATGACACCATGGCATCTACAAACCGTCGATGCCGACGTGTATGTGCTTTTAGCTATTCTATCTGAATGTCTTATTTCCATGTGAATTCAGATAGTCACACTCTGTCGCTTGTTGAGGTGGCTCTGCCTCATATATCCTCTGTAGTCCTTGCTATGACCACTGAGCTGAACATAGTATGGCTATCATTCGGTGCATCCTTCGGGGCATATCCTCTTATCAGGGTTGACGGGCCCATATTCAGGACAAGTGCGGCAAGGTCACTCGTAACTGTAAATAGTGCATTGTTGTGGCCGCATATGCAAGAATATGACAAGGATTGGTAATATCACCTTGTCTGTGAGGCTTTGCTTAACTATCGCGGATGTGGTTTATCCGAAACTTCCTTATTCTTGGAGGTTCCTTTTGTGGACCTGCCATGACCTGCCAACATGGCTCCTTGGTCATATCCCAACTTGTCGGGCTGATACTCACAACCTTCTCTTGCATATCTTGTAGGGGTTGCTGTATTCATATCCTTCTTTGAAATATGGGGCCAATGTTTCTCTGAACACAGTTATTCCCATGTACGAGTGGCTCGCATGAACTGATGAACTGGACTGCATGCTTACAACATATGCAAAGTAGGACGAATCTTTTCATAACCATTGAGTTCTGAGGCGGACGTGTGTCTGGACTAGTTCATGCTTCTAACAAGATTGATGTGCGCATGATGGCATGCTGAAGAAGACTGAATACCTTATGCTCAAAGCTTCTGCCAGGGTAGTGTGCCGAAGAAGGCTGGGTGTCGTACCTCAGAAGCTTCCCCCTGGTAGCGTAGCGAGGAAGATTGGGAGTCTTGCGTCGTAAGCTTCCCCCGATAGCTTGCAGAAGAAGGCTGGGTTTCTTATATTAGAAGCTTTGTGACGGGTGGTCTAAAGACCATGTATACCTTTAAGATTTCTGTTGCCGGTTATTTGTTTGAAAAGAGTTGTCCGTTGATCCATCCAGCTCATCACTGGATCTATGGCCGATTCTGGCTTCCTTTTGAAGTATCCGGAATTTACCCATAGCGGAGCCAAAACTTGGTATAGGCCATACCTTGTCTGAAGATATCCTGTTGGTCATGCAAACCGCTAGTCCTTCTGCTGGTCTGATCATTGTTGTTATAAAGGTTGCACAACAGATTCAGACTTTGTGTTGATAATTAATTCGGAATACCCTTTGCATTCAAACCAAGTGCTGCCGGTAGTGAGCAGTTGATGGATAATTCCATTCGGTTTAGCTGAACTTCCACGTATTTGAAATTCTCATTGATTCCGGATAGCCGTGGACTTATCCATATGTATCGCAAACCTTGTTCATAGTGCTCGGAAATTTTGTGTATGCACTGGTGAACTTCAAAATATGCTTTGAAATATATATCAGCATACCAGAGTTTTGTTGTGGCTCTCGGCACATCCACATTCTTGAAACATGTCTTCTGTAGGGAATAAATGATTCTTGAGTCCATTGAGAAAAGACTCAAGGTTCATCCTACTGACTGAAATAATCCTGGTGTTGAGGACGGAATCATTTGTCCTTGTTGGTGTCCATTCCTGTTAGCTCATCTGACTATTCCTTAAGTATGATTTGTTCTGAGGCAAACTCTCTGAGGTACATTCTGGCCTTATCTATTGCACGCAGATTCTGCTTCTGGTCCATCCTCTATTCTTGATAGATCCAGTGTTGCTGCTCTGAATATCATGTGGTTGACTTGGCTCTTACAAAATTTGCACTATTGGGTATTATCCAGTCTGTATGCTGGTCTTCTTAGCAGCACTTGCGGATGGATCCAATCGGAGCAAAAGAACGAAATCGACAAAAGAAGCAGGAATCGCGAAAAACCAAAAATGCTAAAAGCAAATAAAGCTCAAATTTTGCGGACTTTATACACGTGGCCGAAGATTCACTAGTATAACTAGTATAGCGCACTCGATGTACCTCTAAGGATTTAGAAGCAAAACCACACAATGCTCCTGGTAGCGATTGGTGTCAAGCTCCTACTACTCCCTTAGGGAACATCAAACTCGACGCGCGACCATAGCCAGAGTGGCTTAGTCAACGATCCTCGGGTTGTCGGGGAAAGATGGAATTTATAGGCGTTTCCCAAAGGAAACTAGATTTGAGGAGAGAAATGCCATGGTTAGCAAGCAAGATGGGGATATCTAGTTTACCTAGAGGCTGAGGGCTCACGGGTCAATGCCTGGGCAGAAATTTCACACCGGAGGCAAAGGCCATGGGAGTTAAAGTCTGATGTGGGGAATAAACCTATGGGATTGCCTTATGATCAATAGTAACCGTGCCTGTTTGGCAAAGATGGTTGAAATCCATCAGGGCTTCCTACTGAGCACAAGACAATGAAGTCCAGCTAGGGTAACCTACAGTCAGCCTGGCTGCTCTGATACCATCCGTTGTGGCGCCCCGCCTGAATACCACTGTAGCCAGACGGTCGCCGCACATGCCAGCCCAGGAAATCACACATGCGCGTGCCTTTACAACAAGTATCATGAACATAGGCACAACTGTAATAAGAATATATTTATTAGCCATTGTGGCTGGAATAAATACATCATGGTTACAAAGATGGGGCAGCGGAAAAACACTAACTAAGGCAGCACAGACTTGGAGAGGCTCCAATCCACAGGGATCTGAGTGGGTTACTCCTCTAGCTCGTGAACGCTCCCGCTCCTCGACGGATCCTTAGTTGAACCTGGCCACATCAAAGGCCGCTGAGTATTTTTGAATGTACTCGCAAGCAAACCAAATAACATATACACCAAGCAAAGCAATCCATGGCATTCAAGCATGCATTAATAATTTTAGCATTGTTAATTAATATGGTTTAACTATCTAGCATTATTAATTATCATGTTATAACAGGATTATCTAGCAATATTACTACTGAAGTAAAAACAGCATGACGAAGATAAAGCATATCGGGTAATGAATTCATACTCCAAATATTCTCATGATCTAATCCAAAGCATATCCAAATCTGATCTAACTCTTGCAGTCATCCGACCACTCATCTCATAGCCATCGCATGGCTAACATCCATATTCCTGACATCATTTAATGTCCATGTATCTGCACTGCTAGTCTGATAAACTTTACCTTTCCCTGGTTCATTCTCAGCAATGACATTATATGGTTTATTCCTCCAAACTCGACACAGACCAAATAGTGTGACTTCGTACGAACTGTGTCCCATGACCGAGGACGCGGCTATTCGAATAGATTTACACTCTGCAGAGGTTGAGCACTTCACCCACATCATGGAGCTACTTGTCCCATACCTCGGTACACTACCCTTCCGGGTGGACCGGTGCTGCTCCAACGAAACCTGTCTATCGTCTGACACTCTTATAGTCCCACCGACAATCATACCCCTTTCGGGTCATGTCCTGGGTGGCCCCTGTGTCATTCCTGGCACCTGCCACCGTCATGGCCAAACAAAACTATCCCAAACGGGGACCCGCGCGCAAATAACCTGGGCTCACAAGGTTATCGCCGCCTACCGGGCCAGGGTAGCACGCACGCATAACCTCCCCTCTTTGGAGGTACCCACAAGAGGCAAGACAATACACCAAGTTAGGGCCGTCCCATACCGGCAAATGTGGCTGCACTGATGAGCTCGATTTAGTGGCACTATGACTCGATCCAGCCGACGGAGGAGGTTGTTGTTATTAAGTCACATTCTTTATCATTGCAATAATAGTAACAATGCATGATGTAACACCTATGGAAACATAACAACTGCTACTTGTGAGCTGCGTTGGTAATTCCCTGAAGAGGAAGGGAGATGCAGTACAGTAGAGATAAGTATTTCCCTCAGTTATGAAACCAAAGTTATTAATCCAGTAGGAGAATCACGCAACACCTCGTTAGCAGCACCTGCACACAAAACAACAAATCCTTGCACCCAACGCAAACAAGGGGTTGTCAATCCCTCGGCGGTAATTGCAAGATTAAATTGTATGTGATAGATAGATAGATAGAAACAAAAATACAAAATAAAATAAATAAACAAAAAGTGCAGCAAGGTATTTTTAGGGTTTTTAATATATGATTTAGATAGACCCGGGGGCCATAGTTTTCACTAGAGGCTTCTCTCAAGAAAATAGCATACGGTGGGTAGACAAATTACTGTTGGGCAATTGATAGAAAAGCAAATAATCATGACGATATCCAAGGCAATGATCATGTATATAGGCATCACGTCCGAGACAATAAAACCGACTCCTGCCTGCATCTACTACTATTACTCCACACATCGACCGCTATCCAGCATGCATCTAGTGTATTAAGTCCATAAAGAACGGAGTAACGCCTTAAGCAAGATGACATGATGTAGACAAAGTAAACTCACGCATGAATAAACCCCATATTGTTACCCTTAATAGCAACGATACATATGTGTCATGTCCCTTTCTGTCACTGGGATTGAGCACCGCAAGATCGAACCCATTACAAAGCACCTCTTCCCATGGAAAGATAAATCAATCTAGTTGGCCAAACCAAATCAATAGACCGGAGAAGAAATACGAAGCTATAATAATCATGCATAAAAGAGATCAGAGAAGACTCAAATAATATTCATGGATAATCTGATCATAAACTCACAATTCATCGAATCCCAACAAACACACCGCAAAAAGTGATTACATCGGATAGAACTCCAAGAACATCGAGGGGAACATTGTATTGAAGATCAAAAAGAGAGAAGAAGCCATCTAGCTACTAACTATGGACCCGAAGGTCTGTGGTAAACTACTCACGCATCATCGGAAGGGCAGCAAGGTTGATGTAGAGCCCCTCCGTGATCGATTCCCCCTCCGACGGAGTACCAGAAAAAGCCTCCAGATGGGATCTCTTGAGAACAGAAGCTTGCGGTGGCAGAAAAAGTATTTCATGGACTCCTCTGTTGGTTTCCCGATTTTTGGGAATTTATAGTGGTGGAATTAGGTCAAAAGGGGCAGAGGTGGGCCCATGAGGCACCAGGGCACGCCTGGCCGCCCCAGGTGCGCCCTGGTGGCTCGTGGCCACCTCCTGGGGCTTCTGGCCTTCTCCCAAAGCTTCTAGTGTTGGTTATGTCCAGAAAAAACTCTCCAAAAAGTTTCGTGGCATTTGGACTTCGTTTGGTATTGATATTCTGTAAAACCAGAAACTGGTAGAAAACAGCAACTGGCACTGGGCACTAAGTTAATAGGTTAGTCCCAAAAAATGATATATAATTGCTGTAAATGTATATAAAAACATCCAAGATTGATAATATAACAGCATGGAACAATCAAAAATTATAGATACGTTGGAGACGTATCAACAACCTATGTCCATATAATATCACAATGAGTCATTAGTGAAACAATGTTTAAATGGCAAGTTTATCACTTCACAAGTTTTAGCTGTAGATTACGATCTTCCGAACCCTTGCATGAAACCGGCAAATAAACCAGTAGCCACTAAAACGGTCTTTACAACTCAGATCTGGGACGTTACTGGAATAACTCAACCCTGGCTCAAGACGGCTGAAAAGCAGCTTAGAGCATGAGATGGTGTTGATAAAAAGAAAGTAGCAGTTCCCTAAGACGGCTGGAAAGCAGCTCAGGGCATGGGGTCACTGCTACAAAAAGAAATTCAACAACTGCACGAGATGGCCGAAAGCAGCTCAGAACTCGGGACAGTTGTTGAAAAGAGAAATATAAAGTCGGCATCCACCCCGGAGGGCCAGAAGCAGCACAGAACACAGGCGTGGTGCCGTCACCAGAGAAAAGTAAGCAAGGGTTCATCAGAATCATATACCGCCTACTACTATGCACTCGAACATAAACATATTCATTAATTAAACACACAAGAATAACACAAAGGCAATGCTTTAGGGCATATATCAGATGGTCGGCTTGCCTGTGGGTCGAAGAGTTCATCAGAAAGAAGTGCGATCGCCTCGTGGACGGAGTTGCCGGAAAAGTTTCCCTCCGGAAATGGCTACATAGAGGGCAGGGGAAAAATGGTCATTTTTAGAATGTGTTAACACTGTGAAAATGGTACCATCGGGACAAGCTCGATGAATAGAGATCGTGAGCGTTGGATTCACCTGAATCGGAGTTACGGTCACTAAGATATAGCCGTTCGTTCGTTAAGCGATAAAACAAACAGAAAACGTTCATTTTAGCCCTTAATGGGTGAACGTCCACTATCTAACCGGTTCGGCCGGCAGCAGAGACCGAAAGCGCATTTTTGGGATTACGCTTTCTATAACAGAAAACGTATTTTACTCGAAGGTCGTGGCTGAGTACGCCTTGCTAAACGGAAAGCGTATTCGTGGAATACGCTTCCACTTAAAACAGATGGGCCCCGCCGGCCTTTCTCTCTCCTCCTCCTTCCTTCTTCCTCCTCCTCTCCTCCTGCCCGATGCCGTGGCTGGGCGCTCGCGCTTCGGTGGCCGGCGACGTTCCGGTGGGTCTCTCGGGCGGGCAAGTGGACGGGCAAGCGCGCTGGTGAGCGGCGCATCCGGTGGTGGGTAGCACGGGCGACGGGGGTGACTGGGAGTGCGGCGACGAGGGGAGGCAGTGGGCGACGGCTTCAGCCAATGGAGGAGCTCGGGTGGGGAAAATGGCTGGGCGAAGCGGCGGGGGTGGTCTGCGGCGAGTGGCGCGTCCAGTGGGTAGTTCCATGGGCGCCGGGGAGGGCTGGACGCGGAGCTATGATGGTGGCCGTGGGCAGCGGTCATGGCCAAATTGCGGCACTCCGGCGAGGGGTTTGGCCGGGCGAGGGCGTGGGGGTGAACTAGAGGGAGAGGGAAGAAGGCTGGTGTGCTCGAATGGCTCGGGGGTGGCCTATTTATAGGTGGCCGAGGCAACCGGATAAGCTCGGCCATGGCGATGAGCTAGCCGGAGCTCCAGTGCCTGGACTCGGGGCGATGGCGGTTAGCTCGGCGTCGCGGCGCGTCACGGAGGAGCAGGGAAGCTAGCTGGAGCTCGCGAGAAGGATCAGGCGTGGAGTTATATGGCGGCGACCGCGTACGAACAGTGGTGGTACGGCGGCTGTTATCGCGGCGCGGCGAGGAAGAAGCCGAAGGGGGAAGGGGATGGAGAGGGGTGCGTGGACGGTGGGAAGCTCATCGGCACATTTGGACAAGTGGGGACCGGCCGGAGGTGACCTTCCGAGGGGTGCCGTGCGCAGAGCGTGCGCTTCTGCACGCCGTCCACGTGGTCACCACGCGCACTGCGTGCTCTGGCACGCTCCTGCTCGTCCAAGCTTGTCTAACATGTGCCTCACTGCTCAAATAGATGTTGTGGGTCATTGGACGGGCCAGGATGGTTCTGGGTTGGTCAAGCTGATCCAGAGCAGCTTCTGGACAGAAACTTGGACAGGATGTTGTGGTCAGACAGATGTGCCAATGAACTGGCCAAGTTGTCACAGGGAAATGAGATAAGAAGGAGCACCTGCTGGAGAAATTTGAAGCAAATTGGACCAAGTTTGACCATAGTTCCTTCACAACTGCCAAGTTGGTCCAGAAACTAGGTTTTGTTGCTGAGCTCAAATGGTGTGATGTATCTGTCTGAAATTTGGTGTAGATAGGTTATTTAGGAGTATTGAGGCGCTGGTAAAAGTTCATACCATTTGGGTATGCCAAAATGGTACTTCCTTCGCAGTGCCTCTCTCTGTACAGAATATTGGGAAAATTGCTGGGGAAGAATGGATAGCTGGATTGAGCTGATTTTTGGTTTGCATGAGTTATATATCAATGTTAATCACCCTGCAAAAATTCAGCTCAAAATGATCAAGGGACCAAGCACTTTCTTGGCAAATTGGAAATCTGGACAGAATTTGCAAATGGATGGTGTGCTCAAAATTTGAACTATGGAACTTGGGTTCTTGATGGAAATGGTGAATATATGTATAGGAGAAGCTCCACAAATTATTTGGGATTTTTCCTGGCTACCAAAATGGTAGTTCCTTTGGAAAGTGCCCAAATTGCAATATTGACTTTAAATAGGAAAATGCAATTTCCCCTATTTAATTATGGCCAATATTTTTATGGAAGCTCAATATGGTCACAAAGAATATCTCCCCAAGTTTTCGTGAACTTTGGAGATGGATAGATATTTTCTTGGATTTAATTCCTTCTTAGGGCAGAAAAAGGAATTAATTTTAAATGAAAAATATTGCATATGGCCTGGCAATATTTTTGCATATCTAGGGTTGATAGATATAGGAAAGTCTCTATGGAAGAGTTGGGAGGCAACAGATCAAAGGAAATTGGGGTTCCTTTGTAAATGCAGGAGTTAGGGGTTCTCCTCCGGCAATTCGGAAAGTAGGGTTTCGTTGGTAAAACCCTGAGAATTTAGTTTGAGTGGCAAGGTTGAATTGGAGAGAATTTCTGGTTTGATAGCATAGGCCATGCTATATGACCATCTTTACATACCCAAAGGCGAGAGAAAATCCAATAACACCGAAAGAAAAAGACGGGAGTCCAATCCCGCGAAGGAAAAATCCGGGAGCAAAAATCAGGGTGTCACAGACGACGACGTGAGAAGCCGCTTCCCGCCGACCCTCTGGTATGCTACCTCTTTTCAAACCATACCCTTGTGCTATTGCCCCATCTGCCCACGTCGCTGCATCCGGTTGTTTTTCCACTGCCCCATCTCCCCAAGTTACTAGCCTCTGCTGGTCATGCAGACGAAAACCTTAATTTGCACTATTAAAGGAAACCCTACTTCATGCAGACTAATCCATGTCTGGGTTGAATTAGTAACGAAAGGGGGGAAAGTGGTAATGTAGAAGAGACTTGGTATCGAACCTGCATCTTGGTTGAAAAGGGGAAAATCAGTAGTAGATGAGGAACTAGTCTCTTGTCTCTTGGTTGAAAAAGGAAAGAAAGGCAGGACAACACAATAGAGAATGACCAGGTCGATAGGTTTGTTGTCCTCACATAGGTAAAAGGTGGCTAAAGAGAACAAAAATGGGACGTAATCCAGATATGCTGCTTGGATATTTGTTGCTCTGGGCAACCATCCCTGCTTCACCAGTCTATGGGTCCGTGGAGGTACATTGTACTTTTTCGACCAAGGGTGGATTTTATTGGCTCAAAACGGAGCACCAAGAAGATACATTACACAGTGAGCACACACCCGGCCTCTGCACAACTAGGATGCACATAACCAACACCATGCTCTTATTGCCACTTTTTTGCTATTAGTATAACACCACCGGTAAAATTATGCTACTGCTAAAGTGATGCCACTTTTAACTAATGTCACAGTCAGTCTAATGCCACCGATAAATTGAAAAAGGAAAGAAAGGCAGGAAAACTACTACCTCTCTTTCAAAAAACAAGACGTTTTGGTACATTAAATTGAACTGCGAAAACATCTTATATTAAGGAACAGAGGGTGTAGAATTCTTCAAATTATGCCAGCAAAGCTAGTCACACCTTTGTTAAAACTAATGTTCATTATGTTATCGGAGGAGGTCTGCATTTTTGTTTATGTTGCCTGTTGATTACATACCTAACATCATGATGTAATGGTAAGTCAATTTTTTTATACAGTGTCACCGAAATGTCAAGGCGGTGATGGCATTTTATTTCAGTTGATCTGCACAAAAAATCTTAAAAGAAGAGGAAAGGTCAGGAATGGTTCAATCTTTCACAAAATACTATGTATGCCATCATGGCATCCGTCGCTGTTGCCTTCTTTATTCCTTTGAACAGGTGGTTAGAAACTGTCTTGCTACCTTTTCCCATTAAGAAATTTGGAATGCTTAAATTTTTGAGTCTATGCTAACTGTCAACTAGTGCCACTTTTAATCACACTTTCAATATCTGTGCAAACAGGGATGCTCGATTTTAGTGGAACTGCACAAAAAGTCCAGATGGTTCAACATTATGACCATTATTTTCTGCAAACAGTTATATCCAATCGGTGGCACTATGAACTGTTCATTACCAAGGTACATGGTTTGCTGCTATCTTGCTACTATCTTGCTTCTATTTTTGTACTGTCGTTAGATAGTAATATTAGTGGTTTGCATGTAAATTTATTGCCAGGGTGGACCTCCATTGGTGGTGCAGGACATGAATCAATGATTGGATGCTCACTTTTGGTTGTATCCATTTCACCTCTTCCATCCCTGCAAACATGGATATCCTTGGTCTGATGAAGAATAGGCGCTATATTTCTGCTCTGTACCAGCAAATCAATTCAGTATCAAATTGTCCAGTGCAAAACATGACAGATGCTAGGCGGAAACGACTAGCAGAGATGTGGTTAAACCGAAAATACAAGGTGGAGTGCATGTTAACTAGCTGCTTGATATTTGTGCAAACAGATGTTTGCTCGTTCCTATTTGGCAAACAAACACAGGGACCTCAATTTTTGTGGAACTGCCCAAAAGAATAGGATAGTCACTGCATGCAGTGCCATTTGAAAATAGACACAGAAGGATTGGATAGTCACTGCATGGACTGCATAAAAGTAGTACTGAACTATTTATTGGCCAACACTAGGTGCTTCATTGCTCTGGTCTGATTATCCAATGGGCATCATCTTGCCAAACTTAAAGTTGAATTCCGAAAATAGTCTTGACATGTGATCGATAGATGACCATAACATACTTCAGTGGATGTTCCTCCATCATGTGTGGTTGATTCTCATGGTTCCATATGTTGGTGAAACCACTTACGTTTGCCAGAGGAAATGTAGACTTTACAAACAAATTTGTCATTCACTCTGTACTGAATGTTGGCCCTGAGAAGCATCCATGTTAGTAGCAACAACAGATATATTGTGTATGATCTGTGAATCATTGAGATGCATAAAGATGTTGATGTTATGTATGTGAATCCTACTAGTTGGTTGTGAATTTGGGCTATTAATGTGAACATATTAGTAAGCCAGGCCTATGAGTCTGGTCTGAACATTTAGAGCAGATCGGTTCTTATTACTGTGCACAGAAGTTCCTTTTTTCTCTTCGCTCAGTGTTTTTTTTTTCGAAACAGAGGCAAAATATTTGCCTCATGCATTAATTAAGAAGGAGTTCACAGTTGCTTTTACAAAGAAAAGTGAGACAGAAATTACAAAGACACTACTCTCCCGGCATGATGTAACCCAAATGTTTTGTGCCCGCGGTGACCCAAAGTTTTGCCTCAGTCTGGATGTTGAACAACAGGATGGACGGAATAGTAGACTTGTGCCGGAACACCCTAGCATTCCTCTCGCACCAAATGGTCCAACATGTTCCTTATTTCTCTTCGCTCAGTGTTTACAAGTTACTGATCGATCACTAGCAAGCCTACTAATACACTCCTGGTAGTTTTAGTTGCGACGCAAGATCCAAGGGTGGCAGTTTTTAGAATAAAAATGCCTTCCTCTAAAGAAATTGGCATGCTGTTCTAAAGAAAATGCCATGCGAATCTGAGGAAACTGCCAGCAAAAATGTTCGCAAATGCCTTCTCTCCCAGCGAACGTTCATCAGCTATTGCGATCCTACACGTACACTATCCAACTGACTCGATCCTACACGAATAACCAGCGGATCACGCACGTACCTCATCTGGATGAATGGAGTGCACTCGTTTGACTGTCGTGCCGATGTGCGACCCAGCACTAACGGGACGGGACGGGAGTACGGTACAGTCATAATTTCATTTTTTCCAGTTTTCCACGGCAAGCTGGCGCGCTAAGCCATGCCTGATTATGCATTGAATTTCGATGACCGTCGCGTTTCCCGCGACACGCCGGTCTACCTACCGTCCGCCTATAATTACTAGTTCCCGGCGTGCTCCGGTGGCACCTTCACCCAACGCACCCTATCCTCACAAGACCCCACCGGCTCGACGTCGCTTGCCACTTGCCCTCGCTCTCGCCACGTCCGTGATGCCCCCGCACGGCAGCAATAGGTGCCGCCAGAGGCGCTCACCGCCGGAGTTAGTGTTCGGTTTTTCATGGGAAGGCAGACGGAGGGAGGAGGCATTCTGGTGGTCTTTAGATGGCAATGCGGAGTATGAGGATTCCTTGGAGCGCGACCGCATGGCGGAGGAGCAGCGTACCGCCGATTTGCACCGCCAGCAGAGCATGGAGGAGGAGCAGCGCACCGCCGCTCCGTGTCACGAGCAGAGCGCCCGCAACTGGGCCGACTACGTGGAGGTCAGCGCCCGGCGAATAGCCCTAGAGGCTGTCAAGCACGCACGCGTGTGCGATGCTGAATTTTACTACCAGCTCATCAAGTGGGTTTCCCGCTTAGAAGCCGAAGCTTCGGTGGACCACGCAGGCATGGAAAGGGCCAACGGGCGCGAGCAACGCGCCCTATCGCACCTCTGCAAAGTCCGAGGCGAGGAGGACGTCAGTCCCGGCGTTTAGCATGAGCCGCAGATGGCGGCCAGCATCATCTAGTTAGCTAAGAGTACGTTAGTTGTTCTAAACTCGAGTATTAGTGGGAGTAGATAGTTAAGTTGGCTATGATGGTTGTCAACGTGGAAGTTCAGTACTCTATCTCTGAATCAGTCCTGTTACTTTGCTCTGAATGTTGAACTTTCCGATTGAACATTTGGAATGGGCTGTTATATTTTTAAATGGGCTGTATTTGTCCGCCACGGATTAAGAGGCTGACTTGTGGGCCTAGTAGGTTGACGCATACACAAGGCTTTGTCAACTTAGTCAACAAACGATTGTGGCAGCCTAAGCCGTTGGATGTCAATCCAATGTCTGTCGTGCTTTTTCAATCTCTTGTCTTCTTCCTCCAGGCTCCAGCCACCCAAACCAAACCAACGCCGGCGGGATCGCCTGCTCCCGCCTTCTGCGGCTTGCTGCGTAGCCGCCCACGCATTGCTGTCCCACTATACCCTAACCGGTGCCAGGCCATCCCTCTACACCCCCCACCCACCCCCACCTCCTGTTATTTTCCGGTGACGGCATCCCCACACCGCATCAACCCTCGTACTCCCCTCCGTTTCCGACCACACTGTAGCATCTTCCACGGCTCCTTTTCGTTCCCGTCTGAGGCCTCACCGTCGTCCTCCGCTTTGGTTCCCTCACCGTGGCACCGCCTTCTGGCGTTGTCGACATGGTCAACAACTGAGAGGAATCAGGAGATGATTGTACGTGGAGAGGATGACAGTAGGGACCCACCAGGGTCATGGCAGTACGCAAGCAAGTGTCTCCTTATTACAAGCAAAAAAATGCTTCCTCCTAATGGTTTTCTGACATGTTGGTCCCACCCCATTGTCAATGTAGTCAATAAACGAGAGAATTGCACAACGAGCGACTGTCAACAAACGACAGGAATTGCTGAGGACTGTGCGTGGAGAGGATGACAGTAGGGACCCCCAGGTCCATAGCCGTACGCAAGCAAGTTCCTCCTTATTACATGAAAAAAATGCTTCCTCCTAATGGTTTGCTGACATCCGGGACCTACGACATTGTCAATGTAGTCAATAAACGAAAGAATTACACAAGGAGCGGCTAACACCAGGGACCCAGTTGCTCGAGCAGTTTTTTGTTGTTGTTGTTGAGACAGAGCAGGGTATCAACTGGGTTGTGCGGCGTCTGTGGCCCGTTTAGCCCAGGCTTTATTTACAACATAACGAGCCCAACTGTTTTTTTGTCTGTGAAAATGACCAGCGCACCTTTTTTTTCCGCACAATACCCTACACAGGCCGATTTCCTTTTCCCCACCCCTGCTGGGCTGCAAATCTTTTCCAACCCTCATACTCCCCTCCGTTTCCGACCACACTGCAGCATCTTCCATGGCTCCTTTTCGTTCCCGTCCGAGGCCTCGCCGTCATCCTCCGCTTTGGTTCCCTCGCCGCGGCACCGCCTTCTGGCGTTGTCAACATGGTCAACAACCGAGAGAAATCAGGAGATGATTGTACGTGGAGAGGATGACAGTAGGGACCCACCAGGGTCATGGCAGTACGCAAGCAAGTGCCTCCTTATTACAAGCAAAAAAAATGCTTCCTCCTAATGGTTTCCCGACATCTTGGTCCCACCCCATTGTCAATGTAGTCAATAAACGAGAGAATTGCACAACGAGCGACTCTCAACAAACGATAGGAATTGGTGAGGACTATACGTGGAGAGGATGACAGTAGGGACCCCCAGGTCCATAGTCGTACGCAAGCAAGTTCCTCCTTATTACATGAAAAAAAAATGCTTCCTCCTAATGGTTTGCTGACATCCGGGACCTACGACATTGTCAATGTAGTCAATAAACGAAAGAATTGCACAAGGAGCGACTGACACCAGGGACCCAGTAGCTCGAGCAGTTTTTTGTTGTTGTTGTTGAGACGGAGCAGGGTATCAACTGGGCTGTGCGGCGTCTGTGGCCCGTTTAGCCCAGGCTTTGTTTACAACATAACGAGCCCAACTGTTTTTTTTGTCTGTGAAAATGACCAGCGCACCTTTTTTCCGCACAATACCCTACATAGGCCAATTTCCTTTTCCCCACCCTGCTGGGCTACAATCGGCCTGGCTATAAAAAAAGGCTGTAAATTTTGTGAGTAATATGAAATGGGGTGTAAATATATAAAAAACACAACAAATGGGCAATTAGTTTCAAATTGCAAATTTTATTTTATTTTTTCATATTTCATTAGATTTTAACATAATTTAAATATATTTTAAATTTTGTATTTATCGGGCTCAAAATTTCGGGATTAGAAATAGTTCGAAAATTTCAATGACCAGTCTTTTATTTTATGTTTACCACATCACCAGCCCAGTTTTGTTTTCTTTCTTGAAACGGCTAGCCCAGTTCTATTTTCTTTTGCACAATACCCAACCGAGGCCTACTTGCTTTTCTCAGCCCTGCTGGGCTTCAAATCTTTTAAGATGAGGAGGGATGCATTCGGCTTGCCCACAAAATGGCCTATTTCCCTAAAAAAATAAAATGGCCTATAAGCAATAAGAAATGGGCTGTAAATTTTAAAAAACACAGCAAACCGGTAATTAGTTACAAATTTCATTTCATCCGGATTTTGAAATTTTAAATTTCATTGGATTATTCAGCGGTGAAAATATCATTGTATTATAATGAATATAATTTTATTTTTCAAATTAGTCTGAATCAGACTCGAAATATCGGGATTAAAAACAGTTCGGAGCCCAACAAAATATGCAAAATTTCATTGAAAATTTTAACCGTGGCCAGAATATTGGCTGTAATGCTAACAAAAAGAATACGTGCCTCCAAAAAATTCTTATGGAAGAGCAAATGGGTTGTAAATTATTAAAAATAATAGCAAATGTGTTGTATGATGTTTGCCACAGATTTGGAGGCTGACTTGGGCCTACTAAGTTGACGCGTACGCATGGCTTTGTCAACTTAGTCAACAAATGATTCTAGCAGCAGTGACCGTTGCATGTTAATCCAACGGCCATGCTACTTCTTCAATCTCTGATCTTCTTGCTCCAGCCGCCCAAACCAGCACCGGCTGGACCGCCTTCTCCCGCCTCCCATGGCCGGCTGTGCTGCCGCGCAGGCCTCACCGCCCCACTCTACTCCCATCGCTGGCCATGCCATCCCTCTACTCACCCACATCTCCTGTTATTCTCCGGCGACGGCAGCCTCACACCGCAGCCGAACCAGTAAACCCTCGTACTCCTCTCCGCGTGGGCAACCACTGCCAAGTCTTCCTCGTCTCCGGGTCATTCCCTTACTAGGCCTCGCCGTTGTCCACCGCCTTGGTGCTCTCGGCACGGCGTCGTCAATGCAGTCAATGAACGGTAGCCATTGGAAGAAGACTGTACGTGGAGAGGCTGACAGCTGGGACCCACGAGGTCCATGGTCGCACACAAGGAAGTGCCTCCTTATTATGCGCAAGAAAAATGATTCCTCCCCCTTTTAGCTGGGACCAACCTGATTTGGAGGCTGACTTGTGGGCCTACCAAGTTGACGCGTACGCAGGGCTTTGTCAACTTAGTCAACAAACGATTCTAGCAGCAGTGACCGTTGGATGTTAATCCAATGGTCGTGCTGCTTCTTCAATCTCTGATCTTCTTGCTCCAGCCGCCCAAACCAGCACCGGCGGGACCGCCTGCTCCTGCCTCCCGTGGCCGGCTGTGCTGCCGAGCAGGCCTCACCGCCAAACCCTACTCCCACCGCTGGCCAGGCCATCCCTCTACTCACCCACACCTCCTGTTATTCTTCGGCGACGGCAGCCTCACACCGCAGCCGAACCAGTAAACCCTCATACTTCCCTCCGCGTGGGCAACCACTGCCTTGTCTTCCCCGGCTTCGGGTCGTTCCCTTCCTAGGCCTCGTCGTCGTCGACCGCCTTGCTACACTCGGTACGGCGTCGTCAACGCGGTCAACGAACGACAACCATCGGAAGAGGACTGTACATGGAGAGGCTGACAGCTGGGACCCACGAGGTCCATGGTCGCACGCAAGGAAGTGCCTCCTTATTACGCGGAAAAAAAATGTTTCCTCCCCCTGACAGCTGGGACCCACCAGCTACATCTTCGCACGCAAGGAAGAGCCTCCTTATTACGCGCAAAAAAAAAGATTCCTCCCCCCTAATAGCTGGGACCCAGCAGCAATATCTTCGCACACAAGGAAGTGCCTCCTAATCCTCCCTGGCAGCTGGGACCCACCTGGTCGAAGCGTACGTAGCGTTGTGTGTCTGGTCGCGAATGTGTACGTACATACTGGTCGATCGGTCTCTCTGCAACGATGAACCATGGGCGTGTAAGGAGCAGCACGTGTCGTAGTAGAGCCCCCAACGTAGCAATTCAGGCAGCCCCGTCTAAATCGTGTACAAGTACATACAGACACACAGCAAAAAATACGGCCACGTACGTATATATACGGGCGGGGTCTTGAACGCGTACTCGCGCATACATACGGCCAGGGTTCGTGTACATGGAGAGAGAGGCAACGGACGGCAGCAACGGCCTCCTGTTCATCGGCAGCCAACCTGCTGGGTCGGAACAGTGGAAACAGCGTCGTGTTCATCGGGAGCCAAGCGACTGGGTCGGAACGCGTCCTGTTCATCGGGAGCCAACCGGCTTGGACGGAACAGGCGAAACAGGGTCCTGTTCATTGACTTGGGGTCTGGCGTACCGCAAAACGGAGGAAACGGCCTTCTGTTCGACCGCCTACGGTCGAAACGGGGTCCTGTTCATCGGCTGGGGGTCTGGCGTACCGCAAAACGGAGGAAACAGACTTCTGTTCGAGCGCCTACGGTCGCTACGGGGTCCTATTGATCGGGAGGGCTCTGGCGTACCGCAAAACGGAGGAAATGGACTTCTCCCCAACCGCCTACGGTCGAAACGGGGGTCCTGTTCATCGGGAGGGGTGTGGCGTACCGCAAAACGGGACTCCACGGGGCTACTGTTCATCCGAGGTCGACCTTCCTCCACAGCCTCCACCAGCTACTGTTCATCCACCGTCGACTTCCTCCAGCCTCCACCGGCTACTGTTCATCCAGCCTCCACGGGGTCCTGTTCATCCACCTCCAACCGGCTGGCCTCCTCGGGGTCCTGTTCATCCAGCGCCAACCACCTTCACATGGCCAGGGTACTGTTCATCCACAGGCAACCCACCGGCTGGGGTGGGGCGTACGAGCGGGCGGTAGCAACGGGAACTGTTCATTCATAGCCAACCAACCGGCTAGGTCAACTCACCACGTCTCGCGCAAGGGGCTCGATCGATGCGTCTCGACTCGTTCTACGTATCGCGCGCGCAGCAGCAACGGACACTGTTCATCGAGAGGCAACCCCAACCGGCTACGTCTCGCATGTACGGGAGCTCGACCGGCTTCAGTTAGCAGCGAAGGAATCACTCGGGTTCAGTTAGCAGTGAAGGAATCGCTCGGGTTCAGTTAGCAGCGAAGGGATCGATCGGCTTCAGTACATAGCTAGTGCATGCGATCGCTCGGGTTCAGTATAGCTAGTGCATGCGATCGCTCGGGTACAGTAAGCGAACGCCTCGCTCGGGTTCAGTTAGCGAACGCCCTTGCACACACGCGCGCGTACGAGAGAAACGCGCAAACCACACTGCATCGCTCGGCCCCGACCACCCACCGTAACCGGGAATTCCCCAAAAATTTCCTCGGCCTCACTTCTACCACGATTTTTTACGTCATGGACGGCCCAAAGAATGTCATGCGGGTGCGTCTCCGGCCCGCCCAGGACGAAAAGCCCATTTTATGTCATAATTTTTTGTCATAGAAGTAGGAGCCCACCACATCTATGATGATACGTGTTTTTGTCACAATTATTGTCATAGAAGTGTCACAACCATGACAGAAAAAGTTTTCGTTCGGGCCATAATGTTACGGATGTGTCTTTTTTTGTAGTGCTCCCATTTCTTGTATGGGACCTAAACATTCACCCAAGGAGACATATACGATTTTTCAACCCATTTTAGTGCACTGGAGCATGTGCCTGTAGTTCAAATTTGATATCTCTTTGTCTGTTTGTGCTCCGAAAACTCCCTCCTTCTCAACCCGCGCCTTGCTATCCCAAAATTACAACGTGCGCGAAAACTCCCTCCTCCTGCGAAATCCCGACACGCGAAATCCCCGTTCTAGCCCTGGGCGGAAAGAGCCGCTAGTTCAAATTGGTGAGGGTACTTTTTTAACTTACCCTATATTTCGGACAAGCGCGTCTCTAAGTCATGGTTCCCCTCCTCCCATCCCCTTCTTTTCCCCATTTGAAAACCGAGGCCGCCAAAACCTCTCTCCACCAGCCGCAAAACCCCACCCTCCTCCGTCCGCCCCCATCGCCGCCCAGCCGGAGCCTCTTCCCTAACGACATCGTCCACCGCAACAGCTCGACGTCCCTCATCCACCGCACTCGATGAGGATCCGTCATCGATCTCGTTGTCCCGCCGGTTCAGCCGCCCCGTCCTCCACCTCCAAGGAGCTGCTCCGACGATCGCCTCGTCTATCGCGGCTGCTCCATTCCCACAGCGCCGCCTTAACCTGCCCCACCGGAACCGCAGCATCCTCATCGACTCCTCGGATGAAGCCAAGTCCTACTCGGCGCCACCAAAGAGGTTGTACACTCATCGCATCTTCTCCTTCACTCGACCTCACGGCGCCGCCGGTGCTCGATCCCGCTCCGCCATGGCGTGGCTCCCTCGACGCCGGCGCCGCCGGCAACATCCTCCATGGCGGATCTCCCCCATTGCGAGGCTCCCTCGGCGGCGGCGTCCATACCAGCCGAAGCTACTGCTGCTGCTCTGGCTCTCGCTCACGCTGCTGCTCTGCTCTTGCTCTCGCTCGCGCTACTTGTGCTGGTACACGGGCTGCTGCAGCTACACGAGTTGCTGCTCTGGCTCTCGTTCGCGCTGCTGCTCCGACTGCTATCTGCTAGTGCGTTCCCTGTTCAGCGGCTGCTGATTTAGATCACTGCTTCTCTGCTACCACTAGTGCTCGAGCGGCCTAAACTACCAATGAAGTGCTTCTCTGCTACTAGTGCGTTCAGTTTCGACAGTAAAATTCAGTTTCGACAGTAACAGTCAGTTTTGACAGTAAAATTCAGTTTCGACAGTTAAGCTCAGAGTCAAAAGTTTTTACATCTTCTGTTGGAGTTGGTTGTTTTTTGGTGATGTAAATTTTACAGCTAGCAATTTTTCGTGATGTATTTTACATCATCTATTGGAGATGGTATTAGCATCCCACTTCAGATTAATGATGTCCGTCTTGTACCATTTCAGCCTCGACGTCACACAGCTCGCCGGGGCTGCTCCAACGACAGAACCATCCATCACAACAGAGCAGTACCCTCGACGCCGTCTACAGACGCCTCAGATCTTCTTCCCCGGCTCCGACAGCCACCTCTGCCGCAACAACTTCAGCGACCGACCCAATGATGCTGAGGTTGAGACGGCTACGCCAAAGAGGTTGTACAATTGTCGCATCACTTTTTACTCTACATTCATGTTGACCCCTTAGGGCAATTTTGGTTCAAAGGAATTAGTGAAGGAAAAACATAGCAATACGAACTTTTCCTATGGTACTCTACTATTCAATTATTCATGCATTTGGTTGAAAGGAATGGAGCAAAACAGAACTGAAGGATTTTTTCCTTTTCGTGTCTGTTTCAAAGGAAAAACACAGATATTTTAACATCCACCTGGACCTACTTATCAAAATCCTATGCATGAAAAGAAGACTAAGTGCATTAGTGGCATAATAACATTCTAACTTTACACATTTGCAGGTGCTTTGACTTTAATTTGGCCATGTTTCTTTGCATTCCTGTACTCTTCCTGCAAGACAAAGGAGCCCTTGTTGACATGGATTTTGACCAAGATAAAATAAATGTATATATAAATGCAAAACAGCAAAAATCCGTTTTATAATGAAAAAGAATGAATAAAAATATATATATATTTATAATTAACCGCTCCAATTAAGGACTAACAAAAATAGGCATATGATATATTTTCGAATGTCGATAATGCACGCATTAAACCGACAATTATAAAATATGACGAAACAAATAAATACTCATCAAGTTTTGTAGTAAGGAAAATATAGCTAGAGGACACATGGCTCGCAGACATATACGCCGTCACCGGCGGCAGAATTCTAATGTTCACATAAATTTAAATTGTCATAGGCAGTGTGATATTTCTAAAATAATGGATCACGGATTAAATGCAGACATTATTCCAGCAATGTTAATGAAATTTCATGCGACGCATATAAAAGGAAAAATTTCCCGTGTGACGACATATTAAAAATATGCGGCAGGCGTTATTGAAATATTGGTGTACAATTTTGATGGAAAGAAATAGCTTTGCATGCGTTTGTCTTAACGTCACGCTAAGAAAATAAGCCTTCGTGAACCATTTGAACTAATCATGCTTAGCCCATTTCATCAAATTGGCCACGTACATGTGTTTGGGTCACTTACAAGGCTGCATGCATGCATAGACTATCAGCCAACTACTATAAACAAATGGGTTAGTGCCTCAGGCCCACACGTTGATTGGAAAGAAAATTGTTTAAACCCACATTGGCTCGTTAGACAGTTGCCAGACAATTAGCATTAAAGAAATAGAGAAAAAGGGAAAGGAGCCGGCCCCGCTCCCACGATCGTGAACACGATCCCACGATCAGAACGTGGGCGCGCGCACGCGTTAAGCCGGAGCCTAGCACTGCGCTCCTCCGCTCCATATAAATACCAGGCCGCTCGGCTGCTCTCGGTTGCTCCGATCCATTTCATCTTCCCCTGCTGCTGGTAAGACACACACAGTACATACGAGCACTCAAACAGAGAAGAAAGAGGCAGGCAGAGAAGGAGGCAGGCAGCTTGCTTGTACGAGGTGAGAAGGTGAGAATCATGGCTCTCCCCTAATCCCTGGTTTGGCCACTACGGTACAGGCCAGGGAGCTTTCTTCTTCCTCATCTCCCAAAATTCTAGCCCTTGGTTCGGCCATCGCGGTACAAACCAAGGAGCATGCTTCATCTCCCCAAAATTCTGGCCCTTGGTTCGGCCATCGCGGTACAAACCAAGGTGTTTGTTTCATCTACCTCAAATTTTTGCCCCTGTTTCGGCCATGACGGTACGAGCCAAGGAACATGCATGTTTCTTTTACATGTTGCATATGCTTCGTCCTAGTGATCTCCTTCTTGGTTCGGTCCCGTTAGCGATACAAGTTAGGACGAACGCTTCGTTTCTTGGTTTGGTCCCTATACGTGGATACAAATCAAGAGAGTGTCATAGGTACGAATACCTCATAAAAATTGTCTTGGTTTGGTCATCATAAACGAAATTGATATGACTAAGTTGAAGCCAAATTACCAATGTGCTAAACTGAATTCATAATAAAATTCTTGTTCGGTTACGCTACGGACATTATGTGTCATGCTAGTTGTAATACGGACAAGAATATATGAAAACTTCCCTTCACTTGGGTACATTACACGCGGGCAGTATCTTAATGCTACTCGGTGCTAGTAATAATACAATCAAGGCAAAACTTAATTTAAAAAATGTGTGTTCATGCTACACTCACCAAAACCAAATTCATGCAAGCTGTATTATAAAACATGTTGCATCATAGAAACCAATCTTACTTGGTTATGCCACACGCGGACATTACATTAATGTTACGCGGCGTAGTAGTAATACAAGCAAGATAAAACTAAATGAAATGTCCAAGCCATACATTTCAACCAAAGTTATATAAAATATGTCATAAAATGCTCCAATGCTATAAGAGCCTAAACTATTAGCATTATCACAAAAGTGTATCGCAAACTCACTTTACTTGGGTTATGCTACACACGAGTGCCAAGTAAATGACGCTATGTGGAGTTAGTTTTAATACCATGTAAGGTGCAAATATAAACAAAAAATATATATAATGTCATATGACCCATGCAATATTAAAATTGCTTCATAAACCTTCACTTGGTTACGCTACGCGCGGGCACTAACTTAATGCTACGCAGCGTTAGTAGTAATACAAGTAAGGCAGAACTTAATAAATGTTCATGCCACATCCATATTGGCACACAAAGTTCGTGCAAAACATATGATAAAACATGTTTCATCTAGCCCACATAGGCTTTAAACAAACAACTATGTCACAAGAAAACTTCACTCAGGTCAGGCTACACGTGTGTGTCATATTGTTGCACCGCGTAGTTAGTTTTGATACCGTGTGAAATCAAAATCAACAAAATATGGCACATATCACATGTACCATAAAAGCATCAAGGTTGTGTCAGAAAGCTTCAGTCCGTTACGCTACACGCGGGCACCACATCAGGGCTACACGATGATAGTAGTAATGTGATGATGCAAAACATATTAAAATGGTCATGTCACATACATTCATGCTACCAAAACCAAATATATCACACAAGATCCCCACGGGAAAATATGCCCACCTCCTATGTGCCGAACATAGGATAACACTATGCCTAGCCAAAATCAACCTCCATTCCGCACCATATATAAATGAGGGTGAACACAAATAAATTGTTGCATGCTAGGAAAATATATTTCCAAACATCACACATGAAATCATGAAGGAGTATTTGCATGAAACCAAACTTCAAGTTCACCAAGAAGGAGTTCATCGTCGACCGCGAGGAGGATTTCTCTTATAGCATATTGTAATAGGATTGTGTTGTAATCCTATGTAATAGACATGTTGGAATTCTTAATCAGGGGTTTTCTCTTCGGAGATGTAATTAACAGAATTTTTATGTAAATGTAAGACTTCTGGAAATAAAGTACCTGCAATGTCTGATCTTCCTTTTATTTTATGCATGTATGCAATTAAATTTATTCATTCTGTATCAATGACGTGGACGCGTGTCTCACGCCGCCATTTTCCCGTCATCAGATTCTGGCACGCCCAGTGGGACTTATTTCTCCCCTCATCTTTGAATTCCAACATAGGAATTTCCAGAGTACATAAAGCATAAAATGTTATGCACGCATATAAAAAACATACTCAAAGAAAACTAATATAAATTTTTCTTTATTCGAAGGTATGGAAGGTCAAGTGCGGCATTCGGTGACACTCCGTATTGGAGACATTTGGCTTGATGTGCCAGTTGGTCCATGTGCGACTTCAACAAATCAGCATCTAGATACTATGACTGCATCACCAACTGAACATGGCCAAAGAATAGAAGTCTGCTCTGCACTCAAGTTTGGGGGAAGTATGAGGGTAGACAAAAAGGGAAAAGGGAAGACAATGGACACACTCCACTATGAGCAACCTATGAATGGGGGCAATGCCATGATTATATTGCCCTCCTCATCGTTTCTGCATGGAAGGACATCAAAGGTTCAGAATAAAATTCAAGTTGATGCTCCAGAGCCTATTCTTTCGCTGGCCGATAAATCCAGTGGAGAATGCCCTGAGAAGGTTCCCAAGTTTCCCCTTGAATGCAAGGAAGTGTACCCCAATTCCCATGGCTATGAACCATGTCATGTGAATTCAACATCAGCATTGTCATATTCCGTGTCGTCAGCACCCATTGCATGTGATTCTTCTAAGGCTCCGTTTGAGTTGGTACGCCATCAACATCGGCGAAGAAATGTTCACCATGTCAACCTTCGCAATATTAGGGTTGGCAAAGTCCGTGTCCAATTCCCTTAGAGTGTGGACAACAATCATCCAGACCGCCTTTTTCATATCAGCAAGGGTGGTATAAGAATTCATACTAGTAACTAGCAATGCTTCAACAGTTGTTGCCTTCATCCGGTTCATCTGGAAAAAGTATCTTAATCATGCCAAGTGGCGTGTTGTCGGCCTTGACTGTGAATACACTAGATATGTCAACAGCAAAGCGCGTAAGAAGCTTCCAATTGAGCAACAAGTTGCACTCTCAAATCAAGAGCCACAATGTGCCGCTATCTTGCAGCTCTATGTGGGCAAGCATTGCCTAATTTACCAGCTATACCAGGGTCATGCCAGGAGTTTTATCCCTCCACTTCTCCGCAGCTTCCTTCACAATGACACAGTCGAATTTGCGGACGCCATCATTGGCAATGACATCGAAAAACTCAAGTTCCATAACGTGTGTACTAGAAAACCTGTTGATGTGCAGGGACTGGGTATCAAGGTTCGTAATCAAAAAGCAGGCAACTTGGTTTCATTGGAGAAGCTAGCAAAGAAGGCTGCAAAAATAAGTCTCAACAAGGACAAAAGCATCACTGTCAGTCAGTGGGAGAAGTTCAACCTGGACCATGTCCAGATCAAATACGCATGCTTGGATGCCTATGCAAGCTTCGAGGTATGTAGGCGGCATTGCAACATAACTGGTTATCTTAGAGCATGTTGAAATGTTTGTTCCTAAGTGAAGTATGCAAGAAAAGGTTGTTGAGTCTATCAAAGAAAAATATGTACACGACCATTGTTTCTTTATGGTTATGCCTATTTCACTAGGTGCATTTTTAATATGATGATGCAGGGAAGCAAATGCTCTTGTATCATCATAATTTTGTTCTTGTAGAAGACAAGTGAAATCTGAATAGAAGTGACATATATTTTGTGCTAATGCTTGCAATACAAAATGTTGCTGCATTAAAGAATGTGACACTATAAACCAAAAAATATTACTTCAATAAACTTATGAGTCTAAACTGTGACTTAAAAGGAAAAAAATGCTCCACACCCTCACGAGTATAAATTGGGGCACAAAAAATATTACTCCAATAAACTTATGAGTCTAAACTATGACTTAAAAGGAAAAAATGCTCCACACCCTCACGAGTATAAACTGGGGCACAAAAAATATCACTCCAGTAAACTTACGAGTATAAACTGTGACATAAAACATATATTACTCCAATAACTTACTAGTATAAACTGCGACATAAAAATCTATCACTCCAATAAACTTACGAGTATAAAATGTGGTATAAAACATATATTACTCCAATAACTTATGAGTATAAACTGCGACATAAAAATCTATCACTCCAATAAACTTACGAGTATAAACTGTGGTATAAAACATATATTACTCCAATAAACTTATGAGTCTAAACTGTGACACAAGAAAAACTACTCCATACCCTCATGAGTATAAACTGGGGCACACAAAAATTACTCCAACGACTTATGAGTATAAACTGTGATGCAAAAAAAAAAAGAAAAAAAATCATCATCAAACGTACTCCACACCCTCATGAGTATAAACTGGGGCACACAAAAATACTCCAACGACTTACGAGTATAAACTGTGATGCAAAAAAAAAAATCATCAAACGTACTCCACACCCTCACGAGTATAAACTGGGGCCCAAAAAAATACTACTCCAATGACTTATGAGTATAAACTGTGACATAAAAAAAGCTCCAAACCTCATGAGCTTAAACTGCGGTACAAAAAGTAGTATGTAAAAGAAAAATAAGGGGTGCGTACATACATTTGTAAAAGATAAAATGGGAAATAAATAAATAAGGCTTCGGGCCATACAAAACGATGGTGTAAATAAATAGGAGGCCTCAACGTCAAATCTGTTGAAGCTGGTGCATTAGTAGATCGTACATAAAATTTGGGGTTCCGACGTGAATAAACAAAGCACTGGTACATTTGAATTGAAACTGAGGACTGAATATAGAATAGTTCAAAGTGAAATGATGAATTGAAATGGCTAGATAAAAAAACCTAAGCGAAGTCTAAGCCTTCTCATGGAGCACGCCAGTTCTGCAGGCTGTTCAACAGCTAACTTGCTTCAGTCTTTAACTCTGTGGTCTTTTGTTCAAATTTAGCAAGCCTTGTACGCTTGCCTGCATTGGTATCCTGTAGACTCTTCACCAAGTTCTCCAGTTCAGATTGATGGGCAAAATGTGCTTGCCGGCGCTGTTCCCTCTCCAGCTTAAGCTTGTGCAAAGTAGCAGTAACCTCCTCAAGCTGCACTTTCAGCTCTGTTTCCCGTGCCTCCATTTCAGTGCACTTCTTGTCTAGGACAGATAAGTCCTCAATTGTTGCCTTGGAAACGTTGTGGCCACACTTAATTTTAAGCTCTACTTCAGCAGCAACATGTTCATCTCGCTCGGATCCCTTCGTGAACTCAGTCTGGCCAACCTCCAACTTGTTGGAAAGGACAATAAGCTCGACCAACATAGCCTGCACTATAGCTACCTCAGGTAATTGCGTGGGCAGCGTCTGAGAAATGTTCTCGAGCATGTTGCGTCTCTTGGGATCACCAAGCGTAGAGTCATTCAGTCCTTCTAGGGCTCGTTTCACCGTGATATCTGTGGCATCCATAAACGCGTCTTTGACAAAACTGCAGTCCATCTGTGTGCCTTTTCCTGATACAACCGTCACCACAGGGTCTTGTGAGTGGCGATTTTCTTGTTCGCAACCTAAAAAAAGAGTCGTGAGAATTGATGATAATGATGGTTCATAGACACGGCCAGTTAAATAAATGTATAAATAAATAAACTACCGGGTAAAGTTGACAAGAAATCAAGAGCACTAGGGGTAGGGGGCACAGTTTCAGCCACGTCCGGGTTGGAAGGCGGACGAGTCGGGCCACACTCGTCAATGGCATAATCCTCGGTACATAAACTGAGGGGGTCATCAAGGACATGGTTCTTCTCGCCGGTAAGTGATAACCCACAAGTATAGGGGATCGCAATAGTTTTCGAGGGTAGAGTATTCAACCCAAATTTATTGATTCGACACAAGGGGAGCCAAAGAATATTTGCAAGTATTAGCAGTTGAGTTGTCAATTCAACCACACCTGGAGACTAAATATCTGCAGCAGAGTGATCAGTAGCACAGTAGTATGATAGTTTGATAGCAGTAGCAATAACGGTAGCAGCAATAGTAGTACTTGGCAAAGAACAATATGTGAAAAGCTCGTAGGCATTGGATCGGTGATTATGTTGGATAACATTCATCATGTAACAGTCATAACCTGGGGCGACACAGAACTAGCTCCAATTCATCAATATAATGTAGGCATGTATTCCGTATATAGTCAAATGTGCTTGCGATAAGAACTTGCATGACATCTTTTGTCCTACCCTCCCGTGGCAGCGGGGTCCATAAGGAAACTAAGGGATATTAAGGCCTCCTTTTAATAGAGAATCGGAACAAAGAATTAACACATAGTGAATACATGAACTCCTCAAACTACGGCAATCATCGGAAATAATCCCAGTTATTGTCACCTTAGGGTATGCGGATCATAACACGTAGCAGGTGCATATAACTTGCAAGATCGGATCAAGAACACAAATATATTCATGAAAACATAAAGGGTTCAGATCTGAAATCATGGCACTCGGGCCCTAGTGACAAGCATTAAGCATAGCAAAGTCATAGCAACATCAATCTCAGAACATAGTGGATACTAGGGATCAAGCCCTAACAAAACTAACTCGATTACATGATAAATCTCATCCAACTCATCACCGTCCAGCAATCCTACGAAGGAAATACTCACTCCTGGCGGTGAGCATCATGAAATTGGTGATGAAGGATGGTTGATGATGATGATGCCGGAAGATCTCCCTCTCCGGAGCCTCGAACGGACTCCAGATCTGGCCTCCCGATGAAGAACAGGAGGTGGCGGCGGCTCCGTATCATGAAACGCAATAAAATTTCCTCTCCTATTTTTTTCTCTGGAATTGTGAATTTATAGGCCCGAGATTAGGGTCAGCGGAGCCACGTGGGCCCCACAAGCCACCAGGGCGCGCCTTGGGGGGGGGGGGTGGCGCGCCCTGGTGCCTTGTGGGCAGCAGGTGGTCCCCCTCCAGTGGGTCTTGGCTCCAGTATTTTTTATTTAATCCATAAAAAATCTCCAAAAAGTTTCATCCAATTCCAAGAACTTTTATTTCTGCACAAAAAACAACACCATGGTAATTCTGCTGAAAACAGCGTCAATCCAGGTTAGTTTCATTCAAATCATGCAAATTAGAGTCCAAAACAACAGCAAACGTGTTTGGAAAAGTAGATATGACGGAGACGTATCAACTCCCACAAGCTTAACTCATTGCTTGTCCTCAAGCAATTCAGTTGACAAACTGAAAGTGATAAAGAAAAGCTTTTACGAACTCTTTTGTTCTTGTATCTATATATATGCTTAAATAGTACCCAAGTTTTCAGCAAAGATCATGAACTAACCATGCAAATGATAACTCTTAGAAATTATATTCACTCATATCAATGGCATAATCAACTAGCGAGCAATAATAAGATATCTCAAATGCCAACACTTTGTCAAAACAATCATGATATAATATGACAACATGGTATCTCGCTAGCCCTTTCTGAGACCGCAAAACATAAATGCAAAGCACCTCCAAAGTTTAAGCAGCGACTAAACATTGTAATTCATGGTAGAAGAGATCCAGTCATGATGCACACAACATTAATTATACACAATGCATGAGAATGACAATAGTGCTCTCAGGACTAGTGCTTATTTGAGAAGGTGATGACTCAACAATAAAAGTAAAATAACATAAAATTAAATAGATAGGCCCTTCGCAGAGGGAAGCAGGGATTTGCAGAGGTGCTAGAGCTCAAAGCTTAAATCAAAGATAAATATAATTTTGGGAGGTATGCCTTTCCTGTCAACGTCACGACTGAGAGTTTTCAATATCTTCCATGCTAAACACATTAGCGGCGGTTCCCAAGCGATAAAGTAAAGTTTACTCCCCTCCACCAACAAACACAAGCCATGTCTAGCCAAATCCTCGGGTGCCCTCCATACCAACAACTTTCCGGGTTAGTTTGTTTTATTATTTTGCAATTTTAATTATGGGACTGGGCATCCCGATTACCAGCCCCTCTCGTGCAAGGACAAGTGAATAAACACTTATCATGAGAATAACCCGCTTAGCATGGAAGATACTGACCGCCCGGCCCTGTCGCTCCATGAGCGGTACAGGCAAACAAAACAGATGTTCATTTGAATATTTAGAGGTGGCACATGCAAATTTACTTAGAACGGCAGGGTAATACCGCATATAGGTAGATATAGTGGACTCATCTGGAATAACTTTGGTTTAAGGGTTTTGATGCACAAGCAGTATTCCCGCTTAGTACAGGCAAAGGCTAGCAAATAGGTTGAGAAGCGACCAACTAGAGAGCGAAAACGGTCATAATCATGCATTATGAATAATCAACATTGAATACTAGCATGAGTAGGATATAAGCACCATGAACATAAATATCGTGGAGGCTATGTTGGTTTTGAATCAACTACATGCGTGAGCATGTGCCAAGTCAAGCCACTCAAAACATTCAGAGGAGGATACCATATCATCATACTAGATCATGAACATTTTAATGCATGTTGACATCCAAGATAAATCATTATCCACTCCTAGCTACTTAAACATGGCATGAGCAACTATAATCTCTAATTGTCATCATAAACATGTTTAATTATAATATGCTGAATCATGGATACTGAGTTAAACATATTTACAAAAACAAAAACAAGTTGAGTTCATACCCGCATTTCCTTGCCACAGTCACTTCATCAAATCATCGTCATTGTTGCCTTTCACTTGCACGACCGAATGATATGAAAATAAAAATAGTGCAAGTGTGTCGTGGACTAAGCTGGAATCCGCAAGCATTTTATTCAAATGAGAAGACAAGGTAATATGGGCTCTTTGTTAGATCAACAATAATGCATATGAGAGCCACTCAACATTTTCATCGTGGTCTTCTTCTTACAATGACTCAACAAAAGAAAAGAATTTCAGAGAAACATACTGAAATATTTTTGGAGTTTTTAGTTTTTCTGAAAAAAACAAATAAAGAAGAAAAACGAAAAACAAGAAAAACTATTTGTTGGGGAACGCGACAGAAAACAAAAAATTTCGGTATAGCGAGCACGCCCAGGACCACTATGGAGATTGCATACAAGGTTTGATCTGATCCGTACCGACTCGTAGCGCAGCGGAAGAAGAGTCGGTGGAGATCGTTGGTGCAGATCCCCGCAGCTAGGATTTTACAACCTCCCAACCGCGAGGATGTACTCCCTCGTCGGACAGCCCTTCGGGAGGCGGTCGGACAGTCCCCCGGACGATGTCACGGACAGCCCTCCGGGAGGACCCTCGAAACCCGAACGGAAACTCGGACAGCCCTCCGGGAGGACACACGAACAGCCCCTCGGGCAAAAGATCAAAACTACGACCTCTCTACGGGGTTGCACACATACGGTGTCATCTATCCGGCAGGGCTTCGCCGTCCAGAACTAGTTCCCACCGGAACCCAGACAGCCTTTCGGCTCTACGAAACTATTTCGTGGGAGGGAGAGAAGAAAGGCAGATCATGCATGCCATGTGTGTGAGAGTTGGAGTGAGGATGGAGAGCTCCTCTCCACCTCCTTAAATAGTGGTGGAAGGGGTGAGGGGGGGGCTGAAATATCAGCCCACAAAACAAGCACCCACCAAACAAGGAAACATGTTCCCACCAAACATGGAGAAAACATGTTCCCTTGTCCATGGTGTTCCCCCATGGGGCCCCACCTTCCTCCCAACACTCTCCACCATTTGTGGGGGCTGCCCCCACCATGGCCCCCCCCCCAACACTTTGTCCAGCCACAAGGGGGCTGTCCCCTAAAGGGGGCGCCCCCAAAAACAGCCCCCACGATCCGTGGGATCTTGTCCCCTAACGCTGGGACAAGATGTTTTCCGAAACTATTTCTTCTGAAAAATTCCGGAAGGTCCCAGAACATTTCCGGCACCCTCTAAAATTATCTGGACGCGCTCCGAAACATTTCCGGTATGGTGGTTTAATTTAAAACCATCTTCGTTTACCCGGTAAACAATTCCGGCAGCTCCGAAAACCTTTTTTCGGTTTTTTCTCCGGAAAAATTCCAGAAATTACCAGACCAATCTGGCAACCTCCAAAACATTCCCGGTGCTTGCCGAAACCTTTTTGGATCAATGGTTTTATCCGAAACAACTTTTCGGTTTTACCGAAACTTTTCCGGTGTTCTCTCCGGAACTTTTCCATCGTCTCTGAAACCTTTCCAGTGACTTTCTCTCGGACTCCTCGTCTAGTATTCAGCAGATAGATGACCCTTAAGCGTGTGACCCTATAGGTTCGGTGAAGTATAGACATGACCAGAACACTTTCCGATCAATGATCAGCATCGGAGCCGTGGACACCCATATTGACCCCTATACCCACACGAATGAATATTCGAGTGAACCTCCAGTTGCCGTGTGCTATTCCTGTTGCTTCGCGATATGTTACAATTACCCGAGGTGAGACATGTAGGCATCCTCGTGGATCAACAACTTGTCCACAATGCCAGTTACCTCGTTGCCGGTATTGTTCTCTTTTCTCGTTCCCGTGTTCCGGCATCCCCGTGATCAAATCACAAAGTGTCTGGCCAGACGATGATGGATACCGTAACACCGAGAGGGCCCAGAGATATCTCTCCATCGTCGGAGGAGCAAATCTCAATCTTGAGCTATCAAGTTACTTGTCATACTTTTCCATGAACCCGTAAGCCGCCGTAATAGCCACCCATTTACGGATGACGTTTAACAAACCCCAAAGTTCATGAAGCAAGCATGAAGAAACTCGATACTCTCATGGTCTAAGGAATTATACAAACATTAACCATCTCTGTGTTATTTTAACCATTAACTATTGACGAATATATCTCATAGTATAACATCAATATGGGTCGATTCAATACAAGTGTTCTACCAACATCGTGCCCTCAAAATTGCCGGCATAGCCATGCCCATGATCAGGAAAACAGGATCATCATGCAATACTTGAGCCAGTCTTAGAGGCAAGACTAGGAATACAATTTACCGTTTATTATACCACACGTGCACATGAGTTTCCCTCCAAGCCTCGTTATCATTGCAGTTATAGCATGGAACATAAACTTTCATTACAAACTCGGAGATACAAAAGTAACTGAAATTACTGCCTCTAGGGCATATCTCCTACACTATTTGCACAAGAGAACTCCCAACAAGCAAAAGAATAAATGGGAAATCTTTTTGGGTTTTCTTTTAATACTACTACTAATTAAGCTAGAAAGAAAAACTGAAAAGAAACGAGAAATGTTTTTGGATTTTCTCAAAGTTTTTCGAACACACAAGAAGAAAGTAAGAAAATAAAACTAACATTGATTATAAAATGAAAAAGTATGAACACCGACAACTGAAATGAATATGTGGACATGAATGTAATGTCGGTGAGAGATACGTATTCCCCCAAGCTTAGGCTTTTGCCTAGCTTGGTCATCGCCATCCCTGGTCTCGGTAATAATCGAAGTGGTAGCCTGTAGAGGCGTTCTGAGCCGCCTCCTCAGCCAGACGGGCAGCCTCGACCACCGCCTTGTACTCGTGCACCTCGTTCTCCAATAGAAACTATCTCTGTTTGTTCTGAAAATCAAAGAGGGCGGGAGCAGGCAAAGCAACATACACAGATCGATATTTATTAAAAACTAAGTTACATTCATATTCGTGTGCGCCACGTTTTAAAAACTTATATTCTCGCATTGTTTCTAAATTCAAATACTTAACAGGTAAGAGGGGATCATTGGAATTGGGCGAGACCCCTAACCTTGCAGCTACGCAGGAGGCATAAATTCCTCCATACAAATCACCATTACCCGCGTTACACTGCAGTCCGTGCACCAATAGCCCCAAGATTATAATGCTTGCTACCAGTCAAAGCTATATGAATAAGACTTAGATCAGGGGCGCAAAGCGCACTGCAGTCTTGCTTACCAACAATGCATTTACCATTAAAAAGTGCAAAATACCGAATAGCGGGAAAGTGAATGCTAATTACTCTGGCCTGCGTAACTCCCCTATCCTCACCGTTGCAAAGGCTATTAAGAAACGACTCATAATCGGAATTTAGTGGTTCATCTAAAGAGCCCCAGTAAGGAATTTTGCATGCATCACAAAACTCTTCTAGAGACATAGCATAAGATCTGTCATAGAGGTGAAATAAAACTCTAGAAGTGCGCGGATGATATTCAAAGTTTTGAGTGAATTAATGAGTGAGGTAGTAATGTTGTGGTGGCTTATCTGCGATGAAGGCAGAGAGCTCGGTGTTGTGAATATATTGGTCAAATTCTTCCTTGATGCCTGCACCTAGCATGAACTCGTTGCACGGCCATCTACATGATTTTGCTTCGGCACCTCACACCGAACTTGCCCTTGGTTCAACGTATGATTGGCGTGCGGGCTTTTCGCTAGATGATGCCTCGGCGGACCTTCTCCTCGACGAACTCCTCCGGAAGAAATTCATTTTCTCTGTGAACAATTTCTGAAAAATTTTGGGCCACAAAATGACATCAATAAAACTTCACAAGATCGATAGCAACTACTCATATGGATGTCTAGAGGCTATATCAAGCATTCAAACTACATGGAACTCAAAGAATTCAACATGCAAGCTCATTTTCAGTAGCACCAAGAGCAGCTAATTATGCAAAATATAATCCACTAGAGCAAAAACTAATTGGAGCAATGGAGGAGTCATATACCAAGTACTAATCACCCAAAACAGTTTTGGAAATGGAGCTCCGAGCAAAGAGATCGAAAATCTCAGGTTTGGGAGCAAGAACATGAGAGAGAGAGTTACCAGGAATTTTTGCTAGAGGTAAGAGACGAAATGGGCTGAAGGGATAAGTGAGGGGGTCCTTGTGGGGCCCACAAGCCACCAGGGCGCACCAGGGGGGTGGCGCGCCCTGGTGCCTCGTGGGCACCTGGGGCACCCCCCTGGTATGTTTTTAGTGCCAAAAATTCTTAAATATTCTATAAAAATTCATGTCAAAATTTTATTGCATTCTGAGCACTTTTATTTCTGGGCTTTTTTTTATTGCACGGATAATTCAGAAAACAGGGTAATCATGGCATTTAATTGCATTTAACTAAAAATAACAGAAAACAAAACGTGGGTACAGAGGGTTGTGCTTACTAAATTCATCGACCACATGCCTCTCAAAAAGAATCCATTAATAAGGTTGATCAAGTCTTATTAACAAACCATTTCCAAGTAACATGAAACCGAAGAACCTTCGTAAAAACACTAGGTTACCTCAACGAGGATATGCATCTCCCCAATAGTAAGAGTTTCATATTTCTTTTTGACAGTAGGAAGCGGGAGTTGAAAACTTCCAATAGTAATTGTCGGAGTCTTTTCAATAACATGGCTACCATTTACTTGAAATTGTTTCTTCGGAAAGTGCACCGTATGTTCATTACCATTGATATGAAAAGTGACCTTGCTTTTGTTGCAATCAATAACAGCCCCTGCAGTATTCAAAAAGGGTCTACCAAGGATAATCGACATGTTGTCGTCCTCGGGCATATCGAGTATAACAAAGTCTGTTAGGATAGTAACATTTGCAACTACAACGGGCACATCCTCACAAACACCGATAGGAATGGCAGTTGATTTGTCAGCCATTTGCAATGATATTTCAGTGGGAGTGAGTTTATTCAAATCAAGTCTTTTATATAAAGAGAAAGGCATAACACTAACACTGGCTCCTAAATCACACAAAACAGTTTTGACATAATTTCTTTTAATGGAGCATGGTATAGTTGGTATTTCTGGATCTCCTAGTTTCTTAGGTACTCCATCCTTAAAAGAATAATTTGCAAGCATGGTAGAAATTTCAGCTTCAGGTATCTTTTTTTATTTGTGACAATGTCTTTCATATATTTAGCATAAGGGGCCATCTTTAAAATATCAGTCAAACGAGTACGCAAAAAGACTAGCCTACGCATTTAAGCAAAGTGTTCAAATTCTTCCTCATCCTCATCCTCAGCATCGGAAATAGAAATATCATTACTATCCTCCAAGGGTTTTTCTACCTCAGGTTCACTGAAGGTATGCAAAGTCCTATCATTCTTCTTTTTCTTCTTCTTTTTAGATGGACTAGGTGCATCAACATCAACTCTTTTAGAGTCTTGTTCAATTCTTTTAGGGTGACCTTCAGGATAAAGTGGCTCCTGAGTCATTCTACCTCCTCTAGTCATTACTCTAACAGCATGATCATTCATATTGTTATTCATTTCATTGAGTAATTCACTTTGAGATTTAGCAACTTGTTCTAATTGGGTTTGAACCATAGATGCATGTTTACTTACACCTTTGACATCATTAGCAATTCTAAATAATAAGTCACTCAAGCGATCAATCATGTAGGCATTTCGTTTCAATTGTTTGATAACATTTGCATTGAAGTGATCTTGCTTAATAATATAATTGTCAAATTCATACAAGCATTGACTAGGAGGTTTGTTATAAGGAATATCACTTTCATCAAACATTATAAGAGAATTTACCTCTACTACCTGTGGCGGTGTATCAAGACCATGTATTTCTTCAATAGGTGGCAAATTCTTAACATCTTCAGCTTTAATACCTTTTTCCTTCATACATTTCTTTGCTTCTTGCATATCTTCAGGACTGAGAAATAAAATACCCCTCTTCTTCGGAGTGGGTTTAGGCGGTGGTTCGGGAAGTGTCCAATCATTATCATTCTTCAATAGTTCCTCAGCTTATCCAATAATTCATTCCCTGAAAACACAACCAGCACAACTATCTAGGTAGTCCCTAGAAGCATCGGTTAGTCCATTATAGAAGATATCAAGTATTTCATTTTTCTTAAGAGGATGACCAGGCAAAGCATTAAGTAATTGGAGAAGCCTCCCCCAAGCTTGAGGGAGATTCTCTTCTTCAATTTGCACAAAGTTAAATATTTCCTGTAAAGCAACTTGTTTCTTATGTGCAGGAAAATATTTTTCAGAGAAGTAATAAATCATATCCTGGGGACTACGCAGACATCCAGGAGCAAGAGTATTATACCATTCCTTAGCATCACCCTTTAATGAGAAAGGAAACAACTTAAGAATATAGTAATAGCGAATTTTTTTCTCATGAGCAAATAGGGTGGCTATATCATTTAATTTAGTAAGATGTGCCACAACGGTTTCAGTTTCATAGCCATGGAAAGGATCAGATTCAACCAAAGTAATTAACTCAGGATCGACAGAGAATTCATAATCCTTATCAGTAACAAATATGGGAGAGGTAGCAAACTTAGGATCATATTTTATTCCCTCCCTTATTGATTTTTCTTTCATTTCAGCAAGCAATTTTATAACTTCATCTCTATCATTACAAGCAAGGATGGCTCTAACCGTCTCCCTATCAAAGCAATGTTCATCAGGTGTTTCAACTCTAGTAGGAGAGCTAGGCATAATAGGCGAATCATAATTCTCAAGAGTTTCAATATTTTTAATTTCTTTAGCTTTAGCAAGTTGTTCATTAAGAAATTCATCAAGTGGCACGGCATTATCAAGCATAGTACTAGCATCATCATAAGTATCATTCATAACAGAAGTAGTATCATCAATAACTTGCGACATATCAGAATTAATAGCAGGTGGTGGTGTTGCAATTTTACTCAGAACAGAAGGTGAATCAAGTGCAGAGCTAGATGGCAGTTCCTTACCTCCCCTCATCTTAGAGGGAACGATCTTGGTCTTAGCGTCTTTCAGATTCTTCATAGTGATCAACAGATATAAATCCCAAGTGACTCAGCAAATAGAGCTATGCTCCCCGGCAACGGCGGCAGAAAAAGGTCTTGATAACCCACAAGTATAGGGGATCGCAACAGTTTTCGAGGGTAGAGTATTCAACCCAAATTTATTGATTCGACACAAGGGGAGCCAAAGAATATTTGCAAGTATTAGCAGTTGAGTTGTCAATTCAACCACACCTGGAGACTAAATATCTGCAGCAGAGTGATCAGTAGCACAGTAGTATGATAGTTTGATAGCAATAGCAATAATAATAATAGTAGCAGTAACGGTAGCAGCAATAGTAGTACTTGGCAAAGAACAATATGTGAAAAACTCGTAGGCATTGGATCGGTGATTATGTTGGATAACATTCATCATGTAACAGTCATAACCTAGGGCGACACAGAACTAGCTCCAATTCATCAATATAATATAGGCATGTATTCCGTATATAGTCATACGTGTTTGCGATAAGAACTTGCATGACATCTTTTGTCCTACCCTCCCGTGACAGTAGGGTCCATAAGGAAACTAAGGGATATTAAGGCCTCCTTTTAATAGAGAACCGGAACAAAGCATTAACACATAGTGAATACACGAACTCCTCAAACTACGGCAATCACCTGAAAGAATCCCAATTATTGTCACCTTGGGGTATGCGGATCATAACACGTAGCAGGTGCATATAACTTGCAAGATCGGATCAAGAACACAAATATATTCATGAAAACATAAGGGTTCAGATCTGAAATCATGGCACTCGGGCCCTAGTGACAAGCATTAAGTATAGCAAAGTAATAGCAACATCAATCTTAGAACATGGTGGATACTAGGGATCAAGCCCTAACAAAACTAACTCGATTACATGATAAATCTCATCCAACTCATCACCGTCCAGCAAGCCTACGAACAAAATACTCACTCCCGGCGATAAGCATCATGAAATTGGTGATGAAGCATGGTTGATGATGACGATGCCGGAAGATCTCCCTCTCCGGAGCCTCGAACGGACTCCAGATCTGGCCTCCCGATGAAGAACAGGAGGTGGCGGCGCCTCCGTATCGTGAAACGCAATAAAACTTCCCCTCCTATTTTTTTCTTCGGAATTGTGAATTTATAGGCCTGAGATTAGGGTCAGCGGAGCCATGTGGGCCCCACAAGCCACCAGGGCACGCCTGGGGCCGTGGCGCGCCCTGGTGCCTCGTGGGCAGCAGGTGGTCCCTCTCCAGTGGGTCTTGGCTCCAGTATTTTTTATTTAATCCATAAAAATCTCCAAAAAGTTTCATCCAATTCCAAGAACTTTTATTTCTGCACAAAAAACAACACCATGGTAATTCTGCTGAAAACAACGTCAGTCCGGGTTAGTTTTATTCAAATCATGCAAATTAGAGTCCAAAATAAGAGCAAAAGTGTTTGGAAAAGTAGATACGACGGAGACGTATCAGTAAGAACGCGGCAAAAATCTTCATCATTAACAGAGTTTCCGATCTCAACATCTAATGATGGACCGTCCGATGTTATCGATTCAGAAAAAATGGATTCTTGGGCAAAATCAATTTTGCGCTTCAAGGGCAGCCTTTCTTCCTTGTCCACATGAGTCGGTGTAGACTGTCTGCGTCTCTTTCCGCTAGCGGATGGGGCAGTCTGTGGGAGATCATTATCCACTAATAGCGGATGAGCGGAGGAGGACCCAGCTATGGCATTGTGCTTCAGTACATTAACTTGTCATGGCTGCAAAAAAAAAAGAAAAAAAAAGCTCAAGTTAGTACTAAATAGTATGTGAGGCATAATGAAAAAGGGACACGCATGTTGTTATCTCACCTCTTTAGACTTCACCGGTTGAGCAGCAGCAACATCATTTAAATAATTATAAAGGATCAGTCTCCAATGATCTGTAGTACGTGTCTCTGTTTGCTCAAAGGACTGAACATGTTGGTCGCGGTGCTCAACAGATACTCTCCTCACCACCATAAAATCCTTATCTGACAATGGACGAGACATGATATTGTGTTGCAGTGCATGCTTATTTTTTATCCTTACATCATAAGGGATCTTCCTAGTCATGTTGCCATTGCAAAGATGGTCCAGAATGTCGGCAAAAGGCTTCAGAATTTTTTTCCACCAATTAGCCCATGCTAAGGAAGAGTCCCCAACTCGATCATCATTAGGAAAGTATTGGAATTCTTCCGGGGCCAAGGATAATAGGTGTGACCAAAAAGCATACGCGATCCCAATTTCATCTTTAGTGTACAAGCTTGCGAGAGGAGAAAAGGGTACAACTTGCTCAAGACGAAATTGCCGTGCCACTCGATCTGGGTGATATGGTTCGGCTATACACACGTCGGCGGTGATAGTACCACGCCTCCACGGCAGCATCCCTCGACGAATAGAAATTAAGAAAGCCCTCTTGGGTTTGAACACGCCTTCCATAGTCAGGGAATAGGGGTTCCAAGCAAAATTCTTATAGTCATTGAGGAAGGCATGTGTTGTTTCAGGAGTAAAATGACGTGGCGTTCTAAACATGGTTTTCACCATATTAGGTTGTACTGCCAAAACTTTAGGGCTCAGGAAATGTGGCATTTTTCCTTTGTTTCCATAAGGTTTCTTGAGGTACACACCCATCCATCCAGCAAGGTAGTGGACTGGCCAAATTCTATTTATGAACGAGGGGCCAATCAGATGAGTACAAATTCGCCGAAGTGAGTAATAAAGGGAGCAAAGAGAAGGTGGGCCCAAAGAGATGCGTCGTCCTAGGGAAATCCATGATGCCATCACTAATACCCCAGGGTGAATATATGGCCCACCACCAACAACGACGTAACGGCAAAGCCATATGGCCAGAAAAGCCGCAATATACATGCGTTGGTCTTCTAAACTCTTGGTAGCAAAGGAGTCCACTTCACTATTATGAAAGAAGTCACACCATTCCTTGAAACCTACTTTGCCACCCACAGCAAGCTCGGTCCAAGTCTCTAGGAGCCGAGGCAGAAAGTTGGGGTACAAAAGAGTTGTAGGATCGAGCTCATAAGCTAGTGGAACAAATTCTTCATAAGGTTCACAATCAAGGGGTAACCCTGCCATCTGATGCATATCAAGAAGGGTGACCGTACGCTCGCCACAGGAGAACAAAAACGTGTTGGTGTTGGGATCCCATTTCTCCAATAAATACCTTAAAAGAGGAGGGGAGACAGAATAGTCGCCTAAAGAGCAATAAATAGCTCCATAGACGTAATCCACACCCTCTTCACTCCCCTTCAGGTGGGTATGATATTTCTTCAAGAAACAAGTACCTCATTCAGTATATCCAAGAGGCATTGGGGCATATTCAACCTCATGATTCTCCCAGCCTAAACCTTTGGATATCAAATGAGTCCCTAGGGTTGAACCTTCATCAAGTCTGGGCCCAGGTGCGGGAGGTTAATAACAACGAGCTGAGAAAGATGGCCCCGACTTCCATCCACGTTCTCCAAGCTCAGAATGGCCGTGTGGTACACCTAACTTCATGATCACTGGATTGGCTATCTCACTAGTATCAGGTTCAAATAGGTGTATTTTGGCCAACTGTGATAGAGGCATTCTATGTGATTCGGACGAAGATGGTATTGTGGCTTCCTCCATCTATATGCAAGGAAAATATGCATGTCGGTATATGCATGAAATTATAGGAATTGAAAAAATAGTACATGAAAATGCAAGATCGAAAATTATTACCAGTGTGGAAGTGATGGTCCCAAGGTAGACAGTTTGCAATGAGAGATAGTATCTACAATAAAAAAACATTTGAATATTTAAATTTGACGCATGGAATGAAAAAACACAAGGAATATGAGAAATACCAAAAAAAAGGTACGCATGATTGAAAATATTCCTCGTGCCTAGAAAACAGTAGCATCACTGTCGAACGACGGACCAAGCCCATATATAGGCTTCCCGGAACGCCAACAGTGATCAAGGCATTAATTCATACATATACGATAAATTAAAAAAATCTCACTGTCGAACGACGGACCAAGCCCATAGGCTTCCCGAAACGCCAACAGTGAGCGGTTCATTAATTCATGTATATATACGGTAAACAAAAATCTCACTATCGAACGACGGACCAAGCCCATATATAGGCTTCCCGAAACACCAACAGTGATCGAGTCATTAATCCACACATATACAATAAACAAAAAAAACATCACTGTCGTACGACGGACCAAGCCCATATATAGGTTTCCCGGACCAAGCCCATATATAGGTTTCCCGGGACGCCAACAGCGATCAAGTATTTAATCCATGCATATACGGTAAACAAAAAATCTCACTGTGGAACAACGGACCAAACCCTTATATAGGCTTCCGGGAACGCCAAAAGTGAGCAAGACATTATTTCATCCCCCAGCCGAACGACGGACCAAGCCTAAATAAAGGCTTCCCGGAACGCCAACTGCGGGATCAAATTTCTGTGAACGTGTAGATATAGATCAAACGCATCCGGCGACCGGGGCCATATACATCGATTCATAAAATATATGGCCTTGCACAAAGTTATATGCGTTCAGGGCGTATACCCCTGACACTTCTAAGTAGTGACAAAGATGCAGCAGCAAACGGATATAATCACGCCGTTTGGAAAAGCATATTACCTAAGCAAGATTTGATGATCCAGGCCGTGACCTAGTGTCCCTGTCTCCCTGCACCTACGAGATGAAGAGATGGGATATATAAACTAAAGGAACATCCAAGGTATTAATGGGTAAATCATTGCTTGATAATGAGAGGAAGGAAAGGGGCATACCAAAACTGGACGAATCAATACTTTCCCACACGGAAGTGCATCGTGTGCGGGATTGAAAATAATCTGATATGAATAGAGCAGTAGACCAATCAGTTAATGAATTTAGGTACTAGCGAAGCAATATACATTTTGCTAGCCTATCAAAACGACTGCGGCCACAGTCCGGACGGAATTGAGTCCAACCTCGTCTCCGGCGTCTTCTTGCAGGTCCAGGAGAATAATGAAACCTGCTGTTTAAGAAAAGGTTAGAGGAAACGCCGGGTGGAGTTTGTTAGCCGGATGCAGTTTGTTAGCCGGGTGGAGTTTGTTGGCTGGATAACTTCAAACGTGACCTGACTTTTAGCTTCAACGGTTGCATAATACATTAGCACCGTGTGGGTAAAAAAGAAAGAAAGAGTTGCATATCCACACGTAGCTGGCACACAATTGACTAAAAAGTCATGAGCCCATATACTGACGGGAGGTGCTTCATAAACAAAAATAATATGTATAGCCAAGTTTCGAGCTCTGGGCCCGAGTCAAAAAAAAAAAAAATCTCTTTGAACCCAGACCTCGAGGGGCATCTGTTGACATGGATTTTGACCAAGATAAAATAAATGTATAAACCACATAAAATATAAATGCAAAACAGCAAAAATCCGTTTTATAATGAAAAAGAATGAATAAAAAATATATTTATAATTAACCGCTCCAATTAAGGACTAACAAAAATAGGCATATGATATATTTTCGAATGTCGATAATGCACGCATTAAACCAACAATTATAAAATATGACGAAACAAATAAATACTCATCAAGTTTTCTAGTAAGGAAAATATAGCTAGAGGACACATGGCTCGCAGACATGTACGCCGTCACCGGCGGCAGAATTCTAATGTTCACATAAATTTAAATTGTCACAGGCAGTGTGATATTTCTAAAATAATGGATCACGGATTAAATGCGGACATTATTCCAGCAATGTTAATGAAATTTCATGCGACGCATATAAAAGGAAAAATTTCCCGTGTGACGACATATTAAAAATATGCGGCAGGCGTTACTGAAATATTGGTGTATAATTTTGATGGAAAGAATAGCTTTGCATGCGTTTGTCTTAACGTCACGCTAAGAAAATAAGCCTTCGTGAACCATTTGAACTAATCATGCTTAGCCCATTTCATCAAACTAGTAAGTATGCACGTGCAACGCACGTCTCGACTAATATTACAACCATACATGACAATTGTAAAAATAATCCCTCCATTCACAAATATAATATGTGTTTGAATATTTTAATATAGACTACACACGGACTGAAATAAGTGAACAAACACACTAAAACATGTCTATATACATCCGATTCACAAAACATAGTTTAAAAACCATTATGTAGACAAAGAAGAAACAAAATAAACAGAAGAGGAATTGAACTTTTTACGGGCCTTTGCCCTTTCTTCTCGTATCTATAAAGTTCACATGCAGTTCTCCTCCGTGGTTCAAAAAAATGCAGAGAAATGACTAAATAACTCATGAAAGCCCGGAACTCGTCCAACATGATCTTCAACTTCTCGGAGGACATGAAAGGATGACTATAATCTCCAACTCATTGTTGGCGATGGTCTTAAATGTAATTAGTACAGTAGTGCCAACCTCATGTCATGTCTCGTGAGAAACTTCCTCCATCCTTGCTTGAAGAATATGCGACCGTCGAGTGAGGTGTCATACTCGGTCCTCCTGAAGCTCTCTTTGCCCAACCTTAGTCTCGCCAGCCCGTGCTTCGGGGTGTCCAAACAAGGGGCAACTTCTTTTGGAATTTTCTGGGTGCCCCATAATGTACACACACAAAAAATATTAGGTTGGCCATTCGGGGTGTCTAAACAAAAAGACCAACTGAGGAAATAGTGAAAACATGCATACCATCATCTGTAGTTCGGCGTTAGTCCTAGTGAAGCGGTGTATGAAGGATGGCCATGTGGCCCATGGTGGAGCGGCAATAGGTTGCACAAGTTAGCTATGGCATAATGACAATTAGCTAATTGAACTATGTATGACAAAATACAAGACTTAATGGGGAAAAGACACAACAAATATGTCCCAAAAAGGACCAGCTACTCTGCGAACCGAGTTTCAAAAATAATTGACAACTCTGAAACTTTCAGCTAGAATACCGATTAATGGACAGATTATAGCAACACAAAAAATAAAATGCAAGTTCTAGGATAGGTGAAGAGCGGAAATCAGGTATCTAGCTCTGAGCATAAAACTCAGTCACAAATTCCTATGTGTGTCAATCTAGTTTGGAACACCCTACTCTGAATTTCCATCAGAGCAAGAACACAGCTATGTTTTCACAAAAATCTTCTCAAGCTAAAATCTGCCCCTCAGAAAGCGGCAAGTAGCCAGTGGAAACACATATCATAGCTGATCAACAAACATGTCATTTTGTCTACGAATACATTCAAGCATCAGTCGAATGACAAATTGACAATACAGAGAATGACAAGACTGGTAAATGAATAGTCATTTCTCTTAGTTCCTTTCAGGCTCATCTGGTTTGACAGTCTGAAAAATGAGCAGTTCATCAACATCAGTAATACCAAACCCATATCCATCTCATCGTCTTTATGCATGAATAGGAAGCATGCCAACTTACCTCACGGAGAGAAAAAAGAAAGGACAAGGATGCAGGTCGAGGGGAGGTTCCAGTTGATGCTGATGGAAATGGGCTTGATCTCCTTCAGTGCGGTGGAGATGGCAGTGCCAATCCAATCAAGTGCATCATCCATATTGTACACCGATGCCTACAATTTATGGAATGAGATCATATCGTTGAAAAAAAACCAAATAGACTGAAGAAAGAATACAGTAAGGACAGATTGTTTTTGACAAAGAGAAAAAAAATAAAACAAGAGGGTCTGAAGACTGATATATAACTAAAATCTCAGGACTAAAAGACTGAAGAATGATGCATTTGTTGTCCCAACACTTTTACATTCAGTCAAGGAAGTGTTCTGATATCTAGATTCAGCAGATGGATTTATTGGGCACTGATTTATAGCAACATAATGGCTAACATATTAAAGAAAGTATTGCGCTGAAGTGGATTTTTGAAGGCAACATGTGAACACTTATTTACTAAGTTATAACTGTTCACATTTTCACATATAATATTCTATAAAGAAGTATTATATATGTTGATTAGGTACAAACTCCATACCATGTTGCTCTTCCGATAATCTTCTGGAAACAACCAAATTTGTAATATCTTGAAATGGTGTACATGCTTTTACGTAAATGGACCTTGCTAAATGATTGTTTGAGTTTTCCTTGCCTTCCTTCATAGATGATTTTTTTATAGATGACCGATCATGCAGAAATTAAATCGAGCTGCTGCATCAAAGAGTTTATCATCAAAAAAATTGGTACGAAATTACATGGCAGCATATAGGATTGGACAGAAAAAGAAATTGAAAAGATTTCTAGGCATAAACACAAAAACTTGGTGGTCGGGATTTAGGCATAAACACAAAGACTTGGTAGTAAGGATTTAGGATTTCCGTCTCCCTCATACAGGCGACCACAACTGCCGAGGTTGCCGTCGCTGGTCTTTGCTCCTCCCCTGCATGTCGATTTGTAGCGATGGTGTCGCTGCCATGACTGTCCCTTCCGTAGATCCAACTTGTCATAGCCGGATTCGTGCACATCGAGGTCACCGTCACCGGATCCGTGCAGATCAAGGTCGTGTTGACCAGATCCGTGCACATCCAACTCTCCAGAGGCCTCTGGACAATGGTATAAATTATTGTCCTTTTCTGACTGTTTTTCTGGAGCACAACATTTAGTTATATCCTTGTTGTCAAAGTGAAACTGTAGATTATGCCTCTTCTGTATGCGTTCCTAACAGATTAGACTGGCCTTGTTATTCTCCTTGTAAATATAAGGAATCTGTTTAGTCTTGCAAGTTGCTCTTTCCCAACATACAACCGTGCTGTTATGAATATTTACTTGCTTCATATACCAAACATTTTCTTTTTCATAATACAACAATTGTTTGTGCTGTAACTAACATGTTTGAACCAGAAATTATTGTTTTCCATGCACCCGTTACATTTTTCTCACACTAATAATCTTTTTTGTTGCGTGTGAACAAAAAAATTGGATAGAATTTACATATCTACGTGCGAACAGTGTCATTGACTACTTCTTTTTCACACTGGATCAATTATTCCTTGTCAGAAAAATTTCGGCATGTATCACTGGCATTGCTGCAGAGTCCATTTCTATCTTGAAAAGCATGGATCGAAGCCGCGCACCCCACCTGAACAACCCATGGTTGCTATTCATTTAGGTGATTTCTCTGCATAATTTTTTGTTTGTCTAGGCCGTAACTTTTTGGTTGATTCATTCAACTTTATAGCTGCATAGAATCGATGCACTCAGGGCACTAACAGATTTCTCCTCGATTGGAATGTTCAGACCATCAAAATAGAGAATGAAAAGCTTTGTAAGCATAAACACAAACACTTGGTGGTCAGATTTTTTTTGGGATTATTCTATTTATGCTAGATCTGAGGCATGAATCAACAAAAAGAATGCCTACGCGCCAACGCAAGGATCCCAGCTCATTCCACGGGATGGTATAGTGGGCGAGATAATTTATTAATCTTCTATCTGATTCAAAGGAAAAAAAACGAATGAAGCTACTAACCTTTCTCTGGCCAGCGGGCTGAGGGCATGGGATGGTGCTGTGCATGTCCAGTGGCGGGAGGAAGGAGGAGCTGGCCTCAGGGAGCACGACGACAGCAGGGAGGCCCATGCCGCGGCACGCCGGAAGCGGGAGGAACGTGTCGCCTTCACGCACGCGCCCTCCACCCCGCAGCCGCCATGGCAGGGCCGGCTCCCGCAGCTTCACCCCCGCGCCCCGCACCCATTGCTGCGTCCCTGGCAGCCCGTTGCGTCCGGCGCTGCTGCCGATGGTCGACCGACGATGAAGACCGAGCCCGCTGCGCCCCGCGCCGCCGCCCTGCTCGATGGAGGAGAGGGACCAGGCCGCCCGTCAAAGCAGGCCGAGGCCGCTGCACCCCGCTCCGCTGCCGGTGCTCGAGGGAGGAGGATCGTGCGCCGCCGAGCGTGTGGGTTTTCTTTTAGCGATGGGCGGCGGCAATAGGTGCGAGGAGGCAGGGGCGAGAAGATATGCGATCGCGGAGAAGAAAAGAGATGCGGACGTGGATTCCACGCTGCGAGCGACAACAATCGGCGATGGGGATCGTGCGACGAGCGGGGAGACGGAGTGCAGGGGAGCCCATTTCGTTCAGTTTCCTTAGTCAGCGATCAGAATCGCGTGATTGTAGGGGACGCCCGACTGGTACGTGGAATATTCCTTTGCCGGTGGAGTACGGTCAGTCATTGAAAATTGTTAAGTCCACACCATAGAGCTATTTGATCAATGATGACTGTTAGATTGAGATTTGTGGCATTAATCGTGTGGTGCTGATCGGTTCGTGTGGTGTTGTAGGACAATTTGTTGGGTGCACTTAAGAAAGTTCTTGTTTGATTGTTTAATAGTAGTGGAGATTGGCCACGTGCTTGGGTCACTTACAAGGCTGCATGCATGCATAGACTATCAGCCAACTACTATAAACAAATGGGTTAGTGCCTCAGGCCCACACGTTGATTGGAAAGAAAATTGTTTAAACCCACATTGGCTCATTAGACAGTTGCCAGACAATTAGCATTAAAGAAATAGAGAAAAAGGGAAAGGAGCCGGCCCCGCTCCCACGATCGTGAACACGATCCCACGATCAGAACGTGGGCGCGCGCACGCGTTAAGCCGGAGCCTAGCACTGCGCTCCTCCGCTCCATATAAATACCAGGCCGCTCGGCTGCTCTCGGTTGCTCCGATCCATTTCATCTTCCCCTGCTGCTGGTAAGACACACACAGTACATACGAGCACTCAAACAGAGAAGAAAGAGGCAGGCAGAGAAGGAGGCAGGCAGCTTGCTTGTACGAGGTGAGAAGGTGAGAATCATGGCTCTCCCCTAACCCCTGGTTTGGCCACTACGGTACAGGCCAGGGAGCTTTCTTCTTCCTCATCTCCCAAAATTCTAGCCCTTGGTTCGGCCATCGCGGTACAAACCAAGGAGCATGCTTCATCTTCCCAAAATTCTGGCCCTTGGTTCGGCCATCGCGGTACAAACCAAGGTGCTTGTTTCATCTACCTCAAATTTTTGCCCCTGTTTCGGCCATGACGGTACGAGCCAAGGAACATGCATGTTTCTTTTACATGTTGCATATGGTTCGTCCTAGTGATCTCCTTCTTGGTTCTGTCCCGTTAGCAATACAAGTTAGGACGAACGCCTCGTTTCTTGGTTTGGTCCCTATACGTGGATACAAATCAAGAGTGTGTCATAGGTACGAATACCTCATAAAAATTGTCTTGGTTTGGTCATCATAAACGAAATTGATATGACTAAGTTGAAGCCAAATTACCAATGTGCTAAACTGAATTCATAATAAAATTCTTGTTCGGTTACGCTACGGACATTATGTGTCATGCTAGTTGTAATACGGACAAGAATATATGAAAACTTCCCTTCACTTGGGTACATTACACGCGGGCAGTATCTTAATGCTACTCGGTGCTAGTAATAATACAATCAAGGCAAAACTTAATTTAAAAAATGTGTGTTCATGCTACACTCACCAAAACCAAATTCATGCAAGCTGTATTATAAAACATGTTGCATCATAGAAACCAATCTTACTTGGTTATGCCACACGCGGACATTACATTAATGTTACGCGGCGTAGTAGTAATACAAGCAAGATAAAACTAAATGAAATGTCCAAGCCATACATTTCAACCAAAGTTATATAAAATATGTCATAAAATGCTCCAATGCTATAAGAGCCTAAACTATTAGCATTCTCACAAAAGTGTATCACAAACTCACTTTACTTGGGTTATGCTACACACGAGCACCAATTAAATGAAGCTATGTGGAGTTAGTTTTAATACCATGTAAAGTGCAAATATAAACAAAAAATATATATAATGTCATATGACCCATGCAATATTAAAATTGCTTCATAAACCTTCACTTGGTTACGCTACGCGCGGGCACTAACTTAATGCTACGCAGCGTTAGTAGTAATACAAGTAAGGCAGAACTTAATAAATGTTCATGCCACATCCATATTGGCACACAAAATTCGTGCAAAACATATGATAAAAACATGTTTCATCTAGCCCACATATGTCGGAAGTCGGGCTCCGGGGACCCAAAGGTTCGAACACTGGGGTGAGCTCGTTCTACCACTTCGTCTCCTACCACGGCTAAGCGACGGCGAGGCTGCGGCGAGAGCACGCTAGCGAGGGACGGAGCGAGGACTCAGCGGTTTACCCAGGTTCGGGCCACCTTGCGGTGTAAGACCCTACTCCTGCTTGGTTGGTATTGCTCTGGTGCGAGAGAGAGAGTACAAGGTTGACGACGATAAGATCTAGGGCTCTCCCGGTTCCATCCCCCTACAATGGCTGCTCTGCCCCTTATATCGGCCTTGGTCCTCTTCCCCCTAGAAACTTAGGCGGGAAGGGTTGCCAGACTTTGGCGATTTTGAAAGGGGACAGGCGCTCAGGCTATCCTGACTAAAGGTGGTCTTCGCCTGCCAAAGCATGATCCATGACGCGCCGGTGGGCTCGGTGATGACCTCCGCCCTGCACGCCCGTCGTCTTGGTCTTCCTTCGTCGATCGGACAACCCTTGGGGTTGCTTTGGGGAGTCGATAGTTGGCCTTGCTCCCTTAACACGAAAGAGGAAACCATCTTCATACGTGCCTGCTGGCGCGGCCTCTGTCGCCGCTTGTCGCCGCGCGCGTCACCCACGTGATGGGCCCCAGACCGCGTGGCACGCCAAACGGCCTTCGTCTCGAGCGCCTGCGGGAGGCCACCTCGGAAAGCCGCCTCGCGAGGCCGCCTCTGGAAGCCGCCTCGCGAGAGGACCTTGCGAGGCCGCTGATGGTGGTGCTGAGCCTGGCTCGCCACTTCCTGAGGAGGGGGCCTCATGAGGGGTCTTGGTGAGATGCTCGGTGGTGACGGCCTGCTGGGCCCACGCCAGGCGTTGCACCCTGGGCCCAAGGCAGACGGGCCTGGATACCCCGGGTTCCATGGGCCCGACAGTAGCCCCCAGGGCCGCGGCGCGCACGTTCCCGCCTACTGAGGGGTGAAAAGGCGCGGGCCCTAACCGCCTGCGGCCAGGCGCGACGCGTGGCGCACGATGTGACGGGGGACGCCCCCACTTCCCCACGACGCCTCGGTAACTGCCGCGCTGACATAAATCCTGGCGCGGGCGACGCGAGGCCATCATTGCCTTCCTTCACACGCTCCACCTCTCTGCGCCCTTTCTTCTCGCGCGCGCGGCCCCTCGCGACTCCCCCCTTCGAACTCCGCCTCTTTTCGCCCCCGATCCGTGCCTCCGCCGCGCAGATGGCGCCCGCCGGCAAGAAGGGGAAGGAGGCGGACCCGTCCCCAAGCGCGCCCGTCCTTGGGGCAGCGCTGTAGCGCTCCACCATCGACGACGAAGAGGGCTTGGACAGGGTGCTTCCGTTCGTGGCCGGCGGTCAGAACGAGAACCAGGCGACCCAAATCTGGCCGGGGTCGCGCGCGCGACGCGACCTGGGGGCGACGGCCTACCCCTTCTTCCTCCACAGCGTATACGCCGGGTTGGCGCCGCCATTCTCGGACTTCTTCTATGCCATACTCACCCACTATCAGGTCCACGCTCTCCATCTTCAACCCAACTCCATTTTCCTCCTGGCCACGTTCGCCTTTTACTGCGAGGCTTTCGTGGGCGTGATGCCCTCTGTGGCGCTCTTCCGCCACTTCTTCTGCCTGCAGCTGACCGCGGCGGACCAGCGCTCCGGATGCGCGTCCTTCCTTGCCGTCAAGGGGATGGAGGGCGGCATTATCAACTTGAGGGTCGCGATGAAGGTGGAAGGCTACCGGCAGCGTTGGGTCTATATGGACGCGCGCTAGACCAACCGGCTCCTGATGATCCCGACGGACCCGACCGAGAAGATCTCCGTGTGGGGGCACGAGAAGCTCGTTGACCCGAGGATGGAGCCCGTCTTGGAGCGGATGGCGGCGCACCGGACCGCAAAACTGTCAGGGACGGCGGTTGTCAGGGAATACCTGCGGCGGCGCATCACGCCACTTCAGCAGCACTCGCGCCCCATGTGGGAGTACACCGGCGCGGGTGACGCCATGAGGGTGAAGCCGGGCAGCCTGGGGCCAGACGTGCTGGACGGGGCCCTGGCGATTCTGCTCAGCACCCCTGCCGCGGAAATGCCGGGGGAGGCGCTCCCGCTTTTCCGCTACCCGGAGAAGGCGGAGCTGGTGAAGGAAATGCCCCTCTTCGACTAGTGGGGTCTCGTGCCGGAGGGCCACGTCGGGCCCCGCGACAACCCCCTCATGGTGGAGGTGGACTCGGGAGGCAGCGGCGGCAGCGGAGATTCGGCGGAGGCCACGGAGGAGGACGCCAGCCGGGCGCCACCGCGCATCCGCCGCCAGCTCATCCGCGAGCTCGAGGACGACGACGCCGAGAGCGACCCGCCCACAGCGGAGGGGGCTCTCGGATCGGGGGCGGGCGAGCCCCCAGCACCTGAGGCCCGTCATGAGGCTAAAGCCCCCCAGGGCCCCGAGGTGGGCGACGGCGCGTCCCGGTCTTCCGCGGCATGCCCCAGGGGCCGGAGCGGCGGCGCCGAGGTGATGCTCAGCGGGGGTAGCGTCGGCTTGCCGTCCGCGGGGGAGAAGAAGAGGAAGTGGCACGTCAGTGACGAGTAAGCCCCCTGCCTCCTCCCGGCGTTCTTCATTCTTGCTCCTCTATCCGGGCTCGGAGCTGAGCCACCATTCGCGCAGGAGGTCTGCCGTGGATCAGAAGAAGAAGAAGAAGAAGAAGAAGACGACGACGAAGGCGAGGGTTACCCCCAGCCCGCAGGGGGTGTTGACGCCCGCCGCCGGTGCCGGGGGGCGTGGAGAGGCTACCCGCCGTCCCGACGCCGAAGCGGGGCGTATGGAAATCGAGGAGGAGGCAGTCGCTCCTCCGGGGTCGCATGTGGATGCACCCGGTGAGGCCGAGGCAGAGGAGCCTCGGGAGGTAGCCTCAGGAGGCGGGGACACCCTCCCTCCTGACCCCGCCGTGAGCAAGGAAGCGACAACGGGGGAGGCCGAAGCGCCTACTTCCCCACCGGGGGCCTCCTTGGGCGCGGGGAAAGGAGTTGTGGGGCATGCCATGACCGGCATGGAGATCCCCCGTAGCGTACCGCCGCGGCCGAACGAGGGGGGTGGCCTGGCGAGCCTGCTGCCCCAGGCAAGCGGCGCCGAGTCTTCCCTCGCCGCTGCGGCGGAGAGTACCAGAGGGCCCGACCCGGACTGGCCCCTGGTCCTTGCGAGTGACTGCTCTTTGCTCAGGCCTGAAGCCTTGTGCGACGCCAAGGCCGCACTTGCTCGGCTCAGCACGGACTTCCAGGACGCGGAGACGCGCCTCGCCGAGGAACGCGTGAAGCTTGCCGACGGGTGGCGCCGGCTCAGCATCGCCATCGATATGGCCCGGCGCCATGACGAACGTGCCCGCGCACAGTGCGAGAAGGACACCGCCGAAGCGGAGGGGGCTCGTGCGAGAGCCCTCCAGGAGGCCGAAGTAGCCATCGCGCGCCGCGAAGAAGCGGAGGCCCTCCTGAAAGAGTTCCAGGACCAACACGCCGAGCAGGCGCAGTCGCTCCTCGCGTGGGAGGGCGCCCTCGCCACTCGCGAGAAGGAGGTCGCAGCCCGCGAAGCGGACCTCGAGACACGCACGGAGGGCCTCAAGAAGACGGCGACCGAGCAGGCCACGGAGAAGGAGCGCCTGGAGACGCTGGGGCGCCAGCTGGCCGATGCCCAGGAGGCTCACACGAAGCGTGTTACCGAGTCTAACGCCCAACTAGAGGCCAAGTAGAAGAAGGTCTAGGAGGATGGTGACGTGAAGGTAGCGGAAGCGCGCCTGGCGCTTGCCGAGGAGCACGATAAGGCACTGTCGCAGCAGAGGGACGCCTTCGAGTCAGAACGCGTGCGGTTCTGGCAGGAGCTCACCGATCTCAAGGCGACACTCGCCGAGGCGGAGACCCGCCGGGGAGCCGCGCCGCAGCCCGGTTCTAGTGCCGCCGATCAGGAAAAGCAGCAGCGCGAATGCGTCAAGGCGCTTCACTCCCTCGAGATCCGCGCCCACGATGCCCTGAACTCCATCTGCCAGGGAAGGCTTGGGGCCCTCCGCGAGTCCCATGATGCCGACTACGTCGACTTCTCCACAAAGCTCGTGGAATGGCTTGAGGACAGAGCCAAGGAGGTGGATGGTATCTTGGAGGAGGAGTGCCGCAGCCTCTTCTCCCTGGCGGCGACTCGCGTCTTCAGCCACCTCCTTCACTCCGATCCCAACTTCGATTTTGACAAGGTGATAGCCCCAGTCCCCGAGGAGCTTCGCGATGGGTTCGCAAAGGCGGTGGAAGGCCATGTAGGCGCGTTACTCGGGAAGTACTCCTGCGGCAGTGGCGAGAGCTCCGGCGGCGCCAGCGAAGACGACGACGACGTGAGCTCCTAAGGTCCCTTTCCTTTCGTCACCCTGCGCTAGATCGATGTGGCCCGTGGGGGCGTGAAGACGATGCCTTGGTGTTTAAGTACTTATGATTTGCTGTAATGAACATTCGTGCCCTCGTGAGGCTCTCTCCTAAGGCCCGTTTTTCTCTTTTTGCTTGCCATGATGCTCAACGTTGTCAGGACCCAGCCCCCGGGCGGCCATAGCCATCGCTGGTATGTCAGGTCGAGATGCCTAAACAGGGCCAGGAGGCGAGGGGCACCGGGAGCTAGTGAAGGTTCCTGAGGCACGATGCTCAGGGCGCCCCCCTTTAACGTACAAGCGGCTAGCGCCAAGAGAAACACTGGCGCTCGTGAGGCCGTCGGAGAGGAAGGCTCGAAAGGCGGCTAGGGCGGCTCGCGAGATGTGAGACTTAGCTCTGTACGAGGTAGTATGGTGGGCCATCTCTTGTAGGGTGCGCCTTGTGGGGGTTCCGCTCGCGAGATCTCCCGCTGGAACGGCTGCCGCGGGTTAGTTCCCGAGGCGGGGCCTGCTGTCCTCCTAAGGTCTTGAGGGGGCTACCTCGCGAGATCTTTCAGGGGACCTGCTCCTGAGATAACTGCACGCAGAGTGCTTAACGACAGCGTGCGCTCGTCGATTCACTCATGGGTATTACGCGAGGAGACAGGACACCAAGGACCTTGGTGGGGTGGCGTGCGCGGGAGCAGGCCCACGAGCCAGAGCCCGGTTGCTTGGGTTTCTCAGTGCTACTGGGACTGACCCGAGCGCAGGCACCGTGTCCAGCCCCCACTCGCGTGAGGCTCATGAGGAAAGTCGTGAGCGCGCGAGGCTCGTGAGGCAAGGGGAAAACGAAACGCCATGTAAGGAAATGGAAGCTTTACTGAAGCAAGATAGCAAACCATTACATAACCAAATCAAGATGTGGATGCCGTGTCCGGCACGGGTCAGCTTGAGGTTGGTGCAACCCGTGGGGCGCCCTCAATTACACACCAAATTGACAAAAAGAGTGCTGCCGTGTCCGGCACGGGTCAGCTTGAGGTTGGTGCAGCCCGTGGGGCGCCCTCAGTTGATTGTTCCGCTAGCGTGGAGCATGGGGCTTTCATAGGGGTGTGGGTATGATCGCGGGTCGATCGTTCCGCCAGTGCGGAGCATGGGGCTTCCACTTGGGCGTGGGCGGGAGCTCTCGCGGGCCCATCAGGCAAACGCAATGAGAGGCTCCGGGGCGTGTACAGCCCTGTTTCGTTCGTACCCGTGAGGGTCACGGGTAGAACTTGCGGAGGTGTTGGATGTTCCAGTCGTTAGGCACAGGAACTCCGGACTCCATCTCCAGCCGGGCTGAGCTGGGCCTGGAGACATGAGTAACCCGGAAAGGTCCTTCCCACATGGGTGAGAGTTTGTGAAGTCCCTCTCGGGAGAGGATCCTACGTAGGACGAGGTCACTGACCTCGAGAGTACGAGGGCGGATGCCGCGGCTGTGGTCGCGACGCAAGGCCTGCTGGTACCTCGCGGCACAAAGGGCAGCCTGACGGCGGCCCTCCTCGAGGAGCAGCAGATCGATCTCTCGCGAGCCCTCCTGACGCGCCTCGTCGAAGGCAAGGACTCGCGGGGAACCGTGCTTAAGCTCCAATGGGAGGACCGCTTCAGCGCCGTAGACGAGGAAGAAGGGTGTATCGCCAGTAGGCTTGCTTGCCGTCGTGTGGATGGACCACAACACGGACTACAGCTCGTCGAGCCAGCCCTTGCCGCAAGCCTCAAGTTTCTTCTTGAAGCTCCTAGTTTTGAGGCCCTTGAGGACCTCGGCGTTGGCGCGCTCGGCCTGGCCATTGCTCCGCGGGTGCGCCACCGAGGCGTAGCAGATCTGCGTGCCGAGGCTGGCGCAGTAGGACTTGAAGAGGCCGCTTGTGAACTGGGAACCGTTGTCGGTGATGATGCGGTTGGGAACTCCAAAGCGGCTCACGAGGCCCTTGATGAACTTGATGGCAGAACCGGCCGGAATGGTGCGCACCGGCTCGACCTCTGCCCACTTGGTGAACTTGTCGATGGCGACGTAGAGATAGCGGTAACTGCCAGCCGCACGTGGGAAGGGCCCCAGGATATCCAGCCCCCAGACCGCGAAGGGCCATGAGAGGGGAATCGTCTGGAGGCCCTGCGCCGGCTGGTGGATCTGCTTGGCGTGGAATTGACTGGCCTCGCAGGCTTGGACCAGTGCGGTAGCGTCGCGCAACGCAGTGGGCCAGTAGAAACCGTTGCGGAACACCTTGCCGACGAGGGTGCGTGACGAGGAGTGGTGACCGCACTCTCCTCCGTGGATATCAGCGAGCAACTCGCGCCCTTGCTCTTCAGATATGCACCATAGCGAGACGCCATTGGGGCGCCTACGGTACAACTCGCCGTCCTGTAGGCAGTAGGCGGTGGCCTGCCGAGCCACGCGCTCTACTTCCGAGTCTTTCTCCGGGAGGATGCCGCGGAGCAAATAAGTCTTGAACTCCGCGGCCCAGCTATCCGCCTGAGGCTCGAGCGCCAGCAGCAGGCGGGCTTCTGAGGCCGGGCCACAGTCTGGTGCGCCCGTGGGTGGCGCGAGCGGGAGTTCCTCGCGAAGAAGCGCCATGCTCGCGGCTGGGGGTGCGGCAGATGGCTTGAGGAGCCTTTCCTCGAAGACGCCGGGGCTCTGAGGCTTGCGGCGTGATGCTCGTTTGGCGATGTCGTCGGCTTCTTTGTTGCCCAGCGGGGGACGTGCTGCAGCTCCAGGCCAAGAAAATGCTTCTTAAGTTTATGTACCTCTTCTAGGTAGGCGGCCATGTGCTCGTCCTTGGGCTTGTAGCTTTTGTTGGAGAAGTTGACGAGGAGTTTCGAATCGCCCTTGATAGTCAGACGCTTGATGCCTAGTGCGAACGCGGCCTTGAGGCCGGCGATGAGGCCCTCATACTCTGCGATGTTGTTGGAGACCTTGTCGGTGTGCCTGAAGCAGAGCTGTACAGCGTAGTAGAGCCTGGCTCCTGTTGGCGAGGTGAGCATGACCCTAGCCCCCGCGCCCTGTCGGGAGAAGGTGCCGTCGAAGTGCATGGTCCATCCGCCAGGCGCCTCATCCCCTGGTAGGAGGGACTGGGCCTCGCGAGGCTCCTCCTCGTACGTGTCCATCCATTCTGCCATGAAGTCGGCCAGAGCCGCGCCTTTGATGAGTCTGGTGGTGGAGAACTCCAGCTGGAAGGCTTGCAGCTCGATGTTCCACTCGGCGATACGGCCGACGACGTTGGGGCTGCGTAGAACTTTCTCCAAGGGGTCGGAGGAAATGACCTTGATGGGATGACCCTGAATGTAGTGGCGCAGCTTCCTGGAGGCGACGAGGAGCACGAGGAGGAGCTTCTACTGCATGGGGTAGCGCTCGCGCGCGTCCCTTAGCACGATGCTGACGAAGTACACGGGGTGCTCGACGAGGCGCGTAGTTGTTGCGACAGCTTGCTCTCCAGGCGCCTCGCGAGGCTCAGAAGGTTCGGGAACCTCACGAGGCTCAGGAGGCTCGCGAGGCTCGGAAGGCCCACGGGGAACAGCGGCCTCACGGGGCTGAGGAGGCTCGCGAGGCCCGGGAGGCTCGCGAGGCTCAGCGGGCTCGTGAGCCTGAAGGGGCGCCGAGGGTTTTTCCTTGGCACAGACGCGCTCCTCCCGCACCGCCACCAGTGCCGCGCTGGCCGTCTAGGGGGTGGCCGCCAAGTACAGGAGCAAGGGCTCGCGAGGGCGCGGCGCGGCCATGATGGGCGGGCTCGTGTGGTACTTCTTGAGGGCTTCAAAGGCGGCGTCTGCCTGAGGAGTCCACTTGAAGGAGCCGGACCTCTTCAGGAGCTTGAAGAAGGGCAGGGCTCGCTCGCCAAACTTGGAGATGAAATGCCCTAGGGAGGCCATACACCCTGCCAAGCGCTGCATTTCCTTGAGGGTCCGGGGAGGACGCATTTTCTCGATGGCCTTGATCTTCTCTGGGTTGGCCTCGATGCCACGGTGCGAGACTAGGAAGCCGAGGAGCTTGCCGGAGGGGACTCCGAAGACGCACTTCTCTGGGTTGAGCTTGAGGTTGACCTTGCGCAGGTTGGCAAATGTTTCCTGGAGGTCCGCGATGAGGGATCCAGCCTCGCGAGATTTGACCACGATGTCGTCGACGTAGGCCTCCGCGTTCCTCCCCATCTGAGGCCCCAGAGTGATGCGCATTAGCCGCTTGAAGGTGGCGCCCGCGCTCCTTAAACCGAAGGGCATGCAGACGTAGCAATATACGCCGCAGGGGGTGATGAAGGCCGTCCTCTCCACGTCTTCGGCCGCCATCTTGATCTGATGATAACCTGAGAAGGCATCCAGGAAGCATAGCAAATCGCACCCGGCGGTGGAATCCACGATCTGATCGATGCGGGGCAGTGGGAATGGATCTTGAGGGCAGAACTTGTTGAGGCTGGTGAAGTCGGCGCACATGCGCTCCTTGCCGCCCTTCTTGGGGACGACGACTGGGTTGGCGAGCCATTCGGGATGGCGCACCTCACGAACCACTCCGGCTTCTTGGAGCTTCTGAACTTCCTTGACGATGAAATCTTGCTGGCGCCGTGCTTTCTGCTTGACTGGGTGTGCATTGGGGCACACCACTAAATGGTGCTCGATCACCTCCCTCGGCACACCGGACAAGTCGGATGCTTTCCAGGCGAAAACATCCGAGTTTGCCCGAAGGAAGGTGACGAGCGTGCTTTCCTATGCAGGAGGGAGGCCTGTGCCGATGGTGAAGGCAGGGCCGGAGCCGCTGCCGTCCACCGACACCTTCTTCGTCTCGGCGCGGTCCTGAGAGAACAACTGCTTCTTCTTCACGGGCGCGGCCTCGGCAAGCTCGGCCGCGTCCTCGTCGGTCGGGTGCGCGACAGCGGCAGCTTTGTAGGTGCGCTCGAGGGTGCTGGCCGCGTCCTTCTCGTCGCAGGCGACGGTGATGATGCCGCTGCAGCCGGGCATCTTGAGGTCGTTGTAGGCGTGATGGGTGGCCACCATGAACTTGGTGAGAGCTGGGTAGCCCAAGATGGCGTTATAAGGCAGGCCGATGTGTGCCACGTGGAAGTCGATGAGCTTGGTGTGGTAGTTCTTGCGGGTGCCGAAGGTGACGGGGATGCGCACTTGCCCTAGTGGGATGGTGGAGCCATCAGTCACTCCGGAGAAGGGCCTGGTCGGCATCAGCTGGTCGTAGGGCACCTGGAGCGTCTCGAAGGTCTCGATGGAGAGAACGTTGAGGCTGGCACCCCCGTCGATGAGGGTCTTGGTGACCGCGACGTTGCTGATGGTGGGAGTGCACAGCATGGGGAGCACGCCTGCGGAGGCCGTGGACTTGGGGTGGTCCTTGGAGTCGAAGGTGATGGCGTACTACGACCACTTGAGGGGCCGCGCGGCTTCAGGCCTCGGGAGGGCGGCGTAGACCTCGCGAGAGAGTTGCTTGAAGTGGCGTATGGACGCGGGGGCTTGGGACCCACCAAGGATGCAGGCGACCACGCGAGGCTCTTGGTAGCCCCCAGCGCCCTCGTCAGGCTGGTTGACGTCATTCCTCCATGGTGGCGGCGGCAGCGGCGGGAGAGCGGCGTTGGCCTGAGGATTCGCCTCACGAGGCTGGTCACGCCAGGCGGCCTCACGAGGCTGGTCGCGCCAGCCCTGGCGGTAGTTGCCATTGCCGTTGCGTCTGTCCCAGCGGTTGTTGCTGCGGCCACCCCCGTGGCCGGCACCGCGGCCATTGCGGTTGTCCCGGTGGCTCTGGCGCTCGTCGCGAAGCAGCTTGAGCTCCTGACAGTCTTCGGTGTTGTGGGAGCGGACATTGTGAAAAGCGCAGAGTGGCCGGTTGTCCTTCCTGGGCTCATCGTGGTCGCGGCCGCGCTTCTGCTCGGGCTCCGCCGCAAGCACAGCAGGGCCCTTGTGCTTGACGTCCTTGCTCTTGGCCTTGGCGGCGTCGAGCACCGCGTCGGGGTCGTTTTGGACGAAGAGGCAGCCCTCTTCAGCCTTGGCGCACTTATCGGCGAGGTCGAGCAGCTCGAGCACGGAGTCGAGCTCCCCCTTGATGGCGAGCTTCTCGCGCATCTTGATGTCCGTGACGCCGGTGGAGAACGCAGAGATGACGGCCGCGTCGGAGGCGCGCGGGATCTTGCTGCACACCTGACTGAAGCGCTGGATGTACTTGCGGAGGGTCTCATCTGGGCGCTACCTAACACGCCGCAGGTCGTTGATGGTGAGGGAGCGGTCCTGTGTGCCCTTGAAGTTGGCGACGAACTGGCTGCAGAGCTCGGCCCACAACGAGATGGAAGCCTCGGGGAGGTTCATGAGCCAGGAGCGCGGACCGTCCTTGAGGGCCATGGGGAACTAGTTTGCCATGACCTTGTCGTCGCCGTTCGCCACCTCGGCGCTCAGCGCGTAGAGCTGGAGGAACTCCGTGGGGTTGGGGGTGCCGTCGTAGCGCGGAGGCAGCTCAGGCTTGAACTTCGCGGGCCAGACCACGCGACGCAGCTCGCGGGTGAAAGCACGGCAGCCCACGCCGCTCGAAGGGACACCGCCAGCGAGGGCGGCACGGTTTTGACGCCCGGCCGCTGCAACGTCCTGAACGGCTTGGTCCTGGCGCTGGCGCTGCCGCTCGAGGAGCACTGGCACGTCGGGGGGCGCGCGGTGGATGATCTGGCAGCTGGCCTCGTCTCGGTCTGGCGAGGACGCACCACAGGACGGCTCACGAGCCCGCGCGCTGCGCTGGGGCCCGCCGCGCTCGTCGCGCAGAGGAGGCGGTGGGGGAGCGCCGTGCGCTAGGTCCCCAACACGAGACGGCGGAGGACGGAGCGAGTGAGAAGGCGCCGGAGCGTCCCCGGCGACGTTGACGAGCTCGGTGATGCGACCGAGCGCGGCGTCAGCCGGACGGTAGCGGAGCAGCTCACGCGCCATGAGCAGCGCGGCCTGCGGGTTCGGCGGCCCACGATGGGCGAGGGAGGAGGCCGTGGCGGTGTGGCCGTTCGCCTGCATGGAGGGGTGCAGGGAGGAGTCCTGCTGCTCGCGGGCAGCGGGGTCGGTGGCGGCAGCAGCCTCGGCTTCAGGACGGCGGCGATTGCCTCGGGCCACCGGCTCCGTCTGAGCCACGCGGCCAGCCCTGCGCTCGGCGCGCTCGCGACGTGCGTCGGCCATGGGGATGGTGGAGCTGAGGGCGGAGCAGAAGAACAGTAGCGCACCCCTACCTGGCGCGCCAAATGTCGAAAGTCGGGCTCCGGGGACCCAAAGGTTCGAACATTGGGGTGAGCTCGTTCTACCACTTCGTCTCCTACCACGGCTAAGCGACGGCGAGGCTGCGGCGAGAGCACGCTAGCGAGGGACGGAGCGAGGACTCAGTGGTTTACCCAGGTTCGGGCCACCTTGCGGTGTAAGACCCTACTCCTGCTTGGTTGGTATTGCTCTGGTGCGAGAGAGAGAGAGTACAAGGTTGACGACGATAAGATCTAGGGCTCTCCCGGTTCCATCCCCCTACAATGGCTGCTCTGCCCCTTATATCGGCCTTGGTCCTCTTCCCCCTGGAAACTTAGGCGGGAAGGGTTGCCACACTTTGGCGATTTTGAAAGGGGACAGGCGCTCATGCTATCCTGACTAAAGGTGGCCTTCGCCTGCCAAAGCATGATCCATGACGCGCCGGTGGGCTCGGTGATGACCTCCGCCCTGCGCGCCCATCGTCTTGGTCTTCCTTCGTCGATCGGGCAACCCTTGGGGTTGCTTTGGGGAGTCGATAGTTGGCCTTGCTCCCTTAACATGAAAGAGGAAACCATCTTCATCCGCGCCTGCTGGCGCGGCCTCTGTCGCCGATCGTCGCCGCACGCGTCACCCACGTGATGGGCCCCAGACCGCGCGGCACGCCAAACGGCCTTCGTCTCGTGCGCCTGCGGGAGGGGGCCTTGGGAGGCCACCTCGGAAAGCCGCCTCGCGAGGCCGCCTCAGGAAGCCGCCTCGCGAGAGGACCTCGCGAGGCCGCTGATGGTGGTGCTGAGCCTGGCTCGCCACTTCCTGAGGAGGGGGGCTCAGGAGGCCAGGGCCTCATGAGGGGTCTTGGTGAGATGCTCGGTGGTGACGTCCTGCTGGGCCCACGCCAGGCGTTGCGCCCTGGGCCCAAGGCAGACGGGCCTGGATACCCCGGGTTCCATGGGCCCGACAACATAGGCTTTAAACAAACAACTATGTCATAAGAAAACTTCACTCGGGTCAGGCTACACGTGTGTGTCATATTGTTGCACCGCGTAGTTAGTTTTGATACCGTGTGAAATCAAAATCAACAAAATATGGCACATATCACATGCACCATAAAAGCATCAAGGTTGTGTCAGAAAGCTTCAGTCCGTTACGCTACACGCGGGCACCACATCAGGGCTACGCGATGATAGTAGTAATGTGATGATGCAAAACATATTAAAATGGGCATGTCACATACATTCATTCTACCAAAACCAAATATATCACACAAGATCCCCACGGGAAAATATGCCCACCTCCTATGTGCCGAACATAGGATAAAACTATGCCTAGCCAAAATCAACCTCCATTCCGCACCATATATAAATGAGGGTGAACACAAATAAATTGTTGCATGCTAGGAAAATATATTCCCAAACATCACACATGAAATCATGAAGGAGTATTTGCATGAAACCAAAGTTCAAGTTCACCAAGAAGGAGTTCATCTTCGACCGCGAGGAGGATTTCTCTTATAGCATATTGTAATAGGATTGTGTTGTAATCCTATGTAATAGACATGTTGGAATTCTTAATCAGGGGTTTTCTCTTTGGAGATGTAATTAACAGAATTTTTATGTAAATGTAAGACTTATGGAAATAAAGTACCTGCAATGTCTGATCTTCCTTTTATTTTATGCATGTATGCAATTAAATTTATTCATTCTGTATCAATGACGTGGATGCGTGTCTCACGCCGCCATTTTCCCGTCATCAGCCCTTACATAATTACTTCAGTTACAGATAGGTGTCGAAGAAAACTTTGTGTGGTTTGTCCTGCTCCTGCCGCGCCATCATCCACCTCACCTGAGCTGCTCCATCGACAGAAGCGTCCACCATACCAGACATCACGACTCCTTACCGTGTTTCGCCACCTCAGATCTCCTTCCCCGCCACCGGCAGCCACCGCAACTGCATCACCATCATCGAGTCAGTAGATGAACCTGAGGAGTACACGGGTCCGCAACAGAGGTCGCACTCTTTTGTTTCTGCTTACTTTATGCATTGCTTAATATTACCTGCTAGTTTATCATCCTGTTCATCTCTTAGACACTAAGTCAGGTCCAAATTAATGTTCAAACTTGAGTTTTAAAATGCTTGTGGGGCACATATCGAGGCAACAGTGAATAGTATATCGATCTACTATCTGTTTCATCTAGGGTATCTACTATGTCGTTCATCTTGGGTGGGAAACAAACAGTAAAGCAGCCATCATCTGTCTTTTTATTAAATTAAGCTATCATTTGCCTGCTATCATTATTTTTGGATCTATCCACGGGTTGTTACCATCACTCTAGATTTCTGCATGCTCTCCTTACTTAATCTCACTATATTTTTCGTATGCATGTCAGTTATTGTACACAGTCATGCTGAACATGTAGAGAAAAAGAGAAGAGTCTTGCGCGGCAATACAATGTCATGCATACATCGCTCCATGGTGGGTGCAATGGCAACCCCACCCCCCTCATCCAGATTGTAATCCAGAGGAAGATAGCTGTTCAGAGGTGGAGTCAGAGGGAGCTGACCACTCCTATTTACCCCCCAAGGTGTTTGCTCTAACTTGGCATGATGATGTTGGTCATATCATGCATAAGGTGCCTTGCTTTGCTTACTTTCGACATCATATATGTCATCTTCTTAGTTTAGACATGTTCTGTAATGCTGTTTAGTTACTATATCATATATGTGAATTATGCAATGCCATCTTTTTTAGCCAGCCATAATATATGTGAAATATGCAATGCCATCCTGTTTAGCCAGGCATCATATATTTGAATTATATCTTGCCATTCCTTTTTTTTCATTACATTTCCATTTGTCAACAATGTTTGTACATTCAACTACTCTTCCTATGAATCAGCCATTTGAGTGGGTGATGAAAAAATCTGGAGTGAAAACAAGTTCTTCAGAGCAGACAATGCTACCTGTCGAAGCAGATCTCTTGCTGGGTCCAGATAGCTCCTCAGAGGAGGATTCAGAGATAGATGACCAGTCTTATTCCCCCCCCCCCCCGAGGTGTATGCTCTAACTTGGCAGGGTTATACTGCTCATATCATGCATATGGTGTCTTGCATTGCATAGTTTAGACATCATATACACAATATTCAACACCATCTGCTTATTTAGATATCATATATGTGAATGCCATCTACTTAGTATATAAATCACATATGTGAATTATATCTTGCCATCCTGTTTACTTAGATAACATGTATGTGAATTATGTCATGCGAACCTGTTTACTAAAGACATCATATAATTATCTCATGCCATCCTTTTTAGTTAGTCATCATATCTTTGAATTATGTCATGCTATACTGTTTAGATAGACATCATATATGTGAAATTATGTCATGCTATCATGTTTAGTTAAACAACATATATGTGAACTATTTCATGCCCTCTTTTTTCCTCACTATCTATTTCATCTGTCTCATACAAGGTATGTACATTCAAATACTTTTCTTGTTTATCAGCCATTTGAATTGGAGGGTGTGATGGTGTGGCACCCCGGCTCAGAGAGACCGGAACACCCCGTATTCCAGCCCAGAGATCAAGTCTTCTGGAATACGGCACTGCTTGGCATAGAACAAATCAGCTCTTTATTAAAAACACAACGGGTACAAAGGTTCTGAAGGCACGAAGGTTACAGGGGCACGGCGACACTTCGCCTGCTCAGATAGCTCTATGCTAGCAGCGAGACATCTCGAAGTGGAATAAATCCTAACAGCGGAACAACGACGACGGTGATGAACTCCACTCCGCAGGGACTCTGGCTGGGACGTATCCTAGAGCGCAACCTCGGGGTCCTCGACAAACAAGCAATCACGACATCACCTGCAATCTGGCATGACACGCCAGGTGAGTACTTTGAATGTACTCGCAAGCTCACAGCAACCAAAGCAATCAAGACATACAACAGCATGGCATTTACAGGTTAACCATCAATGATGAACACGATACTACTAGAATAACACGAGCATGGCAACAACATGAGCATGGCAACATCATGAGCATAACAACAACATGAGCATGGCAACAACATGAGCATGGGAACAACATGAGCATGGCATGTATAGTTCATGATATGAACAGGATGATACTAGCACTAGCATGCAGGGGGGGGGGGTCGACGTTTAAGGTCTCATGGACCAACTTACTCTGCTTGGAGGTTATCTCGTAACCACCAACTTACCATCGTGATCATCACACGATCACCGCAGGATCAACCAAGCTCGGTATCAACTATACCATCGTGATCATCTCATGACCACACAGAGCTTGATCTCTACCTGTGATCATTGCATGACCACATAAAGATCAACCAACTTCTTTCCTCATCGAACCGGGGTTGTCATTATTCAGATTATTATTACTGTTGACCCATAGTGTGACCTACTACGAACTGTGTCCATGACCGAGGACTCGGCTATCGATAGATTATACACTCTGTAGAGGTTAGTACACTGTACCCACACCACGGAACTCATGGCCTCGTTCTCCCATTCGGGTGGACCAACGACGTTCCGACAAAACCAATCTATTGCATGACACTCTCCCGGCCACTCCCGACAAACTCCCCTTTGGGCTATGTCCTGGGTTGCCCCTGATGCCAACTCGTGACATCCACCACTTTTGTGGCTGCCACCGTCGTGGCCAAAACATAACATTGTCCCAAACGGGGACCTCGGATATCCTTACAACTCAGGCACTCAAGGCTTATGGCCGCCCACCGGGCCAGGGTAGCGCGCGCACATAACCTTCCCTAGTTGGAGGCACCGGCAAGAGGCATGACAATAGGCCGCATTAGGGTCTCCCCATCCAGGCAAGTGTGGCTGCACTGGTTAGCTCGATTCGGTGGCACTATGACTCAGCCAACAGATTTGTTCAAGTTCGATTAATGTCAGGTTCAACTTGAATGGTGATGAGCCGAGTCACAATAATATAGCATGATGAAATAACAATTCAGATGAGCATGATATCAATGCAACCATGGATGGGCAACATAACCATGTAACATCATAATGATAAATCATTTCGTCTACGGGATGCAAATGAGCATGGCATAAAGATGATCATGAATAATGCAAGTATTTTCATATCATACCGTAACTACTCATGTGAGCATAACATTATCACTAGCATCGGAAATAATTATAAGAATAAAACATGATAAGAATATCCTTAGCAATTAATCATATCACTTACTAGATGAAAATGAACATGGCATAAGCAATGAGCATGGATTCACAAACATATTCGAAGCATTCACAAAATAATTAAATGCGCAAACAATTATTAAATATTCAAGTGGAAACCATGGCTATTGTAATGCCATCATGCAAGTGGTTGTCGTGGCTTGCCTGGGGATGAAGAAACCATCGGGGAGAGGTGCGATGAACTCGCGGAAAGAATCGCCGGAAAAGTTTCCCTCTCGGCGAAGCTGTTTTAAGGGCAAGGGCAAAATGGTCATTTTCATAGTGTGACAACCTCATGAAAATGATACCATCAGAACGGGCTCGACAAACTGAGATCGTGGGCTTTGGAATCACCTGAATCGGAGTTACGGTTGCCGAGTTACGGCCGTTCGTTCGTTAGGCAGAAAAAGAATAAAAATATGTTCTTTTCTGCTGCTAATGGACGAACGCCCACTATTTAAGGGTTTTGGCCGACCGGGTTAAAACAGAAAGCGCCTTTGTCATGGTAATTTCATGGCAGATGCCATAAGATGGCTAAAGAGGTGGGGCTACGAGAGGACGCCGGTGGGCTCCGGAGGCGAGGTTGGCACGAGCAAGTGCGAGACACGAGACGTACCCAGGTTCGGGGCCCTCTGGAGAGGTAACACCCCTAATCCTGCCGTGTGAGCTGATATGCGCAGAGGTTACAGAGTTGCTCCTGGAGCTGTTTGGACGGAGGAGGGAGAAGGGGCTAGGCCACCGTTCTGCCTCTCCGGCGGGAGTGTGTGGGCGTTCTGTGGAGCGAGGAATCACTAAAGGGAAGTGAAGAGCCACTAACCCATAGGAGAGAGTGATCCGAAGGGAGCTAACTAGAATGTGTTCTGATCTGACCGATCGATCGACCCCTCTGCATGGAGGCCTTCCTGGGGGTCTTATAGGCCGACCCCCAGGGTTACAATGGTAACGTTACAGAGGTGCGGGCCCCTGGTGTCATTGACCGGGATCCAGTGGCCGGGTCGCCGGGTGCGCCACACCCGCCTGGCGCGGGGCACTGTGGTGGGTCTTGTCTCTTGGCAGTCTGGGTACGAGGCACTATGGCGCGTCTTGTCCGTCGTCAGAGGGAGGTCGGCGCCGCCGTTTCTACAGGACCGCGCCTCCCTGACACCGCCCACCTCGGGCGGGGGCGCAAGGAAAGCTGCAGCCTCGCCTGTTCTGTCAGTACAAAGGGAGGAGTGCTGCAGCCATGCTTGCTTCGTCGCTAAGGCTTCGTCTCCTCGCGGCCGGCCGGCATGGGCCAGCCGGCCAGGCTGGGTTGCCGTGCCGAGCCGGCTCGCGCTGGGGAGCCGGCGTGCTTGGCAAGCCGGCCTGAGGGACTTGTCTTGCTCCGATGATTTTCCGAAAGGGATCCGGGCTCCGTCGCCTACCCGGGGGTCATCCCCCCGACAGTAGTCCCCGAAGCTGTGAAGGTTCGCCGGCTTCAGGCAGGGGGGCCTTTGCAGCTTACCACCCTGAGGAGCCGGTTTGTTGATGTAGTGCCGGAGTCCGGTCGGGCGGCCTCGCCTGGCCGCTCGCCGGCTCCGCGGCAGCGGGCGCCGGGAACACCCGTTGGGGGCCGGCTTCCGGAGACCGGGTCGCGGCACCCCGGCCTGGGCGGGAAACGGAAACGCCTGCCAAATGAGTCTTGCTTCGTACGCCGATTCACGTCTGCCGTAGCTCGACGGGCTGCCACGTGCAGTCTCGCGGCGGGCGAGGCCTGCCAGCCCACGCGCGCGACAGGACGTGACTGTGGTCCGGGCCCGCCACGACGCGCCCTCGGCCCGCGCGCGAGGGATTTACTGCGGCAGCTGTTGGCGATTGCGCTTCCCCGCGCAGTTAATGTGCGTGGGGAACGTGCGCGCGTAGTGCGGGGAAGTGGGGATCGTGGGCGCAAACGATCCCGCTTCCCCACGATTCGTAGCGGTTATAAATGAGAAGGGAGGGGAAGTGCGACGGAGACGCTCGCGCTCGCACTCTTGCCCCTCGCTCCTCTTCTTCTCCATCGCGACCGAGCGAAGCGCTGCCGCCACCGCACGCCTCGCCCACGCCTGCTGCCGCGCACCGCTACCCGAAGCCCGCAGCGCGCCGCTCTTTCTCCCTCTGCTCCTCTTCATCGCCGAACCTCGACGCCCGAAGAGTTCTTCAATGGCGCTGCCGAAAGGCTCTTGGGAGGGCTCCATTACGACGGAGCAGAATATCCGGTACCTCCGCCGCACGAACCGGCTGCTGCCGGCGGAGGTACTGCTCGCGCGCGCGCCGGGTTCGGAGAGGGTGCCGGAGCCGTAGGAGGGCGAGCATGTGGTCTTCTTCTCGCATTTCGAGCGCGGGCTCGGCCTCCCCGCGAGTCTCTTCTTCCGCACGTGGCTTGATTTCTTCGGGCTGCAGCCGCATCATCTCGGCGCCAACGCCGTGCTACAAGTTGCCGGCTTCGCCACGCTCTGCGAAGGCTATCTTGGGATGCTGCCGACTGTGGAGCTGTGGGCGAAGATGTTCTTCCTCAAGCAGTAGGGAGCGTCAGCCGGCGCCATGTCCGACTGCGGCGTGGCGGTGGTTACCGGCCGGGTAAACGGGCCATTTCCCAAGCTGCCGCTTGAGGACTCGGCCAAGAAGTGGCAGACGACATTCTTCTACGTCCGGAACGCCGACCCGGCGGTGGACGTCATCAACCTTCCGCCATTCGTCGACGCGCCGCCGCTCGAGAAGCCGAACTGGGGCTACTGCCCCAAGAAGCCGCCGCAGGAGATGGTGAACATCTACGGCCGGGTCGGGGAGCTGACGGAGCGCGAGGGGCTGAAGCCGGTTGATCTCATCGCGGCCTTCATCGCCCGCCGGGCCGGCGCGGAGGAGGACTTGGCGGCGCGGGCGTAGCGGATCGCCGGGCGGGCCAGTTACTTGGCAACGTTCGCCCCGCACGACGAGTTCGTCGCCGAGCGGACGGAAGACGGCGAGGAGCTCCCTGCCGACGAGCTCGGCCTGTTGCTCAATGACCTGGACGGCAGCTCGGCCGAGACGGGCGCCTACGCCGATGACGAGGCCGACGCGGATGACGACGCCACGGCCGAGAGGACGGCGGAGAGCGCTGGACCCAACCCGGCGGCCGCGTCCACCTCGGCTGAGCCGACGCCGGCCGGAGACGACGCGGGTGTCGCTTAGGATTGCTTTCCCTTTTTATCTTTCCTGTGCTCAAACTTTTGTTAGGTAGCAGGTCCACCCGCTGGGGGTGTAGTTTCATGTAATGAACTCGTGGCCGAAGGCCCATGCTGTATATAAATTTTGCATGCGATTTCACTTTCTGCTGTTCGGCCTTGGGCCTTTTCCTGTTTGTCGTATCTCTGGGCTTCCTTCCCGCTAGCCGGACAGCTGGGTTGCGGACTGTGGCTAGGACGGGAACTCGGCTTTGAGAGCGAACGCACAATACTTAGGCTTTTTCGGACGTTGAGCGCGAGTGAAACACCCACTGGGCCGGCTGGCGGCAGGCGGCGAGGCCGCCTGGCGCGCAGCTGGTCGTGCGGCGAACAAGCGAGAGAGAACGGGTTGAGCCGGGTTGGCCGAACCGGGCTGTCCTTCTTAGTCGTTCTGGCGTAACGGTGCTTTCGGCCTTTGGCTCTTGCCGGCCGGACAGCCGGGAGCCGGCTGTGGCTGGCGAAGAGAGGGCTTCGGCGGCTCGTGCGCTTCGAGACGGACTAAGGAAAAAAGCGGGGCGTGGTCTAGCCGGCTAGCTCCCGAGCCCCCGAGCCGGCTACGCCGACTCGGTGGGGGAATTAGAGAAAACGGGACTGTGTGTAGACACAGTATAAAGCGGAAAAGGGAGCCCCCGAGCCCCCGAGCCGGCTGCGCCGACTCGGCGGGAGAAATGAAAACGGGGGAGCTGCCTACTTTCATTAAGTCCAAAAGATGGTGATACATACATACATGAGTTTAACTGTAAAACGGACGGAGGAGCTCCGCGTTCCAGGGCCGGCTGGACTCCTCGCCGGCTGCATCTCGCTTGCGCTTGTTCGGCTTCTGCGCGTCGATGATGTAGTACGCGTTCCGTGCGCAGAGAGCCTTGCTGACGATGAAGGGGCCTTCCCAAGGGGAGGCCAGCTTGTGCTGGCCGGCTGTCCGCTAGACGAGCCGGAGTACGAGGTCGCCTTCGCGGAACGTGAGGGGCTTGATCTTCTTGTTGTGGTTGTGGTGCAGGCCTTGTTGGTAGATGGCGGACCGGCTGAGGGCTAGGAGGCGTGCCTCCTCGAGCAGATCGACGCCGTCTTCGCGTGCTTCTTTTGCTTCGGCTTCGGTGTACATCGTCACCCGGGGTGAGTCGAACTCGACGTCGGTTGGAATGATTGCTTCGGCTCCGTAGACGAGGAAGAACGGGGTGAACCCGGTGGAGCGGTTGGGTGTCGTCCGGAGACTCCAGGGGACGGCCGGCAGCTCATCGAGCCAGCTGCCGGGTGAGCGCACGAGCGGCTCGACGAGTCGCGGCTTGATGCCGGCTAGGATGAGGCCGTTTGCCTGCTCGACCTGGCCGTTCGACTGGGGATGTGCGACGGAGGCCAAGTCGAGCCGGATGCCGGATGCAGAGCAGTGGTGGGCCAGCGCGCCCTTGGCGAAGTTGGTGCCGTTGTCCGTGATGATGCTGTGCGGAACGCCGTAGCGAACCGCGATGTCCTTGATGAACCGGACGGCTGTGGGCCCATCGAGCTTCTTGATTGGCCTGGCCTCGATCCACTTGGTGAATTTGTCGATGGCGACGAGGAGATGCGTCATGCCGCCTCGGGCGGTCTTGAAGGGCCCCACCATGTCGAGTCCCCAGACGGCAAAGGGCCATGTGATCGGGATGGTTTGGAGGGCCGAAGCCGGCTGGCGGCTGTGCTTGCTGAAGCGTTGGCAGCCCTCGCACTTGAGGACCAGTTCCTCGGCGTCTTGCAGGGCCGTGGGCCAGTAGAAACCGTGCCGGAATGCTTTGGCCACCAGGGATCTTGAGGCGGCGTGGTGCCCGCACTCGCCCTGGTGGATGTCGAGGAGGATCTCGATCCCTTTGCTCTGCTCGACGCAGCGCTGGAACACGCCCGTCGTGCTGCGTTTGACGAGCTCGTCGTTGATGATGCTGTAGGCGGACGCGCGCCGCTGCACTTGCCGGGCTTCAGTTTCGTTGATGGGAAGTTCGCCGTCTTCCAAGAAGGCAAGGATTGGCTGAGCCCAGGATGGCGCCGTCACCACCGTGAGGATGGCCGCCGGGATGGGACCCGGGACGGCAGCCCCTGAGCCGGAGCCGGCAGTCCCCGAGCTTGGGCCGGCAGCCCCCGCGCCGGAGCCAGCAGTCCCCGGGCTGGAGCCGGCAGCCCCCGAGCCGGAGACGGTAGCCCCCGAGCTGGAGACGGCAGTCCCCGGGCTGGAGCTGGCAGTCCTCGAGCTTGGGCCGGGAATCCCAGGGTCGGGTGGGGGCGCGCTGGGGTCATCCGGGACGAAGATGGACTCCGACTCGGGAGACGGCTTGATGGACGACTTCTGCAGGTGCTCGAGGGAGACGCCGGACGGGATGGCTTGCCGGGTGGAGCCTACTTTGGCCAGGGCGTCGGCCGCTTCGTTGTCGGCGCGTGGGACATGGAGGAACTCACAACCATCGAACCCGCCGGAGAGTTGCTGGACCAGGAAACAGTAGCTGGCCATGTTGGCGTCCTTGGCGTCCCAGTCGCCGGAAACTTGCTGCACCACCAGGTCCGAGTCGCCGTAGCAGAGGATGCGCCGGATGCCGATCTCCCTGGCCAGCCGGAGGCCGTGCACGAGAGCTTCGTACTCGGCGACGTTGTTGGAGGCGGTGAAATGGATCTGGAGCACGTACCGCAGCCGGTCGTTCTTGGGGGAGGATAGCACGATGCCGGCTCCCAAGCCGTTGCGCATCTTGGAGCCGTCAAAGTGCATGCGCCAGTGAGTCAACTCCGGCGCCGGTGGCAGGTATTGCGTCTCGATCCAGTCGACGAGGAAGTCGGCCAGTGCTTGGGACTTGATGGTGGTGCGTGGCTCGTAGAGGATTGTGTGGCCAGCTAGCTCGATGGCCCACTTGGCCACCCGGCCAGAGGCATCCCGGCAGCCCATGATCTCGCCGATGGGGGCCGTGCTCACCACGGTAATGGCGTGCTCTTGGAAGTATTGCCTCAGCTTCTTGGCGGCGAAGTACACGCCGTAGCACATCTTCTGGTAGTGGGGGTAGTTCTGCTTGGAGGCGGAGAGCACCTCGCTCAGGTAGTACACCGGACGCTGGACTGGCTGCACCTTGCCCTCCTCAGGGCACTCTACGACCAGCACCGTGCTGACCGCACGAGAGGTGGCGGCGATGTATAGCAGGAGTGTCTCTTTCTCAGCCGGCGCGGCCAGGACGGGCGCGGTTGACAGCATGCGCTTGAGGTCGCGGAAGGCTTCGTCCGCCTGGTCGCTCCACTCAAACGCCGTCGTCTTCTTCATCAGCTGATATAGGGGCAGGGCCCACTCTCCCAGCCGGCTGACGAACCGGCTGAGAGAGGCCAAGCAGCCGGTGAACTTCTGGACGTCGCGCAGCCGGGTCGGCTTGCGCATGCGCTCGATTGCCTTGATCTTCTCCGGGTTGGCCTCGATGCCGCGCGCCGAGACGAGGAAACCGAGGAGCTGGCCAGCCGGCACGCCGAAGACGCATTTCTCCGGGTTGAGCTTGATCTGGAACCGGCGCAGATTGGCGAAGGTTTCCTTGAGGTCGACCAGGAGCGTGAGGTGCTGCTTGGTCTTCACCACGATGTCGTCGACGTAGACGTGCACATTTCTGCCGAGCTGGGGCAGTAGGCATTTCTGCATGCAGCGCTGGAAAGTGGCGCCGGCGTTCCTCAGCCTGAACGACATGGTGACGTAGCAGTACGCCCCAAAGGGCGTGATGAAGTACGTCTTGAGGGCGTCGGCCGGGTCCAGCTTGATCTGGTGGTAGCCGGAGTAGGCGTCCAGGAAGGACAGGAGCTCGTAGTCGGCTGTGGAGTCGATGACTTGGTCGATCCGGGGCAGAGCGAACGGGTCTTTGGGGCATGCCTTGTTCAGGCTGGTGTAGTCGATACACATGCGCCAAGTGCCGTTCTTCTTCAGGACGAGGACCGGGTTGGCCAGCCACTCGGGGTCGAATACTTCCATGATGAACCCGGCTTTGAGCAGCCGGGCGATCTCTTCGCCAATGGTTCTTCACTTCTCCTCGGAGAAACGGCGTAGCGGCTGCCGGACAGGCTTGGCGTCCTTGCAGACGTGAAGTTTGTGCTCGGCGAATTCCCTCGGGACACCCGGCATGTCTTTGGGAGACCAGGCAAAGATATCCTGATTCTCACGGAGGAAATCGACGAGCTCGCCTTCCTATTTGCCATTGAGGCCGGCACCCACGACGACGTACTTGCTGGAGCTAGGGTCGGCCGGGTCGAGCGGGACCCGCTTCGTGTCCTTGGCCGGCTTGAAGGAGGCTTCGTCGGCCGGCTTGGGCAGAGCCGGCACAGCCGACTGCGCGCTAGCCAGCGCCACGATCCTGTCGAGCTGGCGCCTCTCCTTGGCGATGACCAGCGACTCGGCCAGCTGGGAGCCGGCTTTGGCGCACTCGAGGGACTTCTTGTAGTCGCCGACGATGGTGATGAGGCCCTTGGGACCCGGCATCTTCAACTTCAGGTAGGCGTAGTGGGGGACCGCCATAAATTTGGCCATCGCGGGCCGGCCCAGCAGCGCGTGGTAGGGGCTGGCCAGGTCGACCACCTCAAACCAGATCTGGTCGTAGCGGAAATGGCTGTTGGAGCCGAACAGGATGTCGAGCCGGATCCGGCCTATCGGGGAGCAGGAGAGTCCCGGCACGATGCCGTGGAACACGGTCCGGGTCGGCTCCAGCTGTCGCGCCTCTATGCCGAGCTTGGTCATCGTGTCGCGGTACAGGATGTTGATGCTGCTGCCGCCGTCGATCAGCACCCGTGAAAAATGGCAGGTGCGCTTCTCGGAGACGAGGGTGGGGTCGAGCATGAGGGCGTAGCCACCCGGCGTGGGCATGACGGCCGGGTGATCCTCTCGGGTCCAGCTCACCGGTCGGTCGGACCAGTGCATGTACTGGGGAACCGAAGGGAGGACGGCGTTCACCTCGGCCGCGTGTTTGCGCTTGGCGTGCTTGTCATCCCCCTCGCTGGTGAAGACGACGTAGGATGCGTCCGGGCGCGGGAAAGGGTTGTCGGCGAGGGCGTCGGGTGGCGGTGGAGGCGGCGGGAGCGGCGGCTGCTGCGGGCCGGCTCCAGGCGGCGGGGTTTGAAGGTTGCCCTTTAATAGGCGCGGCGTGAAGCTGCACTGCCGGAGCGTGTGCGTCGATGGCTTCGCGCCGCTGTGGTTTTTGCAGGGGGCGTCGAGCATCTGCTCGAAGGTCAGCTTGGGCTGCCAGACGGCTTTGCCAGTGCGCGGGCGCTGGCTGGCGCCTTGCTCGGCCGACTGCTCCCTCTCCACGGCGGCGACTTGCCGGTTGTCGTAGCGAGGCGCCGACTGGTCGTTCCGGCGCTTGCCGTTGTTGTTGTTGTCTTGCCGGCGCTGGCTGTTGTTGCCAGCCGGCTTGGCGGGAGCCGGCTGGGCCGGGAGAAGCTTGCCGTCCGCGTCGATCGTGATCTTCTTATTCATCACGGAGTCGGCCGTAGCGTACTTGTCCGCCACAGCCATGAGCTCCGCCAGGGTCTCCGGCTCGTCGCACACCAGCCGATGCTTGACCAGAGTGCCGTCTAGGCATCCGTCGATGAAGTATTGGATGGCCTGGACCTCGTGGACCCCTTCGCAGGAGTTGCGAAGCTCCGTCCACCGTGTGAGGAAGTCGCGCAGGGGCTCACCCGGCTTCTGGACGCACATGGAGAGCTGGCGAGGCTTGCCGGGTCGCTTGTAGGTGCTGGTGAAGTTGCAAACGAACGCGTCTTCGAAATCCAGCCAGGAGTTCACACTGCCGGCTCGGAGGCTGTTAAGCCACGTCCGGGCCGAACCGAGCAGGATGAGGGGGACGTAACGGACAGCCACACGCCGGTTGCCAGTCGAGCCAGCCGCAGCTGTGGTGTAGTCGGTTAGCCAGTCCTCCGGCGTGGTGGCCCCGGTGTACTTTGGCGAGTCGCGGGGCAGCGAGAAGCCTTTGGGGAAGGGTTCTTCGCGAATGCGGGGGCCGAAGCACGCCGGGCCAACAGAGCTTTCCTCCTCCAGGGCCGTGGAGCGCGCCAGCCGGTCGATGCGGTGACGGGCGTCGCTTTCGTCGTAGGGCTCGCGGGGGCCGAGTCGGTCAATCACGGGAACGCGGAGGCCGATTCGGTCGGCCATGGGACCGCGGGGAGCAGGAGCTTCCGGGGCCGGCTCGGGCCGCCGAGCTAGCCGCACGGGGAGCTCCGGCTGCTGAACCCGGCCGTCGCCGGCCGTCTCGCCAGCGTTGCCGTCTCCAGCGGTGGTGGCGCGGTTGTGCCGGCTCCGGCCGGACCGGTGCCGGCCAGAGCGGCTTGCGCTAGTGGCGTGCGAAGACGTCTGCCGCGTATCCCGGAGAGCCCTCTCCTGGTTCCCGGTTCTTCTTGAGGCGGAGCCGGATGGCTGGGCCGGGTCGAAGCGTTGCTGCTGCTCGTTCGCCGCGGTGATGAGGTTGCGGATGCGATGCTGCTGCTGCAGCAGCTCCTCGCTCTCCAGGAACTCGAGATCAGCAATCGCGGCCTGCGCCGCCCGCATGTTCTTGACGGGGGTGTCGTAGATGGGTCGGCCTGCGCCTAGCGCGTGGCCGAGTGCGCCCCCACGGATCCGCACCTCCGCGACCCGGCTGGGCTCGGCGGCGGGCGGAGTGAGGCCATGTGCGCTGTCGAATTCTCGCTGGGCGGACTCCAGCCGGCGTCGGGTTGCCGCAAGCTCCGTGGCCTCGAGCAGCAGATGCTGGCGGCCCTCGTTGAGCTGGGCCGCTGCAGCAGCCATGTCGGCGTCAGGCGTGATGGGGGCTTGCAGACTCCGGATCGTATCGTGGTGCGGGTCAGTCCGGCGAGGCGGAGCCGCAGCCAAGGCAGCGGCCGCGGCAGCCTTCTCCTTGGCGCGTGGGGAGCCAGAACTGGTGCCGATGGTTAGCACCTCCGCGTGAACGCGGAGAGCAGCGGCGTCGTTGGGGACGGCGCGGCTAACGGGGACAGGCGAGTCGGCGCAGTTGCACACTTCGCTGGGAAACACGTCGGGGACGAGCGCAATGAAGATGCGCAGCGTGCCGAAGGGGACGATGAAGCAGCCTGCGGGGCAGGCGACGTCCGCGCCCAGCGCAGCGCTGCAGCCGGCCGGTTTGGACGTGCGGGGCGCACGGACCAAACCATGCACGGTGCGCTCGCCGGAGCTAGTGAAGGGCCTCGTCCGGAACTTGACTCCGGCCGGCGCCGCGAGCAGCCCCAGGGTGGGCACCAACTGTCGTGGTAATTTCACGGCAGATGCCATAAGATGGCTAAAGAGGTGGGGCTACGAGAGGACACCGGTGGGCTCCGGAAGCGAGGTTGGCACGTGCAAGTGCGAGACACGAGATGTACCCAGGTTCGGGGCCCTCTGGAGAGGTAACACCCCTAATCCTGCCGTGTGATCTGATATGCGCAAAGGTTACAGAGTTGCTCCTGGAGCTGTTTGGACGGAGGAGGGAGAAGGGGCTAGGCCACCGTTCTGCCTCTCCGGCGGGAGTGTGTGGGCGTTCTGTGGAGCAAGGAATCACTAAAGGGAAGTGAAGAGCCACTATCCCACAGGAGAGAGTGATCCGAAGGGAGCTAACTAGAATGTGTTCTGATCTGACCGATCGATCGATCCCTCTGCATGGAGGCCTCCCTGGGGGTCTTATAGGCCGACCCCCAGGGTTACAATGGTAACGTTACAGAGGCGCGGGCCCCTGGTGTCATTGACCGGGATCCGGTGGCCGGGTCGCCGGGTCGCCGGGACGACGGGCTACCGGGTCGCCAGGTGCGCCGCACCCGCCTGGCGCGGGGCACTGTGGCGGGTCTTGTCTCTTGTCAGTCTGGGTACGAGGCACTGTGGCGCGTCTTGTCCGTCGTCAGAGGGAGGTCGGCGCTGCCGTTTCTACAGGACCGCGCCTCCCTGACACCGCCCGCCTCGGGCGGGGCGCAAGGAAAGCTGCAGCCTCGCCTGTTCTGTCAGTACAAAGGGAGGAGTGTTGCAGCCATGCTTGCTTCGTCACTAAGGCTTCGTCTCCTCGCGGCCAGCCGGCATGGGCCAGGCGGCCAGGCCGGGTTGCCATGCCGAGCCGGCTCGCGCTGGGGAGCCGGCGTGCTTGGCAAGCCGGCCTGAGGGACTTGTCTTGCTCCGATGATTTTCCGAAAGGGATCCGGGCTCCGTCGACTACCCGGGGGTCATCCCCCCGACAGCCTTTCAGCAAAATACGCCTTCAGTATACTGAAAACGCATTTTCAACCGAAGAGCACTCAGAGTACGCTTCCTGAAGGAGAAAACGTATTTTTGGAAAATACGCTTTCACTTAAAACGCGCGGGCCCGGGGCTGGTCAACGCCTGGAGGCCGACAAGCGGGCCCCAGTCGTGCTCTCTCTCTCTCTCTCCTCCCGGTCTTCTCCCACCTCCCGACGCGGCAGAGAGGAGAGGTGAGGCCGGGCACGACCGGCGACGGCCCCAGCGACTCCGGCCATCTCCGGCCAAGGGGAGCGCATGGGCGCCCTCGGGGCGGAGCGCCGCATGCGTACCAGTGCAGCACGCGCGCCAGAGAGGACCATGGCGACGGCGGCTCGGACGCCCGCAGCGGAGGCCGTCGACCATTTTTGGGGGCGAGGCCATGGCCGCTCCGGGGACGAGACGAAGAGGTGGGGAGGTACAGCGAGCTCCGGATGGTCTTCTGGTGGTGGTAGGAAGGATAGGGGAGCTCGGGCTAGCTCGAATTTAAGGCGAGGCCGATGGCAGCCATGGCGGCAATGCGGAGCGAGGAGAGCTCCTTGAACTCAAAGGAGAGGATGGGGAGGCGTCCAGGAGGGAGGAGAGGAGGTTGGCGAGGAGAGGCAGCACCAGGGAGGGCTTAAATAGCCGCGGCGAAGATGCCCTCGCCGGATGCCGCCACAGGTGCTCGGGGGCTGCACTGTCGCACCCGCGTACGCGTGCGCACGCGCGCGGGATGGTTGATGGCGACTAGAGGGAGCTAGTGGAGGTGCAGAAGAGGGCAGACGCGGGCGGCGCGGAGTCCGGTTGGCCACTCGGCCACTGTGCTCACGCGGCCGCGGCCACCGTGGCGCGAGGAGGGCGAGGGAGGAGGGGACAAGGCACGAGAGGACGCGGGGGACTGTGGGTGACGCGGTAGACATGGTGAGACGAGCGAGAGCGGCCGGGAGGGCAGTGCTCGGAGTTAGCCGACGGGCAGAGCGCGCCAAACGCATGCTAACGGCATGGTCACCGCGTGGCATGGTGAGGAGAGGGCACGATGGCCTGCAAAAAGATGTCTACCGTGTTGTCCCTCCAACCTACAGCCCCACGGAAGTGATGGATCGACCAAAGTGACTGACATGATGGGAATGATCTCCTGAAGTTTGTTGTTGCAAACTTAGGTCCTGGATTAATTTCAGAATTTTTGAAGCAATATAAAATATAGTTTCTTCACAAACTGAAATTGTGACCAGAAACCATGATTGGATGGTGTGCTCACATATATTGTTGGATGGAGATGAAATTTGGTGGAGAGTCATGATTTGATCATATGAATGATCTCCCAAAATTTCAACTCATTTGGATAAACCTAGCTAGTACTTCCTTTACAAAGCTTCTCTCTGGACAGAAACGTTGGAAATTTGCTGAGGAAGATTTACTAGGAAAATGAAGCTGAATTTTGGCATTAGGCAATAATTTGGATATGAGAGAGTGCCCAAAAATTTTGGGGTCAATCAAGAAAGGGTAAATAGCACTTCCTTCACAAAGTGCCATACTGGGCACAATAGGAAATGAATATTCCTGAATTATTTTTGGACTAGGCAAGGATGGGTTTTGGCATATTTGTGGAAGATATGATCCAAAGAATTTATGAGAATTTTGTGGGAATTTTGTGGAAAACAGAAATATAGGTTGCATCACAACCTAGAGCAAACAGGGTTATTCCTTTAATAGAAAAAAGGAATATTCCCAATAAATAAATGTTGGAGTTGGGCTAAGATGGATATGACATGGCCTGGGGATAGATTTGAGAGTGACAAGCCATTAGGAAGTGGCAGGAGAGAAGATTTTCCTAGGTTTCAAGACCACATAGCCATGGAAAAAGAACTCCAAATGAAAATTCGAAGAAATCCAAAAGAAAAAGAAAGGGCCAAAAATCGGGGTGTTACAGATGGCAGTGTCTAGCGGAGTAAAAACACGGTCTTCAAATAAAACAGTGCTACTTGTCGATGGAGATAGCACCCCGGTTGTACTTGCACAAAAACCAGCCCTACCACACATAACCCAGACTATCGCCGATTCTACCCCTACTCCGATGGACAGAGAACCAGCTTCACCCAATCTAACCCCAACCCTAGCAGATAGTAAACCAATTCCAGTTGACACAACACCATCTCCACGACAGAGCTCCCAAACAAGAGCAGTTAGTTAGGCAGCTCCAGTGCCCAAAGCGCTAGGAGTACCACGGCGAACCCCAGCTCCACCAGTTAGTACACCTATTCCTGTGGACGAAGCAGAACCAGTCATCCGTAGTTTAGCGTCTATCGCATTTGATGTTGTTAAATCCTATGTGCGTATCTTCCCATCATGGAAATATTATACTGAAGATGAAGGAAAAAGCCAGTTGCAGGTGTTCCTCCAGGAGTTATGTGTAAGTATTCATGGCAATTACTTTGCTTTGTCCCATACTTTCTACCTCCCTGCTAGTTATAACACATCAAATGTTCCCATTTTTTTGTGTAGAGAACGACCGATTTGGAAACTCACGATGAGGTAACCTGTGCTAATACCTCTGCTATCTTCAAGAATGCTTTGTGGCAGTATCAGAATTACCTGAAGAAAACGTATTTCACTAGCAAGGAAACTCATCAAATTCCCTTACTTTCTCCGGAGACACATTTATGGGACGATGACTGGGAACGCCTTGTTCTGTATTGGTCTAGTCCCATGAACATGGTAGGGTCTATGAGATCATATTTCATTTTGAAGTACTATATGGCTGCGTCTTACTGTACTCTCTTCTTGTAGAACAAGTGCTTAAACCTGCAGAACAACTGTTCTCAGGTAAGATTCCATAGCTGTGGTGCATACTACTTTGCTCTTGTATCACTGTATTTACTCATACCAACTAATTTTTAAATAGAAGGATCCAATCGAAACTCCAATGGCACAACAGGTATGTTTAAACATGTTTCTTTAACTGGTGTGCTCTTCTAAATTGCTCTATGTTGATTTCAATTTCAATTGTGTAGACAGTTGTCTTCTCATATCATGCACATTACTAGCATCAAAACAGAGCCAATAATGTTGTTAGTTGTACATGTATACTCGTGGTACCCATCTGAAATCTTGTGGTGCCATGTAGTTTCCCATACTTATATTCTTTCAATGCTATTTTGTCTTGAACTGATATGATTTGAACTGTGTCTCTATTTTGATTTGGCAAGACAATGCAGTGACAGTAGCACATAGATATATGTTTGTTTGATGCTTTTATAATGTACTACTTTGCAATAGAAGACTTTATAGTTTAATCATGTCCACCTTACTACTGAACTGGTTCACCAAAATGAGTTTCATATACTACATGCTAAACCTGTTATGTGTCTGCTTGTTTCTTCTTTTAGAATGCTGACAGAATATTGGAGAAGAGTACCACATTAAGCAATGGTAAAGGAAGTAATGCAGATAAGGTTGAAGATAGTGAGATAACCTTGCTGGTCTTTAACAAAGCTGATAAAACAAATAAGGAAAACTATCTTGAAGACAGTGAGACAACCCCAAAGTCCTGTCTTGATGTAGTGTTCAAGTTACTGGCCACTACCGCTTGCACAAGCTCTTCAAACTCGCTGTCTGAATCAGTTCGGTTTCTTGAGTCTGAACTACAAGCTGAAAGATATCGGTCAGTTGTGCTGCGATAAGAAGCCAAAGGACTGAGGAAGTCCCTGGAGAATTCAGATGCATACTTTCTGGTGCAACAGCAAGCGTTGCCGGATTTTAGCGCCAAACAAGAGAAAGCTAATAAGCTTGCTAAGCTTATTGCCAGCATGGTGGATACCCAGGATAACATTTCTTGAGCTCTTCTGAAGTTGTTTCAGTTCTGGACTTGTTTTGCTGCTGCGATTATTTGCACTGGTGGGCAATTTAGACGCCTAGTGTATGTAATATGCTGCTTTGTTGTTCCCTTTATTTGCACTGGTGGCAAACTTTGATGCCCAGTGGATGTAATGTCTGTAATCGCCATAATAGCCTAGCGTTAGTTGCTTGCTTATTTATTTACTTATAGTCTTGTTTATTTGTTTCCTTATAGTCACTCCAGTTCTTTTTCCTCGGTTTATTAGTGGCCGCAATAACCATGGGCCACATACGGGCCGTGGTAACGATGGGCCTCCTACGGGCCGTAGGATCCATAGGCCGTACTGTTCGTGGGCCAAAACCGGATCGCAATATGGACCGTAAACGGGCCAAAATTGGAACCGTCCGTTTATGGGCCCAGACCATAACGGGCCGTTAACAGGCCGGAAGGCAGCACAGGCTTAATTCTATCAACAGGCATGACGGGTCGTTAATGGGCCGGATTACAGGAGAGGATGAAAACGGCCCAACGGGTTAAAGGGCCACAAACGGACCGATTGTTACCATGGGCTGAATTTGGCCCATTAGCATAACAGGCCAGTAACGGGCCGTAAGTAATCGAGGGCCGGAAATGAGCCCAAGAATTTATGGGCCCATAGAAGGCCGAAAGAAAAGACGGGCTGGAAACGGCCCAACTGAATCATGGGCCGTTAATGGGCTCAAAGCAGTTTACTGTTCATGATGGGCCTGATTCACCACGTGCCGTTATTGGGCCCAGAGATCCAAAAGGCCTTGTATGGGCCGAAAGACTTCACGGGCATAGATGGGCCGAAAGTGACAACGGGCTGGAATCATATGGGACGGCCCACATGACGCTACTGAGCCTAATTTTGAAAGGCCATAACGGGTCGTGAGTACCCGGGCCGTAAATGGGCTATATGCGAACAGGCCGGTAACAGGCTTTCCATGGGCCGGCCTTCTAACTTTTGACCAAGTCAAACGGGTCGGCCTTTTTAACCTAAATGGGCCACTGTTGGGCCGTGTCACATGTCGACGTATCATAGGCGTCTCTCGTCCAATGAATGGATGACATCTATCACAACACTGAGCTGACACGTGGATCCGCCGGCGAATGAGAAATATACACGTGGAAAATCACCATCGGTTAGGGCTGCTAACGGGTTATCGGATCCAAACCCGCACCCGATAGCTTAACGGTGACCCGTTACGGTGGATGCCATGTGTCGGGCACCCTTGACGAAAACACTTCCATGACGCGACATTTATCGTCATGGAAGTGGACACTTCCGTGATGATAATTTCAGTATTGTCATGGAACACTTCTGCGACAGCACAGGTATGACTATCTTGATTCTGTCATAAAATTGTCATGGATGTACATTCATGACAGAAAACTTGACCTACTGTGACAAACATGTATCATCACGGAAGTGTTTTTTTGTAGTGTGCGCGCCGGGCACAACATCTTCTGCGCCTTGGGGATCCACTTCTGCAAAATGCCCGATTAGTTAGCCAAGTGTTCGTAAGGAACCCGGAAACGCAAAATACAGAGTCGAGCGCTGAAATTTACCTCGGGGCCGTCGTGGGCAGCTTCGAAGCCAAAGCCCTTCCCGGCCTCGGAAAAGCCTTCCTTGGTTGGCTTGAATAGCCGCTTCCACATCCCAGCCGGGGTGGTGCGGAAGAAATGATGGATGGGCACCACGTCTGCGGGCTTGTATGCCGACATCAGGGTAGCCCGGGACTGGAGCGTCAGGATGCGGCGGTGGAGCATGACGTTCACCACGTCCGTCAGCTTGATGTCCCTCTGGTTGATCTAGAAGTCGATCTTGTTGATCAGCACCTCCACCTCCGCCAGGTTCCTCTAGTCCATGCCCTTCCTCTTCCAGGACACGAGCTTCTTCGGAGGGCCGGCCGAGAACTCGACCTCAGCCTAGCCAGCGGCGAGCGGCTCAGTGATGTAAAACCACTCATGCTGCCACTCTTTGACGGTCTTGATGAAGGTACCTTTGAACCAGACCGCCTTCTGGTTCTTGCTGATCATTGCTCGCCCGCACTCGGCGAGCTCGGAGTCGCTGGACTTCGGCTTGACGCCGAAGATCTTCAAACAGAGCCTGAAGTGCGGCTCGATACGGAGGAAGGCCTCGCAGACCGTGATGAAGGAAGTGAGGTGGAGGATGGAATTTGGGGCTAGATGGTGGAAATCTAGCCCGTAGTAGAACAGGACCCTGCGCACGAAAGGGTGCAGCGGGAACCCCAGGCCTCTAATGAAGTGGGGGACGAAGACGACCCACTCCCCGGCCTCGGGAGTGGGTATGCGCTACTTTGGAGTAGGCGCGCGAGCGCTGACCTGCGCGGGGACGTACCCCACGCTGTGCAACTCTAGAATGGTGCCCTCCGTCACGGAGGAACTGCCCCAGTGCCCCTTGAGGTTGGGCTCCGCCATTGTTGAGGCGAGGAGTGCTGAAGGGGTTGGGGGAGCTCGGGATTGGATCTGAGTGGTGGAGCTTGGGAGGCGATAGGCAGGGAAGCAAGGAAGCGTGAACTCTCTGTTGCTAACCCCTCGCTCTTATATGGGATGGTAAAAAGACCAAGAGTCCCCCCTTCCGCGCCATTGAAATCGCCATTACCGATAAAAGTATGCGTATAGGGAGAAATAAAATCATAATGATATCCCTTAAAAAGTGGGCACGATCTCCGTTTTGATGGGACACGTGTATAAAAAGATTGCCTCGGGCCGCGATTCGAGTGAGCAGTAACTGCTCGCTGGGTCGTGGGTGGTGCCACTTTGATAAAGTTGTCAGGCTAGAAAGTACCGTTCACACCTACGCGGCAGGCCTTTGAGGCTAAGTAACCCCACGACCTCGGATATGGGTCGTGTCTTCGGGTTCTGAACGAGGGATGCCACTCCTTCGAGGAATGGTCTGCGGCAGCCTTGAGTAAGAAAATAAGTGTCAACAGGAGGAGGGAACTCATCTGTCAAGCCAAGGACTCTGGATCCGAAGTTGCGAAGAGCGAAGGTGTCATCCTCGGCACAGAAGACCAGTTCGGGGGCTACTGACGGAGTCCTGGACCAGGGGGTATCAACTTAGACGGCCCATAGTCCTCGGTCTCAGCCCAAAGGCCCTGTTCTCATCCAGATGGACTCCGGGAGCTGTGACGTGATCAAGACGGTCTGTGCCAAAGACTTGGAGTGTACCCCATGACATCTCCTGCCGCCTCCATACGCATCCCTAGATACCGCCTATGTAACCCTACCTGGCGTGTATATAAGCCGGAGGGTTTAGCCTGTAGAGGACACGGAATCACAATTACCATCTACCTAGCTCTAGGGTAAGGTTCCTCTTGACGATCTCAAGGTAGATCAAGCTTGTACTTGATACTTCATCATCAATATAAACAAGAGTAGGATGTAGGGTTTTACCTCCATAGAGAGGGCCCGAACCTGGGTAAACATCGTCTCCTTTGTTCCTGTTACCATCGATCCGAGATCCACAGCTCGGGACCCCTACCCCGAGGTCAGCCGGTTTTTACACCGACACTCGGCGTGCTTGTCGAGCTCGACCTCCCGCACCTAGAGCAGCTACACCTGAGCGGCGTGCTGCTCCTGGAGCACCTTCGTGCAAGCCTCCGCCTCCTCGCAGCGCTTGTCGGCCGCGTCGGCTTCCCGGACGGCGTTCTTGAAGATTTCCTTCGCCTCGAAGGCGGCCTTCTCGCTCTTCTCCTTCGCGGTGTTATCTTGGCGCCGACCCAGCTTGACGGCGACATCGAGTTGCCGCCAACCCTCCGCGAGGCGCACGTGCTCCCCGACGATGCGCGTCTCCTCCTTCAGGAGTTCCGCCTCGAGCTGGCCCAGAGCCGCCCTGGCACCCCGCAGAACCCTGCATTTGAGCAAGGTGCTGCTGTCCACAAGCTGCAGGGCCCAGTCCGAGCTCGGCTCCTCACCGCCCTCCGCCGTCACGGCGTGGGAGGGCCCGGCGTCGGGCCCCCTCCGGGCCTCCGCATCCGCGCTTCCTTCAGGAGCCACGTCGTTCGTCAGGAGTGGGGGGCTCGCCGGGATCTCCTCCTCTTGCCGCGGCGGCACACTCCGCGGGCTCGTCACGCCTGTGGCGGGAGCCCTGCTCACTAGCGAGCGCTGGGGGCTTGCTGGGGCGCCGCTGGTGGCTGCAGCCTCCTTGGTGGGGGAGGAGCTCGCCGGGGGAGTTGTCGCCTCAGCCTCCCCCATCGTTGCGTCCCCTCCTGCAGTGGGTGCCTCGGGAGGCGCTGCCCCTCCTTCAGAGACCGCCTCCCGAGGGTCATCTTCCTTGGCCTTAGGGGCCGCATCCACGCGCGGCTCCGGAGGAACCACCTACTCCTCCTCCACCTCCGCGTGCCCCATTCCATCTTCGGGGTGGCGGGTGGCCTCTGCACGCCCTTCGGTGCCCGCGGTAGGCGCCGGGGCCCCCTTCAAGCTAGGGGTCTTCGGTTTCTTCTTCTTCATGGGCCTCCTGCACGAGCGAGGGTTCAGCCCCAGACCTCGGGAGGAAGAAGGAAAAAAGCAAGGAAAAGAGAGCTGGTGTAGTGACTTACTCATCGTTGGGGAGGCTCACGAGGCTTCCTCGCGTCGCCCCCGGAGGGCATGGCGTGAGGCACGGCAGTCCTGGCCTTGGCACCGTCTTTCTCGGCGGGGGGCTCGGTGGCCTCGCCGTGCGTGCCGGACTCCTCCGCAGGGGGCTTTGTGGCCCCGCCGCCGGTGTCAATCTCCTCCACACGCGGCTCATCAGCCGACGCGCTGGTGCTCCCTTCACCTCCCGCGCCAGCGGGCTGGGAGGGCACAACACTGAATTGGGCGTCGTCGTTGTCGTCGTCCTCAAGGTCGCAGATGAGCTAGTGGCGGCTCCGTGGGGTAGGCCCGCCATCGCTCCCTTCCGCGGCACTTGTCGAGGCCTCGGCGTCGCCGCGGTCTCCCGAGCCGGGACCACCACGAACGGATTCTCGCGAGGTGAGGGTGTCCCAGATGGGGGGGTGCTCGGGCTGCCGGCCTATCTCTCGTAGGCCGGGCTAGCGGGCCGCCCTTTACTCGTCGAAGGAAGGCTGGATAGTGGGCGACCCCGTACACCAGAAGGAAACCACTGAAGACTTGGCGTCTCCTCCAAGTAATTATTAGCGTAGCCGGCATGTTTATCCTCTAATGGTAATCGACTGTATGTAACCGTAGGTCCCTCTGGTGTCTATATAAACCGGAGGGTTTAGTCTGTAGAGGATCATCATATCATAACTGCCTAGGGTTTAGTACATCCGATCTCGAGGTAGATCAACTCTGTAACCTTCATACCATCACATCAATGCAATCTAGCAGGACGTAGTGTTTTACCTCTTCGAGAGGGCCCGAACCTGGGTAAATCAATGTCTCCACGTTCCCTGTTACCCATTGATTCCTAGATCCACAGTTCGGACCCCCTACCCAAGATCTGCCGGTTTTAGTACCGACATTGGCTCGCCTAATCATCAGCAACAGCGCTAGCCGTAGGGACACTTTCGTTCCCGGCTAGCTCTTCGCGTTCGGCAGCGTCATGCTGCATGCCGATCTGGCCGGCCGCCTCAGCCGGGTCGACAGCTTCACCCCCGACCAAGAGATTAGGTTCGGAAACTTAGAGTTCATCGCCGACTCCCGGGGAGATCTTATCCTCACGGGGTCCTCAGCCTCGCCTGAAGGACCCGCAAATCCTGAAGCATCGACTTCGAGCACGGCCAATCCCGCTACCGGGACGGCTGCCACTGCGGATCCAACCTTGAGACCGGATCTAATCTCCGCGCTCGGATACCGAAGATCAGCCTTGGCTGAACAGGACTGCCGGGCAGATTCGGACGCCCCCGTCACGGCCATACTATGGGTTGACCCCGTAAACTGCCAGAACTTGGAGCCGATGGATCTCTCATTATTAAACGGGATACTAGATCGAATCCAAGCCTTGGGAATCACCGATGGACAGTCCTCGATCTACGATCAGATCGGGCTTAAGACCGATGACAGGGAAATTCACGCCCCTCCGGCCTCCCACAGTGGTCGCCACTATCGAAGGCTTGATCGAGGGCTCGCCCCTCCCCTGGAACCGGAAGCGGATGGAGTTCAAGTTCCCGATCAACAGGCCTCATCCTCCAGCTCGGCAGCCGAACTCCACTCCGGAGAGGGTTTAGAGCCGAAGTCTGGTTCAACACGCAATCTCCAGTCCGCGCACTCGAGCTCGGCCAACTATCCGGACCTAGAGCTCAGCGCATTAGATTCCATGCCAATCCAGGACGCGGCCCCCAAAACCCCGAACTCACACCCCGCTGGGATCAAAAATTTTATCCCGCCCACCCCCCACATCGAGTACTGTCCAAATAACTCAGGACGGCCCGACATATGGGACCTAATGTACGTAAAACAACAGCCCGGAGAGACAGTTCGGCACTTCTGGGCTAGATTCCTTATCGTCAAAAACAAGATGACGGACGGTGGTAGCAAGGAAATTCTGGAAGTTTTCTGCAGAACTGCCGAGACGAAGGCATCTTAAACGCCCTCGCCCGCCGCCACAACCAAAACTTCTCTGATTTATCGGACCTGGTGTCCAAATACTACGCCATGGAGTATGCTTGGCAGGCTCAGCTCGAGCAAACGGAGTCAATCCGTACAGAGGAACCAAACCGAGCTCGGGCAAAACGCGCACACCTTCGCCGGACAACTCAATACGAGCCATCCGAGAAAAGGATGAAACCCCTGCCAAGATCCAGAACGGTCCTTGACGAACTACTGGACAAACCATGCCCCATACACTCCATCCTCCTCAATACAAACCCAACCCACAGCCTTCGAGCTTGCTGGGTGATCAGGCAAGTCGCCAAGAGCGGCGAAGTCATCCTCGGAGGCCCATATTCAAATAAATGTCCAGCAATGCCCTCTAATGATGACGCCGAGATCCTAACAATCTACGAGACGTATTCCTTGAAGAATCAGAGGAAGAGGGCCCTTCGAGAGCTCGCTCAAATTCACCATGTGGCAGTGACAGACTCATGGACAGACACACCCATCACTTTCAGTGAACAAGACCAGCCAAGGTCCCGCCCTGCTCTAGCTGCAGCCGCCCTTGTCCTGGATCCCATAGTGGACGGATTTTGACTCCAAAAACTGTTAATAGACGGTGGCAGCGGGCTAAACCTCATTTATGAGGATACCTTGGACAAAATGCAGTTCGACAGATCCCGCATCGAGCAAAGTCACACCACCTTTCGAGGGATCATCCCCAGAAAGGAGGCACGTTGTAGCGGCCGAGTTGCTCTTGACGTGGTCTTCGGCACCCCCGAGAACTACCGATCCGAAGAACTGCTTTCACACATCGTGCCCTTCTGCAGTGGCTACCATGCCTTATTAGGGTGCGACGCTTTCGCACGATTCCATGTCATCCCACACTACGGGTACATGAAGCTTAAAATGCTAGGGCCAAATGGCGTAATCACAATAATAAGTGATCCAGACAGAGCTCTTCGAGCCGAGAATAAAACAGCATCGCTCGCCCTCGAAGCGTTGTCCGAAGGCCTCGCAGCTGAAGAACTGACCACGCTCCGCTCAACGGTGGATAAGGACGACGTAATCCTCGACAAAAGGCACAAATCCACGTCCTTTAAACCAGCGGATGAAATCGCCAAATTCCATGTACACCCAACAGATCCCAACAAGACGGCATCCATTGGAGCTCAGCTGGACCCCGCGGTCGATGAAGAATTGCGCAAATTTTTGCATGCAAACTGGGATATCATCGCCTGGCACCCGTCAGACATGCCAGGGATCCTGCATAGATTAGCCGAGCACAGCCTGAATATAATTAACGGTTTCAAGCCAGTCAAACAGACTCTCCGTCGGTTTTCCGAACCCAAGCGTCAAGCTATGGGCGACGAACTGGCAAAGTTGCTCAAAACCGGATTCATCCGAGACATCAAACATCCCGAGTGGTTGGCCAATTTAGTCATGGTACCCAAGAAGGATAAATCCTAGCGGTTGTGTGTCGATTTCAAGGATTTAAACAAGGCTTGCCCCAAGGATCCTTTTCCCTTGCCCCGCATAGACCAGATCATAGACGCCACCACCGGGCATGACTCGCTGTGCTTTCTCGATGCTTACTCTAGATACCACCAAATCAAAATGAAGGGGTCCGACCAAGCGGCCACATCATTCATTACTCCCTACGGACCATTCTATTTCAACACAATGCCCTTCGGATTAAAGAACACAGGGGCTACATACCAACGCATGATTCAAACATGTTTGGAAAAACAAATCGGCAAAATGGTCGAGGCATATGTGGACGTCGTGGTCGTTAAGACCAAACACATCAGCCATTTGGTGGACGATCTCTGACAAACCTTCGATAGTCTTCGGACCTTCGATATACGGCTCAATCCGAAAAAGTGCGTCTTTGGAGTGCCGGCCGGTAAGCTGCTCGGATTCATTGTTTCCCATAGAGGAATAGAGGCCAACCCAGCGAAAATAAAGGCACTGTCCGAGCTGGCGATCCCCACTGAGCTAAAGCACGTCCAGAAACTGGCCGGCTGTGTTGCAGCCTTAAGCCGCTTCAACTCACGCCTCGAAGAAAAAGCCTTACTACTCTATAAATTGCTCAAACGGACGAAGAACTTCGAGTGGACCAGCGAGGTGGCGGCAGCACTTGAGGAAATAAAAACTCTTCTGGCCAGCAACCCGATCTTGACAGCACCCAGTCCGGGCGAGCCAATGCTACTATATATCTCGGCCACGAATCAGGTGGTCAGCGCGGTTCTCGTAGTCGAACGAGAGACAGAGGGTCACAAGCTCCAGGTGCAGAAACATGTGTACTACGTATCCGAAGTGCTCACCCCGTGTCAAACGAGGTACCCACACTATCAGAAGATCGCCTACGCAGTTTTCATGGCATCCCGAAAGCTCCGCCACTATTTTCAAGAGTACTCGGTCACGGTGGCATCCGAAGTACCACTGAACGACATAATCAACAATCGAGATGCCACCGGCCGTATAGCCAAATGGGCTATAGAACTCCTTCCCTTCGAAATTATATATCGACCGCGCCGAGCTATTAAATCTCAGGTTTTGGCCGATTTCATCGCGGAATGGACGGAAGCCGAACTCCCTTGGGAGTACAGTACATACTCGCATTGGACGATGTACTTTGACGGCTCCAAAATGCTCGCTGGGCTGGGGGCTGACGTGGTCCTCACATCCCCCACTGGCGATAATATTCGGTACATACTCCAGATCATGTACACCGACTCCAACAATGCAGCCGAATACGAAGCTCTGTTGCATGGACTTCGGATTGCGGTGTCAATGGGCATACAGCGGCTCGAGGTACGGGGAGATTCTAATCTCGCCATCTCTCAAGTCAACGGCGAATTCGACGCAAAAGACCCAAAAACAACAGCATACCACAACACCGTCCTAAAAATCTCCGCCTGTTTTGAAGGACTGGAGATTCACCATATACCTAGAGACAGCAATCAAGCTGCCGATATCCTTGCTCGAATGGGCGCCAAGCGCGATCGCGTCCCTGAGAACACCTTTTTAGAATGACTCTTCAAGCCGTCCGTGGTGTGGCAGGAGGATGCCCAGGGCTCAGAAACCAATACCTCAGGAGAGCTCGTCCCTCTGCCTATCAAACCAGTCGAAGTAATTATCGGGGGCTCGGCTATCGAAATGACGTCTTCGGCTCACGAAGTCATGGCGGTAATTGCGCCATGGACCGAGCCCTTCCTCGCCTACCTCCTCTGCCAAGAACTACCGGCTGACCAGACTGAAGCAAGGCGTATCATTTGACGATCCAAAGCCTATAAAGTCCACGAGGGAGAACTATACAAGAAAAGCACTACTGGCATCCTCCAAAGATGTATATTCGAAGAGGAGGGAAGGCAGCTCCTGGCTGAGATTCACGCTGGCATGGGCGGTCACCACGTGGCAGCTCGGGCCCAGGTAAGCAAGGCTTTCCGAGCAGGGTTCTTCTGGCCCACTGCCCAAACAGACACCCAAACATTGGTCCAACATTGCGTTGGATGCCAGCTCTTTGCAAATCAGAGCCATATGCCCCCCACGGCCCTTCGGACGATACCGATTACTTGGCCTTCCGCGGTCTGGGGGCTGGACATGGTCGGACCACTTAAAGGGGGGACCAAGAAAAAGAAATATTTACTCGTCATGGTAGACAAATTCAATAAATGGATTGAGGCAAAGCCGGTAACTTCAGCCAAGTCTAAGTCGGTCATCGATTTTATATCCGGCGTCGTACACCGTTACGGTGTCCCCCATAGCATAATAACGGACAATGGATCCAATTTTACAGCCCAGGAAGTCAAAGACTGGTGCTCTAATTTAGGCATTAAGCTCGACTATGCCTCGGTATATCATCCACAGTCTAATGGACAGGTCGAGAGAGCTAATGGAATGATCTTGAGTGGCATCAAGCCCTGTTTGGTTCGATCTTTAAAAGAATCCGACTGCCATTGGGTCGAGGAGCTTGACTCCGTATTGTGGGGCCTGCGCACCACTCCTAATCGATCCACGGGCTACACACCGTTCTTCATGGTGTATGGGGCAGAAGCCGTCCTCCCCAGCGACCTTATTCACGACGCCCGTCGGGTGCGTATGTATGAAGAAAAGGAGGCCGAGCTAGATCGGCAAGATGACATGGACGCCCTGGAGGGCGAGCGCGACATAGCTCGGGCTCGTTCTACTTTTTATCAGTAGTAGGCCAGACGTTAGCAGAGCAGGGAAGTACGGGCAAAGGCCTACAATGTCGGCGATCTAGTCCTGCGCCTCTCGGAGAAGCAGAAGCATAAGCTGTCGCCCAAATGGGAGGGGCCCTTAATAATCGATCAAGTACTCGCGGGCGGAGCATATCGTCTTCGCGACCCAAAGGACGACTGCCTCGAACCAAACCCATGGAACACAGCTCGGCTATGACGCTTCTACGGCTAACTCCGCGACCTTACCTTGTTCGGTTTATCCCTCTCGGATTTTTTCTAGTAAATAGTCTTTCCCGGGTTGTGTACGGATACGCCGAACTACGTTAAGTTTTTCTTTGGCAAACATCTTTGAATGTACCGCACGTTGTTACCTGGGGGCTTCTTTTACGGAGCCAATCATATTTTATTTTTGCAACCATTTGTTTTTACATGTTCGCAGCCTTCCTGTATCGTTCTAACGCCACTATATGCATCAATTTGACTTAAGATTTGGCCAAGCTGGGTTGACTCGCTCCTGTGTTTACCCCCTACGTTCCTGATTGTTCGGCTAGGGAGTAAAGGGAGCAGCTCTGTGATTGTTACGTCCGGATTTCCCGGGTACGTACCTCAGACGGGTGAAGCCAAAAGCTAGCGTTCTTAAGAACACAATTGGTCAGCCACGAGGGAAGTGAAAATAATTGGTCACAATAGCCAAGATTCCGGGGTTATTTTCCCGAAGTAACCATCCCCATCTTCTTCGGGTATTCGGTTATATGTCCACAATTAACGTGGTAACCCGAAGAAAGGAACCCATAGAGGAACAATTTTCGTCGGTAGATGTTTCTTACGTTAAACACTAATATAACATAACTCCCTGAGCGCGTTTTTGTCTGTTTGCACCAAGTGGCTGGATTGCCTGGTTCTTCGAAGTGTTTTCAGCACGGAAGATGTTTCAGCACGGAAGTAATATAACATAACACTCCTCGGCCCCTGGTCGAGGCGGCGGAAGCCGATGGCCGGTTAAGACAACGTTTTCAGCACGGGTTTGAGACTATTTGATGTAAAGTACATAGATACATCGAATCAAAATATTAATCTTGGTCAAGACCATCTATTATGGTCTCCAGAGCACAATCTGCTTGGGACAGCCGAGCTGCGGGCATAACCTGGTCATATACCAGATGCACGGGCACTTCCTGCCCATCTAGCCCTACTGGCCCAACCCTCGCTAAATGCTCCGGTTCGAGCTTAGTGAAGCGAGTCTTGATCATTGCCCAAGCCTCTCGTGCTCCTTCTTGACAAGATGACATCTTCCATAACTCAAAGTGGCGTCGAGCTCCTTTGAATCGATTCGCAAGTTCGGCCATACCTTCCGGGGCCACCTCGCCAGGCCACAGTGCCCGGAACATGCTCTTCATGGCTTTCCAGGCCCACTCATGTACAGCGGAGAGCTCCTTCACCAGGTCCCGTCCGAAAGAGCTGGCCTCCTCCTCGGGGCGTCCAGTCAGAAGAACTGCAATAAGACGAGAGAGTTGTTCTCCTTACCGTCTCAGACATGCAGTCAATAACCTGACAAGCTAGAACGCACTTACCGAACATGCCAGCTTTCAGTTTCTGGCTCTCTTCCTGGGATAGGGCCAGCTGAGCTTTCAAGTTCTTGATTTCTTGGGTCTGTTATTGATTTTCCGCTTTGAGCTTATCCCTCTCCTCATGCCTTCAGGAAAGCACTCGGTAGCCGGCCTCTTGTTGTGACTACGCATACCTTTGAGCTTCCCTGGCAATATCCAGATCCTTTTGCAGCTGATTTATCGACTCAGCTGCTATGGAATTATCTTTCATTAGCCGAGGTGTTCCATCAAATTTTCTTCACAACAAATTTAAGTTCAGCACTTACCATGTGCCTCTCTGGTGAATTTCTTCACCCCCTCTAGCTCGGCTTTCAAAGATTCTAACTCTGTTTGCGCCAGCTTGAGGTTCTTAGACAGCTTTTTGTTTTGCTCCCGAACAGTCTGCACAATAGCATGGCATCATAAATATCAGACCCTTAACTCGGTCGTCCCGCCCAAATTAAGGCTCGGGGGCTACTGGGTTATATACTAGTTGTCAAAACCAATACTATACCTGCACATTTGTAGACATGAGCTTCACTGCCCCTTCAAGTCCCGTTCAGGCAGCGCCGAGGTACGCGTCTACCGAACTAAGAGCATTAAACTCCTGATCGGAAAACGCGGAGTGCCGAAGTGACGCCCTACGCCGCCGATGGTTCATCACACTTTCAACCTCGGAGTTAGTGATCGAGACGCCTCCTTAGTCCTCGGGATGTTGGTCCTCGGTAGGGACCCCCGGAGTAACTCCGGTTACAGATGGCGACCTCGGGTTCGAGTCACCCCTCGGGACCTCTTCAACATCCTCAGCCGAGGGCGGTTCTACATATCGTCTACAGGACACCATGGAGAGAATTATTGGCATACTCGGTGGATGTCGAAGATAGAGGCCATGACGGTACGGCGGCTGCGTTACCTCTTCGGACGGGGCGCGGATGACGTAGCTCCCATTGGGGCCGCGCGTTTGGTCACCCCACGACCGCTCGTCGCTGGGGGCCACTGGTGCCGCTCTTGCGACTGTCCGGCGCGTCGTACGGCGGCCCTTGGGAGTAGGTGTCAGTGTATTCGGAGCAGCCGCGGCTGAGTGTTTCTTTCGGGAAGAAGCCCGTTGGCCACTTATAGCGGAGGAGGGAAGCGCCCCAGGATGATCGGCCAAAAGGGCCACCTTAGAACCGTCAAGGCTCTCCTGGTAGAAGACCCCCTCCTCGAAATCAATTGATGGTTCAGGGTCATCATGGAACCCAGGATCATCGTCACGAGAGTGATCCTCCGGTTGAGGAGCAGGGCAGCTCACTGTCCCGATCCAGCGCCTCCAGTTCTGTTCGGACAGGATAGAAATCTGGTTAAGAAAAATTTGGGGTGCCTTCCGAACTATAAAACGTGGTCGGACTCACCATTTCAATGGGTTTATAGCTCGAGAAGCCTTCCTTGGGCCTTAACCGAGCAAATTCTTGCTCTTCTCCCTTGAAGATTTCGGCCAGTATGGCTGCCATCGCTGCCTGGTCGGCAGGTCCCATCCGTGTGTACCGGGTCGCATCATCTTCCCCGTTGTAGCACCAAAGCGGGTGTATTCTCTGTTGAAGAGGTTGCACGCACCGAGCAATGGCTGCGGCCATCACGTCGATAACGGTTACCCCGTTGTGGGCTAGCCACCTCACTTGAGCGGCCAGCCGAGTTACTTCGGCGCTTTCCTCTTGGGAAGAACTCTTCGGGTACCAGTTGAACCGCTTCTTCGGAGAGACCAATGAGAATTCGGGCAGCCCCCTCCGAACCGGATCAAATAGGGGGACGTCTTCGATATAAAACCATTCCGAAGTCCACTCTTCGGCGTCTTTCTTCGGAGTCCCCACGAGGTATCCGGTTCCGGCGATGCGCCATACTTCGGCCCCGCCAACCTCGTAGATTGTCCCTCCTCGGGTACGGGGGGCGAGGCAGAAGAACTTCCTCCACAACTTGAAGTGGGCCTCGCAGCCCAGGAACATCTCGCGAAGAGCGACGAAGCCCGATATATGAAGAATCAACCCTGGGGTAAGGTGGTGGAGTTGGATCCCGTAAAACTCTAGTAGACCCCTCAAGTAAGGATGAATGGGGAAACCCAGGCCTCGCAAGAGGAAGGGCACGAAGCACACCCTTTCACTACTGGAATCAGAGAATTTGCCATCAGTCCATTCTTTGCCGTCTGCTAGCGGACGGCAAAGACGGTCTTTGCCGTCTGCTTCCACAAAGCGGACGGCAAAGAAAGGACTCATGGCAAAGAAATATTTTGCCGTCAGTGCACTCTTTGCCGTCTGTTAGCGGACGGCAAAGAGATTTTTTGCCGTCAGTACACTCTTTGCCGTCTGTTAGCGGACGGCAAAGAGCCAAAAGGCAGACGGCAAAGAGCTCAGCTGGGCCCCACTGGACCGTGCAGTTGGTTAGGTCAATTGAAATACATTTTGTCGTCTGTTAGCGGACGGCAAAGAGCCAAAAGGCAGACGGTAAAGTGTCTTTAAGCAGACGGCAAAGATTGGCGGACGGCAAATATTAGCAGACTTAACTAACAGCCGCCCCCCACCCCTCCCCCCCTCTCTCTCTCTCTCTGCATCTCTCTCCCCGACGACCACCACGACCCCGCCGCCCTCACCACCCGCCGCCGCCCCGCCACCCCACCACCCGCCGCCCGGCCGCTGCCGCCGCATCGCCGCCCCACCGCCCGACCACCAGCCGCCTCGGCGGCCCCGGATCCCCACCGCCCCCGCCGACCCGGCGTCCGCGCCGGAGCCAGGCCGCGGCTCCGCCCCCCTCCCCGCAGCCCTTCTCCACCACCACGGCGCCGCCTTCCTCCCTGTGCCGGCCCTCCTGCACCACCGCGACCCTCCTCCAAGGTGAGTTTTTTTTTTCTATTTTTTGCTGTTTAGATTTAGGTTAATTCGTGCTAGGTTTAGGTTAGTGCTAGGTTTAGGTTTTGGTTTAGATAATTAGAAGAAGAAGAAGAAAGATGAAAAAAAAGAAGGAAGAAGAAGAAGAAGAAGAAGAAGAGGAGGAGGAGAAGAAAAGAAGAAGAATAAGAAGAAGGAGAAGAAGAAGAGGAGAAGTATAGGAAGAAGAAGAAAAAGAGGAGAAGAGGAGAAGAAGACGAAAAACAGAAGATGGTCTGAAGAAGAAGAAAAAGAGGAGAAGAAGAAGGAATAGAGGAGAATAGTAAAAAAATAGAAAATTAGTTATATATATATATTGATTTTTTATCGGGATTGAATATTCGTGTTGATCGGGTGGATTTAAATGTGCAGTTGTTTCGTCGCTGCGAGGGTCCGGTGTTCGACGACCTCCCCGTGCGTTCGACGAGCTCCCCTGCATTCGTGGGTGAGCACAAATGACATCTCCCCCTCACCCCTTAATTTGCTCTGTTCCGGTCTTCGTGCCGATGAAACTTGCTAGCTATAGGTGTCTTCAATCATCAGTATGCGTGACCAGTATGTGTCTCCCGTTCGAAAGGGTTACAGGTATAAATATGCATGCATTTGCATATTTATAAACGTGATTATTTCGAATTGTCCAACGTTATCCATGGACAGCCCGAGTATGTGTAGATTGGGTTCGTTTTCCCATGCTCTGCTCCGGATCCGATGCAGAATTTCGTCAGTGCCTCCTTGTTGTTCTCCGGGTACACATCCTCTCTGTTTATTGCCGAGACGTGTATCAGGAGAACAGTGGGGAGGTGCTGCCGAAATTTTGCGTCGGATCCGGAGCAGAGCATGGGAAAACGAACCCAATCTACACATACTCGGGTGGGATTAGGACCTATCTTTACCTATTAGCGTGTAGGTTGCATGGACGTAATAAAATTGACAAACTTGATTAACTGATGAATATATATGCTGAATTATATATATATTTCTTGTGTGTTTAGTAGGTAGGCAAGATGAGTGATCGTGCGTGGATGTACACCGGTCACACTAGTCAGAAAGACACGACCAATGAATGGTTAACAAAAACCAAGGGGTTTGTGAAAGCCGCATTTGCAAATGGCCAGAGAAAAACCTGGTGCCCCTGTGTTAGGTGCGACAACTTTTCACAGAGGACAGAGGGTGAAATGGGTAAACACCTGCAGAAGTGGGGTTTTACGCTTGATTATACGGTGTGGACATTTCATGGTGAGTCTGCCCAACGTACCAGAGCTGACGTGGTTCGTCGTCGCACCGACGAGCATGGTACCGGGATCGAAGACATGGTGCAAGACTTTGATGATGCTCGAGATTCGGACGATGAGATGGAGGAATCTGCAAAGGCCTTCAATGAAATGTTGGAGTCTTCAAAACGTCCTCTCCACGAGCACACTGAGCTTTGTCAGCAGGATGCCATCGCACAAGTAATGGCTCTGAAGGCTCAATTCAACTTGGGCAGAGAATGCTACGACGCGATGATGACACTATTTGGACGCTTTCTACCCAAAGGCCACGTACTGCCTGCAAACCTGTACCAGTTGGACAAAATCCTCCGTGTACTTAAGATGCCCTATGAGAAGATAGATGCCTGTGAGAAAGGATGTGCCTTATTTAGGCTTGAGTATGCGGACTTGAACTATTGTCCCATTTGCAAGTCTTCCAGGTATGTTGTGGTAGACAACGGTATGGGTGAGAAGAGGCAGACCAAAATCCCCGTTAATGTTCTTCGATATCTGCCAATCGTACCAAGACTTCAACGTCTTTTCATGGTTGAAGAGACGGCCAGACAGATGACATGGCACAAAATGGGCAAAAGAACCGAACTAGATGCAGATGGCAATCAGATGATGGTACACACATCGGATGGTTCTGCGTGGAAGCACTTCGATGCATTACATGAGCAAAAAGCGGTAGATCCAAGGCATCCTCGAGTCTGCATCGGCACGGATGGGTTCAATCCATTTGGTATGACGGCAACCCAATATAGTTGTTGGCCTGTATTTGTCATTCCACTCAATCTCCCCCCCGGACAGATTATGCAAAGAAAGAACATTTTCCTGACGTTGATAATTCCAGGGCCCAACTATCCGGGGAAGAATATGATTGTGTACATGCAGCCGCTTAAGGATGAATTGCAAGAAGCTTGGGATAATGGGTTCAAGACATACGACGCCGCTAGCAAACAAAACTTCATAATGCGTGTCTGGTACATGTACTCGATGCATGACTTGCCGGCGTATGCGCTATTCATTGGCTGGTGTACGCATGGAAGGTTCCCGTGCCCCACATGCAAGGCAGCTCTTCAGTTTCATTGGTTGCAGGCGGGTCGCAAGTATTCTTGCTTCGACTTGCATAGACGGTTCCTGGATCCTCGCCATAAGTTCAGAAAAGACAAGAAGAACTTCACCAAAGGTAGAGTTGTCAAAAACTCTACACCACCTGCGTTGACTGGCCAACACATCCTGGATCAGTTAAACGCTCTCGAGCCTGATCTAGAGCGTCCAGGGTATTTCAAGGGGTATAATTCGGAACACGCCTGGACTCACAAGACATGCTTGTGGGATCTGCCTTACTTCAAAGACCTCCTTCTTCCACACAACATCGACGTGATGCACACTGAAAAGAATATCGGCGAGGCCCTTTTTGGTACATTGTTCGGCATAGATGGGAAGTCAAAGGATAATACTAAGGCTAGAGTCGATCTACAGACTCTATGTGATAGACCGTTACAAAACATGCGACAATCGAAAGGAAAGCAGAAATGGATGAAGCCAAAGGCCTGGTTCAATCTTGGAAGGCCAGATATGAGGGAAATTATCTTGTGGGTGAAAATGCAGTTGATGTTCCCCGATAGGTATGCAGCAAATCTAAAGAGGGGAGCGAGTCTTGAAAAATTGAAAATATTTGGTCTCAAGAGTCATGATTGGCACATATGGCTTGAGCGGGTAATGCCGGTGATGTTGCGTGGCTTTATCCCTGAGGATGAATGGCTAGTACTGGCAGAGCTGAGCTATTTCTTCCGTGTTCTTTGTGCGAAAGGACTATCGCTTGTCGTGATAGATGACATGGAAAAGTTGGCGCCGGAGTTGCTCTGCAAGTTAGAGAAGATCTTTCCACCGGGCTTCTTTAATTCAATGCAGCATTTGATTTTACATCTCCCGACCAAGGCAAGATTGGGGGGGGGTGTGCAAAATCGTTGGTGCTATGCAACTGAGAGGATGCAGAAGACGCTTCGAGCAAAATGTAAGAATAAACGTAGAATTGAAGCATTGATGGCCGAGGCATTCATTACTGAGGAGGCGGCAAACTTCGTGACAGCACACTACGAAGCCAAAAATCGTCATTTGCATAATCCGAAGCCTCGGTACAATGCTGGCGACCCTAAAAAAGGTGGATCCAACCTCAGCCTATTCAAAGGGAAGCTCGCACCAGCCGGTGCTTCAAAACTAGTAGGGTTGGATGTCGAAGAATGGCGGACCATTTCGTTGTATATCTTCAACAACCTAACTGAAGTGCGGCCGTACATCGAGTAAGTTCTCGGTACATTGTTTCGCAACTTCTAATTCCTTTGAACTGCTCTTATTCCCGGATATTTGATACAGTCGATACGTCGCCAAATTCTCGGATGGAGCGGTGATCCAAAAGGATTCCATCGAAGAGTATGAGCTTCTGGCAAAGCATGGAGGCGGCTATCCCGGTTTCATCTCTTGGTTCAAACAAACGGTAATTACCATTAATAGACCATTTCATTTCCTGGTCTAATTTGCGGCTAATGCAACAATCCTTTCGTATTAAAATTTTGTCGGCTAATTCAGAGTCTATGGACGCCGAATTGAGACAAGCCGGTAATGGTTTTGACTATAAGGTCCGTTCATTTGAGAAATACGACATCAACGGGTATCGCTTTCGTACCTTTGGCAAAGACCTATCTATGGCCGACCGAAAATCTACAAATTGTGGTGTCTCTGCTATCGGTGAAGGAGGTACCGAGTATTATGGAAGAGTTGAAGCAATTTATGAACTTCTATTCTATGGTGAAAACCCACCGAGCGTCGTAGTCTTCAAATGTTATTGGTTCCAGCCGAAGGAGACTAGAAGGACTCATGAACATATAGGGCTAGTCGAAATCAAACAAAGCACCCATTTAGATGTTCCCGATGTCTATATTACGGCTCAACAGGCGACCCAAGTTTTCTATCTACCGTGGGCCTGCCAAACTAATGCAAATCTGAATGGTTGGGATGTCATTTATGAAGTGCCACCACGTGTTAGACCACCTCCCCCCAATGAAGAGGATTATGAACCTCACATTAACCCAGACACATATGAAGGAGAATTCTTCCAAGAAACACGTCTTTCCAAAAAACGTTTCAAGAACCACTCTACTTCACCCCAAAACATGGAAGTTGACAGCGACAGTGAATCCGACTTCACCCCTGAGCCGGAACAAGAAGAGCCGGAACAAGAAGAGGTTACTGCTGCGGATGACCTGTCAATGCTTGACCGATTACAGAAAGGCCTTCCACATGTTGATGTCGCTGAACCCGATGAGCACGTCATTCATGACGACACGCTTGATAGTGATGATGATGATGCATCTATTGATCCCGAAGCATATATAGACGATCCAGACTATTAGTTTGTATGCATCCCAACTTAAATTATATACATATTATTATTCATGTCATGTATTCAATTTTTTTATGTTGTACAAATTTCGTTTACTGTTTGTCATGGCAGGTGTTGAAAGATGGTGGGAGAGGGAACGGTGAGTTTCATTTGAATGGTCATTATTTACTAGTCTTAACATTTGAGTGTCATCATGCTAACGAGACTTTGCAAATGATCTTTGGTGCAGCGTAACTCTGGAGCCGCATCGCACAACCCTTCTCCAGGTGATACCGGCTCGAGGAACCCCGATGCTTGACCTCCGGTAAGTTTTCTCTAGTGTTTTGCTTAACAAATGCATACTTAGCTTCGTACATGCTTGTTAGCCCTATTATGCCACATACTTAGCTTATTTTCCCCAAAAAAGACATACTTAGCTAATTATCCTCCAAAATGACATAATTAGCTTATTTAGTTCATTTATGACATAATTAGCTTATTCATTTCAAAAATGGCATAATAACATTGGTTAGCTCATAAATGTCATATACTTAGCTTATTTTCCTCCAAAATGACATAATTACCTAAGTTAGCTCTAAAATGACTTATACTTACCTAAGTTAGCTCAAAAATGGCATAATTACCTAGGTTAGCACAAAAATGACCTATACTTACCTTATTTTCCTCCAAATTGACATAATAAGCTTACTTAGCTCAAAAATGGCATAATTACCTAAGTTAGCTCTAAAATGACACAAATAAGGAATAAGAAGAAGAAAAACAAGGAAGAGGAGAAAAAGAAAGAATAGAAGAAGAAAGAGAAGAAAAAGAAAGAATAAAAGAAGAAGAATGAGAAGGAAAAGGATAAAAAGATAGAAGAGAAGAAGAAAGATGAGAAAAGGAGAGAAGAAGAAGAAGAAAATATATTCTTATTCTTCCTTTTTCTCTTCTTTCTTTTTCTCCATCTTCTACTCCTTCTTATTCTTATTCTTTTTCTTTCTTTCTATCTTCTTATTCTTCTTCTTCTTCTTCTTCTTCTTCTAGTCTTCTTCTTCTTCTTCTTCTAGTCTTCTTCTTCTTCTTCTTCTTCTTCTTCTTCTTCTTCTAGTCTTCTAGTCTTCTTCTTCTTCTTCTTCTTCTTCTTCTTCTTCTTCTTCTTCTTCTTCTAACTTTCTTACTCCCATTTTTGCAGGTTTGATTCACTTCATGGAAGCTGGCATTGATGGACTGCTAGTGTTTAGTTTTTGTTTTGATTTGTATTGATGAACAATGTGAAACTATGTATGTATTGGATCTTTTAATACCCTATGTGTTCTCTTGCATTGATGGACTGCTAGATGTTGGATACATGGCCTATGCATTGATGGACTGCTATATATATCATATTTGTATTTTGAAAATGCAGGGAAATAACAGAAAACAAACAAAACTGTGGCAATACAGGCACTTTGCCGTCTGCCAGCGGACGGCAAAGCCCTTTGCCGTCGGTAGGCGGACGGCAAAGGTGCCACGTGCCAGCAACCTGTGCAACCTGGGAGCATCAGGTCTGACCATTTGGTCATTCTGCCGTCTGCTGGCAGACGGCAAAGAACAGCCCTGGCAGACGGCAAACACTAAGCAGAAGTGACGGTTAGCCATGGGTCTGCTGACGTCATAGGGCTGACGGCAAAGTTTGCCGTCCGCCGGCAGATGGCAAAGTCTGCCGTTAGCCACCTAATGGGGCTAACAGCTATTCTTTGCCATCCATGATCTTTGCCGTCAGCTTGGCCAGGAAAGCAGACGGCAAAGTTCTTTGCCGTTCGTTGTCGTTAGGCAGACAGCAAACAAAGTCATTACCGTGACTTTCAGTGCTGGAAGTGTTTGCCGTCCGTGGCGGACGACAAAGATGTTTGCCGTCGGTATCCTTGTTCTTTGCCGTCTGCTATGGCAGACGGCAAATTAGCTGATTCCTGTAGTGTTTCCTCCCCGTGAGGGGAAGGAAATTCTCTGCGAGGGCCTCCCCGTCTGTGGAAGTTAATCCGGGGCGGGTGGATGCGAGATCTAAAGCAGGGAGATATCCCTGCATCTCGAGCCTGCGTAAATGCATGAGGGATACGGAGCAGCTCGCCCAATCACCTTGACGGGGGCCGTGAGGGCGTGAGGAAGAGCCTGGGACGCTCGCCATTGTTTGCTGGTCACAACCTCGCAAGGACGTGAGGAAGAATGGCAGGGGGTGGGGTGCGTTAGCCTCCACGCCCTTGGCCTATTAAAAGGGCATTGACTCCCCCAAAAAGAGGGGTATTTTTGTAAAAACCCATCAGGCCACTCGCATTCCTTGGACGTGCAGAAATCGAGGGTCGTCATTTAATTCTAGGCGAAGAAAAGCGGTATGACGGGCCCCGCGGGGCCTCGCCAATCGGAGGATACTTCGGCAACCGAGCTATTGGTGGCCGAACTAGTGCTAAATCAAACACAGGTAATGGAGGGAACTCGCCACCCAAGCCGAAGACCCTTGGAGCATAGAGCTACCGAAGACTTTCAACCTCGGCATTGGAGGCTAGTTCGGGGGCTACTGAGGGTGTCCCGGATTGTGGGGTGCTCGGGCTGCCTGCCTATCTCTCGTAGGCCGGGCTAGCGGGCCGCCCTTTACTCGTCGAAGGAAGGCCGGATAGTGGGCGACCCCGTACACCAGAAGGAAACCACCGAAGACTTGGCGTCTCCTCCAAGTAATTATTAGCGTAGCCGACATGTTTATCCTCTGATGGTTACCGACCGTATGTAACCCTAGGTCCCTCTGGTGTCTATATAAACCGGAGGGTTTAGTCTGTAGTGGATCATCATATCATAACTGCCTAGGGTTTAGTCCATCCGATCTCGAGGTAGATCAACTTTGTAACCTTCATACAATCACATCAATACAATCTAGAAGGACGTAGGGTTTTACCTCTTCGAGAGGGCCCGAACCTGGGTAAATCGCTGTCTCCACGTTCCCTGTTACCCATTGATTCCTAGATCCACAGTTCAGACCCCCTACCCGAGATCTGCCGGTTTTAGTACCGACACAAGGCCCCTCGAATCCCTCCGGCACCAGGCCCCATTGGTCGAAGATCAGCATCTCCGTGACTAGCTCATCCCTTTCCTAATGGCGGTAGAGCGGGAGCATATCCTGGGGCGGATCCTTCGCGTTACTGCCGACCAAGATCTGCATGATCTCCTCCAACACCTCCAGCGTCAGATTGTCAACGCTCAGCCTCATGGGGTCCTTCGAGCCGGTGATCTCCCACACTGGATGCGAGCGCCTCTGGAGAGGCGCGATGCGTTGCCCCTGGAGCTCCTTCACGACCATCACCCCCGTGAGCCCAGCATCCTTCATCTCCACCATCCGCCCCCACATGGGCGCCAGCCATGGGTCGGTGAGCTTCTCGTGCTCCCAGTCGGAGCTCTTCATGGCGGGGTCCGTCGGGATCATCAGCAGCGGGCTATGTTGGCGCGCGTCCACATAGACCCAGTGCTGCCTATAGCCCTCCACCTTCCTCGAGATCTACAGGTTGATGGAGTCGTCCTCCGTCCCCTTGACGCTGAGGAATGAAGCGCACATTGAGCGATGGTTTGCCGCGGTCAGCCGCAGGCTGAAGAAGTGGCGGAAGAGCGCCACCGAAGGCATCACGCCCACGAAGGCCTCGCGGAAGAAGGAGAAGGTGGAAAGGAGGAGGACGGAGTTGGGCTGGAGGTGGAGTGCGTGGATCTAATAGTGCGACAAGATGGCGTTGAAGAAGTCAGAGAATGGCGGCACCAAGCCGGCGTAGACGCTCTGGAGGAAGAGGGGGAAGGTCGTCGCCTCCAGCTCGCGCGGCGGGCACGAGCCCTGCCAAATCTGCGTCACCTTCCACTCCTTGGTGGCGGGGGTGGTCATTGGAATCACCTTGTCCAACCCCTCTCTATTGGCGATGATGGAGCGCGACAGGGGCTGGCTCCAAGGCCGGCGCGGTCGGGGCCGCGGCCGCCATCTTGCCCTTTTTGCCAGCAAGCGCCATTGGTGTGCGAGGAAGCTTTGGATGTGAGAGGAGGAAGAGGATGCAAGGAGACGGGCGCTAGGAGACGGGGAGGAGAGGATGAAGGCAATGATGATTCTGCGCCACGCGCGGGCCAGTTTTATGGCAGGGCGGACGGTTACCAAGGCGTAGTGGGGAAGCAGGGGCATCCCCCGTCCCATCATGCGCCACGCGTCCCCGCCTGGGCCCGCAGTCGGTTAGGGCCCGCGCCGTTTTGCTCCCAGCGGGCGGGAACGTGTGCGCCACAGGCCTGGGGCCTACTGTCGGGTCAGTGGGAACCAGGGTACCATGGCCCGTCTGCCTGCGGCCCAGGAAGTAACACCTGGCGAAGGCCCAAGAGGCAGCCCAGCCACGGGCGCCGCGAAGTGAGACACCTCATGAGGCGCCGGCCTCACGAGGACCCCGTCCGCAAGGAGCGAACCACCAAGACTTGGCAGCAGCAGCAGGAAGCCTCGCGAGGCCCCCTCGCGAGGCAGCCTCCCGAAGCCACCCGAGCCTGGCGCCAGCTATGCGGTCTTGTGCTCCCCACGTGGGTGACGCACCCCCGCAAGACGACAACAGTGACAGGAGCCATACCAGCAGGCGCAGACAGGGAGGATTTCCTCTTTGGTGCTAAGGACGCAACACCAGCTGCCAACCCCCAAAGCAAGTCCCAAAGCCTGCCCGTTTGGTGTATGAAGACTAGGACGATAAGGTGCGCAGGGCGGAGGTCATCACCGATCCCACCGGCGCGTCATGGATAATACCTTTACAGGCGAAGACCACCTTTTGTCAGGATAAGCCTGGGCGCTTGTCCCCTTTCAAACCGTCATTCTGTGTGGCTACCCGTCCCGCCAACATTTTCGGGGGAAGAGGACCAAGGCGGCTATAAAGGGGGCAGTGTTGCCACCGTAGAGGGGGACTTCGATCAATTCCGCCTTTTCCTACCTTGTACACTTGTTCTCACCAGAGCAAATCCGAACCACAAGCAGGAGTAGGGTTTTACACCGCAAGGTGGCCCGAACCTGGGTAGCGGCTGTGTCCCCTGTCATGCCTTGTGCATAGCGTGCTCTCGCCGTAGCCACGTCGTGGTCACTGTCTAGCCGGTTGGAACGAGCGTGCCCCCAGTGTTCGAACCAGGGTCCCCGGAGCCCCGTTTCCGACATGTAGGTCTGTGGTAAACTACTCACGCATCATCGATAGGGCAGCAATGATGATGTAGAAGCCCTCCGTGATCGATTCCCCCTCCGGCAGAATACCGGAGAGGGCCTCCAGATGGGATCGCGGAAGAACAGAAACTTGCGTCGGCCGAAAAAGTGTTTCGGGTGGCTCTCTGTTGGTTTGGGAATATTTGGGAATTTATAGGCTTGGAATTAGGTCAAAGAGAGTTACGAGGGGCCCAAAAGCTCAGGGGGCGCGGCCACCCCCTTGGGGCACGCCTTGTGAGCTTGTGGCTCTCTCGTATGCCTTCTGGTCTCCTCCCGAAGCAACTAGGGCCCCTTCTGGTCCAGAAAAATTTAATCCAAAGATTTTTTGCCGTTTGGACTTCGTTTGATATTGATTTCCTGAAAAGCCAAAAACAAGTAGAAAACAACAACTGGCACTGGGCACTAGGTTAATAGGTTAGTCCCAAAAAATGATATAAAATAGCATATAATTGCATATAAAGCATCCAAGATTTATAATATAATAGCATGAAACAATCGAAAATTATAGATATGTCAGAGACGTAACACCACCAACATCCCCTTCTACTTTTACTTCAGGCGTCCCAGACTCATCCTCTTGCTCATTACAATTTTCATTTGCCTTAGCAGGCAATTTCGATACCGGGGTGGATTCACCTCATGCTTTAGTATGTAGAGCTGGTTGAATGCCCTAAACTACCCGCGTTAATGCCAAATAGTCACAAGACACATATTAACTAAGCACAACACCAAGTAATGCCAAATGGTCACAACAAACATATTAACTAAGCACAACAGCGTCAACTAAATGCAGCATACAACATTCACAGCATGTTAGTCATTTCCTACAACAAGGCAGTACTGATGGGAATTAGTTAAGGTAGCGGAAGTTAATAATACATCTCCAACGTATCTATAATTTATGAAGTTTTCATGCTATATTTACATCATTTATTTATAGTATTGGTTCACTTTATATTATTTTCCGGACTAATCACTTAATCTAGTGCCCAGTGCTAGTTGATGTTTTCTACATGTTTTGGGTTTTACAGAAAATCAATATCTAGGAAGGTCAAAATACCCCGGCGATTTAATATGTTTTTTTCTGGAATATATCTGATTTTGGGGGGAATGAATCAACGCAAGGCGGTACCCGAGGGCCCCACGCGGCCTCATGGCGTGGGTACCCCCTAGCCATGCCGTGGGCTCATGTGGCGGCTCCTTAAGTTGGTTGGAGCTCTTCTTTCTCTACAAGAAAGCTAAATTATGGGGGAAAATTGTGTCAAAATTTCAGCCTGATCAGAGTTAAGGATATACAGCTATGAAAGAAACAGTGCTCGACTAGAAAACAGAAGCAGAAACAGAGAAGAAAACATAGAGATCCAATCTAGGGAAGAGCTCCCTCTCTCCCCAGAGGGCCAAGGAAGAATAAGTATGGGGGCCCTTCCCCTCTCCTCTGGTGGCGCCGAGACACCGCCGGGAACATCTCTGCCATCACCATCACAAACAACTCCCTCTCTGTTCTCATGGTGATGTGTGAGTTGTTCATCCTCGGGGTTGAGGGTATGTACTAGCAACTATGTGTTGATCTCTCTCTCTCTCTCTCTCTCTCATGTTCTTAAAGGATTTGATCTTGATTGTATCATGAGCTTTATTAATAAAGTTGGATCTTATGATGTTCATTCCCCTCTATTCTTTTTTGGTGAATTGAATCTTGCTCTTTGATGTTTCTTTATGTTGGATTGAATACTTTGGATTTGAGATCACATGATGCATGTCTAGTAATTAACTTGAGGATACTCGTAGTGACATTGGGGTACTCTTTGCATAAAGTTTGAATGATAAGTATCATATCACTACAAGAAATATGTCAACTTGTGACCTTCTGGCAGTGACCCTGGAAGAAATGGTCGTAAATCTATGACCATTTGAGACCAATTGGTCGTAAGCTGTTCGAGGGGATCGAAACCCTAAACCCTAATGTCCATTTTGGTCAGAAAGGTCATAATTTCATTAGAGGAAATGGTCGTAAAGCGGACAACACAGGTCCACTGCCTCATTCCTAGCTGATAACGACCAATATAAATGGTCATTACACTTGAGTTCGAATGCATTAGGATGATTAGGCAGCCACCTCAGTAACATCGCATATGTGTCATTGTTTAGGTGTCATTTTTGCTTACTTGTCGTTCAACAGAGATCACACACTGACAGATGGGACCCATTTGACAGCAGAAGCACACACACTGACAAGCGGGACCGAGCGCCAAATTTGTTCGGTAAAAAACTTGCCCGAGCGGGGACTCGACCCCACGACCACTGGGCTGTGGTTGCTTGTTCACTACCACTGGGCTTGAGAGGGATTGCTGCTCATCTACCGGAATGGCTCTGTATATTATATAAAACAGCGGCTGTCTCGTACCAAATCTAAGTCATTGACAAGTGGGACCTATTACCAGGATCGAACAGAGCCAACACTTAGCCAAAATTTCTAGGTCTTCCGGGGGCGACGGCGGGGGCGGGGGCTGGCAGCGGAAGCAACCGGCGGGGGCGGCGACCAGCGGTGGTGGTGACGAGGCCACGGCCTCGCCGCTCGCCTCGCCCACGACAGGAACGGCGACCTCGCCCACGCATGGGGGACTCGCCGCCGCCGAGCATGGGGGAGTCGCCGCTGCCGCAAGCAGACCTCGCCCACGTATGCACCCCTCTCCTCTCCCCCCTCTCCTCTCTGTTGATGCTGATTTATTAGGAGAATGTCATTGATTTGATGTAGATTTGTTAGGAGAATCTCCACACACACACACACTGATTTGATGTAGATTTGTTGTAAAGTTGGAAAAATCTCATTGATGTAGATTTGATGCAAACTTGGAAATGTCATTGATGAATTTGGTAGAAATTGTTAAGAGAATTTCTGTTGATGAAATTGTTAGGAGAATTGCTGTTGATGAAATTGTTAAGAATTGTTTTGGAATTCAGTCAATTGTTAGCGGTGAATTTTGTTGTCAGCAATCAATAGAACAGAGCTCAAGTCAGACTGATTCATGCCATGAGTAAATAATGTACGCGGATTTATTTTGTCCACCAAGTTGATCTTTCCCTGAAACAGGATCCTTCTAAATTCCTGGGGGGTATGAACGGTTTGGTTTGATTTAGCCTTCTCTGCAACTTAAATTCATGCCAATTTCAATGTTGGTTTGATTTACAGTTTGGTTTGTTTCAATGTTGTGGTTAGGCAATTAGCATATAAAATTTTCTGGATTTTTAGCTGCCATTACTGCCATCCATTTTCATTAATTAATGTTGATGCACTTAGATTGATTTGCTAAGTTGCAACAATTTGTTGTCTTTGGCAGATGGACAGAAGCTGGATTAGAAAAGGAGTTAGAAGGTTTTCCAAAGAACATATGAAGGGAGTTGATGAATTCATGCAATTTGTTCGGGCAAATTTTGCCAAGGATGCTGTCATTCTTTGCCCATGCTGTGAATGCCTCAACCGTTCAAGAATAGCTCAAGGAAGAGTGGAAGATCATCTGCTTCTTAATGGGATTTCCAGCACATATGATAGATGGATATATCATGGAGAACCTTTAGACGGACAACCTCAACATATTGAAGCTGATACACAAGCCCCTCATATGATGGGTGGTGGTGATGCTAGCATTGATTTTATGGAAAAGATTTTGCGAGAGAATGCTGGTTTGGAGGAAGAGGATGGGCATGAAGATGATAGGATTCTTGACCTATTGAAGGATCTGTACGATGCTGAAGATCGTGCTGATGGACAGAAGTCGATGTTTGCTGAGGTGTTAGAGGACGCGAAGCGCGCAACTCATGAAGGGGGTAAATTTTCAAGATTTACCTTCACCGTGAAGTTACTCCAAATCAAGTCTTTCTACCGGATTAGCAATGCTGCATTCAACGCAATACTCCGCCTTTTGACCTTGCAATTCCCTGATAGCTGTGTTCCCAGGTCTTATGATGAAGCATTGAGCATAATCCGTAGGCTGGGGCTAGGTTATGTTTCAATACATGTGTGCCCAAATAACTGTGTCTTGTTTCGAAAGGATTATGCCAAGCATGACAACTGTCCAAAATGCAATGCCTCTAGGTGGAAAGATGCTGATGGGAAGAAGTCAATACCGGAGAAGGTACTGAGGCACTTTCCATTGATACCAAGGCTGCAGCGGATGTTTATCTCAAAGAAATCATCGCTGGAGGTACAATGGCACAAGCTGAAGCGGCAACCTGTGGACAATGAGCTGAGCCATCCAGCGGACGGAGAGGCAAGGAAAGAATTTGACAGAATACATGCAGATTTTGCTGCAGATCCAAGGAACATAAAACTCGGCATTGCCACAGATGGCTTTAATCCGTTTGGGAACATGAGCACGTCTTATAGCATGTGGCCCGTTTTTGTGGTGCCGTACAACCTGCCACCATGGGCATGCATGGACCAGTCCAACTTCATGATGTCGTTGCTTATCCCGGGTCCAGAGTCTCCAGGAAAGGATTTCGATGTCTTTATGGAGCCCCTCGTAGAAGAACTGCTCCAGCTCTGGACTGGTGTACTTACATACGATGCCTTGACTCTGGAAGAAAAGTTTAATCTACGTGCTGCAATCATATGGTCCATCCACGATTTCCCGGCGCTGCACACTCTGTCTGGGAGGATCACAATGGGTTATCAGGCCTGTGTCCATTGTGACAAAGACCCTTGCTCGAAGAGAATAAGGAACAAGATCTGCTTTGTTGGGCACCGCCGCTTTCTTTCCCGAAACCATCGCTGGCGAAGAAGCAAAGATTTTAATGGTGAGACTGAAACCCGTGACAAGCCAGTGGAATTCACTAAAGAAGAGCTGGAGCAGCAACTTGAAAAGGTGAAAGATGTGAGACCAGGAAAGCTTGCAAAGAAAAGAAAGTGTGAGGAAGGCCAATGTTGGGACCGGAGGTCTTGTTTGTGGGACCTGCCATACTGGGCTGATCTGAAATTGAGGCATAATCTTGATGTAATGCACATTGAGAAAAACATATGCGAGAATCTGCTAGGGACGTTCGTGAACATTGAAGGGAAGACAAAGGACATGGTTAGTTCTAGGCTTGATTTGGAAGACATGGGCATAAGAGAAGATTTGCATCTACAGCATGATGAAGATGATGATTCATTTGAAATGCCATGAGCATGGTATACAATGAGTAAAGAACAAAAGCTTGCATTCTGTGAATTCATAAGAGCGGTGAGATTTCCAGATGGTTATGCTGCTAACCTAGCAAAGTGTGTTACTTCTGATGGATTCAAGCTTCAAGGACTGAAAACCCATGATTGTCACATCCTCCTCCAAAGAATTTTACCGGCGGGCCTTCGAGGAATCATGGACAAGGATATATATGAAGCGGTTGCTGAGCTAGGAAATTTCTTTAGAGAACTGTGCTACAAAACACTCAAGTTAACTGTTCTAGAAAGACTTGAAAAAGAAATCCCAATTATTCTTTGCAAGCTTGAGAAGATTTTCCCTCCAGCTTTCTTCACCGTGATGGTCCATTTGGCGGTGCATTTACCAAAAGAGGCAATGCTTAGAGGCCCTGTGCAATACGGTTGGATGTACCCAATCGAAAGAAGGCTGCTTACTTGCAAGCGTTATGTGCGAAACATGGCAAGACCTGAAGGTTCGATTGCTGAAGCATATGTCGTTGATGAGTGCTTGACATTTTGCTCTAGATACTTTGGTGATGTGGAAACGAGATGGAATCGGCCGGGCAGAAATAGAGAGCGGTATGATTCGCAAAGTGGTGATGTCTTGGTTTTCAACCATGGTGTGAACTTTCTTGGAGCCTCACAATACTTGGAGGCTGGTGATGAGTATGACAAGATGGTTTGGTATGTGCTCAGCAATTGCGCCGAGGTTCTACCATATATCGAGTACGTTATATCTTGTGCACTCGTTATATTTTTTTTGCTTGGGTTGGCACCAGCCTAATGTTTTAATTCACATGTTTTGTTGGCATTGCAGGAAATGCAAGGAAGAGTTGAATCAGGAAGAAAGCCAGATCCATGTTGATAAAAGGGTTGCCAAGGGGTTTGCTAAATGGTTTAAGAATCATGTGAGATCTTTAGCCACATGTTTTATGTTTTCTGTGTTATTCACCAACTGTTAAATACCATTGTTGCTAAATGGTTTATTTGTGCAGATTGGAAAGTTGCATGAGGAGAAGAAGGTCAGTGATGATCTATTTGCTTTGGCATGCTTACCGGATAAGCGAGTGAGACTGTATTCAGCATGCATTGCTGACGGTGTCCGGTACCACACCGTTGACCGCGAGGAAAAAAGGAAGACACAGAATAGTGGAATCGTCACTCAGGGGTCACATGATGGTGAGAACATTGACTTCTATGGTCAGCTGAGAAGCATCGTAGAGTTGCAGTACAACTCTAGCGGAGGCATCCATCGCTCGGTTGTCTTATTTCGCTGTGACTGGTTTGATCTTGGTGGCAAGAAGAAGAGAGGATTCAAATATGATGGCCACTTCAAAAGCATCAACACTGCAAGTTGCTGGTATAAGAATTATCCCTTTATTCTAACAGCACAAGCAACAATGGTGTTCTATCTTCCAGACACTCTTTTGCACGGAAAATGGCGAGTTGTGCAAAAGTTTGAGCACAGACACTTGTGGAGTGTGACTAAAACTGAAATGGAAAATGGCCCCGGTGGTAGTGAACTAACATACTAGGATGATGACTCTATGGAAGTTCCGGTGCAAGCTGATGATGACTCTATGGAAGTTCCGGTGCAAACCAGAGTGCGAAGGGACCGGGAACGTGTGCTCGTTGATGCTGCAATTGTTGAAGGCATTAAGAAAAAAAAGAAAGGTGGTAGTGGATGGACATGAGAGCGAGGATGAGGAAAACATGACTGATCATACTATGCTGCAATATTGTAGTGACGATGAGGAAAACAGGAGTGGGCATAGAGTTCCTTGTTTTGGTATCGACGACGATGAGTAGCGAATAGACATGAAGGTCAATTTTGTCTCCTTGGTGACCTAATACTATGCATGGTGATCCTTCTAATTCTCTGTAGTTTTCCTTGCAATTCTCTGTAGTTTTCCTTCTTGTACATATGCATGGTGATCCTGATGTACTACAATTCTCTCCAGATAGCGAAATGCATGCTTGAAGATCTTGATGGCTGTAGTGATGTGATCCTGATGGCTGTAGTGATGGAGAGGCAGAACATTTGGATGTTTTCATCATTTGATTTCCTTTTGTATGCTGGTCTCATTTGCTGACCTTTTCATCATTTGGATGTTGTAATATGGAACGAGTGTATGCTTGAAGATTCAAGAATGTGTGAATGTTTCATGAAGTTTTTCAAGAATATGAGATGAGATGAGTTGTGATACTAATTTTGCTGTTTTGAGAGATGTTGCATACTGAAGTTAACTGAATTTTGTGCATACTGAAGTTAACTGAATGTGCATACTGAAGTTAAATGAAGTTAACTGAGTACAAAAAAAAATATGCGTGAGCGGGGACTCGAACCCACGACCGGGCGCTTATTTCACTTTGTTTCTACCACTGGGCTAGGAAGAGGATGTTGGTTGAGTACAGGAACGTTTCACTATATCAAACAGGCTGACAAGTGGGCCCACTCTTTTCCCCACTCTACCCACTCCTCCTCTCCACTCGGCTCACTCTTTTCCCCCACTCGACCCACCGCCGACTCCTCCTCTCCGCCGCCGCCGCCGTCTCCTCCTCCATCCTCTCCCGCCGTCTCGACCCACCGCCGCCGCCGACTCCTTCCTCTCCCGTGGAGGTATGAATCCGCCGCTGACTCCTTCCTCTCCCGTTGGTTTTCTGCTGCTGTTTAGATTAGGGTTCAACTGATTGGATTAGGGTTTGATTAGGGTTGGATTAGGTTTTGATTAGGGTTGGATTAGGGTTCTTGCCGCCGCTGTTGTTTTGTATTGGATTGGATTAGGGTTCCGCTTGATGTTATCTGACTGACTGACTGAATGTTGCACATGGGTAGCAAATTGGTCCATTTATAGTAGATATGGTTCTAGCTGTGTTTGCCATTCATTGTAGATAGAGTAGTAGCAAATTATTTTGCCATTTATAGTAGTATTCCAAATTGAGGCCCTGGCAAATACAGCTAGTAAATATTCTACTGTTTTGAAGGGTGCCAATTGCCATTGCCAGTTGCCATTGCCAACTAACCTACCAAATTAATTAAGTGCTGTTGATGTTGTTGACAACAAGTGCATTGCTTTTTTTCTCAGTTTTTCCTAGAAATAAGCAGGCTCTGTTCCAAGTACTTGCCACATCCTGAATTTCCATCCTGAATGTGAAAAGCTAGTAAACTTTGCTCTGTTCCAACTAGTTGTTTAATTACAATGCTGCTTTTCAGAGAGGAGGGGAGGCCGCCACCGCCGGCTGCGCTCTGCCATGCCAAGAAGTGAGATGGCCGGCTTGGAAGGTTTCGAGTTCTTCGAGATCATAATTGAGAAATCCTTCAGCAGGCAGGTATACACAAGACGAGATCTCCCCTTCACCCATCTCTTTATCAGCACTCTGATGTCTAGTGCTTGATCGGCACAATTAATCAGTGCTTGACCCTCGCTGCAGAGGCTGCCTGACAAGTTTGCGAAGATGCTCGACGGCCGTGAGCCCCAGAAAGTGAAGCTGCGGGTGGCTGGCAGCGGGCGTCGCAGGCTGTGGGACGTGCTGGTGGTGTTCGACGCCGACGGCCACATGTACCTAGGGCGCGGCTGGGAGCATTTCGCCCGTGCCCATGACCTGCAGCTCGGGCACTTCCTTGTCTTCCGCTACGACGGCGACGCCGTGCTCACCGTGAAGGTGTTTGACGGGACCATGTGCCGCAGTCACTACCAGCACGACGACGATGCCAGTAAGCTCTGCCTCTCTTCTTCCTCTCCTTTTAGCTTCGTCTCACACTGATTGCTAAAAAAACTTTGTTGCATTTGGCCAAGCAATGGGAACAGCAGCGGGGATGACGAGGAGCAGAGTGGGGAAGAAGAGGAGCAGAGCGGGGAGGTGCAGCCTATTCTGGCTGACGATGACCTTGCTATGGTGGTGGCTGACGATGGCCTCGAGATGGTGGTGCCTGACGATGGCCTCGAGATGGTGGTTCCTGACGATGGCCTTGCGATGGTGGTGGCGCCGGCGAGCCCATAGCTGGGCGACAGGACCAGGCCAATTGTGGTAGAGGAGTACATCCGCGTCGGCATTCGCCACTCTAAGCGCATCAGGATGATGAAGGAGAAGAAGGAGAAGAGGGATGAGTGAAGATGTTAAGAAATCAAGTGGCAATGTTAAGCATGTTAATCTGAACATGTCAATGTTAAGTATGTCAGGTTTAAGCTTGTTAGTGTAAACCTCTTAAGTATGACAGTGTTAATCTACTGCAGTTTCTTAATTATGTGTGTCCATCTCCATCACCTTCCAAGCTCAGTTTGGTAATTGATGGGAATTGAAATTTTGTGCATGCTCATGGATGCTCATGGATGAAAGATAAAATTATGGGTTTTTCTGCATGCTCATGTATGAAACAATATAAGTTTCATTTTCTTGAAAAGGTGTTCTCAAAAACGACCTACCATGAACGAAGATTCATGGCTTTCAAGCCAAACGAGCAATGATATGGCCGCATTCGTTGAATAGTTTGTGATAATATGCCCAAATTTGGCACATGCCTGCATCTTGGGATGGCAAAAAATGTTGCCAAAGCGAGGTTCCAACTTGTTTCACAAAAAAAACCATTTGCCATTTTCTGAATGCTAAAAACATGTGTTTTTCGTGAAGCGGATACAAAGAGAGTCATTCCAAATGGCGCCATTCCATGTGTATCTCAAAGTAGACCATATTTTACGGATGGTCGCCAAAAATCATGCATTTCCGAGCCTCATAGCTACTCCCGGCCATTCAGACAACCATCGGCCGATTAAGCTAGAACCGGCTGAAATTTGAACTGCGGGTGCTCCATAGCTTGCCCGTTATTTTTACTAAAAATCATTTTTAGCTTCACAGGTAGGCATTTCATCAAAGAATCGCCAACAGCTTTGCATGATTCAACCCCTAGCCACGGACGGCCGCCGCGACGAATTCGACCGGATTTTGAAAACACCGTAAAAAATTCAAAAAATTTCAAAAAAATGGGAAACCTCCGCGTCACATCATCAAATGTGACCTACCAACTAGCGAAAATATTAAACTTGGAATACCGATGTTTTCTTGAAAAGGTGTTCTCAAAAACGACCTACCATGAACGAAGATTCATGGCTTTCAAGCTAAACGAGCAATGATATGGCCGCATTCGTTGAATAGTTTGTGATAATATGCCCAAATTTGGCACATGCCTGCATCTTGGGATGGCAAACAATGTTGCCAAAGCGAGGTTCCAACTTGTTTCACAAAAAAAACCATTTTCCATTTTCTAAATGCTAAAAACATGTGTTTTTCGTGAAGCGGCTACAAAGAGAGTCATTCCAAATGGCGCCATTCCATGTCTATCTCAAAGTAGACCATATTTTACGGATGGTCGCCAAAAATCTTGCATTTCCGAGCCTCGTAGCTACTCCCGGCCATTCAGACAACCATCGGCCGATTCAGCTGGAACCGGCTGAAATTTGAACTGTGGGTGCTCCATAGCTTGCCCGTTATTTTTACTAAAAATCATTTTTAGCTTCACAGGTAGGCATTTCATCAAAGAATCGCCAACATCTTTGCATGATTCAACCCCTAGCCATAGACGGCCACCGCGACGAATTCGACCGGATTTTGAAAACACCGTAAAAAATTCAAAAAATGGGAAACCTCCGCGTCACATCATCAAATGTGACCTACCAACAGCAAAAATATTAAACTTGGAATACTGATGTTTTCTTGAGCTATTCGGTATGATTTTAACCATTATTTCTACAAAGTTTACAAAAAACCCCTAAAAATTTCTGCCTCCAAACCCAAAAGAATTTCCCTCCCACACAAAAATTTCCCTCCGAGCGCCACCAAAATTTCCCTCCACTCCCTCTCCCACTAGTCCACTACCACGCGGGACCCACCACTCCCTCTCCCACTAGTCCACTACCACGTGGGATCCACTCCCCAAAATTTCCCCATTCCCCTCCCCTCTCCTAACCCTAGCTCCGCACTGCCGCCCCTCTCCCCGACGACGACGACTCCCCACCCCCATTCCCTCCCCTACTCCGCGCCGCCCCGCCGCCCCTCTCCCCGACGACGAATCACCCCTCCCCTCTCCCCTCGACGACGGCGGCTACATCGACGACATCGACGGCTACATCAACCGCCCCGGCTACGACTACATCGACGATAGCGGCTACATCATCTACATCATCGACGATCGACGATGGCAGGTACTTCTTCCCTCGATCCATCTCCCCTCGATGTTCATGGGTAGATCTTCTAGGGTTCGGTAGATCCCCCTCATGGGTTCTTCTAGGGTTCATGGGGATGAATCGATGGGGATGGGGATGGTTCGGTAGATTCATGGGGTTAGGGTTAGGGTTCATGGGGTACACGTTGCTCTCTGGTTCATGGGGTTAAGGTTCATGGGGTAGGATCTCCTGGTTTTCTTGTTCATGGGGAAGGATCGATGGGGATTCATGGGGATGATCTCCCTCTGGTTCATGGGGTTAGGGTTCATGGGTTTCATGGGGTTAGGGTTCATGGGGTTCATGGGGTTAGGGTTCATGGGGTCCTGCCTTGGGGGAGAAATCTTTGAAATTGCCTGCCTATGCATGATTTCAATTGTTGTTAAGAGTGTGTGCTTCTTTATGTATTGACTATTGTTGTTAAGAGTGCATGTTGGTCAGAATGCATAGTTTTGCCTGTGCAACATGGGTTAGCCTGCATCTGTGATGGGTAACAAATGGGGGTACACAAAGCCACTTGCTTGCAATTGCTGTGGGTCTTAGCATAATTCTATTTTTCTGTTCCATTCTTATGAGAATGTGCTACTGCACATTGATTAGGATGAGTGTATCATGCATGCTTTATTTATTCAACATGATATGTGTCTATATGGGTTGATATACCAAATCAAACCGGGTTTGGCTGCTTGAAGCTTCTGTAAAATTGTTGTATAGGTTGTAGAGGGACATGCATGGGGAATTTTTTTTCTTGTTCCGAGTTAGATTGCCATTTACGCTTATCATCATCAAAGCTTGTTGAAGTGAAACTGTGGACGCTGAAAGCACCTTATGCATATCCTGTTCATAGAGGATGCCCATAAGGTGCCCGTTGGTTGATGTGCGATTTACACTTTCACTTCCTGATATAGAAACCATACTACATAATCTGTTTTTCCTATGTATAGTGACTGATGCTGATTTCTTATTAATTAAAGTCATCTTTGTTCATCACATGCTAATTTCTATTTATCTTAGTTTAGTTTTGCTTGGCATACACAGAGTAATACAATCAGTAGAATGTCAGTCCAAGCGTTGTTAGTCTCCCCACTACATCATGGAGATGCTTGCTTGCTGCTACTCTTCAATTTAGTTGCTTGCTAGCGTACATAGGGTTAGGGTTTGCATCAGCAGTACTACTAGCACTTTGCTTGCTTGCTTGTGTACTTTATATGAGGCACTAGGCAGATTTCTTGATGTACATTACTACCCCCTGCTTGATGTAGTGAAGATATTAAGGGATGCTTCATATATTTCCTGTGTACATGCATGCTTGTTTAGTGCACTTACATGTTTGCTTAATTAATTTAACTACATCACTATATTGTTGATCCAGCAAGTTTGCTTCACATGTATTACCACTGATGCATTGCTACACCTGTATGTGCATGCTGGTCCAAGTGCTTTCCTTTATTGATACAAGTGCATCATTCTACTTTATCCTGTTGTATCTGATTGTTGTTTATTCTATTTTGCAAGCTCATCCATGGCAAGGATGACAAGGTCAAAGATGAGGCCGACCGTTGGTATGCAACTTGCTCCTTGTGGTTATACTGTCAGTTTTATAAAAGATGTGTCTTAATATGCTAAGTGAAATGTATTGCTGTAATCTGAATAAGCTGGCTTAATTGTGCCTGTGTGCCGTTAGTCGTTCTTACCCGAATAACTAGGATTAAATGATAATAAAATCTCATAGCATATGTTTGGCTGTTTGTCCATGCATTCCAACCATTCACCTAATAGTTATGTTTCCTTTATCATGCAAAGAAGCGCCTCTCTCCGAGTACGAGAAGGTTAGGGCTAGAAATATGCTGAGGAACAATCGGATATTCCAGTCCCTTGGCATCGGTGCAATAGCGTTAATGATTAGGAAATCGAATGATGTACAAGAAGGTAGAACTAATGAGGTTCAAGAAGGTAGTGGAGTTATCAATGATGACCCAGAGTACAATCCTAAGGAGGATGAAGTTATTGATGGAGATGAAGTGGATGATATTGTAGTGCAGAAGACTGTTAAGGTGCAAACTCTCTCTTGCTTGGAGGACCGGGAGTACTTGTATGCTTTGTGTTTCCTTGTGCTCACATATTTGTCTTGTGATCTAATGCTTTTTTCCGTGCTATTTATACGAGGCACTGAAGGAATCTAGGAGGAAATAGCATGGTGTTAAGAAGACAGTCAACAAGAAGAGGAAGAGCTCAGAAACATCTGCTGCAATGCCTCCGGGAAGGGTGATGGCCGTACCTCCAGGACAAACAAAGAGGATCCTGGAACCTGATGAACCGTCCCCTGTTAGAGTCACAAGGCATAAAGCAAGGATGGCGGCTGCGACGGACCATCAGGAAAGTCCACTGCGCATGGACTTCGAGAGCTCGCTGCAAGTGGGTGATGAGTTTCCGCCCACGGATGAAGGAAGCACTCTCCGCATGGATGAAAGAGGCACTGACTGCCTAGATGAACGAGGAACTGTCTGCATAGATGAAGCAGACACTGTCCACACAGACCTCAGCCCTGTTGCACCTTCTGTGGACAGGAATGCTGTCATCACTGAAGAAGAACAGCAACTTGTACTTCAATCAGGCAAGTTCACCTTTGCAATGCTCTCTTTTACTAGTGCATTTTCCAAATGGAAGCAATCATGTATGCTTACCTGTTTGGCAGAACCATTCCTGCATTTGTTGATTTCTCTTCTAATTTATGAGGTCAATTTCATTTTCAGATGTAATGACTACCAAGCCTAGAAAGGGCACATGGCTAGAGAGGATCACCAGGGCGCTTGGTACCAAGGTGCCAATCCAAATTGCCAAAGGGATGAAGCATCCAGAGAGGCCTTTGCAGGCTGCAAACCTTGCTTCTGAGTGTGGACTCGTTGCAAGAAGCCATCTGCCGGTTCTTCCTCACTTCAAGGAATACAAAAAGACGATAATCTACTGAAGAACTACATTCAAAAAGTTGCTGTAAGCTACTTGTTTCGTAGCTAATGTGCTTTCTAATTTCTGTTACACCTACGTATGATCACTAATCTTGTCCCTACCTTGTTTGCTGTCTTGGTAGGCAAATTTTGAGATGGACACTGACTCGGAAATCATTAAGACCGCGTGCAAAGATATTCTATAGAAAAGTTCAAAGAACAGACGCCACCAGATCAAGAAGAAATATTTTGATCCCATACCAGCAAAGAAAGTCAGCATCAAGTCTCCGGTGCCAGAGATGACGGACGATGAATGGCAAGCGCTGGTGAAGATGTGGTCTACCCCAAGACACAAGGTTTGTATCTGCTGCTGTGGCATCTTGTATACATGTAGCTGCTGGTTTATCTTCTGCACATGATATGCTAGTGCTAGATCATGCTGACAATATGCTTTTTTTAGGAAACCTGTGTGTTGAACAAGAGGAATCGAGAAAAAGTCATGTACCAACAGAGAACTAGTTCCAGGCACTACACAGCACACATATTTGCCACTGTAAGAACTTTTGTCTAGAGAGCTTACCGTTTGATTCTCGTTGAATAACATTTTTGATCCTTGCTGAATAACATTTTGATTTTTGTTGAAAAACTTTTCAGAAAGAAGAACGTAAGGGTGAAGAGCTGTCTGCGATTGACTTGTTCAAGGCCACCCACAACAGCAAGAAGTCCGGGTTTTCGGAGCCAGTTAAGATTGCTATAGTAAGTCACTCCATGCTTTGTCCAGCCAGTTAAGACTGCATCTAGAGCCTGAGGTTTTATGCTTTGCTGATGCTGCTGTATGTTCCATGCTTTGATGCTGTTGCTAGAGCCTAAGATAGATTTGGTATATCGACAAAGATATCAGAATTTGTTGTATGGTTCTCAACAAAGATATCAGAATTTGATGTAGCTATTTGTTGCATTTTTTTATGATATGATGAAAATTGATCTGAATGTCGTTGCCTTTGATGATCGGCTCACTCGGATAGCCATCTTATTCTTCCATAAGCAGCTCCATTCTAGGGTCCCATGATCATCGCCCTGTTCCAATTGCATGTCTCCAGATCACATAATAGAGTGTACACTTGCTATAATGAATCTTAGAGCTGTGTTAGTATTTAAATATCTGTTATTGATAATATCTACGTGCAGATTCAAATAAAGCTTTCAGGTTACTAGTCATCATTTTCTTCTGTTTGAGTTTGAGTAAAATATCTACGTATAGATTTAATGTTACTTCAGATAATTCATTTTGTGTGCTGTTTTGGTGGCATTCTTGTTTGGTTTCTCTTGCTTGCTAGTATGACACAGCAAAATGTGAAATAGATCTGCTACTAATGTCTATCATTTTCCTCCATATGCTAGCTTGAGATGGAAAATAGGAAGGACGCGCTGGTACCAGAAGGTGAAGAGCCAAAGTCTGCTGCTGAAATTGTCGATGAAGTGCTCAAGACCGAAGTCAAGCAAACCACATTCCTGAGGAATGTTGGGTTCCAGTCATCTAGGAACAACTCCAGCAAATCAAGTGCTGATGTGGCTGCTCATGTGCGTGATCTTGAGCAGAAGCTGGAGAGGTCGGAGCTTCAAGCTGAAGTGATGCAAGAAGAATTGGCGGCAATCAAGATGAAGTCGGAAGAAGCTGAAGCTGCACGCGAGAAGGAATTTGAGCTGCTGCGCAAGAAGTCTCAAGAACAGGATGAGAAGTTAGCCCACTTGATGGCTCTCTTTCGAGCTAAAGCATCTGACTGATGTTCTGGGAGCACTAAGTTATGCACTATGTCGTAGAAGCTCTATGTCTTTGATGGCTCATCGCTGGAAATTGTGAAGTTGAACCTGCGAAGTTGAACTATGTCGTAGAACCTGTCCTGAACCTGTGAAGTTGAACTATGTCGTAGAACCTGTGAAGTTATGCATTTTGTGAAGAAGTTATGCACCTGTTTCTGAATTATTTGAGTTTTGTTTGGACCATTTTGTGAAGCTGTGCACCTGGTTCACATGATATTATTTGAATTATGCCAGATATTATTTGGATTAATTAGGCTCTAAACTTAGTTGGACCGCAAAAAGGCCGAGGCCCAAACAAGAATTAGACTAAAAAGGCTTGGGCCTAAAAAAAGAGTTGCTGTAAAAAAACCTAGTCTGTAAAAGGCTGCATCCCAGAAAATAAAATGCCAAATTGTTGGGCTAGGCCCATGCAGCTAAGCAAAATAAAGAGAAAAATAAAATATTAAATGGGCTGAATTATTGGGCTCGGCCCATATAGACGGCCGAACTGGACCGGGCTGATTCTAATCTATGAACTTTTCATTTGGTCGCAATTTTGCCACGTCAGCTTGCCACGTTGGATCTGACGTGGTGTGGGAAGATTGCTAGTGACCAAAACAATTGGTCGTAGAATCTATGACCTTTTATTTTGGTCGTAACCTTCTACGACCATACCGTAAAGAAGGTCGTTAAGTTTCATTAAAGATGGCCAGCTTTTGACCAACTACTTTTGGTCACCAAAAGGTCACAAATGGAAAACAGTGACCATTCAGTGACCAATATTGATGGTAAAAAATAAGCATACCTCTTGTAGTGTATGGTGTTTCCGTAGTATGATTTCATGGACTATCCGTGGCACTTTGTGGGTGGTTCAATAGATCAAGATTTGTCGTGGTTTTGTCACGGCAGATGTCCTCGTGAAAGGACTTAATCGTGAGGCCATCGCAGCTACGTGGTAACTCGAACGGGGTTGATCGGAATCGAGAGACAAGGGTTTACCCAGGTTCGGCCCCTCGCGGTGGAGGTAATAGCCTACGTCCTGCTTTGGTTGTATTGATGATGATCTCGATTACATGGGTGCGACTTGGCTAACCTAGTACTCGAGAGCTTGTAACTTAGTCTTTTCCGCCTCAGGGGCTCGCCTCAGGGGCTCGCCTTTATATACAGGTTGAGGCCCTGGGTTTGCAACAGAGTCCGGGTCGAAGAAACAACCCGTGTCATACTCTAATTCCTACTCATCTTGTTTCACCCGAAAACTCTTTAGGCGCCTTAGATGAAAAAGCTCTGGGCCGTGAGCCGGCCTCCCCCGGGTGGCTTATCCTCTGGACTCCGGTCTTCTGGATCGCCGCGGCACACCTGTAGAAGCCTTCTTCTAAGTCGCCGTATAGTGACCCGGCCCTAAATAGGCGGGTTATATCCAGGGGTTATATCCCCGACATTAGCCCCCAGGTTGATTTGAATTTATTCATGTCAACCTTCAAAATTAGGATAACCCGGACTGATCTTCTGGGTCGTGGCCGTCTTATAGTTGCCGGCTTATAACATGCTTCACACTTGTCATACCTTCCCTTGGAATTCCATGCCTCCATTCAACTGATATCCGCGAATCTTGCGTGACGTCGTTACAAATCTTGAGTGGACCTGACATGCCCGATAATCGAGGCACCTTTTATCACGGTGTCTCCTTGATTCTCGTGCTCGCCGTTTCCCCTCCTTTCTTTCCCTTATAAATATTCCTGAGGGGGTTTTCATTTTCTCTTTATCACTTTGACCGCCCCACTGCTTCTTCTTCCTCGCGACGCGTCTACCGGTGTCAGGAGCTCCGCCGCTGTACGATCCCAACGCGCGCCGGCGACCTCAACCGCATCCTTTTCTTTGCGTGCGCCGCCGTCGAAGCTGCTCGGGATCATCTCAAAACCATTCACCGCGCCCAGGTATGCTTCATTGCTTCCTCAAATCCATAGCAGTAGCTTACCCTAGTTCATCGGTGTTCTTGCACAGGCCGTATCGCCATTGTCGCCATTTAGATCTATTTCTAAATGCCTTCTTCACAATCATATTCCTCCGCTATCCGTAGTACCATTTTGCATCTAAGAGCCTCATATCTTTACTAGAAATCCGGAGTAGATCAAACCCTGCTTCCACTGTATGAACTAGGTATAGTGAATATTTCTCTTTTTAAGCTGTTTTGTAGATCCATAATAGTAGTTGTTCTTGTTCGAAACTTGTTTCTGCAACACTTAGGATAAATCCAAGAACCTTGGTCTCAGGATGAGCCACCCTTACTCTTGGCGACTCATGTCCACTTATTATGATCCGCCCAATTTTGATAATCATAGCTGAAATCCCAGTCGGGCGACTCATAACTTTGGCGACTTACTGAACATGGTGACTCGCCCCTGTACCTTTGATCGTATGATGCGAGCTTATCATGAACATGAGTAACACTGCCATTTATGTTTTTGCATTCCTCGTTCATATTTAGGCGACTTGCTATGGCGAAGACCACAGTCAGCAACTGGGTGTGTTCTCAAGTCTCTGACCTTGTACTGAACGATTTTAAAGAGCAAAGCTTCCTGCCGGCTCAAGAAGTAATTGGCTATCGAGCCCCTCAAGCAGCAGAAGACATCCCTCACCCCCGCGAAGGGGAATTCGTGATTTTTACAGACCATCTCCTTAGGGGTTTCTCTCCACCCGGGTCAAAATTCTTCCGGGATGTTCTACACTTCTTAAACCTTCATCCTCAAGATATTGGTCCAAACTCTATATCCAACCTGTGCCAATTTCAAGTCTTGTGTGAGGTGTATCTGCAAATAGAACCCACCATTCCTCTCTTCAGAGAATTCTTCTATCTCAACCGCCAAACTGAGTGCGCTGATGGCCCCTGCCTAGAACTTGGCGGGGTCTCAATTCAAAGACGAAGAGACGTTCCTTTTCCTTCAGCTGTTCTGCCAAGTCACTCTAAAGGTTGGAACAAAACGTGGTTCTACTGCAAGAACACAGCTCCAGCTGATGAAAATCCTCTATCGGGTTATAGAACTGAACGCCTTCCCCCAACCTTTGAACTTCCTGGCTGGGCTTCTCAAGAAGAACGTGCCCAAGTCGCCCACGTATATCCAAGGTTGAGGGCTTTGCTAGCCAACGGTCTGACTGGTGTTGACTTGACCCGGTGCTGGCTTACCTAGAAGATCCTGCCCTTAAGCCGCCGAGACGACTTAATGTGTAATTATTCTGGCGAGTCAACCGACCCACAACGGTTCATTCCCATTGATATGCCAGCTGATGATATAAATAAGGCCACGAAGAAGCTACTCGGGGAACCTCAAGAAATATGCAACAAGACCGGACTGAAACCATTCTATGCCCTCAACCAAGCTCCTCCAGTAAGCATTCTTGTAATCGTTTTATCCGACTTATCAATCCATAACTTAAACTTACTTGTTGATCTCGTTAACCTGCAGGCCAACTCTTCATTCTGGAACAAGAAAACGAAGAAAAGCAGTTGCCAAATCCAAGGCTGTGCTGGCTCGAAAAAAGAATAAGCCGGCCGCTGAACATGAGACAACAGCTAGGGGCCAGTCGCCATTGGTTGATGATGAATCAGAGGTAGAACTTGACTCCCTTGGCTGTCTTTTTATTGAACTTGCTGACGCCTCTTATTCCCAGGGCGATGTTGATATAAGCCGGGCTGATGACGTTGAGGTAACTTCTATCTCTTCCGACTCGGACACCTTTGTTCCCCAAAAGCTAAGAAAAACTGTGAGGAAGGTGCCCTTTTCTCATCCACTTGCTTACTTAGACCTAAAATTTTCTTTAAAGAAATCACAGCAAGCCGAATCAATAAGGCGCCAGATGCGAAGTGGTTCTGGAGAGCTTTTGGGCGGCTTATCTGACACGCAAAACCCCCGCAAGCGTCGAAATGAGGTGCCTCATAGTCCAACTCCATCTCACCCGCTTGCTGGTCTTTTTAAACAACCACTTAACCCGTCTAATTCGGATTATCAGGAGTCGCAACCATCATCTGGCGACTCATCTGCCACTCAACTGCCACCCTTAATCATCAAACAAGGGTAAGTGCTTTTCGATGAGTCATTCTTTGTTATACCTGTTGTATTCTTTATCTGAATCTGCTTGTGCTTTCACAGGGCCAAGGCCAAGAAAAGGAAGACTGGCGAATTACCCTTGACCCCAGAAAAAACCAGATCCGAAACTCCAGAGTTGGTGACCCCTGAAGGTCAAGTTGAAACTGCAAAGGACCAGGCTGACGAGATTGTTGAGCCGCCGCCACAGAATAACCCGCCATCAACTAAAAAGGTGGACACTCAAACCTGTGTGACAGACGAGGTGGGAGACATCGACCCGCCGAGTCCTGACCATGCTTCGAGCCCACCAAAAGCGGCGGAAAATGTAGTGTTATCGTCTCCCCAAGCCGCCAACAAGGTTACCACCACAGGAGCGTCCTTTAAAGCTCCAGAGCCCTCAACCGCTTTGGCAAAACATGCACTCCCAAGCTTTGAAGAACTTAGCGCAACTGACCTTCATGAGGCGTACTTGACCCGGCTATCTACAAGCCGGGACATGGAAGCCAGCATGGTTAACATGCTGAAGAGGAAATATGAGGTAAGAAAACATCTCTTTTCCACACTGTATATATCATATGTAGCCGCCAAGTCTTAGACATAAACAGTCATGATTGTGGGAAAGACTTTAGATATGCTTTTCTTCTTTTTTTCTTGAACCGTAGCCCCCAAGGGCCGGGTTGTTATGCATATAACGAGCTGGTGCTTAAACTTTGTCTCTTAGACTGAACTGACATGTAGCCCCCAAGGGCCGGCTTGCTTCTGTGAAACAGCCAGATCTTCACAATTATAGAGCAAAATGTTATGTAGCCCCCAAGGGCCGGCTTGTTTCTGTGAAACAGCCGGGTCTTCATAATATTGATTCAGTATGTAGAAGAAAATTGACAGTGATAGCCGCCAAGGGCCGACTCATTGTACTGAGATGAGTTGGAGCTTTCCCTTGATATTTGTAAAAGAAAAATGAACTTGCATTAGCCCCCAAGTGCCATGTAGATTGCTAGCAGCTGCTTGGGACTTCAGTGTTCAAACACCAAAGTGGGCAATTTTGTAGGCTTAGGACCATATATTTTTGTACTGATGTGACCTGGTTATGATAGGATCTGTTGAATGATGCCGAGTCAAGAGCGGCCGGCTTGCAAGAGCAACTTAAGGCGAAGAAGAAGCTTCGAGCTGATGCCGAGTCAGCAGCCGCGTCTCTAGAAGAATCAGCATCAACTAACGCCGAAAAATTGAGAGCGTTGACAGCCTCTCATGAGAAAGAGAAAACCTTGCTGTTGAAACGTGCTGAAGAAGCAGAAAACAAACTCAAGCCCCTTTCCGATGAACTGGTCGGGTTAAAGCAGCACCTCAATCACATGACCCAGGCCATCTTTGGTAAGTGACCCTCCAATTTTATTGATAACTCGCCTGCGAACTGCAATCATTAGTTGATTCATACTTGGGCAAAAAATTGCAGGGAACCGGACTGTAAATCTTGGACAAGAGCCGCTGGTCAAGCTGAAGGCGATGTACACCTTTCTTGAGCAACTCTATGCAGGGAGTTTGTTCACAATTATGTCAGTGATGAGATATAAGGAGCCGCCAAAATATATCAGAGACGTGTTGAATCAGCACTCCACCGTGCCCAAGTACATTGAGGAGCTCAAGAAATCAGCTGCCCGATCAGCCAGCATGCTATCCCTGAGCCGAGCCAAGGCGTATGTGCCAGATATGGACTTGTCTGAGCTGGCTGGCGGGTTTTCGGTATTTAAGACGGACGGCAGTGAATTCAGTACAGCTGACTATTCCAGCTGTTTGAAAGAAACTCGTGTCATGGCGAGTCAGATTGTTGAAGAGGTGGACTTGAAGAGGTACCAGGCGGCTTATACTGATGATAACCAACGGGTCACACCGCCAATCTTCGAGCCAATCGACCTGACTCCAGCACGCCGTAAGCACATCTTTGCTCCTGATGTTGACCCGTCAATTATCATGGGAGAGGACGCCGAGTTCCAAGCCTTGACCACCCTCGACTGGGACTTCAAAAATCTTCAGATAAGAGGAAGAGCGGAGCCGGACATGGATGACCCGGAGACGCAAGCCACCAAGAAGCAGTAGGAGGGAGCTAACCCGGGAACTGATAACCCGGAGGGCGCTGAAACTGGTGCCCAGGAGTAGGGCCCCAAAGAACATTGACATCATGGAGCCCAGCTGTGGCCTTGTAATAGGATAGTTGAACCACTTGGGTGCTCTGACGTGCCTTCGCGCATGTAAAATTTTGCAGTATTTTGGATGAAACGGCTGCACTGGTTTGATTGTATATTAACCCGCTAGGTCCCCGTTGGAAGAAACTATGCTTCGTTGAGTATCAGTATGGCGAGTCATATCTGCAGAAACCATCAATAGTTTATCCGTCTCTGCATAACACAGACTTAACATACCCCGGGGCGCTTAATAGCTTGTCCGGCTTGTGGTTAGCACCAGTCTGAAATAAACCGTTATGATTTTTGTTTAAACCGGCTCGTCAATGATCCGGCGGCTCATGGCCCAAAGGGGAAACAAAGATAATCCCTGTGAAATTTGAACAGAACTCGTGAATAGATATCAATGTTAAGTCGGCTTTCGAGGCACGACAATATAGACCGGCTTTCGAGGCTCGAGTCTTGCTTCAATGAAGCTGGTGTGATAGCCCTAGGTTTATCCTCGCTCTCTGTAAGCCGGCTCTCACGTGGCATTCGATGTTTTAACCAAGACAAGTTCAGGGTCATAGAGATGATTGACTTGTCAAGAGTACACTGCGTCACCTAATCAGAGTAGCATCAAGCAGATAGGCAGGTTTAACCAAGATAATGTGGCGTTAATTGTCGGGTCAAGAGGGTGAGGTAGCTAAACTCGGTGAGTTGGAAGCCCCCAAGTGACCAATGATCAAAAACGAAAAGACTCATGCACAATATTTGAGATGAAACGACAGAGGCCCCGAGTTTCGGGGATGCCGGCTTATGTTTATTGATCACAATATATACAAAGGTATGTACAAGCAAACTTGAGCCGGTGGCTCTAAGTGTAATAAGGACGGAGATGAGCGATATTCCAAGGCCTGTTGGTCTCCTCCTCCGACGTACGTGACTTATTGTGCTCACGTATATCCATCAGGTAATATGAACTGTTGTTGAGATTCTTGCTGATGACAAAAGGCCCTTCCTAGGGAGGGGAGAGATTGTGCATACCCGCCTGTTCTTGAATCAGACGGAGTACTAAGTCGCCCTCTTGGAAAGTATGGCTGCGAACCCGACGGCTGTGATAGCGACGTAGGTCTTGCTGATAGATTGCAGATCGTGCTGCTGCTAAGTCCCGTTCCTCCTCCAATGCATCGAGAGAATCTTGACGAGCCTGCTCGTTATCTGCTTCGACATAGGCGGTGACCCGGGGGGAATCGTGGCGAATATCGCTGGGTAAAACAGCTTCTGCACCATAGACCATGAAGAAAGGCGTAAAGCCTGTTGATCTGTTAGGGGTAGTCTGTATGCTCCAAAGGACAGAAGGAAGCTCCTCAACCCAGCAACTCGGTGTGCGCTCGAGGGGGACCAGAAGCCTTGGCTTGATACCGCGTAAAATCTCTTGATTAGCACGTTCTGCTTGGCCATTGGACTGAGGGTGTGCAACTGAGGCAACATCAAGCCGGATATGCTCTCTTTGACAAAACCGCTTCATAGCTCCCTTTGATAAATTTGTGCCATTATCAGTGATGATGCTATGTGGATAACCAAAGCGAAAAATCAACTTTTTCAAGAACTTGACTGCTGTGGCTGCATCACAATTGCTGATTGGCTCGGCCTCAACCCACTTGGTGAATTTATCGACAGCAACCAAAAGATGGGTCTTCTTGTCCTTGGACGGCTTAAACGGACCAACCATGTCGAGCCCCCAGACTGCAAAAGGCCATGTGATAGGAATCATGCGAAGTTCTTGAGCCGGAACATGAGCCTGGCGTGCAAACTTCTGGCAACCATCACACTTGTGTACGATATCCTCCGCATCAGCGTGTGCCATAAGCCAGTAAAAACCATGGTGAAAGGCTTTTGCCACTAAGGATCTTGAGCCGGCATGATGACCACAATCGCCAGAATGAATCTCATTGAGAATCTCTCGCCCTTTATCAGGGGAGACACAACGCTGAAAAACCCCTGTGATGCTTCTTCTGTGTAACTCGCCATTGACGATAGACATAGACTTGGAGCGACGGATGATCTGACGAGCCATGAGTTCATCTACAGGAAGCTCGCCTCGAGTCAGATAATCCAGATAAGGAGCTGTCCAATCCAGAATAGTGTGAAGAGCCGCTACCAACAGTGCCTCTGGGTCAGGAACAGCGAGATCTTCCTCGGAAGGTAGCTTGACAGAAGGGTGATGGAGCACGTCAAGGAACACATTAGGGGGGACCGGCTTACGTTGAGAGCCGAGTCATGACAATGCGTCAGCCGCCTCATTAAGTCGCCGGTCGATGTGATCGACTTGATATCCTTTGAAGTGTCCAGCCACATTGGTTACTTCTTGCCGATAAGCTGCCATAAGCGGGTCCTTGCAATCCCACTTTCCTGAAACTTGCTGAGCAACCAAATCTGAGTCGCCCAAGCACCTGACCCGGCTGAGATTCATCTCTTTAGCTATCCGGAGACCGTGGAGGAGAGCCTCGTATTCAGCTGCGTTGTTAGTACAGGTAAACAGAATCCTCAGGACATAACAAAATTTATCACCTCGAGGGGAAGATATGACCACTCCAGCCCCGAGCCTTCGAGCTGCCTGGAACCATCAAAATGTATAGTCCAGTATGTATTATCAGGCTTTTCTTCTGGAGCTTGGAGTTCTGTCCAATCATTGATGAAATCCACGAGTGCCTGGGATTTGATAGCCTTGCGAGGGACATATTTAAGATGATGTGGGCCAAGCTCAATTGCCCACTTGGCAACCCGGCCTGTCGCTTCCCTGTTCTGGATGATGTCTCCCAAGGGTGCGGAACTGACCACGGTGATGGGGTGTTCCAGGAAATAATGCCTAAGCTTGCGACTAGCCATGAAGACGCCAAACACCAGTTTCTGCCAATGTGGGTACCTCTGCTTGGACTCAGATAGAACTTCGCTGACATAATAGACTGGCCTCTGCACTGGATATTCCTTTCCTGCCTCTTTCCTCTCGACAACAACTGCAACACTTACCGCTTTGTTATTAGCAGCAATGTACAAGAGCATAGGCTCTTTAGCAATAGGAGCAGCGAGGACAGGCGGCTCAGCCAGCTGCTTCTTGAGGGCTTCGAAAGCTGCATCAGCTGCATCACTCCAGACAAAGGTATCAGTCTTCTTCAACATCTGATAAAGGGGAATCGCCTTTTCGCCAAGGCGGCTTATAAACCGGCTCAAAGTAGTGATCCGACCCGCCATCCGTTGAATGTCATTTATATTTTCCGGCTTCGCAAGTGAAGTTACTGCCTTGATCTTGTCCAGGTTGGCTTCAATGCCTCATTATGATACTAGGAAACCCAGCAAGTTGCCTGCAGGAACACCAAAAACACACTTATCCGAGTTAAGCTTCATCTGGTAAGTCCGAAGATTAGCAAAAGTTTCCTTGAGATCATCCAGTAAGGTTTCCTTCTTCAATGACTTGACCATGATATCATCCACATAAGCATGAATGTTGCACCCAATCTGCTTGTGGAAGCAATTCTGGACACACCGCTGATAAGTCGCCCCTGCACTTTTGAGCCCGAAAGGAATAGAGACATAGCAAAGGGCCCCAAAAGGTGTGATGAAAGCCGTCTTCTCCTGATCCTCGACGACCACCTTTATCTGATGATAGCCGGAGTAAGCATCCAGGAAACACAAACTCTCACAACCCGCCATGGCATCGATGATCTGATCAATGCGAGGGAGGGCAAACGGGTCTTTGGGACAAGCCTTGTTGAGATCTGTATAGTCAACACACATGCGCCAAGTGCCATTTTTCTTTAGAACAAGCACTGGATTAGCCAACCACTGAGGGTGAAAAACTTCAACGATGAACCCGGCAGCTAGGAGCCGGGCTACTTCTTCCCCAATAACCTTGCATCTCTCCTCGTTAAAACGACGGAGGAATTGTTGAACAGGGTTCATTTTCGGATCCACATTAAGGTGGTGCTCAGCGAGTTCTCTCGGTACACCTGGCATGTCAGAAGGTTTCCACGCGAAGATGTCCCGATTCTCACGGATGAACTCGATGAGCGCGCTTTCCTATTTGGGATCCATACCAGTCCCAATAGTGAACTTCTTGGACGGGTCACCAGGGACGAACTCAACCTGCTTGGTATCCTCGGCCGACTTAAACTTGAGTGGTGGGTCAGACTCTGCGGTGGGTTTCTTCAAGGGTGTCATATCAGCCGGGTCAACATTCGCAGTGTAGAATTTCAACTCTTCCGCGGCACAAGCTGTCTCGGCATAGGCTGCATCCCCTTCCTCGCACTCAAGGTCAATCTTTCGATCTCCATTAACTATGATGGTGCCTGCTGGTCCAGGCATCTTGAGTTTGAGGTAGACGTAGCAAGGTCGAGCCATAAAAGCGAGCATAAGCCGGCCGCCCAAACAGGGCGTGATAAGGGCTCTTGATTTTGACCACCTCAAAGGTCAATGACTCACACCTGTAGTTATCATCGGTGCCAAACGCGACGTTCAGCTTGATCCGCCCGATAGGATATGCAGACTTTCTGGGAACAATCCCGTGAAACATGGTGGAAGACGACTGGAGCTGTTTTTCAGACAGATTCATCCGTCGGAAAGTGTCATAGTACCAGATGTTTATGTTGCTTCCTCCGTCCATGAGCACTTTCGTGACTGAATAGCCGCCCACTTGAGGCGCCACCACCAAAGCCAAGCAACCCGGACTGTCAATCCGGGGAGGATGGTCCTCTTTGCTCCATGTAATGGGCTGTTCCGACCAACGTAGATATTCCGGGGCCGCCGGCTCAACAACACTGACGGCTCGTTTCCAGAGTTTGCGATCTCGCTTGTCAGTATGGGTCGTGAACACGTGATACTACCCGCTATTCAACTGCATGGGATTGCTCTGAAAACCAGACTGATTGCCATGTTGGTGATTGCCCTGCTGTTGACTTCCTTGCCCCGAATGCTGATTGCCACCGTTGTTGCGAGAACCCTGGTAACCTGCACCCGAGCCACCTGGGCCATGAAACCCCGGGTTATGAAAACCACCGGACGAGCTGGCTCCAGGCTGCCCCGGGTAGCCTCCGCCGCTGCCTTGACGGTTCTGAAAGAACTGCTCGCCGAAAGCCTGCATTATGTGACAGTTCTCTCAAGAGTGGGTTGACGGCTTATTAGGGAGGCTGTGCTTTGGGCATGGGCCTTAGAGGGCTTCCTCAAAATTACAGGGCTTGTTGCCACTATAGGATCTTCCCGAATTATTCCCCTTCGGGTATTGATAACCAGTGTTGGTATTAGCAACCAAATCTAATCCTCCTTCCTGATTCGTACGCTTCCCTCCATTGCCATGATTTCCATTGTTCCCTGAATTGTTCTGCTGGTTACCCTTGCCACCATTGTTTTTCTTTCCCTTGCCAGTCTGGTCATCGTCTGGGCTGGGATCCTTCGTGGTGTCTGACTCGGCATACCTGGTGAGGACATCCATGAGCTCGCCCATATCTTGAACCTTCCGCTTGAGCCAGCCCAGTTTCTGCACAAGCGGCTCAAAGTGGCAGTTTTTCTCCAAGATCAGAACCACCTGAGCTGCCGTGATGCTGTCGGAGGCGTGAATAATTTCTGCGACCTGGCGCGTCCAGTGATGGGCCGACTCACCCTCACGTTGGATGCAGTGCTGAAGATCAACGATCGTCATTGGGCGCTTGCAGGTTCCTTGGAAGTTCTTGATGAAACTATCCTTCAACTCTGCCCAAGTGTTAATAGAGTTAGGGGGCAAGTTTTTCAACCATGTACGAGCCGGCCCTTCCAACATCATCGTCAGGTACTTGGTGCAGACAGCGTCGCTGACATCCAGCATGTCCATGGCTATCTCGTAGCTCTCAATCCAAGCGGCCGGCTCAAGATCAGCTGTGTAATTTGGAACCTTACGAGGGCCTTTGAAGTCCTTGGGCATGCGCTCGTTGCGTAAAGCTGGCACCAAACATGGTATCCCAATGGTCCTGCTACTGGAAGTCAATTGGGTTGTGATAAGCGATGCTTGAGCCGCCGCATTCGCCGCCTCCGCTGCTGGCTGAGCCCGAGCCGTGTCAACGATCTCCTGGGCGTCAAGGGGCTCACGGCGCGGTGGGTCATGAGGCTGCTCACGATGTCGACGAGCACTGCTAGAGACGGCCGGCGACTCATCATGGCGGCTCCTGCTACGGCTCGGAAGCGGGGTAGAGTGGATTCGCTGCCGACTGTAGGAGTAGTTCGCCGGCTGGGCGACCGTAGTTTTTAACATCTCAATGGAATTCCGGGCTTCAATCTCAACCGGCGAGTTTCCCATGATTGGGAGCACGGCCAGGTTGGTCGCTGCTGCCACCAAGTTGTCCAAAGGGTTGGTGAAGTGACCCACCAGCGTGAGGAAGCGATGCGAAGGCGTCTGAACCGGCGGGAGCCGGTGGGCCGGCTCTTGCGGGCGCTGCTGGGCCGGTTGATGTGGTTGACCCGGTGACGGTTGCCTGCCTCCGTTCGGGGGCTCAAACGGTGCTTCCGGGGTGCCTGCCCCAGCCCCCTGAACAGGCGCATCCTGCGGCATGTTAAATAGACGCATGGGCTCATAGTTGGGCGGTAGACGGCTCATATGGCGCCTCTAATGAACCGCCTCTGAGGCACTCTGACGGAGCCCCATGCGCCAGGCTTCGGCTTTCAGGCGCTCTACCTCGTCCTGGACTTGAGACTGCAACTCCGCCATGCGAGTGTTTTCAGCGTTGATATCTGCCTGTACCTTAGCCATCTGCTCGCGGAGCTTAGTTACCTCCATGTTGCATTCCGCCTGGTTCTCTGTGGTCACCGGTGTCGCAAGGAGCGTCGCTAGGGCGGTTGCCAATTCTGTCAAGGCCTGAGCCGACAGTACGGCTGAGCCGGCCCATGAGGTGCCGGTTCCCGTCGCTGCGCCAGCCACCGTGGAGTTAAGTGCCGGGGCTGAGCCGGCCATATAAACAGCAGCCCGGGGGGCGTGTCGAAGGAGTCCTGAGCCGCCGGATCGTCGGAATAGCCCCTGAGCCCGCCATCGTAAAGCGGGAGGATCGACTCGGTCTCGCCCACCAAGGACTCGCCATCAGAGTAGACGAGGGTTTTGCCTCCGGATACCGAGTTATCTGCAAGGTCCACCCCCTGGGTGAAACCGATGAAAACGTGCTTCCGGCCGGCTTGAGCCTGGGCAGGTTGCGCGCGCCGAGCCGGCTCGACGATGTCGGTGCAGATGTCCGGCTCGGGTTCAGATCCGCCGGCTTTGCCGATGAAGATGTGGATTTTCCCGAAGGGGACCCGGTACCCGTACTCGATTGAGTCGGCCTCGGGGCCCCAGCCTGAATCGTCGATGTAGAGCTTGCCGCGGCGACTCTTGGTCATGCGGCCGATCGCGTATCCCTCGATCCCTGCGGGAGTTCCCTTCAAGTACTCAACACCACCGAGCGAGAGCCCCATGATGGGCGCCAACTGTCGTGCTTTTGTCACGGCAGATGTCCTCGTGAAAGGACTTAGTCGTGAGGCCATCGCAGCTAGGTGGTAACTCGAACGGGGTTGATCAGAATCGAGAGACAAGGGTTTACCCAGGTTCGGCCCCTCGCGGTGGAGGTAATAGCCTACGTCCTGCTTTGGTTGTATCGATGATGATCTCAATTACAAGGGTGCGACTTGGCTAACCTAGTACTCGAGAGCTTGTAACTTAGTCTTTTCCGCCTCAGGGGCTCGCCTTTATATACAGGTCGAGGCCCTGGGTTTACAACAGAGTCCGGGTCGAAGAAACGACCCGTGTCATACTCTAATTCCTACTCATCTTGTTTCACAAGTAAGAAAACTCTTTAGGCGCCTTAGATGAAAAAGCTCTGGGCCGTGAGCCGGCCTCCCCGGGCGGCTTATCCTCTGGACTCCGGTCTTCTGGATCGCAGCGGCCCACCTATAGAAGCCTTCTTCTAAGTCGCCGTATAGTGACCCGGCCCTAAACAGGCGGGTTATATCCAGGGGTTATATCCCTGACAAGATTGGAAAGACAACTTTGAGGTGGTTTGGTGTTAAGCGGACCTACGTGATTTCATCCTACTTTCTCCGACAGAGTAGAAACTTTGGAGTGATTCTTTGCTACACTTTGAGGGAATATCATGTGGTTTAATTATGTTAGTGATGTTGAGAGTTGACACTAGCGAAAGTATGAACCCTAGGCGTTGTTTCAAAGCATTGAGACACCGTTTTTACTCACTTTTGTTACTCGCTACCTTGCTGATCATATTTGTTCAGATTACAAAAGCCGATTTCTACCATCCATATTACACATCTATCATCATCTCTTTGCCGAACTAGTGCACCTATACAGCTGACAATTGTATTAGGTGTGTTGGGGACACAAGAGACCACTTGTATTTGACTGCAGGGTTGTTTAAGAGAGAACCACCTTCATCCTACACCTCTCATAGGTTGATAAACCTTAGGTCATCCACTTGAGGGAAATTTGCCTTTGTCCTAAAAAACTCTGCGGTTGGAGGCCCAACAAAGTCTACAAGAATAAAGCTCCATAGTAAACAACAAGCTATTTCTAGCACCGTTACCGGGGCGGTGAGTGCTTGAAGATATCTTCTTTAGATCTTGCAATTGAATCTTTTTGTTTCTTGTTTTTGTTGGGCCTATTTCCGGAATATATCACGGAATAGCCTCAAGTCACACCAGCCCCAAGATCAGAACAACTGGTGGACTTCCTTGATATAGATAACCAGTACATACATAATATTACACAGGGTTGAGCCAGAGTGCTCAACATTTATTACAAACTTGTCAATATATGACGGTGGCGGAATAAGACAGTGGTGTGGTGATATTACAACACTGATACAATAAAGTAAAGCCAAGCGTCAGTGTGAGGTTGACTATTTTATTGGTGTAGCGGAAGCACTGCGGATGATACACGTGGTAGACTCCAAGACCACCAGTGACTGACTGGGAACACCTCTAAGCGTCGGGTTTGCTAGCGCACTCTTCTTCCACAAGATCGTCTCCTTCCAGGTCTGACCAAATTAACAAGCCAGGGACAAGCCTGTGAGTATGTTGGAATGTACTCACAAACATAATGAACAAAAGATATACCGGATGCATGTGTCCATGATGGACTAAATCACATGCATATTGTCGTGGTTTTGTCACGGCAGATGTCCTCGTAAAATACTTAGTGGTAAGGCCATCGCACCTAGGTGGTAGCTTGAACGGGGTTGATCGGAATCGAGAGACGCGAGTTTTACCCAGGTTCGGCCCCTCACGGTGGAGGTAAAAGCCTACATCCTGCTTGATTGCTATTGATGATGATCTCGATTACAAGGGTGCTGTTTCACTACCTCTATCTCGAGAGCCAGTTTTTCTGTCTCTCCTAACCTCTCCCTCTTGGGGTGCCTTGCCCCTCCTTATATAAGTTGAAGGGGCTGGCTTACATGTAGAGTCCTAGTAGGACTACAACTAGTCTATTTTCTATTACAAGTCGGATCCTAGTCCGGGTCTTGCTTCCCTTGTCAGGGAACTTTCCTCTTCTTGGACCATCTCCGCGAGTTGGCACATTGGGCTCCTGTCAAGCCAGCCTCCTGCCGGGTCTCGTCACTGGGCCCTGGATTCTTCCTTGCCATCTTGTCTTAACCCGGAAAACGGGGCATCCCATAGAGCCTTCAAGCTCTAGGCCGGGTCAAACCTTTAGCCGGGTTATAACCGTGGGGAATATCCCCAACATTAACCCCCAGGTTAGCTTGAATTTATTCATGCTAAGCTCCTAAAAACAAGAATAATTAATATGTTTAAGAGGAAACGGCTTGCTCAAAAGGCTGCCTTTATTCAATGAACCAGCTTCTGAAAAATACGGGTTTCTTCATATCAACGAGCCGGCTTCACAATAGACTTGTTCACGCTGGTTCCTTGCAGAAAAATATTGGAGAAATAACCCATATGACATTTTGAGTTGTCTTCCAATGCTTTAACTTGATAACATTATTGGAAAAAAGAAATTCGTCTGATGTTGAGCCAACTTTCAATGCTTCAGACTTGATGAAAATATTAGAAATAAGAAATCCGTATGATATTGAGCCGGCTTTCAATGCTTCGGCTTGGGAATAAGAAATCCATATGATATTGAGCCGGCACTTGAATTTGTTTTTCTTCACCAAGGAAATGAGACCCAGCTCGCTCAAAACTGAAAACTTGAAGGTGTTCCTCCCTTATATCCATATTACCTGTAGCCCCCAAGTCTTAAGAGTGGAAAGTAGTGAGAGCTTAAGACTTGCTTAAATATAAACATTGCAACTTTGGAGAAATCCAGATTTTTCATCTGAGACACCAATCATAAACTGAATGTTTTGCATTTCACATGTGTAGCCCCCAAGGGCCGGCTCATCAGTATGTGATGGGCCGGGTCTTCAATGTAGACCTTATGATCTGTTTAAACAACTGAACGTTGTAGCCCCCAAGTGCCGGGTTGTCTTGCCTGCAGCAACCTGTGACTTAAACTTATCTTTTGATGTTTGTAGATGCATAGCTGCAAATAGTGTAGCCCCCAAGGGCCGGGTTAGCTGTTCTCATCAATCTGGAACTTGAACTATCTATAGAATCAATGACTGTAGCCCCCAAGGTCTGGGTCACTATTAATAATGAGCCGGGTCTTCAATGAAAGTAGTTTAAAATGACAATGCATTAGTCCCCAAGTGCCGTGGTGCATGCTTGTAGTGACATGGGACTTTCATACTTAATGTAATCTTGATTTGAATAATGTAGCCCCCAAGTGCCGGGTCATGTGCCTGCGGCGACTCGGGACTATTCCTTCCATTGTAGAATAAAATCAGATCCACTGTAGCCCCCAGAACTCAAGGAGAAAACCAAGCAAAGCCGGCCAAACCAATTCTTGAAGACCCGGCGTTTGACAATTGTGGAGAAAAACTTGCCTGAGTCTGAGGGACAGTTTGTCTGGATGATGTTGCTGGGTACTTTGCATATCAACGCTGAATTTGTTGCTAAATCCATCAGGAGTGCTGCCTTGCATAACACTTTATATTTCATTACCTTTAATAAATCCGGTTGCCATGATATCCGTGTTTGAATTTTGTTCTCCTTTGCCGCATTAGAATAATCGAAATTGTGAATTGCCACTAGTAATTCATTAAACCCTACTCCTTACTATAAGCCAGCATTTTGGATTTAGAAAGAATAGCCATCTCCTTGAGCCGGCTGCAATTTTTTCAAAATCGGCAGTGATAGCCATGTTACTTGAAACTGGTTTTGATAAACCATATAAGACCCGGCCATTTTGGCTATCAAGGATTTGTTTGTTCCTGCATTGTTACAATGTAACCCGGTTTTGAAGACCGGTTCCTGCAACATAAATGAATACAAATATGCATTGTATGATGATGCATTGTATGATGATGCAATGCATGATGATGCAATGTATGATGATGTACGTGTATGGTAACAAAGTATAAAAATGTCGGCTTTCGAGGCACGACATAAGACTGGCTTTCGAAGCTCGAGTCTGATTCGCTTCTATGAAGCAGGCTTTTTGGCCTCTTTTGGTTTGTCCTAACTCTCTGAAAGCCGGCTCTCACGCAACCAATCAAGCGTTTTAACTCTGATGAGTTCAGGGTCACCTTTGTGATTGACTCATCAGGCGTACAACGGGTCGCTTTTAGGGAGTAGCATCTTGCTAACAGACAGGTTTAACCAAGTATAGTTTGGCATTTCGCCGGGCTAAAAGGGTTTTGTGAGCTAAACTCGATGAGTTGGAAGCCCCCAAGTAACCATATGATCATGGAAAAGCTCAACATAGGATATACAGGAGACAATGCTACTACTGCAAAACATCTGGGGTCTAGATAAGCCGGCCTTATTCCATTGATCATAATTGAGTAGGATACTCATGTTTAGACTGCGCATCATGGCAACTAGTATTCTTTGGTAACCTTTCTTTTCGCCAATATGGCAGGGTACCCATGTTTGAACTGCGCATCATGGCAGCTAGTTCTCTTGGGCAACCTTTACTTTTTCGCCAATAAGGTAGGATACCTATGTTTGAACTGCGCATCATGGCAGCTAGTCCTCTTTGGCAACCTTTACCTTTTCGCAAATAAAGAAGCAGTTCCCGGGACCGGGTTGTCTTCCCTTCAACGACCCGGGGTTCTTGTATTTGTTAAAACCGGCCAAATCTGCCGAGTCATATCTGTGTAGCCCCCGAGTCTTAAGTCGACTCGAGGAGCTGGCTTGAGATTCTTCATACTTGGCTGTGGCATAAGCCGGCGTAGAGTTAACATCTGAAAGATGAAAATTATTGAAGCCAGAGGCGTGTGGCGAGTTGATGATCTTCGCGACGCTCGTTGTATGTCCTCAGCATATGTCGTTCAACAAACCCGTTTTTGCCCAAATTGAGCTCATACGCCTGTTGACCCATTCCTTGCTATTCTCTCTTGGTCCGGCTCTCCTGTTTTCTCCAGGGCCATTTTTTTTCTTTGCTGGCTTTGAATTGCCGGCTCTACTGAGACCGGCTCTCTTTGCTCTTTCGGGGAGGTTTTCTCCATGGCTGACTCTTCTGTTTCTTTTGATGTGGTGAATTAAACCAGACCGCAGGATGGTGAGCTGCGTGTTTTGCCGGATAGCTTGGCGTGGGCCAGTCGACGGAGTGGACTCTGGCATGCTTCGGTGTGTTGATGTAAATTGGACCGCGGTGGTGGCGACTCGCGCGCGTATCCGTTGGGCAACTCGTGCGAGTGGGCGTGGCCCTGGCGCGTTGATGTAGACCAGACCGTGAGGACGGTGGCCTGCGCTCGTATGGGTGGGAGAGGCCCCGGTGTGTTGATGTAGACGCGAGAGCTGGCCGGTAAATTGGCGTGGACGCGGGAGTCGGCCGCGGCGTTGTAAGCCGTCGCGGGCGCGCGGGTCGGCCGCGGCGTTGTATGCCGGCACAGACGAGGGTGTCGCCTGGTGTGTTGATGTAGACTGAACCACGGAAGCGGCGGCTTACACGCGTGTCCGTCGAGCAGTGCGTCACGGACGAACGCCAGTGTAGCAAGATGCTGGTGCGCGCTCCATATTCGTGATATAATGCCACTTTTGTGATGAATAACTGTCCTGCGTAAAAATATTACAGGCAAGAGTAATTGTTCTCGGATGAATTAATATGTACTGAAAAATAAATAGAACGAATAGCACCTGATGATTTTTCAGATGTACGCAATACTGATGGTCCTCATGTAGTTGACTTGGATTTGTTTCTCCACGTGAGTTAGTAGCACATCATTATGCTTGGTTAACCCGGCTGTCATGGATACTTCTGTTGCTAGATTCCCTTGTGTAGCTAGCCTCAGCAGATGTTGTATTGATCTGGGACTGTTTTGTTTGGTACATGGAGCGATGGCAGTAGCAAGAGGAGCGCCCGGCTACCACATAATAGAAAAAGGATTTGTGGTCATGGTTGATCGCTCGTGACGTTGCATCCGGGCCTACAGCTTTTGACCAGCATGCTGCTGCCCCACATGGCCTGCCTTGCAGATTTTGTCTGAGCACTTGTGGTTGTGCAGATTCAGTAGACTACCCGACCACATGCGGCAGAGCCCGGGCCGCCGCTGATCGGGACAGCGGTGATTTTTTTATTTTATTTTTTTCACTTTTGGTTTCGACAGATTGCATCTGCACATGTGTGTGCCGAACAGGGCTAGCGGGCGCAGGTCCCGGTGCTGCAACGACCACGTCCTCGCAGGCAGTAGCAAATTGTGGACGTACAGTCTTGATGATTTGCACGCGGGTGCCTTGCGATCGGAGCGTGTGATTTTTCCGCAGCTTGTGCGATGTCTGCAGCAAAAAGTGACGTGGCATAGTAGCTAGCCCTGAACGTGTGCGCGCAGCCATCCGAGTTAGAATCCATCTGCTCCAGATTTGACCGGCCAGTTGCCTTTGTTCCTAATGTGAGGATGTACAGTATTAATTAATCCATCATCTATAGGGAACCGTGCCCAAACTAGCACTCTTTGCTTGAACAAACTTGAAGCTTCACGTGGGATCTAGTACTAGCAGTACTAATTATTGGGTTTGATGCAAATAGTGATGTAGCCTCGTAATAGCTCCTCGGGACTCGAAACAAGCAGTAGCGGCAACTCTGTAACGCAGTTGTCTTGGATGGAAAAAATGAGGCGACGCGCGATGGAACTCCCGGTAGACTTGGCGACCCGCGGCTGCAGCTTCGGGTGATCTGTGCGCGTACGGACGAAACCCCTGTCCATCTCGGTGGATCGCGTCGGGTGCTATAGTAGAAAAAAATCACTGTCCTCGGATTGACGGATCGTCAGAGACACCTGCGGTGGACGCACAAGCCGTAACCCTAATTTCCCTTGAACTCAAATCTTGTACTGCTAGCTCCAAAATTAATCATGATTCTGAACATAAACAAGGAATCTTCCGGCTCTGCCCAAGGTTGCCCCATGCCGGTTTATCCTGTGCGATTGTTTCGTGCCGGATCTTCTTCATCCAACCAATCGCGAGCTTCTCGATCCCTGAAAAATTCCCTCCAAGAAAACAACACCACCGTGTACTGGCCCCACGGTGGGCGCCAACTGTCGTGGTTTTGTCATGGCAGATGTCCTCGTAAAGGACTTAGTGGTGAGGCCATCGCACCTAGGTGGTAGCTTGAACGGGGTTGATCAGAATCGAGAGACGCGAGTTTTACCCAGGTTCGGCCCCTCACGGTGGAGGTAAAAGCCTACATCCTGCTTGATTGCTATTGATGATGATCTCGATTACAAGGGTGCTGTTTCGCTACCTCTATCTCGAGAGCCAGATTTTCTGTCTCTCCTGACCTCTCCCTCTTGGGGTGCCTTGCCCCTCCTTATATAAGTTGAAGGGGCCGGCTTACATGTAGAGTCCTAGTAGGACTACAACTAGTCTATTTTCTATTACAAGTCGGATCCTAGTCCGGGTCTTGCTTCCCTTGTCAGGGAACTTTCCTCTTCTTGGACCATCTCCGTGAGTCGGCACATTGGGCATCTGTCAAGCCGGCCTCCTGCCGGGTCTCGTCACTGGGCCCTAGATTCTTCCTTGCCATCTTGTCTTAACCCGGAAAACGGGGCGTCCCATAGAGCCTTCAAGCTCTAGGCCGGGTCAAACCTTTAGCCGGGTTATAACCGTGGGGAATATCCCCAACACATATGCTGACTGAAATTAAAGCATGGCATGGTAAATATTAATACGGTGCAGATGATTTACTATGTTACTTTAGTATTAGACCAAGAAAATAAAATGGAACATCGGGTGCTAGACCGCCCGAGGAATTCCAAGAAAAATGCCTAACGGGTGTCTGAAAGCGATGCCTCGAGAGGTCTTGAAAAGAAATGCCAAACGGGTGTCTGAATGCGATGCCTCGAGAGGTCTTAAAAAGAAATGCCAAACGGGTGTCTGAATGCGATACCTCGAGAGGTCTTGAAAAGAAATGCCAAACGAGTGTCTGAATGCGACGCCTCGAGAGGTCTTGAAAAGAAATGAGCATCTAGGTGGACTAGCCATCCCAAGTGATACTCAGAAACGAAAATAAAACTGAGTATCCAGGTGGACTAGCCATCCCAAGTGATACTCAGAAAAGAAAATAAAACTGAGTATCCAGGTGGTCTAGGCATCCCAAGTGATACTCAGAAACGAAAATAAAACTGAGTATCCAGGTGGGCTAGCCACCCCAAGTGATACTCAGATTGAACATAGAAGAAAAGGGTTAGTCCACAACAATATACATGTTGACAATAATATTCATGATGGCATTAGTAGGGACAATAATTATCATGCAAAATGAATCATGCTCAATTTAATTATTTCCTCCGAATAACGACACCGAGACCGACACTTGACCCTTCCCAGCTAGCGTCCTTGACCGTGGACACGGCTATTCGAATAGATATAACTCTGCAGAGGGTGTACTCTTTACCCACGTGTATAGGATTTCTTTAGTCAACACTGAGACGCTGACTAATTCCCATTATGGTTTTTGGGTTGAAAACACACCTGACCAGCACACACCAGATTAACTTTCCGGATGCCAGGAATCTCCCAAAGCATCGTTCAAGAAAAACTCTAAGACGGGGAGACCATCGTCTCGAATAGCATGGGATCACTATTTATACGCGCGGATTACAAGGGGTGCCCCCTCTCGGCCCAGCCGGATACACCCATGCCCCCTGACCCGATGACTGGCATTAATCCATGGCCATGGAACCCTCATCATGGCCCCTCATGTGGTGTGCACTCAGAAAGGGGTTAGCAACTTACTAAGCCGTACTCCCCTCGCGGGAAGACAAGTGGCAGCACGGTATTTAGCTAGGCTTGACGGAACAAGACTCGATCTAGGTCGACTCAGGAGGTGTTATTATTATGACTGGCATGCTTCACATGCCACGGTGACATCATCGTGTCATGACGTGACCCGTGCCCACCGGCACGACAAAGGCAGGAGGTACACCCCCTGACTCCTCACAATTTCTTCCAAGTTAGCAAGACTCTTGTATGCATGAAATGCACAAAATAATATGACCATGCATGCATTTGCTATCCACTCCATATCCGGTTTTGTTTCGAACCTATGCAAACATGCATGCAAACACCATATCCCAAGTTCAAAAATGCTTGCCTTGATCAAAGTAGGCAGAAGGTGATCCCTCGAAATTTTCGACAAAGTTTCCCTCCTCGTTTTCTATAAAATAAGAATTCAAATTCAAATCAAAAATTTTGCAACAGTACAAAAAGTTGTCTCAAAATATTTTCAAATAAATACTGAAAAAAACTAGAGTGAAAAACAAGATTTTCAGAAAAAGAATCAATTGAAAATGATTTGTGGTTTAAAAGTTATAAAGGTTTTAAAACCAGGGACCTCTCTGTAAATTAAATAACTGCTAACAGGTCCCTGCGGTATTAACTAAAAGCGCCTCAGAAAGAAATACGCTTTCCAGTGCAGAAAGCATAAAGAGGAAGAAGGCGCCTTCGAATATAATAGAAAAGAATAAAACGCTGACGGGTGGGCCCCACCCGTTAGGTTTAAAATTCAAACGTGCCTCGTGCGCGGGACAGAGGGGGTGCGGTGGTCACCGGCGGCGATCGCCGGCGTTCCAGGAGGTGGCGATGGTACGAGTGTGCTCGGGGGAGTGTTCCACGTCGGTGGGTGCTGGTGGTGGTCGCCGGCGAGCACCGTAGCGACGGCGAGGTCAACTCAGGCGGACGGTGGCGTCGGGTGATGATGGATTTCGTCGGGGAGGGCTCCGGTTGTCAAATTGACGCGCAAAATGGATGTGTTGGTGCACGAGGAGGCTATGCATGAAATTTGAGGGGTGGAGATGGAGTAACGGCGACGTGGGGTTCTCGGGGACAGCGGTGGATCGGGTGGCCGGAGTTGGGGAAGAAGAGCTCCCCGAGGTCGTCCGACTCCTCTGTGGGTCGATTGGGAGTGGGTGGAGACGGTGCAAGTACCGAACGGAGCTCGAGGGCTCCTTTTATAGGCGATATGAGGCGGCCCAAGACGGTGGAGATCACGCCGGAGTGATGGTGGTCGGCGAGGGCAGTTGGGGGCTGTGGGCGAGATCGGTGAGCATCAATGGCGTCGGGGAAGCCTTCTTGAAGCGCCAGCGTGGACGGGGTCAACCTCTATCCATGTCCCCATGGATGAGCTCCCGTACGGACATGGCGGACGGCGCCAACTCCGGCAACTGACAGCAGGGCCCTGGCGGTGTTGGTGGCGTTCTGGTGAGATGAAGAGGAACGCATGGAGGAAGAGGAGGCCAGGGATGGCGCTGGGCGGTGCGGAGCTGGGTTATTGCCATCAGTGGCCGAGGTGACCTCACGGCCAGCCGCTGTAGTGGTCGGCGACTGTTACACCGGTCTGCCGCTGGCCTGTCGGCGGCGAGCAACTGACGAGGGGGGTCCGGGGTGAAGCATTCAAGGCTTGGAGTGAGGTAGCGATGAAGAGAAAGAGTGGAAGGCATGGCACGACATCGATCTCCCCCTCTCTGTACTTATCTGAATTTTTCTAAAATTTTCGACAGTGAGGAACAATGCACGCAAATTGTATGATGAAATGCTAGATGGCCACAGGCATTTTTGGAATTTGTGAGAATTTTTGTGGTGAGGTACTGATGCATAACAGAGATGCTGGCAAAATTTCAGAATTTTTGGAGTAATTAAAATTAGGTTTTGGGCAGAGAGTTTGAATCTGGTCCAATTGAATGAAATTTGAAAATTTTGAACTGTGGAACGGAATGTTTTTGGTGAAATGGAGTGTGGGTACTGCCAAGTAGTTGGGATAATTTTTGTGGGTGCAGAAGAGCTAGGAAAAATATAGTTCCTTTGTAAATCAAAGGAACTAGGAATAAAGGAAATTCAAACTTTAGAATTTGTTAAATATGATAAATAATATTTTTGTGAAGGGGAGAAGTGTTGGGTACTGTCCTAGGGGGTGAGGATGACTTGGATGATATTTTGAAAATGACAGAATAATTTTTGTAGGAATTTTCTATTTGTTTGAAAAAGAATGAAAGGGGCCATTTTATTGAAATAATTTACTTATTCAAAAACTTTTCTGAAAGAAAATATTTTTGATCCTTCAAAAATAATTACTCAAGTAAGAAACCATCAAATCAGAACCATTTTAAAAAAAATTGAAACCCAATTGCAAATTAAAAATGATTTTCAAAATAGAAGAAAAGAAAAATTGGGCCATAGTGATCCAAAGAATTTTATTTTAAAGAAAAGATTTTAAAAATTCAAAAGAGAATATTTTTGGGGTGTTACAACACCTACCCCCCTTAAGAAAAATCTCGTCCCCGAGATTTCGGCCTTCCCTCAAACAGGTACGGGTACTCGGTCCTTAGGTGATCCTCCCGTTCCCATGTCGCTTCTTCCTCGGTGTGATTACTCCACTGGACCTTGTAAAACTTTATCACATTCCGACGGGTTCTCCGTTCTGACTCTTCCAAAAAAATTATAGGATGTTCCTTATATGTAAGGTCTGGCTGGATATCCAGGTCTTGATGTTGGACTTTCTTTTCCGGATTACTGACACATCTCCTTACTTGTGATACGTGAAACACATCATGAACATCTGACAATTCTGCTGGTAGCTCCAGCTGGTAGGCAACCTTGCCTCTCCTTGCAATTATTTTAAATGGTCCAATAAATCTTGGTGCCAGTTTCCCTTTGACTTTAAATCTCTGTAGTCCCCTCATTGGGGATACTCTGAGATACACATATTCATCGGGTTCAAAACTGAACTGACGGTGCTTCTGGTCATAGTAGCTCTTCTGACGGCTCTGAGCAGCTTTCAGTCTGTCTCGGTTAAGTTTTACTTTTGTTTCTGCCTCTTTGAGAACTTCTGGGCCGAAGATTCGGCTATCTCCGGTTTCAGACCAATTGAGTGGGGTACAGCACCTTCGTCCGTATAGGGCTTCGAAGGGTGACATTTTTAGACTGGCTTGATAACTGTTGTTATATGAAAATTCCGCATATGGCAAGTTGTCCTCCCAGCTGACTCCATAAGTAAGAACACAAGCTCTCGGCTTGTCCTCCAATATCTGATTTATCCGTTCAGTCTGCCCTCCTGTCTGTGGGTGATATGATGTACTGAATACCAGTTGAGTTCCTAAGGCTTGCTGCAAGTGATCCCAAAACCTAGAGACAAACTGAGTGCCTCTATGAGAGACTATGGTCTTGGGTACTCCGTGTAAGCAAACAATTCGGGAGAGGTATAAGCTAGCAAGCTTCTCTGTTGAATATGTTGTTTTAACCGAAATGAAGTGTGCCACCTTGGTTAATAAATCTATGATAACCCAGATAGCATCATTCCCGTGTCATGACCTTGGTAACCCGACGATAAAATCCATCCCTATCTCATCCCATTTCCATTCAGGCACTCCGAGTGGCTGTAACAATCCTGCTGGCCTCTGGTGTTCTGCTTTTATACGCTGACAAGAGTCACAACGTGCCACATATACGGCTATATCCCTTTTCATCCCGTGCCACCAAAATTTGTCCTGAAGATCTTTGTACATCTTGGTTCCCCCTGGGTGGATGGAGTATGGAGTGGTATGGGCTTCTGCCAAAATCTGTTGCTTTAGCTCTTCCTTATTGGGTACGCATAACCTTTTCCCGTACCATAGGATTCCTTGGGTGTCAATGGTAAATTCGGATGCCTTGCCTGAATTCACTTTCCTTTTAATTCCCTCGATACCGGGGTGTCCTTTCTGGGTGTCTTTAATCTGATCCTCCAATGTTGGTTTTTCCTCTAGGCGAGCAATGTTTCCTTCCGTGACTAGGACCATGTTCAGTTTGGCAAATTCTCGGTTGAACTCATGTTGTGAGAATTGCACACCGTCATTTCCGGTGCATCGATTTCGGCTGAGAGCGTCTGCCACAACATTTGCTTTACCAGGATGGTAATGAATTCCCACATCATAATCCTTAATTAGCTCAAGCCAGCAATGCTGTCGCGGGTTTAGCTCTGGTTGGGTGAAGATATACTTAAGACTTTTGTGATCCGTGTATATCTCACACTGATTACCAAGAAGGTAATGTCGCCATTCCTTGAGTGCATGTACTATAGCTGCTAGTTCCAAGTCATGGGTAGGATAATTTTCTTTGTGTCATCATAGTTATCTTGAAGCATACACTATGACCTTTCCGTCCTGCATTAATACACATCCAAGGCCTTTTCTGGATGCGTCTCAGTTTATTTCAAAATTCTTGTGCACATCGGGTACAGTCAGAACAGGTGTCGTTGTTAACCTCTTTTTCAATTCTTGGAAACTTTTCTCACATGCTTCCGTCCATTCAAACTTTTTGTCTTTCTTGTGTAACTGAGTCATGGGTTTGGCTATGGTGGAGAATCCTTCAATAAATCATCGATAGTAGCCAGCCAAACCAAGAAAACTTCTGATCTCGGTCATGTTGGTGGGTTGCTTCCAACCTAAGACATCCTTTACTTTACTTGGGTCCACTGCTATTCCATCTTTTGTCAGTACATGGCCCAGAAAACCAACTTCTCATAACCAAAATTCACACTTACTGAATTTGGCATATATTTGATTTTTCCGTAATTCTTCTAGGACTATTCGAAGATGTTGCTCATGTTCTTCTGGTGTCTTGGAATAAATAAGTATATCATCAATGAACACAACCACGAACTTGTCCAGATATTTCATAAAAACCATGTTCATGAGATGTACAAAATAAGTAGGAGCGTTGGTCAATCTGAAAGGCATTACAGTAAACTCATATAATCCGTATCTGGTGGTAAAAGCGGTCTTGGGTATGTCTAAAGATCGGATTCTTAACTGATGGTAGCCTGATCTCAAGTCTATTTTTGAGAAAACCTTGGCTTCTGCCAGTTGATCGAACAAGTCATTGATCCTTGGTAGTGGGTATTTGTTTTTGATAGTAACCATATTGAGTGCCCTGTAATCAATACATAACCTTAGGGTACCATCCATTTTCTTGGCGAATAAAACCGGTGATCCCCATGGTGATGAGCTGGGTCGGAGATAACCCTTTTCTAGTAATTCCTTAATTTGTTTCTTCAGCTCAACCAATTCTGTCGGAGCCATTCGATAAGGCTTCTTGTAGATGGGTGCTGTTCCAGGTGCTAGTTCAATAACAAATTCAATTTCACGATCTGGTGGCATGCCTGGTAACTCCTCAGGAAATACATCGGGGTATTTGCATACCACAGGAACCTTGCTTAATTCTGTCATGTCCACCTGATTTAACTTTCCTTGCGAGATAGAAATTCCCCTTGTACCAAACTTTATTGTCTTCCCTTGACAATTGGTGAGAGTCACTGTATGATTGTACCAATCTATAAAACCTTTATTTGTGGTCAACCAGTCCATTCCCAAAATAACATCCAGATCGACAGCTTCCAGTACAATAAGATTTGCTAAAAACTTCATTCCTTTTATTTCAATGTTCACATCCTGGCAGTACCATTGTGTGCTTTGCTTTGATCCCAGGGACTGAATAACCATCGAATTTTTCAAAGGCTAAAAGGAAAATTGATTCTTCGAGGCAAATCTTTTAGAGATGTATGAATGGGAAGCTCCAGAATCAAATAAAACTGTAGCATTAATGGTGTTGACAGGGAACGTACCAAACGCGATATCCGATGCATTCTGTGCTTCCTCAAATGTCACGTGGTTAACCTGCCCCTTTCTGTGATTGTTGTTGAGGTTGTTGTGTCGCGGAGCTGCATTAGTACTGCGGCCATTGTTGTTGGTTCCCCTGTGTTTGGGCATTGCCTAGCATAATGCCCCTCTGCTCCACAGACGTAACAGGTGATGCCAGGACGGAATATTGCTTATTTGGCCCTGTTGTTGAAGGTACTGTGGTTTTGTTGCGGTCGTGGTGTTGGAATTGTTGTTCGAGGTGCCACACGCCTCTGAAATTCATTTCGGGGCCTGTTGTTGCGAACCTGCACTGACTAGTTCATGCGGTGCTTGCGAATCTCATTCATGTTGCGGTGCTCATTTTCCAGGATAATAGCCTTATCTACCAGTGTCTTGAAATCCAGAAAAGTACGGACCACCAGTTGGCACTTTAAAGATGGAACAAGTCCGTCGAGAAATTTCTCCATCCTTTTGCTTTCTGTTACATATTCATCATTGGCATAACGGGCTAGCTGAGTACTCTAGTCAAGGTACTGAGTTACCGTTGTGCCCCGTTGCTTGAGATCCTCAAATTCTCTTTTCTTTAATTTCATGATACTGATGGGAATATGTGCTCCCCGGAAGCTTTCCTTGAATTGCTCCCAGGTCATGTTTCCTCCATTGGTATGCGTGTGGCATAAATGTTCCCACCATGATGCTGCAGTTCCAGAAAAATAATGCGGAGCATATAATACTTTTTCCTGGTCTGTACACTGGGTTGTGACCAATTTCCTTTCAATATCACGCAGCCAGTCGTCTGCCTCCAAAGGTTTATCTGTGTGTGAAAAGAGAGTAGGATTGGTCCTTTGAAGTTCAGATAATTTTTATCTGGGTTGGTGCTGTCCTTGGTGATTCCCCATATTTATTAAGTGCTGCATCATTTCCTGGTGCTGCTGCTGACTTTGTTCATAAAGACGGCACAATTGGGAGAATGCTGAATCATTGATTTGCTGACTTGTCTGTCCTGGTGTGAAGTTATTCCCCATCTGTGCAAAGTTGTCCTCTGGTGGACTGGGCATGGAACAGGTCTAGGGACGATGCATTTTCTTTCTGGGGTATTTGTGTAAACACCGATGAGGAAAGAAATTATAAAGAAAAGAAATAAATTTTAAGAGACTGAAAATAATTCCCCCCCCCCAAACGTAAGTACATAAAAATAACGAGTTATATTATACATGCAAGGTTTAATTATACATGCAAGATCTAATTATACATGCATGGTTTAATTATACAATATTCTCGTCGTAGCCGTGATGCTTACATGACCGCTTATTTAGACTAGTGCACTACTCCATCCTCTTAGCATGCTGCGATCCAAATCTACTACTCGCCATCTTACAAAGAAGAAAAGAAACAGAAAATAAATATTTTACGGCTACACTCTCATAAAAGGCGACTGCGGTGTTGATGCCTAGTCTGCTATCACGGAGTGTCTGGAACGTCGTAGGCCCTACTGAGGGTAAGTCCCAGATGGGGTGCTAAAGAGTCGACCTCCTCCTCCTCCTCGGGTATGTCTCCAGTCAGGCAGCCGTCAATGCCATGCCTGCTCACGGTGGTACTGTGCTCATAGGCGGTGAAGCTCTAACCGGAATGGGAGCAGCCAAGCGACTAGACTCATCACTCGGGGATGTGTGTCGAATCGCGGAACGAGTAGGAGGATCATATGCTGGAGTCGGAATGCGAGGAGCGCGTGGTGAAGGAGAACGGAACTCACTCCTGCGAGGAGCCCTCGCATGAGCCAAGTCCATCCGTGCAGTGAGATAGTCGTCCACCAGTGAGGTGAAGACTGACTCTAGAGCCATGATGTATTGGACAAGGGGCTCAATAGCCTCATCCCTTTCTCCTGCGGTGCTAGAGAAGGCATAGTGACTAGTGTATGGAACATGGCATGGGAGTTAATGATAGGGACGTGTCTGCATGATTGGAAGGATGTCCCTAAGACGAGCTATGGCCTCTCGGCAGCCATCTGGATAGCATGCCTTTCAGTAGGCATGACCCTCCCCACAAAACAATAGTTGCGGTGAGGCGCTGCATCTCCACCCCGAATATATACCAAGGTCTGGTACATAGTCAAGGTGTCCAAGATCCTGTCAGGAAAAACTGTGTACTCCGAATGACTCGGAGATCCCATCGTGACCCTGGCAATGTAGACAAGAAGGCGGGAAAACCCCGCAGGCTCGTTGGCGAAAATCTGGGTCGGGCAGCTGCCGCCAGACATCTACAACAGTAGACAAAAAGTCCAAATAGTCATATCATAAGTATATGATGACCAAGGAAAATTTGTTACAATGCATGAGATGCCGCTAAAAATTGTTAGGACTGACTCTACTACTAGCGATCGCACCTAGGGCTTCCTACAGTCAGCCTAGCTCTGATACCAAGGTTTGTCGGGCCTATTTCTGGAATATATCACGGAATAGCCTCAAGTCACACCAGCCCCAAGATCAGATCAACTGGTGGACTTCCTTGATATAGATAACCAGTACATACATAAAATTACACAAGGTTGAGCCAGAGTGCTCAACATTTATTACAAACTTGTCAATATATGATGGTGGCGGAATAAGACAGTGGTGTGGTGATATTACAACACTGATACAATAAAGTAAAGCCAAGCGTCAGTGTGAGGCTTGACTATTTTATTGGTGTAGCAGTAGCACTGCGGATGATACACGTGGTAGACTCCAAGACCACCATCGACTGACTGGGAACACCTCTAAGCGTCAGGTTCGCTAGCGCACTCTTCTTCCACAAGATCGTCTCCTTCCAGGTCTGGCCAAATTAACAAGCCAGTGACAAGCCTGTGAGTACGTTGGAATGTACCCACAAACATAATAAACAAAAGATATACCGAGTGCATGTGTACATGATGGACTAAATCATATGCATATGCTGACCGAAATTAAAGCATGGCATGGTAAATATTAATACGGTGCGGATGAATTAATATGTTACTTTAGTATTAGACCAAGAAAATAAAATGGAACATCGGGCGCTAGACCGCCCGAGGAATTCCAAGAAAAATGCGTAACGGGTGTCTGAAAGCGATGCCTCGAGAGGTCTTGAAAAGAAATGCCAAACGGGTGTCTGAATGCGACGCCTCGAGAGGTCTTAAAAAGAAATGCCAAACCGGTGTCTGAATGCGACGCCTCGAGAGGTCTTGAAAAGAAATGCCAAACGAGTGTCTGAATGCGACGCCTCGAGAGGTCTTGAAAAGAAATGAGCATCTAGGTGGACTAGCCATCCCAAGTGATACTCAGAAACGAAAATAAAACTGAGTATCCAGGTGGACTAGCCATCCCAAGTGATACTCAGAAAAGAAAATAAAACTGAGTATCCAGGTGGTCTAGGCATCCCAAGTGATACTCAGAAACGAAAATAAAACTGAGTATCCAGGTGGACTTGCCACCCCAAGTGATACTCAGATTGAACATAGAAGAAAAGGGTTAGTCCACAACAATATACATGTTGACAATAATATTCATGATGGCATTAGTAGGGACAATAATTATCCTGCAAAATGAATCATGCTCAATTTAATTATTTCCTCCGAATAACGACACCGAGACCGACACTTGACCCTTCCCAGCTAGCGTCCTTGACCGTGGACACGGCTATTCGAATAGATATAACTTTGCAGAGGGTGTACTCTTTACCCACGTGTATAGATTTCTTTAGTCAACAATGAGACGCTGACTAATTCCCATTACGGTTTTTGGGTTGAAAACACACCTGACCAGCACACACCAGATTAACTTTCCGGATGCCAGGAATCACCCAAAGCATCGTTCAAGAAAAACTCTAAGACGGGGAGACCATCGTCTCGAATAGCATGGGATCACTATTTATACACGCGGATTACAAGGGGCGCCCCCCTCTCGGCCCAACCGGATACACCCATGCCCCCTGACCCGATGACTGGCATTAATCCATGGCCATGGAACCCTCATCATGGCCCCTCTATGTGGTGTGCACTCGGAAAGGGGTTAGAAACTTACTAATTCGTACCCCCCTCGCGGGAAGACAAGTGGCAGCACGGTATTTAGCTAGGCTTGACGGAACAAGACTCGATCTAGGTCAACTCAGGAGGTGTTATTATTATGACTGGCATGCTTCACATGCCATGGTGACATCATCGTGTCATGATGTGACCCGTGCCCACCGGCACGACAAAGGCAGGAGGTACACCCCCTGACTCCTCACAATTTCTTCCAAGTTAGCAAGACTCTTGTATGCATGAAATGCACAAAATAATATGACCATGCATGCATTTGCTATCCACTCCATATCTGGTGATGTTTCGAACTTATGCAAACATGCATGCAGACACCAAATCCCAAGTTCAAAAATGCTTCCCTTGATCAAAGTAGGCAGAAGGTGATCCCTCGAAATTTTCGGCAAAGTTTCCCTCCTCGTTTTCTATAAAATAAGAATTCAAATTCAAATAATTTTTTTTGCAACAGTACAAAAAGTTGTCTCAAAATATTTTCAAATAAATACTAAAAAAACTAGAGTGAAAAAGAAGATTTTCAGAAAAAGAATCAATTGAAAATGATTTGTGGTTTAAAAGTTATAAAGGTTTTAAAACCAGGGACCTCTTTGTAAATAAAATAACTGCCAGCGGGTCCCTGCGGTAATAACTGAAAGCACCTTAGAAAGAAATACGCTTTCCAGTGCAGAAAGCGTAAAGAGGCAGAAGGTGCCTTCGAATGTAACAGAAAAGAATAAAACGCTGACGGGTGGGCCCCACCCGTTAGGTTTGAAATTCAAACGCGCCTCGCGCGTGGGTAAAGAGGAGGTGCGGTGGTCACCGGCGGCGATCGCCGGTGTTCTAGGAGGTGGCGATGGTACGAGTGTGCCCGGGGGAGTGTTCCGCGTCGGTGGGTGGTGGTGGTGGTCGCCGGCGAGCACCGTAGCGACGGCGAGGTCAACTCCGGCGGACGGCGGTGTTGGGTGATGATGGATTTCGTCGGGAAGGGCTCCGATCATCAAATTAACGCGCAGAATGGATGTGTTGGTGCATGAGGAGGCTACGGATGAAATTTGAGGGGTGGAGATGGAGTAACGGCGACGTGGGGTTCTCGGGAACAGCGGCGGATCGGGTGGCTGGAGTCGGGGAAGAAGACCTCCCTGAGGTCGTCCGACTCCTCTGGGGGTCGATTGGGAGTGGGTGTAGACGGTGCAAGTACTGAATGGAGCTCGAGGGCTCCTTTTATAGGCGATCTGAGGTGGCCCGAGGCGGTGTGGATCACGCCGGAGTGATGGTGGCCGGCGAGGGCAGTTGGGGGCGGTGGGCGAGATCGGTGAGCATCAATGGCGTCAGGGAAGCCTTCTCGAAGCGCCAGCGTGGACGGGGTCAAGCTCTATCCATCTCCCCGTGGATGAGCTCGCGTACGGGCGTGGCGGACGGCGCCAACTCCGGCGACTGACAGCAGGGCCCTGGCGGTGTTGGCGGCGTTCTGGTGAGATGAAGAGGGACGCGTGGAGGCTGAGGAGGGTAGGGATGGCGCTGGGCGGTGCGGAGCTGGGTTATTGCCGTCAGTGGCCGAGGTGACCGCACGGCCAGCCGCTGCAGTGGTCGGCGACCGTTGCACCGGTCGGCCATTGGCCTGTCGGCGGCGAGCAACTGACGAGGGGGGTCTGGGGTGAAGCATTCAAGGCTTGGAGTGAGGTAGCGACGAAGTGGAAGAGTGGAAGGCATGGCACGGCATCGATCTCCCCCTCTGTGTACTTATCTGAATTTTTCTGAAATTTTCGACAGTGAGGAACAGTGCACGCAAGATGTATAATGAAATGCTAGATGGCCACAAGCATTTTGGGAATTTTTGAGAATCTTTGTGGTGAGGTACTGATGCATAACAGAGATGCTGGCAAAATTTCAGAATTTTTGGAGTAATTAAAATTAGGTTTTGGACAGAGAGTTTGAATCTGGTCCAAATTTCAATTGAATGAAATTTGAAAATTTTGAACTGTGGAACAGAATGTTTTTGGTGAAATGGAGTGTGGGTACTGCCAAGTAGTTGGGATAATTTTTGTGGGTGCAGAAGAGCTAGGAAAAATATAGTTCCTTTGTAAATCAAAGGAACTAGGAATAAATGAAATTCAAACTTTAGAATTTGTTATATATGATAAATAATATTTTTGTGAAGGGGAGAAGTGTTGGGTACTGTCCTAGGGGGTGAGGATGACTTGGATGATATTTTGAAAATGACAGAATAATTTTTGTGGGAATTTTCTATGTGTTTGAAAAAGAATGAAAGGGGCCATTTTATTGAAATAATTTACTTATTCAAAAACTTTTCTGAAAGAAAATATTTTTTATCCTTCAAAAATAATTACTCAAGTAAGAAACCATCAAATCAGAACCATTTTAAATTTTTTGAAACCCAATTGCAAATTAAAAATGATTTTCAAAACAGAAGAAAAGAAAAATTGGGCCATAGTGATCCAAAGAATTTTATTTTAAAGAAAAGATTTTAAAAATTCAAAAGAGAATATTTTTGGGGTGTTACAGTTTTATTCACTAGTTTTGTTTATGAAGAAAACTATAAAAAATGGAAGTGAAGTTGAGTGCAATTCTTTATCTTTATAAAGTTTTTCTTGAAATCTATGAATCAGATAATTGTTCTAAAGTGTTAGAAGAAGAATTTAACAAAATGTTTGATGTGAGTTCCGTGAATGTTAAGCATGATTGCAATGTTTTTAGTATGTATTCTATGAATATCAATTATGCTAGTGATATGCAAAGCTATAAGCTTGGGGATGACATGTTTGATGAAGATGATCTTTTTAGCCTCCCTACTTTTGATGAGAAAATTTACTATGATGAAAAAAATGTCTCCTACTTGTGAGCGAAGGCACCTAGATTGTTTGGTGAAACCTCACTGGCAAAGGCGCCAGAAATTCTTCTGCTACTCTCTGTAGAGTTGTTGGGATTCCCTAAAGAGGAAGGGTGAAGTAGTATAGTAGCAGATAGTATTTCCCTCAGTTAAGAACCAAGGTCATTTTTTATAGTAGCCAAAAATTCTCTTTTATTCGATAAAAAATCATGTTAAATTTTACGACATTCTGAGCACTTTTATTTCTGGGTCATTTTTTATTGCATGGATAATTCAGAAAACAGTATAAACAGGGATATTCTACTTTATTAAACTAAAAATAACAAAGAGTAAACTAAAGTTACAGAAAGCTTGTGCTTACGGAATTCATTGACCATATGCTCCTAAAAAAGAATCCATTAATAAGGTTGATCAAGTCTTTTTAACGAACTATTTCCGGTGGCATTAAACCGAAGAATTTTTGTACAACACTAAGTTACCTCAACTGGGATATGCATGGTCCCAATAATAAGAGTTTGATATTTCTTTTTGGGAACCGGGAGAGGAAATTCGAAGTCTCCAATAGTAATTGTCATAATTTTTTCAATGGAATTGATGATATTCACTTTGTTTTGCTTCCTCGGAAAATATACTGTATGCTCGTTGTTGTTGAAATGGAAAGTGACCTTGCTTTTATTGCAATCAATAACAGCCCCTGAAGTGTTAAGAAAAGGTCTTCCAAGGATAACTGACATGTTGTCGTCCTTGGGCATTTCAGGAATAACAAAGTCCGTTAATATAATAACATTAGAAACAACATCTGGAACGTCCTCACAAATACCGATAGGTATAGCAGTGGATTTGTCATCCATTTGCATGGAAATTTAAGTAGGAATCAACTTACTCAAATCAAGTCTTCTATAGAGAGAGAAGGGTGATACGTCTCCAACGTATCTATAATTTTTGATTGTTCCATGATATTATAGTATCAATTTGGATGTTTTATATGCAATTATATGCCATTATATATCATTTTTTGGGACTAACCTATTAACCTAATGCCCAGTGCATGTTGCTATTTTTTGCCTGTTTTTGCCTTTTCAGAAAATCATTATCAAAAAGAGTCCAAACGGAGAAAAAACTTTGGATTAATTTTTTCTGGACCAAAAGGGACTCACGAAACTTCGGGAGAAGACCATAAGAGTCACGAGGGAGCGACAAGCTTGGGAGGCACGCCCTGAGGGGTAGGGCGCGCCCCCCAGGCTTGTGGGCCCCTCGTGGCACTTCCTGACCTAATTCCAGCGCTATAAATTCCCAAATATTCCCAATATACCAGAAAGACAGAAGAGAAAACCTTTCCGCCGCCGCAAGCCTCTGTTCTTCCGCGATCCCATCTGGAGGCCTTTTCCGGTACTCTGCCGGAGAGGGAATCGATTACGAAGGGCTTCTTCATCAACCTTGATGCCCTTCCGATGATGTGTGAGTAGTATACCACAGACCTACGGGTCCATAGCTAGTAGCTAGATGGCTTCTTCTCTCTCTTTGATCTTCAATACCTTGTTCTCCTCAATGTTCTTGGAGTTCTATCCGATGTAATCTTCTTTTGCTGTGTGTTTGTTGGGATCCGATGAATTGTGAGTTTATGATTAGATTATTCATGAGAAATATTTGAGTCTTCTCTGAACACTTTTATGCATGATTGTTATAGCTTTGTATTTCTCTCCGATCTATCAATTTGGTTTGGCCCACTAGATTGATTTATCTTGCAATGGGAGAGGTGCTTTGTGATGGGTTCAACCTTGCGGTGCTCAATCCCAGTGACAGAAAGGGACATGACATGTATTTGTATTGTTGCCATTAAGGATAAAAAGATGGGGTTTAATCATATTGCTTGAGTTTACTTTGTCTACATCATGTCATCTTGCTTAAGGCGTTTGTCGGAGTCTAGGATCTGCATCCAAGAAACTTCTCCAAGAACTTCGGATTCGAACTCTGGGGGACTTTGCTTGGCGACCTGCGATGCGACGGCAACTACGGCGGAATCATGACGGCTCACTGGCTCTCACCGGACACGAAGGGGACTCGCGAGCTACCCAGGTTCGGGCCACCGTGCGGTGTAATACCCTACTCCTACCTGTGTTGGATTGCTCTATGATAGAGAGCTCGTGGCTCGAGGTACACGAAGTGTGGGGGAGAATGGGTCGATCCCCTTACATGGAAGCGGCCTTGCCCCTTTTGTAGTGCCTTGGTCCTCTTCCCCGAAAATATGAGCGGGAAAGGGTGGCCATAGGGCGGCCATTCAAAGGGGGACAGGCGCCCAGGCTTATCCTGACTAAAGGCGGGCTTCACCTGCTAAAGTTGCTATCCTGACACGCTGGTGGGCTCGGCGATGACCTCCATCCTGGCGCGCTGAGCAGTCCTGGTCTTCTTTTACCAAAGTGGAAGGCATTGGGACTTGCTTTGGAGGGGGCAGACGCCGCTGCTCCCTTGCACCAAAGAGGAAACTGGTCTTGGTCGCATCCTGCCATCCTTATCATGACAGCAGGACGTCACCCACGTGATGGGCACATGCCGCGCGACTGGCGCCGCGCAGCCTCCTTCGTGGGGTGGTCCTCACGAGGCCGCCCCTCACGAGGCCTCCCCTCACGAGGCCGCCCCTCACGAGGCAGCCCCTCACGAGGCTACCTGCCACTTGTTGATTGTAGCGTTCCACCTGGCGATGAAGGGGCCTCACGAGGCTGGCTCCTCGCGAGGTGACTTGTTCCGGAGAGCCTAAGGCAGAGACGTCCTTCGTGGGCCGCCCCAAGAGTTGCCTCCTGGGCCGCAGGCAGACGGACCATGGTACCCTGGTTCCCACTGGGCCGACAGTAGCCCCCGAGCCCGCGGCGCGCACATTCCGCCCGTTAGGAACGAAACGACGCGGGGCCCATCGAACTGCCGGGCCCAGGGAGCGACGCGTAGCGGCCTCCACTCCCCCATGACGCCTAGGGGGTTCTCGGCCGTGCCCTCCCAGGTTGTGCCTCCGGAGGACGAGGTAACCCTTGGCGTGGAGGGCAACGCACTTCGCGAGGAGGATTCACTCGCCGAGGCCACGGGAGGGGCCCCAGCAGGCCCCCCGCATGAGGCCTCGGGAGTCATCTCAAGCGAGCCCCGAGGGAACGGCTACGGCAGCGGCAGCTACTCCGGCGTGAAGCTGAAGAAGAGGCGGTGGGCCCCTACGGATGTGTAAGTCCCCTCGTCCTATCCTTTCCCTTTACACTTACTCTTCTTCCTCGTGAAGCATGGGCTGAGACCCCTTGGCGGCGCAGGGACCCTCCATCGAAGAAGAAGGAGGCCTCCGGGGCAGGGGGGCCGCGAGACAGACCGCGCCCCCGCGGGGGGTGCGGATTGAAGAGCCGCTGGAGCCCTCGCCAAGCCTGAGAGGCGCGGGGCGGATGGCGAGGGAGAGCGCACGACGTCTCCCCAGCTGTGCAAAGGATGCGCCTCCACTTGCTGGGGGAGGTGGACGTCTGGAGGAGGTCCACATGGAGGAAGAGGTGCCGGTGGCGACCGACGCCGGAAGCGGCGACGCCACGGGGGACGCCGTGAGGCCGAGCCCCTCGAAGGGCTCCGCGGCGGCAGGCACAGACGCAACAGCCGCGGTGAGCCCCGAGCGCCCGCCAGTGCGCCAAGAGCCGAAGGCGACCACGCCAAGCCCCCCGCGCGCGACGGAGTCATAGGCGGAGGTGGAGGCTGTGGAGAACCCCCAGCATCTGACGGGGGGTGAAGCCCCTGCCGGCGGAGACATCGCTGGGCTTGGTGGAGCTGCAGCCCCCGGGCCTCTCGCGGCCAGCGGGGATGGATGAGGAAGATGGGCCGGACGCGTCCCTGGCCATGGCGTTCGTAGGCCACAGTACTCTGCTGCAACGCGGGACTCTGCGCCACGTCCGGTCGGCCCTCGTCACCCTCGAGACCGACCTCATGGCCGAGGAGGAGGACCTCCGCCAAGAGCGAGTGCGCCTCACAGAGGGCTGGCGGCAACTAGAAGTAGCCGTCAAGTTAGGCCGCCGGCGGGATGGCGTCGTGCGGGAGGAGCACGAGGAGGCCACCCGAAAGACCAAGGAACTCCTTGATGGGGCAACCCGGGATGCGAAAGAGGCTGCCCGGTGACTTGAGGAGGCGGAGGCCGCGGAGAAGGCCTACATGGAGCATGCCGCGACTTGCGAGGCCTAGCTTGCCCCTCACGAGGAGGCACTCGGCGGGCGCGTGAGCATGGTGGCGGTCCGGGAACTGGACAGGGAGATCTAGGAGCACGAGCTCGCACTGACCACCACCGAGCAGGAGAAGGGGCGCGAGCTCCTGGAGAACCTGGAGTGCATCGTGGCGGCCGCAGAGGGTGGAGGCATCGCTGGTGACGATGGCGCCGACAGTGGCTCATCTGCTTGAGTCTTTACCTTTTGTCTCCTGTCATAGAGTAGACGTGGCCCCGTGGGGGTGTGAAGATGTCGCCTAGCACTTTTGATTGAAGTACTTTAATATTTGTTGTGTTTTCGTCTCCTCATGAAGTCTTTCTTCCCTTTTTACGTTGCCCTTGTGCCCTGCGTCGCTGGGACCCAGCCTTCGAGCGGGCTACGACCATCGCTAGTATGCTGGAGCACGCGCTCAGCAAGGCCAGAGGGTGTAGGGCTCTTAGGGCTGGTAGGAGTTCCCGAGGCATGATGCTCAAGGATCTCCCACTTGACGCACAGGCGGCTCATGCCAAGGAAAACAAAGATGCTTCGAGGGGAAAGCGAAAGGAAGAAAGATCGAAGGGTGCTACGAAAGCCTCAAGCGATACTTTAGACATAGCTTTTTAGCAGCACGTGACTTGGCGTGGTGCCGCCCGCAATCGGTGGCTCGTGAGGGGCGCTTGCTCGCGAAGCCCTCTGCTCACGAGACGTCGCTCATGAGGCCTCCCGAGGAGGATCTCCAGAGGCCTCCGGTGTCCTGCATCAGCGAGATTGCCAAGTTTTTGCAAGTAATGCAGCGGAGCGTGATCGTGAGGTCGCCTGTGGGTGTCACGCAAGGAGACAAGTGCACCAAGGACCTTGGTGAGGTGACATGCACGAGAGCGGGCCCGCGAGCCAGAGCTCAGTCAGTTGGGTTTTTGCGGCGCCGCTGGGACTGACCCAAGTACAGGCACCGTGCCCAGTCCCCGCTCGCGTGATACGCATGGGGGAGATCGTGAGCGCGCGCCCTTCATGCTGCCGTGCTCGACACGGGTTAGCTTGAGGATGCGATGGCCAGGCGGCCCCTCAGGTAAGTAGTCCGCCAGCGCTGAGCATGGGGCTTCCACGAGAGTGGAAGGGAGCTCTCGCGTGCCGGTGGCAGCGCTGGTAGAGAGAGCTCTGGAGCGTGTACAGCTCCATTTTGCACTGCCGTGCTCGACACGGGTCAGCTTGAGGATGTGATGGCCGGGGGCCCCTCAGGTAAGTAGGCCACCAGCGCTGAGCAAAGGGCTTCCACGAGAGTGGGAGGGAGCTCTCGTGTGCCGGTGGCAGCGCTGGTAGAGAGAGCTCCGGAGTGTGTACAGCTCCATGTCGCTCGTATCCGTGGGGCACGGATAGAACTTATGGTGATGGCGGGTGTTCCATGTGTTTTGTACCGGAACACCCTCCTCCGTCACGAGTGGGGCCGCGGTGGGCCGGGGGGTGGGTGTTAACCATCTCCGTATTCCTTGCGATGTGGGACTCTAGGCTCATGCGCATCAGCCTCGCAAAGGTGGCTCCGGCACCCTCCAGGCTGAACGGCATACGCATGAGCCAAGGCGAGACCGCGGTCTGGTCGATCCGCGGAGGAACCATGTATGCCTCTGGAAGGCTCGTGTCCTTGAGGGCCATGGGGAACCAGTTCGCCATGACCCGGTCGTCTCTCTTCGTGGCCTGGATGCTGATGGTGTGGAGCAGGAGGAACTCCGTGAGGTTGGTGCTGCCGTCGTAGCGCGGTGGAAGCTCAGGCTTGAACTTGCCAGGCCACACCACACGGCTCGGGGGTGAGGGCCAGGTAACCCCCGTTGGTGATGGTGCCGCCGGCCAGGGCCGCGTTCACCTCCCGAGAGAACTGCTTGAAGTAGCGGTTGGATGGAGGGGCCTGGGCCCCGCCGAGGATGCAGGCCACCCTGCGAGGCTCTTGGTAGCCCCCAGCGTTCTCAGCGGGAGGGGAGTCGTCGACGCATATTGGGGCGGCATTGGCTTGAGGGTCAGCCAGCCGCGACTGGTTCTGCCAGCCCTGACGGTTGTTATCGCCGGCGCCGTTGTTGTGGTTGTCGCCCCAGCGGCCACCTCCGCTGCTGCCACCGCGGCCCTTGCCGCGCTCCCTGCGGCTGCCGCGGTGCTCGGTGCAGCCCTCATGAAGCAGCTTGAGCTCGTGGCAGTCTTCTATGCTGTGGGAGTTCACGTTGTGGTAGGCGCAGAAAGGACGGTCGTCCTTCTTGGCCTCGCCATGGTTGCGGCCGCGCTTGTAGTCCGGCTCCGCCGTGAGCACGACAGGGCCCTTGCACTTGGTGTCCTTGCCCTTGGGTTTCGCCGCACCAGGCTCAGCGTCAATGTCGTTGTGGAGGAAGAGGCGTCCCTCTTTGGCCTTGGCGCAACAGTCGGCGAGGACGAACAACTCTGCTACGGAATCGAGCTCGTCCCTGACTGAAAGCTTCTCGCACATCTTCGCATCCGTGACGCCATTGGTGAAGGCGGAGACGATCGCGGCTTCGGAGGCCTTCGGGATCCTGTGGCGCACCTGGCTGAAGCACTGGATGAACTTGCGAAGGGGCTCACCAGGGCGCTGAAGCTCTGGCTTGAACTTGTCGGGCCACACCACGCGGCGTAGCTCGGGGGCGAGGGCCAGGTAACCCCCGTTGGTGACGGCGCCACCGTCGAGGGCCGCGCGGTTCTGGTGCCTAGCCATGGCGACGTCATGGAGGATGCGGTCCTGGCGGTTGCGCGCCTTCTCGAGGACCACGCGCGCGTCCGGGGGCGCGTGGCGGACGATCTGGCAGCTGTTGTCGTCGCCGTCCGGCGCGAGCGAGCCGCAGGACGGCTCTGGGGCGCATGCTGCGAGGCGGCGCTTGGCCACATCGCGGTCCAGAGGAGGAGGAGGAGGCGCGTCGCGCCCGGCCCAGTCGGTGCGGGAAGGCGGAGCAGGCAAGGAGCGGGAGGGCGCCTGGCCATCGCGCGTGGCGTCGACGAGCTCGGTGATGCGCCCGAGCCAGGCATCGTAGCCGTCCCGGTGGGACGATAGTGCAGCAGCTCCTGCGCCATGAGTAGCGCGGCGTGCGGAGCGGGAGGGTCGCGACGATCAAGCGAGGAGGTGGTGGCGGAGCGGCCGTGCGCCTGCTCGTTCACCGACGGGTGGGCAGAGGAGGCCACCCCCTCCCCAATAGGCTCGGTGGCGGCGCGAGGGCGCCTCCCAGGGGCACCTCAGACGGCGGGCGCAGCGTGGACCCTGGCGGCGGCTCGGCACGTAGCACGTTCCCGGCGAGCGGCGGCGTCGTCCATGTCGATGCTGACGTCGAGGTTGAAGGCGCGAAGACGGCAAGTCCCCCTACCTGGCGCGCCAAATGTCGGAGTCTAGGATCTGCATCCAAGAAACTTCTCGAAGAACTTAGGATTCGAACTCAGGTGGACTTTGCTTGGCGACCTGTGACACGACGGCAACTACGGCGGAATCACGATGGCTCACTGGCTCTCACGGGACACGAAGGGGACACGCGAGCTACCCAGGTTCGAGCCACCGTGCGGTGTAATACCCTACTCCTGCCTGTGTTGGATTGCTCTATGATAGAGAGATCGTGGCTCGAGGTACACGAAGTGTGGGGGAGAATGGGTTGATCCCATTACATGGAAGTGGCCTTGCCCCTTTTGTAGTGCCTTGGTCCTCTTCCCCGAAAATATGAGCGGGAAAGGGTGGCCACAGGGCGGCCATTCAATGGGGGACAGGCGCCCAGGCCTATCCTGACTAAAGGCGGTCTTCACCTGCTAAAGTTGCTATCCTGACGCGCTGGTGGGCTCGGCGATGACCTCCATCCTGGCGCGCTGAGCAGTCCTGGTCTTCTTTCACCAAAGAGGAAGGCATTGGGACTTGCTTTGGAGGGGGGCAGACGCCGCTGCTCCCTTGCACCAAAGAGGAAACTGGTCTTGGTCGCGTCCTGCCATCCTTATCCTGACAGCAGGACGTCACCACGTGATGGGCACATGCCGCGCGACTGGCGCCGCGCAGCCTCCTTCGTGGGGTGGCCCTCACGAGGCCGCCCCTCATGAGGCAGCCCCTCACGAGGCCTCCCCTCACGAGGCCGCCCCTCACGGGGCAGCCCCTCATGAGGCTACTTGCCACTTGTTGATTGCAGCGTTCCGCCTGGCGATGAAGGGGCCATGCGAGGCTGGCTCCTCGCGAGGTGACTTGTTCTGGAGAGCCTAAGGTAGAGACGTCCTTCGTGGGCCGCCCCAAGAGTTGCCTCCTGGGCCACATGCAGACGGGCCGTGGTACCCTGGTTCCAACTGGGCCGACAGCGTTACTCTGTTTTATACTTAATACCCTAGATGCATGCTGGATAGCGGTCAATGCATGGGTGGAGTAATAGTAGTAGATGCAGGCAGGAGTCGGTCTACTTGTCTCGGACGTGATGCCTATATACATGATCATTGCCATGGATCCGTCATAATTATTTGCTTTTCTATCAATTGCCCAACAGTAATTTGTTTACCCACTGTATGCTATGTGTTCGAGAGAGAAGCCTCTAGTGAAAACTATGGCCTCCGGGTCTATCTTTATCATATATTAAAATCCAAAAAAATACCTTGCTGCAATTTATTTACTTTTATTTTATTTAGTATTTTACTTTATCTATTTATCGCTATCAGAATTAATCCTTGCAAATAACCGCTAAGTGGATTGACAACCCTCTTATTTGCGTTGGGTGCAAGTGTTTGCTTTTGTGTGTGTAGGTGCTGCTAACGAGGTTCTGTGTGGTTCTCCTACTAGATTGATAACCTTGGTTCTTAACTGAGGGAAATACTTATCTCTACTATACGGCATCATCCTCTCCTCTTCAGGGAAATACCAACGCAGTCTACAAGTAGCAGGAAGAATTTCTGGCGCCGTTGCCAGGGAGACATCACCAAAACTTATCAAGTACCTTCGCATAAACTATCATCCACTTGCATTTATTTTATTTTCCTTTTATTTGCATTTGCCTCTCATTTTCATCTCCCCCACTTCTAAAACAATATTACAAAAACAAAAAATATTTTCATTTGCTTGTTTGCTAGTTTGCTTGCTTCGTCGTGATGTCTCAAGAAAACACAAAATTGTGTGACTTTTCCAATACTAATAATAATGATTTTATTAGTACTCCAATTTCTCCTCCCGCGACTAGTGTGGAGTCGTGTGACATTAATGTTGCGTTGCTTAATCTTGTTATGAAAGAACAATTTTCTGGTAGTCCTAATGAAGATGCTACATCCCATCTAAATACTTTCGTTGAACTTTGTGATATGCAAAAGAACAAAGATGTGGATAATGATATTGTTAAATTGAAATTATTTCCGTTCTCACTACGAGATCGTGCTAAAACTTGGTTTTCATCCTTGCCTAGAAATAGTATTGATTCTTGGGATAAGTGTAAGGATGCTTTTATTGCCAAGTATTTTCCTCCCGCTAAGATTATTTCTTTAAGAAATCAAATTATGAATTTTAAGCAACTTGAGCATGAACACGTTGCACAATCTTGGGAGAGAACGAAATTAATGATAAGAAATTGCCCTACTCATGGTTTAAGCTGGTGGATGATCATACAAAATATTTATGCCGGACTAAACTTTGTTTCTAGAAATTTGCTAGACTCTGCCACATGTGGTACTTTTATGGAAATTACATTGGGAGAAGCTACAAAACTCCTTGATAATATTATGACAAATTACTCTCAATGGCATACTGAAAGAACTCCAACTGGTAAGAAGGTAAATTATGTTGAAGAAATTAATACTTTGAGTGATAAGATGGATGCTCTTATGAAATTGGTTGCTAGTAAAAGTGCTCATGTTGATCCTAATGATGTGCCATTGTCTACTTTGATTGAGCAAAATAATGATGCTATTGATGTGAATTTTGTCTCTAGGAATAATTTCAACAACAATGCTTATAGGGGTAATTTCAATCCTAGACCGTTTCCTGGAAATTCCTCTAATAAGTATGGTAATTCCTATGCTAATCCATATAATAATAATAATAATAATAATAATAATAATAATAGGATACCCTCTGATCTTGAAAGTAATATTAAAGAATTTATTAATTCGCAAAAGATTTTCAATGCTATGGTAGAAGAAAAATTGAATAAAGTTGATGATATGGCTAGGAACATGGATAGAATTGCTCATGATGTGGAAAATCTCAAAATTAAAATTTTGCCACCCAAGCATGATATAAATGAGTCTATTAAAGCTATCTATGTCTCCATTAATGAAAGTAAAGAAAGGACCGCTAGGTTGAGAGCTAAGCGAGAATTCCTAGAAAAAGCTATTCCACCCGGTTTCTATCATAGTAATGATGAAGATATTAAAATGATTGGTGTCTCACCTATTGAATCTTTATTTAGTAACATAAAAATTGACGAGAAAGGGACTAGAGATGAGTCAACTTTAGCTTGAAGGCGTCCCAATTATTTGGAGGGTGATAATCTTAATGATAAAAATGAAAAAAGTGGGTTTGGAGAGGTCGAAACTTTAAATAGTTATGTGCCCACTACTTTGGATTACAAGGACTTTAATTATGATAATTGTTCTTTAGTTGAATGTATTTCCATGTTGCAATCCATGATTAATTCACCTAATGCCTATGAACAAAATAAAGCTTTTACTAAACATATTGTGGAAGCTATGATAAAAGCTCAAGAAGAAAAACTTGAGTTGGAAGTTTCAATTCCTAGAAAAATTGCATGATGAATGGGAACCTACTATTAAAGTTAAAATTAAAGATTATGAATGCAATGCTTTATATGATCTAGGCGTTAGCGTTTCTACTATACCAAAATCTTTGTGTGATGTGCTAGGTCTCATCGATATGGATCCTTGTTCCCTTAACTTACATCTAGCGGATTCCACTATTAAAAATCCATTGGGTAGAATAAATGATGTGCTTATTCTTAAAAATAGAAATTATGTGCCTGTGGATTTTATTGTTCTTGATATTGAATGTAATTTGTCTTGTCCTATAATACTTGGTAGGTCTTTCCTACGAACCATAGGTGCTATTATTGATATGAAAGAAGGTAATATACGATTTCAACTTCCATTAAAGAAAGGGATGGAACACTTTCCTAGAAATAGAATTAAGCCACCATATGAATCTATTATGAGGGCCACCTATGGAATTAATTTGAAGGATATGCATTATGCCTAGCTAGGGGCATAAAACAATAGCGCTTGTTGGGAGGCAACCCAATGAATAAAATAATTTTTTTTACTTTATGTTCTTGTGTGTTTACACAATTGTAGCCTTTGTCATGATTGTGTTTTGATATTTTAATTAGTGTTTGTGCCAAGTAATGCCTTTGGGATGATTTGGAAGATAGTATAATTGATGTTGTTTGAAAACAGAAACTTTTACGTCCAGTGTTGGAATTTTGATTTTTTTGCTGGAGCGTCAGAACCTTCTAATTTTTTTACACAATATTGATATATGAATTTCCCACGTCTTACTAATTTTTCAAAATTTTGGGAGTTACAGAAGTGTGACTTTAATTCATATATTTACAGATTCTATTTTTTGTTGCATAGTTTTCTTATTTTGATGAATCTATGGATCGTATTGGGGGGTATGAGTCATGGAGAAGTTGGGGTACAGTAGCATTATGCCAATATTAAATATGAATCAATTTACAACAGTACCTAAAGTTTAAGATTTGTTTGTTATACTAACGGATCTCACGATGTTTCTGTTGAGTTTTGTGTGCTGAAGTTTTCAAGTTTTGGGTGAGACTACGATGGATAAAGAAATAAGGAGCGGCAAGAGCCTAAGCTTGGGGATGCCCAAGGCACCCCAGTGTGACGCCCCCGACTTAATCGGGCACTAATCATACACGCAAATGTGCACGATCAAGCACAGGGACTCACGGAAAGATATCACAACACAACTCTAAACACAAATTAAAAGTCATACAAGCTTTATATTACAAGCCAGGGGCCTCGAGGGATCGAATACATAAGCTCGCGAACAAGCGTTAGCGGAAGCAACAACAGTATCTGAATACAGACATATAGTTAAACAAGTCTGCCTTAAGAAGGCTGAGCAAAACAACGACATCTGATAGAAAAGGCGCAGGCCTCCTGCCTGGGAGCCTCCTATCTACTCCTGGTCATCGGTCTCCACGTAGTAGTAGGCTCCACCAGAGGGGTAGTAGTAGTAGTCGTCGGCGGGGGCAGCAGGCTCCGGGGCTTCGTCATCTGGTCGCAGCAATCGGGTATGGGGAAAAAGGGAAGCAAAGCAATCGTGAGTACTCATTCAAAGTACTCGCAAGACTTACATCAGAACTATTCTATTTATGCATCGGTATCAATGGGAAGGCTGTATCTGTGGACTAGATGGCAGAATTGCCAGAATAGAGGGGAAGGCCTAGCCTATCAAAGACTGGCATCTTGCAGCATTAGAAGAGTGTAGATTAGTAGCATATATAAAGCAACAACCATGTAGTAACAAAGCCCAGGGATCCTTCCTCGACTCCCTGCGAGAAAGTGATCCCGGAGCTAACATATTAATTAAAGTAACAAGTATCCAGTTCTAGTTGTAGTAGATCGGGATATTTTCCGAGCGTCCTATTACCGTGGACACGGCTATTCGAATAGATATACTTCCCTGCAGGGGTGCACCAACTTACCCAACACGCTCGATTAACTCTGGCCGGACACACTTACTCGGTCCATGCCCGGCCTCGGCTGATCGACACGTCGTAGCCCTACCTAGGCTCAACAGAGAGGCCAGCACGCCGGTCTACATCCTAAGCGCTCAGGGGTCTTGGGCCCATCGCCCTTTGCACTCCTGCATGTTGCGTACGCGGCCGGGAGCAGACCTAGCCCCCTTAATACAAGCGTGGGCGTACCCAGTCCAACCCGACGCGCGCCGCTCAACTGCTGACGTCTGAAGAGCTTCGGTTGATACGTACGACGCCGAGTGCCCATACTACTCCCGCGTGGTGGTTAGTGCGAAAAGGCCAAAGGCCTACTCAGATCACATATCCTAACCCATTAGTGTGTTGGGAGCTCGCAGAAACGAGCAGCGACCCATGATTTGTGGTCCCGTCGCCCCATCTCGTGGACTTATGGCAAGGGCCAGGAATGCCCGGCCATGCCACGTAATTATCTCGCGGGTACCCTCACGGTCAACCCGGCTTCACGTCTTTCGCGGGTACCCCTCGGGGTTGACCCGACTTCCACAAGTTTCTGAGGTAAAGACAAAGTATCCGTGTGTCCATAACATCAAGGAGGAATCCGAGGAATCACCCTCGTTGGATTCCCACCAGATGTATCCGTCAAAGTGAACCCGAAGGAATCACCCTCGATGGGTTCACATTTGAAGGGTTGCACGACAGAGGCATCATCGGAGGTGGTGAAAGAGGAATCACCCTCGGTAACCCACAACCGACTAGCTAGGCTACAGAGATATCATCAGAAGTGATGTATGAGGTATCACCCTCGGCACTCGATATTAGCTCTGCAGAGTCATACAACTTAGGGGGGGTGTGGTGATGTGTCGATCTCAGCCCATCGATCACATCGATCGGGGCACTGCTAACAAAGCGGGGCAACAGGGACAAGGGTGAGGGGCCACAGATGGTTCACTAACCAACATATACTAAGCATTTAGGACAGTAGGTAAGGTATCAACAGCAGTTACAAAAACAAGCTATGCATAGATTAGGAGCATTCAATTGCAGTAGCAAAATCTAATGCAAGCATGAGGGAGAAAGAATAGGCGATATAGGAATGATCAAGGGGATTTTGCTTGCCTGGAAGCTCTGCGGGGAAAGAGGGGTCGTCGACGACATAGTCGTACTCCGGAGCTGCGCCGGTCTCGGGGTCTACCGGAGAGAAGAGGGGGAAGAAACAAATAAATACAAGCAATCAAAGGCAACACAGATGCATGGCATGTCAATATGCTGTGCTGGTGGTGACCTATCACAGTGCTACACGTTAGAGACGGAGCGGGAAAATATCTGGGGATATTTTCCCGGGTTCGGGCATCTGTCAGATAGATGAACCGGAGGGGAAGGTTCCATGTTTGTAGTGTTGTGGGCATGTGATGATGTGGACATGGCAGCCTCGGATACGACCAAAAGCACGCGAATATATATTTTACAGGTGATTTCTTTTAGCAACAATTTCATGAATTGTTGTATGGTAAAAGAACAAAGATACAACACCTTGTTTATTATATGCAGAATTATGGAGTATCTCTACAAGCCGCGGGTCAGGATACGAGTATTATTCGGCGATCAATATATTCCACTTGTTCCACGGCAGTGTGCACGCAGACATGCATTGTATACATGTACTGATATGTATTCCTATGGATGGCTCAACCGTGCATGCATCCAAGTGGGCCATGGGCATGCAAAGCACTTTATACATGGCATGATGTGCATCGTGCATGGCAAAGCTAACTCCAAGGAAGTGGACCGGGCCTGATGCATGCATGCAATTCAACCTGGAGGGTCGAGGGAGCGTACTGGGTTAGTTCTTCGCCTGGCTACGGCCCAGCTGTCAGACGATGCTGCACAATCATCCGTGGACACCAAAAACAAGCCGGCGGCTACTTTCTTTCCTAAATAAATAGCTAGCATCTATTAGGGTGTAGACTCGGGTTTTATTGTATTGTCTAGCCATTGCTACAATTTGTATCTACGAGACGTGTAGGACTACCGCCTTGTCAGATCCACAGTGGAACCCCAACTTTTCATCTAGTTCGTGTGCTCAATTTTTCATCCGCAATTTCATATTGCAATTCACCTTTGTTCTTGCCAGTTCTTCAGTTGCTTGCAGGAACTCGAACCTCGTTGTTCAGGTTGATCGTGCCTACGGCAAGGTCAATAACCATCAGAGATTGGTTTAGCGATTGTCGGGGCGTATCGTCGGGTACGATATAGCCGGATCGTCAAGGTCAAAATCCACCAAATCGATAGTTATCCCCACTCTCATCGAAAGATCGGGCCGCCGTCACATCAAGTGGTACCTTTGTTCTTGCCGGTTCTTTGGTTGCTTGCAGGAACTTGAACCTCGTTGTTCAGGTTGATCGTGCCTACGGCAAGGTCAATAACCATCGGAGATTGGTTTAGCGATTGTCGAGGCGTATCGTCGGGTACGGTATAGCTGGATCATCAAGGTCAAAATCCACCAAATCGATAGTTATCCCCACTCTCATCGAAAGATTGGGCCGCCGTCACATCAAGTGGTATCAGTTTTCAGGTTCATCGGTGAGAGATTTACAGTTTTCATAGGTTAGTTTATTTTTCTGTCCTATAACCCACGAAAAAGCCAAAAAAAATAGATTAGTTCATCCTTTACCCCTATCTTTTTAGCCTTTAGCAATTTTTGCATCTAGTATTTGCTTTGTTGAATTTTTGGTTGCATTCATCCTGGAATTAGTGCTGGTTTAGATTAGTTAGGGAGAAATTATCTACTAGATCGATCCTCTTTTGTCCATCATATTTTCCTCTGTCGTGCTTGTCAAAAAAAAACGAGATTGAGATTGGTTGTTTCCGATTCTTGTGGATTCTGGACGCCTTTATTTCCTTGGTTACAATATTTATCGGATGCTGATTAAGATCCCATTACATATTACCGCGCACACAGCGGCAGGTTACGCGAACGACCAAACACACAGCCATCGTGTCTGGCACAGCGCGTGCGTCCCATCCATATACACGTCGCGCTTCACGAGAGCCAAGGCAGCGCCGCTATCCTCACGCAGAAGCAACATCTCGCCATCTGTGTCTGCCTCCCCGCGCGGCACAGTTCTGCATCACTCCACGCGCGCCACACCACTCCACCAACTGATCTTGTGTGAAGTACGTAGTACTACTCTCTAATAACAACAGCCATTAATATCTAGCTAGCTTTTCTAGCCTTGTTGTAGCACTTGGTCAACGCACTTTTGTTTCTCTTTTGAACACAACTTGTGTCCGTATTATCTTGTGTATAGTTGCTAGTAACCGGATTGAAAGAAAAACACAAAAAAAGGAGAAGAAGAAAAAAAGAAAAAAGAAGAGAAAAGAGAAAAAAGAAAAAACAAAAGTTGCAAAATTCAGGCCGGCTAGCATCTGCTTTGGGCTGTTTGCCATTAGGGACATTCTTTTTGTTGCTACGAGCTTGACACTGCACCATTTATCATCTATTTTCGAGCTTTATTATACAGACGTGTACCTCACTCATATTTATCTATTTAGAGCTATCATATTTCTATCGATTTCCACTCACTTGATTCAGTATCTGGGCTTAGATTGTTTTATCTCTTACTAGTCGACTGCTAGCACTAGTTAGGAGTTTGAGCAATTATTCAGCTCGCATTACTGTTTGCTTAATTGTGCCATATATTGTGAGTTGAGGAAACCTTAACCAAGCTCCACTTCCTATATTGTACCTTGTTCGGTCACTTGGCAATCGCTATATCCAGTTTTTGATAACTTTTGACCGCGCCAAAGGCCAACAACCACTAGAGCACGGTAAGAATTGGTAAGAGCTTGGTAACTGCTAGAGTGTTGAGAGAAAATTTTCCCACCACCTCCGAGTAGTACTACAGAAACATTATACTTGTGATTTTGTTTTTGTGTGGTACTAACCATGGCAGATTCTAGACTGGTCAATAGCTGGGTTGCGTCGATTGTGGGAGATGACTTGCCACATATTGATACAGATCACTCTTTCCCACCAAAGGTACGACGACCATCACATGATGTACATCATGGTAGAAACACACATCATCATGTTACCTCTTTGCCAAATTTCGAAGGTAAATATGACCCTGATTCATATATTGATTGGGAAATTGAGGTAGAAGAAATATTTGGTAGCCATGATTTTTCCGAGCATAAGAAAATAAATGATGTCACTAAAAGCTTTTTCGGTTTTGCTTCAGTTTGGTGGAGAAATTATTGTAGGGAAAATATTTCTAATAGACCTACTACTTGGAAAGCTTTAAAACTTGTTATGCGAAACCGATTTGTTCCTTCATACCATGCTAGTGATTTACTTAGAAAATTGCAACGTTTAGCACAAGGCAATAACACTGTTGAAGAATATTATGATAATTTGTGTACTGCTTTGTTTCGTTGTGGCTTAGAAGAATGTGAAGAAGATCTTTTGAATAGATTTTGGAGAGGTTTAAATCATGATATACAAGACATAATAATGCATGAAGAATTGTATTTTGTCGACCATTTGTTTCGTCTTGCTTGTAAAGCTGAACAGAAAATAAGAAGACATGTATGCACGACGAACAAGTGTGCGATGGAATACCCATCAAAGAAGGTTACTTCTCCCGTTGCTACGCCAACTATGATTGCGACACTTGGAGCTTATGAGGTGTCACCACCGACCGTCCTTACTTCATACGAGCCAAAAGTACAAGGTAATAATAATGGTAATGATTTTCTTACTACACATACAATTGATGATTGGCTTGTTGGTTTAGATACATCATGTGTTGAGACAAGTGCAACTGCCAAAGATTTGATCACACCACCAGTTTTAGATGATTATCTTGCTGATTTGAGTTCACCGTGTGATCCAACGACTAAAATATTTACTGTTTTGAGTGCACCTATTGTTGAATCTGATTCCCTCATTGATTTGGGTGCACCGACTGAGTTAAAGGCAACTAAAATTGACCCATGTGACTTGATTGTTCAAACTGGCTTGGATCACATACAATTGGTTAAACATGATGAAGTATTAGCTAGAATTTCTCATGCTAATTCTTTGTATTCTATTTTGATGGATCCACCTATGCGTTTGTCACATGCGAGAACTAAAATAGCTGAAATCACATGTTTGCGTTCTCTGAAAAGTGTTTATGCGCCTAATCTTACTTTCAACTTGATTGGTGAGGACTGCATAGACAATGAATTTTTGGTGCAAAGAATTTGCATCACATGTGATGATCTTACTATCTTGAAAGAGAATATTAATATGCCAATGCTTGATCATTTTGATATGACCTCCAACATTGGCGTTCATTATATGTCAAATAACATCTTGCATGATTGCGTTTATTCACCTATGTTGGGCTGGTGTAATGATGAGCTGTACAAATGGGATGACATAAATATATGCTTCACTTATATGTGCAAATTAAGTTGTAATACTTCATGTTGGTATAATTCTTGTGATAATTATTTGGACTTTCATCTCAAAAGATATGTTCAGTACTCATGTATGAAGATACTAATAGTGCAACAATGGAGAGATATAAAAATGAATGACTTATACATATACCATGTATACACCTTGTCTCCTTGGTTAGTCTATTTTCAGATTATCGAAAGCCGAGGACGGCTTTGTTTTCAAGAAAGGGAGGATGATGTGGACATGGCAGCCTCGGATACGACCAAAAGCACGCGAATATATATTTTACAGGTGATTTCTTTTAGCAACAATTTCATGAATTGTTGTATGGTAAAAGAACAAAGATACAACACCTTGTTTCTTATATGCAGAATTATGGAGTATCTCTACAAGCCGCGGGTCAGGATACGAGTATTATTCGGCGATCAATATATTCCACTTGTTCCACGGCAGTGTGCACGCAGACATGCATTGTATACATGTACTGATATGTATTCCTATGGATGGCTCAACCGTGCATGCATCCAAGTGGGCCATGGGCATGCAAAGCACTTTATACATGGCATGATGTGCATCGTGCATGGCAAAGCTAACTCCAAGGAAGTGGACCGGGCCTGATGCATGCATGCAATTCAACCTGGAGGGTCGAGGGAGCGTACTGGGTTAGGTCTTCGCCTGGCTACGGCCCAGCTATCAGACGATGCTGCACAATCATCCGTGGACACCAAAAACAAGCCGGCGGCTACTTTCTTTCCTAAATAAATAGCTAGCATCTAATAGGGTTTAGACTCAGGTTTTATTGTATTGTCTAGCCATTGCTACAATTTGTATCTACGAGACGTGTAGGACTACCGCCTTGCTAGATCCACAGTGGAACCCCAACTTTTCATCTAGTTCGTGTGCTCAATTTTTCATCCGCAATTTTAGATTGCAATTCACCTTTGTTCTTGCCGGTTCTTCGGTTGCTTGCAGGAACTCGAACCTCGTTGTTCAGGTTGATCGTGCCTACGGCAAGGTCAATAACCATCGGAGATTGGTTTAGCGATTGTCGAGGCGTATCGTCGGGTACGGTATAGCCGGATCGTCAAGGTCAAATCCACCAAATCGATAGTTATCCCCACTCTCATCGAAAGATCGGGCCGCCGTCACATCATGTGACAGCTACATGGAGGGCATATTCGGATTCGTCTCGTTTTTCTGATCAACTTTCATGCAGAAAACTTCTTCACCCGAGCTACGGTTTATTTTCTACGATTTTTCAAAGTTTTAAACAATATTCTGAAATTCCTGGAATTAATTGAAATTAGAAAATAGATTTATTGCATCAGCAGTGAGTCAGCATGACGTCAGCAGTCAACCCAGTCGCTCCAGGTCAAACATGACCGCTGGGTCCCACCTGTCATACACAGTAACTAAACAGGGGGTTATTTAAACTAAAAAGAGATTAACTAGCAGGTGGGGCCCCACTGTCAGTGTCTAATTAGGTTAACATATTAATTTTAATTATAAAAACATTAATTAAACGCGTGGGGCCCGCATGTCAGTGGCATAGGGCTGGCCAGTCAACACATTGACTGGGTCAACCCAGTCAACTGGGCCCCTAGGGCCCACTCGCAGCGACCCTAGGGTGGACCCCAGCCGTGCCACATCGGCGGTGGCCGGCGACTAGCCGCCGGCGACCAAATACGCGGCGGCGCATTCGGGACCGCGGCGGAAAACGCTCACAGTGGGCCAAATCGAGCGCGGCCGGTGCCGTTCGAACGAGCACTCGACGCCGCGTCGATTGGTGGCGGTGGCGTCGCCGGAGATGGCCTATAGTGATAGCGGCGAGCAGCGGGGGCGGTGGCCGGAATCGGGCGATGGCGGTTACGGCGATGTGGGGCACGGGAAGCAGCGTGGCTAGGTGCGTTGGGCTCCGACGCGCATGCTAAGCACGTTGCCGTGCTCGGTTGAGCTCGACGGCGAGTGTGGCCATGGCAGCGAGCTCAACGGCGGCGATGGGTTCGGCCACGGCGAATGCGACGGCTACGGGTGCGGAGAAGGGCAGGAGAGAGAGGGGTCCGGTGCGGAAGCTCACCGAGTGGCACACGGTGGCCGTTGGGAGATTAGGAGCTGCAGACGACGCTGGAATCGGAGGAGATCGCCGGCGACCATAGGGGAAGGAGACGGCGCGGATCCGGCGAGGCAGGGGCTTTGAGCTCGGGGTCGAGGGCGTAGACGACATAGTGGAGCACGGCGAGGCTCCCGGACACGACGGAGAGGCGAGGCGACGACGGTGGCTACGCGAGCGCGGCGGCACAGCCACGGCAGCGCTCGGGCGAGCTCGCGCGCGGGCGAGAGAGGAGGGGGAATGGATGAGGACGACGAGGGGGCCGAGGGGGCGCGTCCTTATCCCCTCGGCTGCCCTGTAACGGCGCCGTGTCGCCGCCTGGCCGGCGAGCGCGCACGCGGCCACGGCCATGTTGACACGGGGAGGAGAGAGGCGGGAGGTGGGAGAGAGAGAGGGAGGTGGGCTGGGCCGGTGCCACAGTGCACTTAGGCCCAGCTCACAGTAGTGCTAGGGCCTTTTTCCATTTTTCTTTTCTGTTTTCTTTTTACAGAGGGATTTGCAATTAATTTGAGCTGCCAAATGTTTTTTTGTAAAATGTGGGAATTAGCCACATAAATACAATGCAATATACTGCACTGCCAGAAAAAGTTTGGGAAGCATTTGAATCCAATTGAAATTTTCATAAATGGAAAGGCATTTGAAATGCTGTTAAAGCACTGTTTTAATTGCCCTAGTCCACATTTAGCTTGATGGTGATGTTGTTTTCCTGAACAAATATTTGTTTTGGAATATTTGCTAATTGATGAACTATTTTTCAGCAATTTTTGTGCAACTTCAAATTTCACTTATAATTTGAATTGAATTCAGAGATGGAATTTGAAATGAGATATAAATCCACTGTGATCATGCATTGCAAATCAAGGTGACTTGGCATTATCATTTTGGATTACTGTAGCTCATTACATAGGGGTGTTACAATTCTCCTCCTCTAAAAGAAATTCTCGTCCCGAGAATTCAGGAGGTAGAAGGGAAAAGATCGGGATATTCTTCGCGAAGACGATCCTCGCGTTCCCAAGTGGCTTCATCTTCAGTATGATTCGACCACTGCACTTTAAGGAACTTGGTTGTCTTCTAACGGGTCCGACGTTCAGCTTGATCAAGAATGCGGATCAGATGCTATTTATAAGATAGGTTATCTTGTAATTCGAGCAATTCATGATCCACTGCTCGGTGCGGATCCTTGAAGCAACGGCGAAGTTGCGATACATGGAAAACGTCATGGATGTGAGAGAATTGCGGTGGCAACTCCAATTTATATGCCACATGTCCACGTCTGGCGAGAATGCGGAAGGGACCAATGTAGCGAGGAGCTAACTTGCCCTTAATTCCGAAGCGGTGAGTGCCCTTCATAGGGGTGACACATAGATAAGCTTGCTCACCAGGTTGGTAGATCGATCCCCAGTGTTTACGATCATAATTGCTCTTCTGGCGAGACTGGGCCGCCTTGAGATTTTCTCGGACAATACGGACTTGCTCTTCAGCGTGTTGGATAATATCCGGACCAATGAGCGGTCGTTCCCCAGTTTCTGAGCAATTCAGAGGGGTTCGACACTTACGTCCATATAATACCTCGAAGGGGGCCATCTTCAAGCTAGCTTGATAGCTATTGTTGTACGAGAATTCAGCATACGGGAGAAATTCCTCCCACTTCTTGCCAAATGAGATGACACAAGCTTGCAGCATATCTTCAAGCACTTGATTCACTCGTTCAACTTGGCCTTGGGACTGGGGGTGATAAGCTGAGCTCCAGGTTATATGAGTTCCCATAGCTTCTTGGAAACTTGCCCAGAACTTAGAGGTGAAGAGGCTGCCACGGTCTGAACTGATCTCCTTTGGAATACCATGGAGTGTTACAATTCTGGAGATATATAACTCTGATAACTGACTTGCAGTGATCGTATCCTTGACTGGCAGAAAATGTGCAACTTTGGAGAGTTGGTCAATGACGACAAGAATAGCATCATGACCCTTTTGTGACCTGGGAAGACCAGTGAAAAGATCCATTTGAACCTTATCCCATTTTCACTCAGGGATAGGGAGCAGTTGTAGAATTCCAGTAGGCTTCTGATGTTCTGCCTTAACACGACGCCAGACGTCACATTCGGCAACATAGCGAGCAATATATTGCTTCATTTTAGACCGCAGTACCTTTGACGAAGGTCACGATACATCTTGGTGCTACCCGGATGAATAGACAGTGATGTATCATGTGCCTCCTTCATAACCTTGTCGGTCATAAGTTCGAACCGAGGTACTACAATGCGATCTCTGAAGTACAAGGTTCCATCTTCAGCAAGCGAGAAATCTCTGGACTTTTCAAAGACAAGATCTCTTTTCATCTGATCAACTTCAACATCTTTTGCTTGCGCAGACTTAACAGCTTTCTCAAGATTCGGCTGCAGAACAAGGGTATTAAGAGAACCCTGTGGAACGATGTGAAGGTTCAATTTGCGAAGTTCTTCATAAAGAAAGGGTTGAGCTCGCTGAACCATGAGATTGTTACAATAAGACTTGCGACCCAAAGCATCGGCCATTACATTAGCCTTGCCAGGGGTATACGAAATACCGCAGTCATAGTCTACAATTGTTTCCAGCCATCGTTGTTGGCGGAGATTGAGATCTGGCTGAGTAAACAAATACTTCAGACTTTGGTGATCAGTGTATATCTCACATCGATTACCGAGGAGGTAATGTCGCCATAACTTCAGTGCATAAATAACTGCAGCAAGTTCAAGATCATGCACTGGGTAGTTCGCTTCGTGAGGACGCAACTGTCGCGAGGCATAAGCAATCACTCTGCGCTCTTGCATCAGGACACAGCCTAATCCTTGACGAGAGGCGTCGCAATAAATGACGAATTCCTTCCGAGAATCCGGAGGAGCGAGCACTGGTGTAGAAGTCAGCTTGTCCTTGAGGGTCTGGAAACTTTCCTGACATTTGTCTGTCCACTCAAACTTAACGCCTTTGTGAAGCAGATTAGTCAGAGGCTTGGCAATCTTAGAGAAGTTCTCGACAAATCGACGACAATAGCTTGCGAGTTCGAGAAAACTTCTGACTTGCTTGACATTCTTCGGGGGAGTCCAGTCAAGAATAGCCTGAACTCGTTCTAGATTGACAGCAATGCCGTCCTTGGAAATCACATGTCCAAGGTAGGTCACTTCGGATAACCAGAATTCACACTTGGAATACTTGGCATATAGCTGATGTTCTCGAAACTTTTCTAGAACAAGACGAAGATGTTAAGCATGTTCTTCCTTATTCTTGGAATATACCAGGATATCATCCAGATAAACCACGACGAATTTGTCGAGGTAATCCATGAAGATATAATTCATCAGGCGGGAGAATGTTGCTGGAGCATTAGTTAAGCCGAAAGACATGACGGTGTACTCGTATGAACCATAGCGAGTAACGAAGGCAGTCTTGGGAATATCCTCTTCGCGGACTCGGATCTAATGATAACCCCACCTCAAGTCGAATTTAGAGAACACTAAAGATCCAGCAAGTTGATCATATAGATCGTTGATCCGAGGAAGCGGATACATATTCTGAATTGTTGCCTCGTTAATAGGTCGGTAATCTTGGACCAACCGGTTCGTACCATCTTTCTTCTTGACGAAGAGAGAAGGTGCTCCCCAGGCAGAGGAACTTGGACGAATGAAACCCTTGCAGAATGATTTGTCGATTTCCTCCTTAAGCTCACGGAGTTCATGCGGCGGCATCTTGTAGGGACGCTTCGCAATAGGAGTGGTGCCTGGTTTCAAGTCGATAACAAACTCGACAGCTCTAACCGGGGGTACTCCTGGAAGTTCTTCCGGAAAGACATCTTGGAAGTCGCGAACGACTGGAACGTTTTCTATCCCCTCAAGAGGAGAAGCATTTAACGCATTCAGGGCATAAATCTGAGCCTTGGCATTTTGAACGAGATGAGCATGGTAGTTTACTATCTCATCCGAGGGGTGCAGGAGTTGGACGACTCTGGAGGCACAATTGATTAAGGCGGTATGATCCTTCAACCAATCCATTCCCAGAATGAGGTCAATGTTGGAAGACTTCAAAATAATAGGAAAGGCATGGAACTCTAACCCTTCAATTTCAACGGTAACATTGGGGCTGAACATAGAGGTTTGGCATTGGCCCGTGGGAGTGTTTACCATTAACGGATTGTGCAACTGCTCACATTTAGTGTCATGCATGTATGCAAAAGCTTCTGACATGAATGAATGCGATGCTCCTGAATCAAATAAAACAGTAGCTGGTACTAAATTAACGAGAAGAGTACCCATCACAGTAGCGGGCTGGTCTTGAGCTTCATTCAGATCAATATGGTAAGCTTGGCCACGACCATAAGAAGGCCTGACATTGTTGTTGCGAGACTGATTGTTACCACGGCCATTACCACGGCCAGCTGACGGAAGCACGAGCTGATTCTGATCCTGAGAGCTTTCTCTGGCATGGTGACCTGGACGGCCACACTTGAAGCAGAGCCCATTATCGGGACGGGGAGCAGGAGCTCGAAGCATTGGAGCTTGAGGTCTCAGCTGCCTCGGAGGTGGAGGGGGCAGACGAGGTGCAGCATATGATGGCCTTGGAGCATGTACAGTTGGACGGTACATGCTGTGAGGAATCCAGATACGGCGCTTCTGGGAAGACGAGCCCGAAGATGAGCCCGCTTCACGGGTGTGCTTGAGCGCGTCCTTGTGATCCTTCAGACCAGTCTCAACCTGAATGGCCTTGTTCACCAAGGTGGCGAAGTCGGCAAAGTCTTGGACTAGGAGTGCGAGCTTGATATCTAGGTTGAGCCCTTCACGGAACTTCTCCTGTCTACGGGCATCAGTAGCAATATCCTCTTCAGCATAGCGAGACAACTCAAGGAACTCCCGCTGATAGACCTCCACAGTCTTGCTGCCCTGGGTAAGTTTGCGGAACTCACGCTTCTTCCGGTCCATAACTCCTTGCGGAATGTAACGGGCACGGAAGGCAGCTTGGAACTCCACCCAAGTGATGATGGTTCCAGTAGCTAGGGTATGCCTGTGACTGTCCCACCATTGAGCTGCGGGGCCCATCAGAAAATAGGATGTGAAAGTGACATAGCTGGCAGGGGCCACATTAGCAGACTCCATCTCATATGTGATGTCACGGAGCCAGTCATCAGCATCAAGCAGTTGCACTGAGTTGTGGAAGATAGTTGGATTGAGGCACACAAACTCTTGCAAGGTTATTGGGGCTGGCTGCTGGTTAGCATTTGGCCGGGGAAACTGATCCATTAACCCTTGCATGAACTGGCGGTTCAACTCAAACTGTTGCATCATTCCAGCCATATAGTCAGGCGGTGGTGGATTGTTGGCACCACGGCCACGACCTGCGGGTCTAACCATCCTGCTAAGATCCACAGGGGGTAGTTTAGCAACGAGCATTTTAGTTGTATGGAATCATTCATGAAGTAGCACGCACAACAAATGGAGTGCAATAGATACATCAACATAGTCAAACATGACATACAGATCCATACATAGATTCGGTTACAAGCCAGCGGTACAAGTTCGGAAAGGAAAAGCTAGACATACTAGGCGGCACGCAGGCACGAGGTGGAGGGATACAACAATGGGACATAGCGATAGCTACATCACCGTCGGAGAAAACCACTGAAGCCAGGCAGCTGCAAGTGACGACGTAGAGTACCCTCAATACGAGGATCCTGCGCTCCGTGAACACTCTGGTGCAGAACCTGGTCCCGAACTGGAAGAAGAGGACCACGTGGAGGAGTACATCCTCCAACAGCAGGCCACTTCAGACCTGGTGGCATCTCCGTCCTGCGCGGGTAAAGGATGTATCCCTGCACTGACTGCTGGCAACAACTATGTCAGAGCATCGTAAAGACGAGCACGAGTGGTGTACAACTCGACAGCAAGAGCTCGAGCAGTGCGATCCAGAGCCTCAGTGTACTGAACCAAAACCTGCGGGTCATAACGACGTCGCACGTAAGGGGTACAGACAGCAGTGTAATATCCACTCTCATCCCCAGCGGGGGCATACGGGATATATCTGAAAGCAATCTCCTCCAAGCGACTGTGCTCTCCACGGAGACGGGCAATAGCAGTATAGGCAGCATCATGGATGGCCATGTCGACAGTCACTCCAACACCATGAAAGGTGTGCAACTCAGTGATGGAGTTGTTCTGCCGATCAAAGATACGAACCACAGCATGGTACTGCTCTTGGTTGAATTCGCGGTAGTCCTCGTAAACAGTGTACTCGGGGTACCAGCGATATCCCAGCCTGGTCAAGAGGTCGACCAAAATAGCAGAGAACCCAGTCGCATCAACAGCCATAGTGTGACGTACAAGCTATCTTGCGGGACGCATCTGAAACAAGGGAGTGCAGATGTCAAATGACAGTGTGAGAAGGATATGATAGCATTGAAAAGAATGATTGCAGATAATCCAGCTCTCCGGTTGAATGTGATCATGAGAACCTAGAATTAGAGTCAGTAAAATATTTAACCCAAATAGAAGAGAGATCAGAGTCCCAGAGTAAAGAAGAGGAATAAAAGATCCTAATACCACACATTGGCGACGTGGGCCCGTAAGCCACACAGCCATGTTAGTAAAACAGTTTTTCAATGACTAGACTCAACTTCGGCCAAGGAGTTGGAAAGGGGGGTTCCTACAGGTAGTCGGCTCTGATACCAACTTGTGACGCCCCCGACTTAATCGTGCACTAATCATACACGCAAATGTGCACGATCAAGCACAGGGACTCACGGGAAGATATCACAACACAACTCTAAACACAAATTAAAAGTCATACAAGCTTTATATTACAAGCCAGGGGCCTCACGGGCTCGAATACATAAGCTCACGAACAAGCGTTAGTGGAAGCAACAACAATATCTGAGTACAGACATATAGTTAAACAAGTCTGCCTTAAGAAGGCTGAGCAAAACAACTACATCTGATCGAAAAGGCACAGGCCTCCTGCCTAGGAGCCTCCTATCTACTCCTGGTCGTCGGTCTCCACGTAGTAGTAGGCTCCACCGGAGGGGTAGTAGTAGTCGTCGGCGAGGGCAGCAGGCTCCGGGGCTCCGTCATCTGGTCGCAGCAATCAGGTATGGGGAAAAAGGGAAGCAAAGCAATTGTGAGTACTCATCCAAAGTACTCGCAAGACTTACATCAGAACTATTCTATTTATGCATCGGTATCAATGGGAAGGCTGTATCTATGGACAAGACTGCAGAATTGCCAGAATAGAGGGGAAGGCCTAGCCTATCGAAGACTAGCATCTTGCAGCATTAGAAGAGTGTAGATTAGTAGCATATAATAAAGCAACAACCATGTAGTAACAAAGCCCAGGGATCCTTCCTCGACTCCCTGCGAGAAAGCGATCCCGGAGCTAACATATTAATTAAAGTAACAAGTATCCAGTTCTAGTTGTAGTAGATCGGGATATTTTCCGAGCGTCCTGTTACCGTGGACACGGCTATTCGAATAGATATACTTCCCTGCAGGGGTGCACCAACTTACCCAACACGCTCGATTAACTCTAGCCGGACACACTTACTCGGTCCATGCCCGGCCTCGGCTGATCGACACGTCGTAGCCCTACCTAGGCTCAACAGAGAGGCCAGCACGCCGGTCTACATCCTAAGCGCTCAGGGGTCTTGGGCCCATCGCCCTTTGCATTCATGCGCGTTGCGTACGTGGCCGGGAGCAGACCTAGCCCCCTTAATACAAGTGCGGGCATACCCAGTCCAACCCGACGCGCGTCGCTCAACTGCTAACATCTAAAGAGCTTCGGCTGATACATACAATGTCGTGTGCCCATACTACTCCCGCGTGGTGGTTAGTGCGAACAGGCCAAAGGCCTACTCAGATCACATATCCTAACCCATTAGTGTGTTGGGAGCTCGCGGAAACGAGCAGCGATCCACGATCTGTGGTCCCATCGCCCCGTCTCGTGGACTTACGGCAAGGGCCAGGAATGCCTGGCCGTGCCACGTAATTATCTCGCGGGTACCCTCACGGTCAACCCGACTTCACATTTTTCGTGGGTACCCCTCGGGGTCGACCCGACTTCCACAAGTTTCTGAGGTAAAGACAAAGTATCCGTGTGTCCATAACATCAAGGAGGAATCCGAGGAATCACCCTCGTTGGATTCCCACCAGATATATCCGTCAAAGTGAACCCGGAGGAATCACCCTCGATGGGTTCACACTTGAAGGGTTGCACGACAAAGGCATCATCGGAGGTGGTGAAAGAGGAATCACCCTCGGTAACCCACAACCGACTAGCTAGGCTACAGAGATATCATCATAAGTGATGTATGAGGTATCACCCTCGGCACTCGATATTAGCTCTGCAGAGTCGTACAACTTAGGGGGGGGTGTGGTGATGTGTCGGTCTCAGCCCATCGATCACATCGATCGGGGCACTGGTAACAAAGCGGGGCAACAGGGACAAGGGTGAGGGGCCACAGATGGTTCACTAACCAACATATACTAAGCATTTAGGACAGCAGGTAAGGTATCAACAGCAGTTACAAAAACAGGCTATGCATCATATTAGGAGCATTCAATTGCAGTAGCAAAATCTAATGCAAGCATGAGGGAGAAAGAATAGGTGATATAGGAATGATCAAGGGGGTTTTGCTTGCCTGGAAGCTCTGCGGGAAAGAGGGGTCATCGACGACGTAGTCGTACTCCGGAGCTGCGTCGGTCTTGGGGTCTACCGGAGAGAAGAGGGGGAAGAAACAAATAAATACAAGCAATCAAAGGCAACACAGATGAATGGCATGTCAATATGCTATGCTGGTGGTGACCTATCACAGTGCTACACGTTAGAGACGGAGCGGGAAAATATCTGGGGATATTTTCCCGGGTTCGGGCATCAGTCAGACAGATGAACCGGAGGTGAAGGTTCCATGTTTGCAGTGTTGTGGGCATGTGACAGCTACATGGAGGGCATATTCGGATTTGTCACATTTTTCTGATCAACTTTCATGTAGAAAACTTTTTCATCCGAGCTACGGTTTATTTTCTACGATTTTTCAAAGTTTTAAACAATATTCTAAAATTCCTGGAATTAATTTAAATTAGAAAATAGCTTTATTGCGTCAGCAGTTAGTCAGCATGACGTCAGCAGTCAACCCAGTCGGTCCAGGTCAAACCTAACCGCTGGGTCCCACCTGTCATACACAGTAACTAAACAGGGGGTTATTTAAACTAAAAAGAGATTAACTAGCAGGTGGGGCCCCACTGTCAGTGTCTAATTAGGTTAACAGATTAATTTTAATTATAAAAACGTTAATTAAATGCGTGGGGCCCGCATGTCAGTGGCACAGGGTTGGCCAGTCAGCACGTTGACTGGGTCAACCCAGTCAACTGGGCCCCTGGGGCCCACTGGCAGCGACCCAGGGGTGGACCCTAGCCGTGCCACGTCGGCGGTGGCCGGCGACTAGCCGCCGGCGACCAAATACGCGGCGGCGCGTTCGGGACTGCGGCGGAAAACGCCCACAGTGGGCCAAATCGAGCGCGGCCGGTGCCGTTCGAACGAGCACTCGACACCTCGTCGATTGGTGGCGGTGGCGTCGCCGGAGACGGCCTACAGCGACGGCGGCGAGCAGCGGGGGCAATGGCCGGAATCGGGCGATGGCGGTTACGGCGATGTGGGGCACGGGAAGCAGCGTGGCTAGGTGTGTTGGGCTCCTACGCGCGCGCTGAGCACGTTGCCGTGCTCGGTTGAGCTCGACGGCGAGTGTGGCCACGGCAGCGAGCTCAATGGCGGCGATGGGTTCGGCCATGGCGAATGCGACGGCTACGGGTGCGGAGAAGGGCAGGAGAGAGAGGGGTCCGGTGCGGAAGCTCACCGAGTGGCACACGGTGGCCGTTGGGAGCTTAGGAGCTGCAGACGGCGCCGGAATCGGAGGAGATCGCCGGCGACCGTAGGGGAAGGAGACGGCGCGGATCCGGCGAGGCAGGGGCTTTGAGCTCGGAGTCGAGGGCGTAGACGACGTAGTGGGGCACAACGAGGCTCCCGGACACGACGGAGAGGCGAGGCAACGACGGTGGCTACGTGAGCGCGGCGGCGTAGCCACGTCAACGCTCGGGCGAGCTCGCGCGCGGGTGAGAGAGGACGAGAGAGGAGGGGGGAATGGATGAGGACGACGAGGGGGCCGAGGGGGCGCGTCCTTATCCCCTCGGCTGCCCAGTAGCGGCGCCGTGTCGCCGCCTGGCCGGCAAGTGCGCGCGCGGCCACGGCCATGTCGACACGGGGAGGAGAGAGGCGGGAGGTGGGAGAGAGAGAGGGAGGTGGGCTGGGCCGGTGCCACAGTGCACTTAGGCCCAGCTCACAGTAGTGCTAGGGCCTTTTTCCATTTTTCTTTTCTGTTTTCTTTTTACAGAGGGATTTGCAATTAATTTGAGCTGCCAAATGCTTTTTGTAAAATGTGGGAATTAGCCACATAAATACAATGCAATATACTGCACTGCCACAAAAAGATTGGGAAGCATTTGAATCCAATTGAAATTTTCATAAATGGAAAGGCATTTAAAATGCTATTAAAGCACTGTTTTAATTGCCCTAGTCCACATTTAGCTTGATGGTGATGTTGTTTTCCTGAACAAATATTTGTTTTGGAATATTTGCTAATTGATGAACTATTTTTCAGCAATTTTTGTGGAACTTCAAATTTCACTTATAATTTTAATTGAATTCAGAGATGGAATTTGAAATGAGATATAAATCCACTGTGAACATGCATTGCAAATCAAGGTGACTTGGCATTATCATTATGGATTACTGTAGCTCATTACATAGGGGTGTTACACCCAGGGTAATATTCAAGGAAGACTCAAGCGTCTAAGCTTGGGGATGCCCCGGATGGCATCCCCTCTTTCGTCTACAATCTATCGGTAACTCACTTGGAGCTATATTTTTATTCATCACATGATATGTGTTTTACTTGGAGCGTCTTGTGCTATAGTTTGCTTGCTTTTGTTTGCTTTTTAGTTTGTCACAATCATCTTTGCTGAACACGCCTTTTTGAGAGGGACACACATTATTCATGATTTGTTAGAATACTCTATGTGCTTCACTTATATCTTTTGAGCTAGGCAGTTGCTCTAGTGCTTCATTTATATCTTTTAGAGCACGGCGGTGGTTGTATTTTAATGAAATAGTTGCACTCTCAGGCTTCACTTATATCTTTTTGAGAGTCTAATGAATAGCAATGGTAATATGCACAGGTTATGAATTTGATCCTAATATGATAGGTATTCAAGAGGGATATAATAAAAACTTTCATATAGATCACTGAATATGATAAGTTTGATTCCTTGCAATAGTTTTGCGATATTAAGATGGTAATATGTGGGAGGTGCTAATAGATAATTGTGGTTTAGTAAGAATATTGGTGTTAAGGTTTTTGATTCCCGAAGCATGCACGTATGATCTGTCGTTATGCTAAGAAGTTGGAGCATGATTTATTATTGATTGTCTTCCTTTGTGTGGCAGTCGGGGGCGCGCGATGGTTAACTCCTACCAACCTCCCCCCTAGGGGAATGCGTAGTAGTACTTTGCTTTGAGGGCTAATAAACTTTCGCAATAAGTATGTGAGTTCTTTATGGCTAATGTGAGTCCATGGATTATACGCACTCTCACCTTTCCGCAATTTGCTAGCCTCTTAGGTACCGTGCATTGCCCTTTCTCACATCGAGAGTTGGTGCAAACTTCGCCGGTGCATCCAAACCCCGTGATATGATACGCTCTATCACACATAAGCCTCCTTATATCTTCCTCAAAACAGCCACCATACCTACCTATTATGGCATTTCCATAGCCATTCCGAGATATATTGCCATGCAACTTCCACCGTTCTTTTTTATATGACACACATCGTCATTGTCATATTGCTTTGCATGATCATATAGCTGACATAGTATTTGTGGCTCAGCCACCGTTCATCATTTTTTATACATGTTACGCTAGTATCATTGCACATCCTGGTACACCGCCAGAGGCATTCATATAGAGTCATATTTTTGCTCTAGTTTCGAGTTGTAATTTTCTTTTGAGTTGTAAGTAAATAGAAGTATGATGATCATCATTATTAGAGCATTGTCCCAGTGGGGAAAATAAAAAAAAGGAAAAAAAAAAGAGGCCAAAAAGAGCCCACGAAAAAAAAGAAGAAAAAAAAGAAATAAAAAAATGAGAGAAAAAGAGAGTCTTTTCCATACTTGTGCTTCAAAGTAGCACCACGTTTTTCATATAGAGAGTCTCCTATTTTGTCACTTTCATATACTAGTGGGAATTTTTCATTATAGAACTTGGCTTGTATATTCCGATGATGGGCTTCCTCAAATGCCCGAGGTCTTCATGAGCAAGCAAGTTGGATGCACACCCACTTAGTTTTCATGTTGAGCTTTCATACACTTATAGCTCGTAGTGCATCTGTTGCATGGCAATCCCTACTCCTTGCATTGACATCAATTGATGGGCATCTCCATAGCCCGTTGATTAGCCGCGTCGATGTGAGACTATCTTCTTCTTTTTGACTTCCCCTTATTAATCTCTACCACCACATTCTATTCCACCTATAGTGCTATATCCATGGCTTGCGCTCATGTATTGCGTGGGGGTTGAAAAAGTTGAAGCGCGTTAAAAAGTATGAACCAATTGCTTGGCTAAAACCGGGGTCGTGCATGATAAATACTTTATGTTAAGAAGATGAAGCATGACGGGATTATATGATTTTGTAGGGATAACTTTCTTTAGCATTTTTATTTTGAAAGACATGATTGTTTATTAGTATGCCTGAGTATTGATGTCTTTATATCAAATTATAGACTATTGCTTTGAATCACTCGGATCTTAATATTCATACCATAAAGAGATTACATGATGAAACATGTTAGGTGGCATTCCACATCAAAAATTCTGTTTTTATCATTTACCTACTCGAGGACGAGCAGGAATTAAGCTTGGGGATGCTTGATATGTCTCCAATGTATCTATAATTTTTTATTGTTCCATGCTACTATAGTATCAATCTTGGATGTTTTATATGCCATTATATATCATTTTTTTGGACTAACCTATTAGCCTAGTGCCCAGTGCCAGTTGTTGTTTTTTGCCTGTTTTTGCCTTTTCAGAAAATCATTATCAAAAAGAGTTCAAATGGAGAAAAAACTTTGGATTAATTTTTTCTGGACCAGAAGGGACCCACGAAGCTTCGGGAGAAGACCAGAAGAGTCACGAGGGAGCAACAAGCTCGGGAGGCGCGCCCTGAGGGGTAGGGCGCGCCCCCCAGGCTTGTGGGCCCCTCGTGGCACTTCCTGACCTAATTCCAATGCTACAAATTCCGAAATATTCCCAATATACCATAAAGACAGAAGAGAAAACCTTTCCGCCGCCGCAAGCCTCTGTTCTTCCGCGATCCATCTGGAGGCCTTTTCCGGTACTCTGCCGGAGGGGGAATCGATCACGGAGGGCTTCTTCATCAACCTTGCTACCCTCCCGATGATGTGTGAGTAGTTAACCACAGACTTATGGGTCCATCGCTAGTAGCTAGATGGCTTCTTCTCTCTCTTTGATCTTTAATGCCATGTTCTCCTCGATGTTCTTGGAGGTCTATCCGATGTAATCTTCTTTTGCGGTGTGTTTGTTGGGATCCAATGAATTGTGAGTTTATGATCAGATTATTCATGAGAAATATTTGAGTCTTCTCTGAACTCTTTTATGCATGATTGTTATAGCTTTGTATTTCTCTCTGATCTATCGATTTGGTTTGGCCCACTAGATTGATTTATCTTGCAATGGGAGAGGTGCTTTGTGATGGGTTCAATCTTGCGGTGCTCAATCCCAGTGACAGAAAGTGACATGAAACGTATTTGTATTGTTGCCATTAAGGATAAAAAGATGGGGTTTAATCATATTGCTTGAGTTTACTTTGTCTACATCATGTCATCTTACTTAAGGCGTGACTCTGTTTTATACTTAATACCCTAGATGCATGCTGGATAGCGGTCGATGGGTGGAGTAATAGTAGTAGATGCAGGCAGGAGTCGGTCTACTTGTCTCGGACGTGATGCCTATATACATGATAATTGCCATGAATCCGTCATAATTATTTGCTTTTCTATCAATTGCCCAACAGTAATTTGTTTACCCACCGTATGCTATGTGTTCGAGAGAGAAGCCTCTAGTGAAAACTATGGCCCCCGGGTCTATCTTTATCATATATTAAAATCCAAAAAAATACCATGCTGCAATTTATTTACTTTTATTTTATTTAGTATTTTACTTTATCTATTTATCACTATCAGAATTAATCCTTGCAAATAACCGCTAAGTGGATTGACAACCCTCTTATTTGCGTTGGGTGCAAGTATTTGCTTTTGTGTGTGTAGGTGCTGCTAACGAGGTTCTGTGTGGTTCTCCTACTGGATTAATAACCTCGGTTCTTAACTGAGGGAAATACTTAGCTCTACTATACTGGATCATCCTCTCCTCTTCGGGGAAATACCAACGCAGTCTACAAGTAGCAAAGGGCATAACACTAACACCGGCTCCTAAATCACACAAAGAAGTTTTAACATAATTATTCTTAATAGAGCATGGTATAGTGGGTATCCCTGGATCTCCTAGCTTCTCAGGTATTTTCCCTTTGAAAGAATAATTTGCAAGCATGGTAAAAATTTCAGCCTCATGTATTTTTCTTTTATTAGTGACAATATCTTTCATATATTTTTCATAAGGAGGCATTTTCATGGCATCAGTCAAAGGTATTTGCAAGAATAAAGGTCTAAGTAGATCAACAAAACGATTGAAAGGCATGGAAAAGGCATGGGTTTCTGAACCCGCGGTTCTCTTTCTCTACCATGCTTCCTAACAACAAAGTCTATTTTACTATATCTTTTATTCTTAGGAGGTGGGTCATCAAGCTCAACTTCTGGTTCTATTTCCACATCATTATCAGGTTCATTATCATTAGGTGGAGCATCTACATGGTCATCATTAGCATCATTATTATCATTATCGCTAGGTAAATGCTCATCACCAGATTGTGTCTCAGCATCAGAAATAGAAACATTATTAGGATTCTCAGGAGGTTTTTCTATAACAGCTTCACTAGAAGCATGCAATGTTTTATCCATATTCTTTTTCTTTTGCTTCTTAGGTGAACTAGGTGCACTATCATTAATTTTCTGAGAATCTTGTTCAATTCTTTTAGGATGACCCTCAGGAGACAAAGGTTCCTGAGTCATTCTACCACCTCTTGTCATTACTCTAACAACGTGATCATTAGTTTTAGGGATTTCTATTTCTGTGCCCTCGGTTGCTTTGTACTCCATAGTTTTACCCCACCCAACTAACGTCCCTCACATTTCCCCTCCACCACTCGCCCCACACTCAAAAACACCCAAAAGGGAGCATTTCCGTCGGGTTAATGCAGTTGACCGTTACCTGGCGCATACAGTGACGCGTGGGTCACCCAGGACCCACCTGTCAGTATCTAATGTATAAGTAAAAAAATAGTGAAATATACAGAAGCCCGGGACACCGCAGGACCCCACATGTCAGTGGCTGATTTATTTGCAAAAGAGGGTGGAATATATTGCCGCCCGTGGGGGTCGAACTCGGGACCAACGCTAGATTATGCAACGTGCGAGCCATTTCAGCTGTGTGCGTCTGTTTGCTTATGGTCATAGCCGAGTCTTTTTGACCTGATATTTTTTGCCTTACAGAAGGGCCCACGAGCTAGAGACGCTGGAGAGATAGGACGCGGCGGTGTTTATATTACAAAAGGTCCCACGAATCAGTGATACTAGAAAGATAGAACACGGCGGAGTACAACACAGCAGATTCAGAGATTCAGATAAACTTAATAACCACGTTCTTAGATTTTTTTTCAACGCTTAACAGAGTGAACTGACATAGTGACATTACACTAATACACTATTTTAATAAGGGCGGCATTAGATGGCCGGCCGGCGGCGACAACGATAACAAATGGAAGGCTACTTGTTTTCATCATCCGAAAGGACAATGGTGTCGTCGTCGTCGTTGTTGTGGTCTTCATCGTCGGAGGAGGATAGGACTACGACGTCCAGTCCCTCGCCTTCCGCCTCGATGGCGGCCGCTGCATGCAGTGTCACCACCCTCCTCTGCTCTCGAGTTGCGGCCTCTTCTTCAGCCGCATGGCGCCTGACAGCCTCTGCCTGCGCCATGGACAGAGACGCGGCTAGCACCGCCTGGTCGAGCTACTACAGCACCACGCGCAGGGCCTCCTCGACCTGGGCAGTGAGCACAGCAGCTTCGTACGCAGGAGCCGGTGTGTCTTCCTCGGTCACATCTTTCACACACTGGATGTCAAGGTGCTCCTGCATCTCCTCGAAGGCCACCTCCTCCTCGGCGTCCTCCTCCTCGAGCTCCCTGCGGTTACGAGATAGCTCGGATGGCGTGGGCTCGAGCTCGGAATAGTAGGAGTTGGAGACTGATAACCCACAAGTATAGGGGATCAATTGTAGCCTCTTTCGATAAGTAAGAGTGTCAAACCCAACGAGGAGCTAAAGGTAGAATTAATATTCCCTTCAAGTTCTATCGACCACTGATACAACTCTACGCACGCTTAACATTCGCTTTACCTAGAACAAGAATAAAACTACTTTGTAGTTGTAAGGATAAGTTTGCAAGAATAAAACTAGAAGTACTTAGTGGGAATAAGACTAGGATTACTTTGTGAGATAATAAAAGTTAGTTTGTTTTAGTACAGAGCTTCTTGTAACACAAAGAGAAAGATTGTCCATAGGCAATTGAATATAACATGATAGATACTTATCATATGCAATGAGGGAGAGGCATACGCTAACACACTTTCCGTACTTGGATCATGTGCACTTATGATTGGAACTCTAGCAAGCATCTGCAACTACTAAAGATCATTAAGGTAAAACCCAACCATAGCATTAAGTAAAAAGTCCCCTTTACTCCCATACGCAACAACCCCCTTACTCGGGTGTAAGCTTCTGTCACTCTAGCCACCCACTATAAGTGAATTATGGACGTATTGCAAACCCTACAGCGGTAATCCCACATGCTTGTGCGACACGGAGGGCACCATAGGACAGCACCATGTCAATATAAAACTCATATCAATCGCACCATACCACAATTAACCCGTAGGACAAAACAAATCTACTCAAACATCATAGGATTGCCACACATCATTGGATAATAGTATGTAGCATTAAGCACCATGTTCAAGTAGAGAATTACAGTGGGAATAGAGAGGTTACACCACTGCATCGAGGGGGGGAGAGTTGGTGATGACGGCGGCGAAGTTGTTGGTGTAGATCACCGTCATGATGGTTCCCCCGGCGGCGCTCCGGCGCCACCGGAAGAGAGGGGGAGAGAGCCCCCCTCCTTCTTCTTACTTGGCCTCCCCCCTAGATGGGACGAGGGTTTCCCCTCTGGTCCTTGGCCGCCATGGCTCCCGGAGGGCAGGAGCCCCTCTGAGATTGGATCTCTCTCTCTCTGTGTTTCTCTTCTGTTTCGCGTTCTGTTTTCTAGCCGAAAACCGTTTCTTAAAAATCCAGAGATCCATAACTCCGATCGGGCTGAAATTTTAACACGATTTTTTCCCGGTATTATCTTTCTTGCGGCTAAAGAAGGGCCCCAACCGATGTCCGAGGAAGTCACAAGGCAACCCGGCACGCCCCTAGGGGGGTCGCGCCCTGTTGCCTTGTGGCCACCTCGGGCATCGTCTTGCGTTGATTCTTCTTCCCAAAAATCACATATATTCCAAAATAAATCTCCGTAAAATTTTATCGCATTTGGACTTCGTTTGATATGGATTTTCTACGAAACAAAAAACAAGCAGAAAATAGGAACTGGCACTGGGCACTGGATCAATATGTTAGTCCCAAAAATAATATAAAATGTTGCCAAAAGTATATGAAAGTTGTATAATATTGGCATGAAACAATAAAAAATTATAGATACGACGGAGACGTATCAGCATCCCCAAGCTTAATTCTTGCTCGTGCTCGAGCAGGTAAATGATTAAAAGATAATTTTTGATGTGGAATGCTACCTAGCATAATCTTGATCAAATAATCTAATCATGGCATGAATATTAAGATACGAGTGATTCAAGGCAATAGTCTATCAATTTGATATTGAAAGAATAATACAAAACATGCATGTATTTCATCATTGCCTTTCTTAATAATGGAGCTAAAGGAAACAATCTCTATACACTTAGTTTTGGTAAGCATGGAACGCTCAGCCTTCCCTGCACGGATAGATCAAATCAAGAGTACCCCGGTGCCAAACCAAGCAATTGGATCATACTTTTTAACACGCTTCAGCATTTTCAACTTCACTCAATACATGAGCGTGAGCCATGGATATAGCACTATGGGTGGAATAGAATGCGGTGGTAGAGATCAATAGGAGAAGTCAAAAAGGAAAAAAGTCTCACATCAACTCGGCAGATCAATGGACTATGGAGATGTCCATCAATCGATATCAATGCGAGGAGTATGGATTGCCATGAAAAGGATGCACTAAGAGCTATAAGTGTATGAAAGCTCGACTAGAACTAACTGGGTGTGCATCCAACTTGCTTGCTCATGAAGACCTCGGGCATTTGAGTAAGCCCGTCATCGGAATATACAAGCCAAGTTCTATAATGTAGAATTCCCACTAGTATATGAAAGTGACAACTCTGGAGACTCTCTATATGAAGAACATGGTGCTACTCTGAAGCACAAGTGTGGTAAAAGGATAGTGACATTGCCCCTTCTCTCTTTTTCTCTCATTTTTTTTGTTTTCTCTTTTTTTATGGGCTCTTTTGGCCTCTCTTTTTTAGAACAGTCTCATGGACCTCATCCCCACCTTTTCAAGGACTCATTAGTCTCCACCATTCTTTCCTCACTGGGACAATGCTCTAATAATGATGATCATCACACTTTTATTTACTTACAACTCGATATTACAACTCGATAAAAACTATACAAGATGACTCTATATGAATGCCTCTGGCAGTGTACCAGGATGTGCAATGATCTAGCGTAGCAAAGATATCAAAAAACGGACAAGCCATGAAAATAGCATGCTAGCTATCTTACGATCATGCAAAGCAATATGACAATGAATGCTCAAGTCATGTATATGATGATGATGGAAGTTGCATGGCAATATATATTGGATGGCTATGGAAATGCCATGATAGGTAGGTATGGTGGCTGTTTTGAGGAACATATAAGGAGGCTTATGTGTGATAGAGCGTATCATATCACGGGGTTTGGATACACCGGCGAAGTTTGCACCGACTCTCGAGGTGAGAAAGGGCAATGCACGGTACCGAAGAGGCTATCAAATTGTGGAAGGGTGAGAGTGCATATTGTAGGGGAACGCAGCAGAAAACAAAAATTATCCGACCTACGCACCAGCCCAGGACCACTATGGAGACTGCATACAAGGTTTGATCTTTTTCGTTACCGACTCGTAGCGCAGCGGAAGTAGAGTCGATGACGATCGGCGGTGCAGATCCCCACAGCTAGGATTTACAACCTCCCAACCGCGAGGATGTACTCCCTCATCAGCTCACCGGACGGATCTCCAGGCAGCCCTTCAGGAGGCCTCGGGACAGTCCCTCGGATAGTCCCACCGGACGGATCCTCGAACAGCCCTTCGGGAGGCCTCTGGACAGTCCCTCGGATAGTCCCACCGGACGGATCCTCGGACAGCCCTCCGGGAGGCCTCTGGACAGTCCTTCGGATAGTCCCACTGGACGGATCCTTGGACAGCCCTCCGGGAGGCCTCACGGACAGCCCTTCGGGAGGACCCCCGAAACTCGGACAGTAACTCGGGCAGCCCTTCGGGAGGACCCTCGAACAGCCCCACGGGCAAAAAGATCAAACCTACGACCTCTCTACGGGGTTGCACACATACGGTGTCATCTATCCGGCAGGGCTTCGCCGTCCAGAACTAGTTCCCACTGGAACCCAGACAGCCTTTCGGCTCTACGAAACTATTTCGCGGGGAGGGAGAGAAGAAGGCCAGATCATGCATGGCTTGTGTATGTTGAGAAAGAGTGTGTCTTTAGGCAGCCCCCTCCACCCCTATTTATAGGCCAAGCCCAAGGGTAGCTTCTCCAAGAAGCTAAGGGGAAAAATACCAAAAGGCCCTCAAGGTAGCTTCTCCAAGAAGACACCCAAAAAGCACTTTCACTATTCACGGAAACATTTTTCCGCGGCCGTTAAATCCGAAAATATTTCTGTGGGTCTTAGAATAATTCCAGTACCCACACAAATGATTTTGGACGCGTTCTGAAACAATTCCGGATTAGTGATTTTCATCTGCGAAAAGCAAACAAAGCGGTTCCGGCAGCTCTGGAACATTTCCGGTTTTTTTCTCCGAAAAATCCCAGATGTTCCCAGACCAATTCTGGCACCCTCCAAGAATTTCCAGGCGTGTGCCGAAACCATTTTGACTTAATGGTATACCCTGAAACAACTTTTCAGTTTTTACCGAAACTATTCCGGTGCTCTCTCTCCGGAACTTTTCCGCTGTCTCCGAAACTTTTCCGGTGACTTTCTCTCAGACTCCTTGTCTAGTATTCAGCAGATAGATGACCCTTAAGCGTGTGACCCTATAGGTTCGGTGAAATATAGACATGACCAGAACACTTTCCGATCAATGATCAACATCGGAGCCGTGGACACCCATATTGACCCCTATACCCACACGAATGAATATTCGATTGAACCTCCAGTTGCCGTGTGCTATTCATGTTGCTTCGCGATATGTTACAAATACCCGAGGTGAGATTTATCGGCATCCCCGTGGATCAACAACTTGTCCACTATGCCAGTTACCTCGTTACCGGTTTTGTTCTCTTTTCTCATTTCCGCGTTCCGGCATCCCTGTGATCAAATCACAATGTGTCTGGCCATACGATGGTGGATACCGTAACACCGAGAGGGCCCAGAGATATCTCTCCATCGTCGGAGGAGCAAATCCCAATCTTGAGCTATCAAGTTACTTAACATACTTTTCCATGAACCAGTAAGCCGCCGTAATAGCCACCCATTTACGGATGACGTTTAACAAACCCCAAAGTTCATGAAGCAAGCATGAAGAAACTCGACACTCTCATGGTCTAAGGAATTATGCAAACATTAACTTCTCTGTGTTATTAACCATTAACTTGTGGCGAATGTATCTCATAGCATAACATCAATTCGGGTCGATTCAACACAAATGTTCTTCTAACATTGTGCCCTCAAAATTGCCGGCATAGTCATGCCCATGATCAGGAAAACAGAACCATCATGCAACACTTGAGCTAGTCTTAGAGGCCAGAATAGGAATACATTTTACCGTTCATTATTCCACACGTGCATATGAGTCTTCCTCCGAGCCTCGTGGTTATTGCTGACTCGAGAACCATAGCAGTTATAGCACGGAATATAAACTTAACTACAAACATGGAGATAAATAATAACATTTATTATTGCCTCTAGGGCATATCTCCTACAGACTCCCACTTGCACTATAGTCAATAATCTATTCAATGCTAATGCACATTACACCTGTGGCATACCGGTGTAAAAATGCTTCGCATGTGGTATAGCCTGATGTCCAACGGATCTGACAACTTCAGTTCCGTGTGTATCTTTGCATGTCCTCGCGTTTTCATGCTTTCACAAAATTCATATTTTGTGTGGACTTGACTTCGTATATATGTGAATCATTGGTCAAACCTTGATTCCTCAGACTGAGCTATGGAGCAACTATCTTCAATAGTGTTCCATTGACCAAAGCCATCTTGGAACCATACTAAGTTCACGAACGAACTGTATGATTCAACATCTTCTATGTCGCTTTGAAAGCGGCAACATACTTAGCCTTAGTTATAGAATTTGCCACAGTAACCTGTTTGGAACGATTTCCAAACACCGTGCCACCATATTGTGTATTACACAAAAAACCCTTAACTTAAATCGAAAATCGCATGGAGCATTGATGAAGTCTGTATTGATGTAATTACTTACAACGAGCACTTCATAATCTCTGCTTGCGAGAAAACATGTCATCAGTGCTACTTTAGTACTCGATGACATTTTCACAGTTGTCCCATGATCAGTACTTTGATCACTTTGGTATCTATACTCGCAACAGCTTGGGAGTATCAGACATATCTAGTTGTTTTACATACCATGGAATATATGATTAATCCAAACACAAGAGTGTGTGGGATCTCCATCATGTATTTTGCTCATCAGTGTTTTGGGACACCGAGTCTTGCAAAGCTCTTTCCATGTGACTTCGGAAGAATCACTCCTTGGCGTTCTTATGCTAAACTGTTTTAGCATTTTGTCAATATGTATTTTTGGCTTTAGCTCTATCAGGCAATTTTATCTCGTAGATAATTATGCCTAATACCGAGGCTACCTAGCCTAAGCACTTCATCGAAAACTATTTTCAATGAAGTCCTAATTTGTGTCAAGAAATTTATATTATTTTCAATCAACAATGTGTCAAGCACACAAGGTTTTTAGAAATATTATTATGCTCCCACTTACTTTCTTGTAACCACAAGCATCTTCATTATCCATTGATGAAATCAAACTCTTTCGACTATTTCATCAAAAACGAAGATTCCAACTCCTTTTTGCTCTCTTCTGTCCATCGCTGGAACTCTGAAGTTTGCATACTTACTAGCATCCTCTGGATTGACAAAATACTTCGGACTGTATCACATGCAAGTCCTAGGTTGCATTTCCATCACATGGAAATCCTTTTGCATCCATGTATCATATCTCAAGATTGAAATATGTATTAATTGCTAGTTTAACCCGATCTGACTTTAAGCATTGCTACGGTGAGACAATCTCATCATAGTCAACTCCTTGAATTTGTTATTGCAACAAGTCGAGCTTTATGGATAAAACATTTTATCCACATCAGTTTATAGTTCCATTAATGTTCGTTAGACTCTAAGTCTTCCGAAGGGTTTATCAAGATATAATCTTGAATCATTTATATGGAAACTATCTCGGATTATATTGGCATTTAGCCAATTCCAGAGTCAGGGCCCATCAACGCTTCCTTGTGTGTCGTAGGTATACTGTTGTCTAACAACAATATCTCGCTTGCGCACCTGAGAGGTTTGCACGAGTTTTGCCTATGTGGTTCAGTTGCAAGTTCGACCGAAGTCCATACATCTCATGTAGAGGCTTCCATATCAGTCGCAGTAGGAAACTCTGGAATCACTTCCAAGGTTCCTTTCCTTTGATCTGATGACTAAGATACTGTTATCTCGTCGAGTTGCACTGTTCTCCCACTCACCTTTTTGCAAGAACCATTCTCTTTAAAAGCATACCGTTCTTGATGGCAAACCTTTTTGCCTCGGTATAGTGGTGGAGGAATTTCCAATTACTTGGGATAACCTACAAAGTAGTACTTGTCAGATATGGAATAGGTTTGTAAATATTTTACACAAGCCCCATATTCCAAATGTTAAGAAAAGACAAACCATGGTTGCGCGTACCATACCATGGCGTCATTTCAACAGACCTGATGGCGCTCTTTTCAGTGTAAAAGCCGCAGTCTCTAAAGCATTACTTTAAAAGGGATAATGGCAAATTGATTTATGTCATCTTTGATCTTACCATGTCATAAATGGTTTGAATACATCTTCACGGACATTCCACTCACAGTGGTGTTCCGGGAGGTGTAAGTTATGAAACTCTTTTCACAACTCATCAGACATTCGCTAAACTTGTAACTCAAATATTTCTTTCCGCAATCCAATTGCAGAAACATAATTTTCTTGTTACAATAATTTCTTCTTCATTTCGAAAACCTTATGAATGATTTCAAAAGATCCAGACTTCCATCTCATCGAGTAAATATCCATATATCTACTTGAGTCATTTCTGAAGATAGATAAATCCACTGCTAGCAACAACATTTAGCGGACTACATACATCAAAATGTATGATCACCAATAAGTTCTTTGCTCGTTCCTTATGGCATGTGAACGGTATTTCAGTCACTTCACTTTTTGGAGGAAAGTTGCAAGTGTCAGATGATTCGTAATCAAACGACTTCAAAATCCATCATTATGGAATTTCTCCATGCGGGTTTCTCCAATGTGACCAAATGCAGTGCCACACATGTGTGGTATTCTCTTAGTCTTGCGACATTTAGCGTCAGTGTTATGGATGTATCATATTACCATCAATATTCATAACATACATCCCATCCACGATGGAAGCATGGCCCTTATGTTATTCATGATTCCGAACAACAATTGTTCTTTCATGAACAACACTTGCAACAAACATTATGCAAATGGGCTAGAGTGTATAAAACTCTAAAATGATTTATGAAAGTAAATACAGAGGTAATGTATTATTATCAATATTCATAACATACATCTCATTCATAATGAAAGTATGGCCCTTATGTTATTCATAACACCGAACATCAAAAAGTTCTCTTATGAACAACCTTCTTGCAAGATACCTTACGCAATGGGCTAGAGTGTGTAAAACTCTAAAATGAATTATGAAAATAAATACAGAGGGTAATACACCGATCGAAGGTATAGTAACATTTACTATATTCCCAGCGCGTATCTGAACCTCACTCCAGCCAGTCTTTTAGGCCGTAGTAGTTCTTGCATCGAATTGCAACGGAAAGAAATCGAGCAGGTATTTCTGTGATCAACTCACAATACCCAAGAATTAGTGACTAACAATTTAATCACAATTCCCAAGAACTATTTCTTTGACCAGCCATCTATACATCAATAGCTTGTATGTTTTTCATACATGAGCTGGACATTCCAGTCTTCTTTCTTTTTGCCTTTATACTTCTAACAGTTTTACTTCCAATAATTCTCCTACTCTCAGAAGAAGCACCGACTTGAAGAGTGGTGTCAGCCCCGGACTTCCTAGGTGTGTAAGTCATACTAACACCCTTCGGACATTTCCTTTCTCTTAAGTTGTTGTTTTATTCACCATCATCATATGACAGGCGTTCTACTGGATCCCTCTGTTATTAGTCAAATGCATAGTAAACACTTTTACTAATAGTTTGCAAAACAAACATTGCTTTGGATATCACATATCTTTTAGCCTTGGTTTGTGTCTGAAAAATGATTTTTAGTTCCATGAATATCACATAGCTATCCCAAAACTTTTGAAGTTCGGGTCTCATGGAAGCAAACATATTTCACTTGTCCGTAACGGAATTCTAGCTTTTGGATCTAAGGACGAGAGTCACATTATCCATAGCATTAGTGGGAGAATACCAAAAGCATGTGATAGGACAAAGTCCTTCTCGGCACTTTTGAGGACAATCCTCACATTACATTACCAACCGTAAAGTTTTAACCAGATATATAACAGCTATTCAATTTTAATAGGGAAGGTGGAAACGCGAGCCATTATTCTACAACTATTGTGCAAATTTCACTTTAGACAAAGTTCATAATTAATTACACTAAGAATTAAAGAAGTTTAATTCTAATGTGCGCTCCCACTCAAATCAATATCTCTCATAATTGATTGTGAGTGATACAAGACCCATATTACAATTCAACGCCAAGGATGTATCCATCTCAAGTGACGAGAATTGCAGTCGGTAGGCCAACTTGCCAATCACATCTCTATGTGACTCTTGTTCATATTTCGATGCGCGTGTTCCGAGCTCATGACTTTCATGCCTGAACGTCAAGACAACCAAGTGATCTCGCTGCGAGGTCTCAACTCACCCGCCTCACACTTCTCTAATCGTTCGTACCCATGTATCCATGTGATACCCCAAAGAGATAGGTGCCGTGACGGTGCTACACTTGGGAGAACACTAACTACTTGATATTTTTGTGAGAGATCACCCTAATAAAAGCGACTACCGCGCAATCAAGAAGGGTGCATCAAAGGGATAAACATCTCAGGCAATTCATAATAGCATGATATGGTATAGCCCTTTCTGACGGAGAAGTCTTGTATTTCTTCGTCTTCGGCATTTGCGTCGATGTTCACCTTCGCGAAGATTGCCACCACCTTGTCGATGCACCAGATAATATTGCTATCTCTATAGCTAATAAAATAAGTGCATTACTTAAGGTTGACACGCGGGTCAATAAAGTGACAATCATATGGCTCCAGCCATCATGCCGAATCATGACACGCAGGTCATGTTAATTTTACATCATATAGTCATCTCATACATAATCAAATTAATATGAGCACTGCTATACCACATCACATGCACATGCAAACCATCCTGCAAAACCAAGTTAGACGCCTGTAATTGGTTTATGCAAAATTTATTTTTACGTGGCTTCTAAGGTTCCGAACAAACCACAGCTACCAACGTCCATCATCAAGTATGATTATTCAAGTCGCTAGATTAACTTTGCGGGGTGTATGAAACACGAGATAATAAAATCTCGAGCCCCATACTGAACTTCATCATACGCATGACCCCCGTGCAGATCATATCTGCATTGCCCTTTCGTCTGCTAAATTTCATCTTTCTTTTTAACTATGGTGAAATTCAACGAACTGTTAGCACTTTGTTGATCAATCAGGATCGCGGATTGCCAGAACTTTGAAAAATTCACCATGCTGTTATCAAGATCAGAAATATGCAAATTCCAGGGAAGCAACAAGAACATCGGGTAACAGATTTCATCTGCTACCCGCACAAATAATTATTAGCAGTAGAACTCATCTACTACAAATTTATCTTGTGCAACACTCATACATCTCTATGTATTCTAGATCATAACCTGCATCTACGCATAGCACGGCTCATGATGCCACTGTAGGGGAATGCAGCAGAAAACAAAAAATTTCCAACCTACGCACCAGCCCAGGACCACTATGGAGACTGCATACAAGGTTTGATATTTTTCGTTACCGACTCGTAGCGCAGCGGAAGTAGAGTCGATGACGATCGGCGGTGCAGATCCCCGCAGCTAGGATTTACAACCTCCCAACCGCGAGGATGTACTCCCTCGCCAGCTCACCGGACAGATCTCCGGGCAGCCCTTCGGGAGGCCTCGGGACAGTCCCTCGGATAGTCCCACCGGACGGATCCTCGAAGAGCCCTTCGGGAGGCCTCTGGACAGTCCCTCGGATAGTCCCACCGGACGGATCCTCGGACAGCCCTTCGGGAGGCCTCTGGACATTCCTTCGGATAGTCCCACTGGAAGGATCCTCGGACAGCCCTCCGGGAGGCCTCACGGACAGCCCTTCGGGAGGACCCCCGAAACTCGGACAGTAACTCGGACAGCCCTTCGGGAGGACCCTCGAACAGCCCCTCGGGCAAAAAGATCGAACCTACGACCTCTCTACGGGGTTGCACACATACGGTGTCATCTATCCGGCAGGGCTTCGCCGTCCAGAACTAGTTCCCACCGGAACCCAGACAGCCTTTTGGCTCTACGAAACTATTTCGCTTGGAGGGAGACAAGAAGGCCAGATCATGAATGGCTTGTGTATGTTGAGAAAGAGTGTGTCTTTAGGCAGCCCCCTCCACCCCTATTTATAGGCCAAGCCCAAGGGTAGCTTCTCCAAGAAGCTAAGGGGAAAAATTGTTGGAAATATGCCCTAGAGGCAATAATAAATTGGTTATTATTATATTTCCTTGTTCATGATAATCGTTTATTATCCATGCTATAATTGTATTGATTGGAAACTCAAATACATGTGTGGGTACATAGACAACACTGTGTCCCTAGTAAGCCTCTAGTTGACTAGCTTGTTGATCAAAGATGGTTAAGGTTTCCTAGCCATGGACATGAGATGTCATTTGATAACGGGATCACGTCATTAGGAGAATGATGTGATGGACAAGACCCAAACTACGAACGTAGCATATGATCGTGTCAGTTTATTGCTATTGTTTTCTGCATGTCAAGTATCTGTTCCTATGACCATGAGATCATGCAACTCCCTGACATCGGAGGAATACCTTGTGTGTATCAAACGTCGCAACGTAACTGGGTGACTATAAAGGTGCTCTACAGATATCTCCGAGGGTGTCTGTTGGGTTGGCATGGATCAAGACTGGGATTTGTTACTCCGTATGACGGAGAGGTATCTCAGGGCCCACTCGGTAATACAACATCACATTGAGCCTTGCAAGCAAAGTGACTAAAGAGTTAGCCACAGGATCTTGTATTACGGAACGAGTAAAGAGACTTGCCGGTAACGAGATTGAACTAGGTATAGTGATACCGACGATCGAATCTCGGGCAAGTAACATACCGAAGAACAAAGGGAACAGTATACGGGATTAACTGAATCCTTGACATAGAGGTTCGACCGATAAAGATCTTCGTAGAATATGTAGGAGCCAATATGGGCATCCAGGTCCCGCTATTGGTTATTGGCCGTAGAGGTGTCTCGGTCATGTCTACATAGTTCTCGAACCCGCAGGGTCTACACACTTAACGTTTGGTGACGATTAGTATAATTGAGTTATTATGTTGGTGACCGAAAGTTGTTCGGAAGTCTCGGATAAGATCCCGGACATGACGAGGATCTCCGGAATAGTCCGGAGGTAAAGATTGATATATGTGATAATAGTGTTTTGATCTCCTGAAGAGTTCCGGAATTCACCGGAAGGGGTTCCGGATGTTTACCGAAGTGTTCGGGTGCAGCAACACTTTATATGGGCCAAAGGGATAAAGCCCACGAGGTATTGGAAAGTGCAAAAGTAGTTTTGCTGCCGCGTAAGCGGTACTACCGCTTGGTGAAGCGGTACTACCGCCCGAGCGGTACTACCGCTTGTGTGAAGCGGTACTACCGCCCAAGCGGTACTACCGCTTGTGTGAAGCGGTACTACCGCTTGTGCGCGGCTGTGCACGGTTCGGCAGGGATCCGAGTTGGACTCTTTCCCTGCGGGCCAAACCGACCTTGTGCGGGCAAAACCGACCCGGAGGAGGCTTTTACTCCAAGTTTAGACCCCAAGGCTCAACATATAAATAGAGGGGCAGGGCTAGCACACGGGATACATCAGGATTTCCCAAGCCGTGTGCCGGCAACCCTAGCCCTCTAGTTCTTCCGTCATAATCTCCGTAGCGCTTGGCGAAGCCCTGCAGAGATTGTTCCTCACCACCATCACCACGCCGTCGTGCTGCTGGAACTCAACCACTACTTCACCATCGCTCGCTGGATCGAGGAGGTGAAGGCGTCATCAAGCCGTACGTGTGTTGAACGCGGAGGTGCCGTCCGTTCGGCACTAGATCGGAAGGATCGTGATTGGATCGCGGGACGCTCGGCGATTTGGATCGCGAAGACGTTCGACTACATCAACCGCGTTTATTAACGCTTCCGCTTAGCGATCTACAAGGGTATGTAGATTCACTCTCCCTCTCGTAGATGCTCATCACCATGGATAGATCTTGCGTGTGCGTAGGAAAAATTTTTGTTTCCCATGCAACGTTCCCCAACAAAAATACCAAAAGGCCCTCAAGGTAGCTTCTCCAAGAAGACACCCAAAAAGCACTTTCACTATTCACGGAAACATTTTTCCGCGACCGTTAAATCCGAAAATATTTTTGTGGGTCTTAGAATAATTCCAGTACCCACACAAATGATTTTGGACGTATTCTAAAACAATTCCAAATTAGTGATTTTCATCTGCGAAAAGCAAACAAAGCGGTTCCGGCAGCTCCGGAACATTTCCGGTTTTTTTCTCCGAAAAGTCCCAGAAGTGTTGGGGAACGTTGCATGGAAAACAAAAAAAATTCTACGCACACGCAAGATCTATCCATGGAGATGCATAGCTACGAGAGTGGAAGTGTGTCTACGTACCCTCATAGACCGTAAGCGAAAGCGTTAGAACAACGCGGTTGATGTCGTCGAACAACTTCACGATCCAACCGACCGAGTACCGAACGTACGACACCTCCGCGTTCAACACACGTTCAGCTCGGTGATGTCCTCGACTTCTTGATCCAGCAAGACGGCGAGGTAGTGGATGAGTTCCGGCAGCACGACGGTGTGGTGACGGTGATGGTGATGCTATCTCCGCAGGGCTTCGCCCAAGCACTGCGAAAATATATGACCGAGGGACGGAACTGTGGAGGGGGGGCGCCGCACACGGCTAAGACAATGTTGTGTCTCCTTTGGGGCGCCCCCCTCTCCTCTATTTATATATGTGTAGGGGCTTGGAGTAGAAGGAATAGTGCCACGTGAACAGTAACCGTGAATAGTACACACGTGGGCTTGGACTCCAAAGTCCAATCCTATTCCTACTAGGACTCTCCCTTTTTCCTTCCCTAGCTGCGTGGGCTTTTGAGGACTTGGTGTGCCTAGCCCAATAAGGACAGGGTGCCTCCCCTTAGCCCATGCCAGCCCTTGGGACGTGGTGGACCCACTTGTGGACTTCCGGACCCCTCCGTAATCCTCCGGAACCTTCTAGAAGCTTCCCGGTACAATACCGAAAAAACTGCACCTTTTTTCGGAACCCAAAATATGACTTCCCATATATAAATCTTTACCTCTCGACCATTCTGAGACTCCTCGTGACGTCCGGGATCTCATCCGGGACTCCGAACAATATTCGGTTACCAATTCACATAACTCATATAACACTATATCGTCAACGAACGTTAAGCGTGCGGACCCTACGGGTTCGGGAATGATGTAGACATGACTGAGACGCCTCTCCGGTCAATAAACAATAGCGGAACCTGGATGCTCATATTGGTTCCTACATATTCCACGAAGATCTTATCGGTTGAACCGCAATGACAACATATGTAATTCCCTTTGTCCGTCGGTGTGTTACTTGCCCGAGATTCGATCGTCGGTATCTCCATTCCTAGTTCAATCTCGTTACCGGCAAGTCTCTTTACTCGTTCCGTAATACATCATCCTGTAACTAACTCCTTAGTCACTTTGCTTGCAAGCTTCTTATGATGTGCATTACCGAGAGGGCCCAGAGATACCTCTTCGAAACACGGAGTGACAAATCCCAGTCTCGATCCATGCCAACTCAACGTACACCTTCGAAGATACCTGTAGAGCATCTTTATGATTACCCAGTTACGTTGTGACGTTTGATAGCACACAAGGTATTCCTCCGGTATCCGGGAGTTGCATGATCTCATGGTCTGAGGAACATGTATTTGACATTCAGGAAAGCAGTAGCAATAAACAGAACGATCATATGCTAAGCTAACGGATGGGTCTTGTCCATCACATGATTCTCCTAATGATGTGATCCCGTTATCAAATGACAACTCATGTCTATGGTTAGGAAACCTTAACCATCTTTGATCAACGAGCTAGTCTAGTAGAGGCTCACTAGGGACACGGTATTTGTTTATGTATTCACACATGTATTTAAGTTTCCGGTCAATACAATTCTAGCATGAATAATAAACCTTTATCATGAACAAGGAAATATAAAATAATAACAACTTTATTATTGCCTCTAGGGTATATTTCCATCAATCTCCCACTTGCACTAGAGTCAATAATCTAGATTACATACTAATGAATCTAACACCCATGGAGTCTTGGTGCTGATCATGTTTTGCGCGTGGAAGAGGCTTAGTCAACGGGTCTGCCACATTCAGATCCGTGTGTACTTTGCAAATTTCTATGTCTCCATCCTTGACATATTCACGAATGGAGTTGAAGCGTGTCTTGATGTGTTTGGTCTTCTTGTGAAACCTGGGCTCCTTGGCTATGGCAATTGCTCCAGTGTTGTCACAAAAGATTGTCAATGGACCCGATGCACTAGGTATTACACCTAGATCGGATATGAACTCCTTCATCCAGACTCCTTCATGTGCTGCTTCCGAAGCAGCTATGTATTCCGCTTCACACGTAGATCCCGCCATGACGCTCTGCTTGGAACTGCACCAACTGACAGCTCCACCATTTAATATAAATACGTATCCGGTTTGTGACTTAGAGTCATACGGATCAGTGTCGAAGCTTGCATCGACGTAACCCTTTACGACGAGCTCTTCGTCACCTCCATAAACGAGAAACATGTCCTTGGTCCTTTTCAGGTACTTCAGGATATTCTTGACCGCTGTCCAGTGATCCACTCCTGGATTACTCTGGTACCTTCCTGCCAAACTTATGGCAAGGCACACATCAGGTCTGGTACACAACATGGCATACATAATAGAACCTATGGCTGAGGCATAGGGAATGACTTTCATTTTCTCTATATCTTCTGTCGTGGTCGGGCATTGAGTCTTACTCAACTTCACACCTTGCAAGACAGGCAAGAACCCTTTCTTTGACTGATCCATTTTGAACTTCTTCAAAACTTTGTCAAGGTATGTGCTTTGTGAAAGTCCTATCAAGCGTCTTGATCTATCCCTATAGATCTTGATGCCCAATATATAAGCAGCTTCACCGAGGTCTTCATTGAAAAATTCTTATTCAAGTATCCCTTTATGCCATCCAGAAATTCTATATCATTTCCAATCGACAATATGTCATCCACATATAATATTAGAAATGCTACAGAGCTCCCACTCACTTTCTTGTAAATACAGGCTTCACCGTAAGTCTGTACAAAACCATATGCTTTGATCACCTCATCAAAGCGTATATTCCAACTCCGAGATGCTTGCACCAGTCCATAGATGGATCGCTGGAGCTTGCACACTTTGTTAGCACCCTTAGGATCGACAAAACCTTCTGGTTGCATCATATACAACTCTTCTTTGAGAAAACCATTAAGGAATGATGTTTTGACATCCATTTGCCAGATTTCATAATCATAAAATGCGGCAATTGCTAACATGATTCGGACAGACTTAAGCATCGCTACGGGTGAGAAAGTCTCATCGTAGTCAACCCCTTGAACTTGTCAAAAACCTTTCGCGACAAGTCGAGCTTTGTAGACAGTGATATTACCATCAGCATCCATCTTCCCCTTAAAAATCCATTTATTCTCAATGGCTTGCCGATCATCGGGCAAGTCCACCAAAGTCCACACTCTGTTCTCATACATGGATCCTATCTCAGATTTCATGGCCTTAAGCCATTTGTCGGAATCCGGGCTTATCATAGCTTCTTCATAGTTCGTAGGTTCGCCGTTGTCTAACAACATAACTTCCAGAACAGGATTATCGTACCACTTTGGTGCGGAACGTACTCTGGTCGACCTACGAAGTTCAGTAGTAACTTGATCTGAAGTTTCATGACCTTTATCATTATCTTCCTCTCTTATTGGTGTAGCCATCACGGGAACGGTTTTCTCTGATGAGATACTTTCCAATTCGAGAGAAAGTACAATTACCTCATCAAGTTATACTTTCCTCCCACTCACTTCTTTCGAGAGAAACTCCTTCTCTAGAAAGGACCCATTCTTGGCAACAAAGACCTTGTCTTCGGATCTATGGTAGAAGGTGTACCCAATTGTTTCTTTAGGGTATCCTATGAAGACGCACTTCTCCGCTTTGGATTTGAGCTTATCAGGTTGAAGCTTTTTCACATAAGCATCGCATCCCCAAACTTTAAGAAACGACAGCTTAGGTTTCTTGCCAAACCATAGTTCATACGGTGTCATCTCAACGGATTTATAAGGTGCCCTATTTAACGTGAATGCAGTTGTCTCTAATGCATAACCCCAAAACGATAGTGGCAAATCGGTAATAGACATCATAGAACGCACCATATCCAATAAGGTACGGTTACGACGTTCGGACACACCATTACGCTGTGGTGTTCCAGGTGGCGTGAGTTGTGAAACAATTCCACATTTTCTTAAATGAAGGCCAAACTCGTAACTCAAATATTCGCCTCCGCGATCAGATCGTAGAAACTTTATTTTCTTGTTACGATGATTCTCTACTTCACTCTGAAATTCTTTGAACTTTTCAAATGTTTCAGACTTGTGTTTCATCAAGTAGATATACCCATATCTACTCAAATCATCTGTGAAGGTTAGAAAATAACGATACCCGCCGCGTGCTTCAACATTCATCGGACCGCATACATCGGTATGTATTATTTCCAACAAATCAGTAGCTCGCTCCATTGTTCCGGAGAACGGAGTTTTAGTCATCTTGCCCATGAGGCATGGTTCCCAAGTATCAAATGATTCATAATCAAGAGATTCCAAAAGTCCATCCGCATGGAGTTTCTTCATGCGCTTTACACCAATATGACCTAAACGGCAGTGCCACAAGTATGTTGCACTATCATTATCAACTTTGCATCTTTTGGCATCAATATTATGAATATGTGTATCACTACGATCGAGATTCAACAAGAATAGACCATTCACAAAAGGTGCGTGACCATAAAAGATGTTACTCATATAAATAGAACAACCATTATTCTTTGACTTAAATGAATAACCGTCTCGCAATAAACAAGATCCAGATATAATGTTCATGCTCAACGCTGGCACCAAATAACAATTATTGAGGTCTAAAACTAATCCCGATGGTAGATGTAGAGGTAGCGTGCCGACGGCGATCACATCAACCTTGGAACCATTCCCGACGCGCATCGTCACCTCGCCCTTAGCCAATCTTTGCTTATTCCGTAGCTCCTGTTTCGAGTTACAAATATGAGCAACCGAACCAGTATCAAATACCCAGGCGCTACTGCGAGCATTAGTGAGGAACACATCAATAACATGTATATCAAATATACCTTTGTTCACTTTGCCATCCTTCTTATCCGCCAAATACTTGGGGCAGTTCCGCTTCTAGTGACCAGTTCCTTTGCAGTAGAAGCATTCAGTTTCAGGCTTGGGTTCAACTTTGGGTTTCTTCGTGGGAGCGGCAGCTTGCTTGCCGTTCTTCTTGAAGTTCCCCTTCTTTCCCTTGCCCTTTTTCTTGAAACTAGTGGTTTTGTTAACCATCAACACTTGATGCTCCTTCTTGATTTCTACCTCCGCTGATTTCAGCATAGCGAAGAGCTCGGGAATTGTCTTCTCCATCCCTTGCATATTATAGTTCATCACGAAGCCTTTATAGCTTGGTGGCAGTGACTGAAGAACTCTGTCAATAACACTCTCAACCGGAAGATCAATTCCCAGCTGAGTCAAGTGGTTGTGGTAGCCAGACATTCTGAGTATGTGTTCACTAACAGAACTGTTCTCCTCCATCTTACAGCTAAAGAACTTGTTGGAGACTTCATCTCTCTCAACCCGGGCATTAGCTTGAAATATCAACTTTAGCTCTTGGAACATCTCATATGCTCTGTGGCGTTCAAAACGCTTTTGCAGTCCCGGTTCTAAGCCGTAGAGCATGGCACACTGAACTATCGAGTAGTCATCAGATCGAGCCTGCCAGGCGTTCACAACGTCTGCAGTAGGTCCATCACCTAGCGGTGCATCAAGGACATAATTCTTCTGTGCAGCAATGAGGATAATCCTCAAGTTACTGACCCAGTCTGTGTAGTTGCTACCATCATCTTTCAACTTAGCTTTCTCTAGGAACGCATTAAAATTCAACGGAGCAGTAGCACGGGCCATTAATCTACAACATAGATATGCAAAGAAACCATCAAGACTAAGTTCATGATAAATTAAGTTCAATTAATCAAATTACTAATGAACTCCCACTTAAATTAACATCCCTCAAGTTAACTAAGTGATACATGATCCAAATCAACTAGCCCATGTCCGATCATCACGTGAGATGGGATAGTCATCAATGGTGAACATCTCCATGTTGATCATATCTACTATATGACTCATGTTCGACCTTTCGGTCTCCAGTGTTCTGAGACCATGTCTGTACATGCTAGGCTCGTCAAGTTTAACCCAAGTATTCTGCTTGTGTAAAACTGGCTTACACCCGTTGTATGTGAACTTAGAATCTATCACACCCGATCATCACGAGGTGCTTCGAAACGACGAACTTTAGCAACGGTGCATACTCGGGGAGAACACTTTTATCTTGAAATTTAGTGAAGGGATCATCTTATAATGCTACCGTCGTTCTAAGCAAAATAAGATGCATAAAGGATAAACATCACATGCAATCAAAATATGTGACATGATATGGCCATCATCTTGTGCTTTTGATCTCCATCTCCAAAGCATCGTCATGATCTCCATCGTCACCGGCTCGACACCTTGATCTCCATCGTTTCGTCGTGGTCGTCTCGCCAACTATTGCTTCTACAACTATTGCTAACGCATAGCGATAAAGTAAAGCAATTACATGGCGCTTGCATTTCATACAATAAAGAGACAACCATAAGGCTCCTGCCGGTTGCCGATAAATTACAAAACATGATCATCTCATACAATAACGTATATCACATCATGTCTTGACCATATCACATCACAGCATACCCTGCAAAAACAAGTTAGACGTCCTCTACTTTGTTGTTGCAAGTTTTACGTGGCTGCTACGGGCTTCTAGCAAGAACCGTTCTTACCTATGGCACAAAACCACAACGGTGATTTATCAAGTTTGCTGTTTTAACCTTCAACAAGGACCGGCCGCAGTCAAATTCGATTCAACTAAAGTAGGAGAAACAGACACCCACCAGCCACCTTTATGCAAAACAAGTTGCATGTCTGTCGGTGGAACCGGTCTCATGTACGTGGACATGTAAGGTTGGTCCGGGGCGCTTCATCTTACAATACCGCTGAATCAAAATAAGACGTTGGTAGTAAGCAGTATGATGATCACCGCCCACAACTTTTTGTGCTCTACTTGTGCATATCATCTATGCATAGACCTGGCTCATGATGCCACTGTTGGGGAACGTTGCATGGAAAACAAAAAAATTCTACGCACACGCAAGATCTATCCATGGAGATGCATAGCTACGAGAGGGGAAGTGTGTCTACGTACCCTCGTAGACCGTAAGCGAAAGCGTTAGAACAACGCGGTTAATGTCGTCGAACAACTTCACGATCCAACCGACCGAGTACCGAACGTACGGCACCTCCGCATTCAGCACACGTTCAGCTCGGTGACGTCCTCGACTTCTTGATCCAGCAAGACAGCAAGGTAGTGGATGAGTTCCGGCAGCACGATGGTGTGGTGACGGTGATGGTGATGCTATCTCCGCAGGGCTTCGCCCAAGCACTGCGAAAATATATGACCGAGGGACGGAACTGTGGAGGGGGGGGCGCCGCACACGACTAAGACAATGTTGTGTCTCCTTTGGGGCGCCCCCCTCTCCTCTATTTATATATGTGTAGGGGCTTGGAGTAGAAGGAATAGTGCCACGTGAACAGTAACTGTGAATAGTACACACGTGGACTTGGACTCCAAAGTCCAATCCTACTCCTACTAGGACTCTCCCTTTTTCCTTCCCTAAATGCGTGGGCTTTTGAGGACTTGGTGTGCCTGGCCCAATAAGGCCAGGGTGCCTCCCCTTAGCCCATGCCAGCCCTTGGGACGTGGTGGACCCACTTGTGGACTTCCGGACCCCTCCAGAATCCTCCGGAACCTTCTGGAAGCTTCCCGGTACAATACCGAAAAAACTGCACCTTTTTCCGGAACCCAAAATATGACTTCCCATATATAAATCTTTACCTATCGACTATTCCGAGACTCCTCGTGACGTCCAGGATCTCATCCGGGACTCCGAAAAATATTCGGTTACCAATTCACATAACTCATATAACACTATATCGTCAACGAACGTTAAGCGTGCGGACCCTACGGGTTCGGGAATGATGTAGACATGACTGAGACGCCTCTCCGGTCAATAACCAATAGAGGAACCTGGATGCTCATATTGGTTCCTACATATTCCACGAAGATCTTATCGGTTGAACCGCAATGACAACATACGTAATTCCCTTTGTCCGTCGGTATGTTACTTGCCCGAGATTCGATCGTCGGTATCTCCATACCTAGTTCAATCTCGTTACCGGCAAGTCTCTTTACTCGTTCCGTAATACATCATGCTGTAACTAACTCCTTAGTCACTTTGCTTGCAAGCTTCTTATGATGTGCATTACCGAGAGGGCCCAGAGATACCTCTCCGAAACACGGAGTGACAAATCCCAGTCTCGATCCATGCCAACTCAACGTACACCTTCGGAGATACCTGTAGAGCATCTTTATGATCACCCAGTTACGTTGTGACGTTTGATAGCACACAAGGTATTCCTCCGGTATCCGGGAGTTGCATGATCTCATGGTCTGAGGAACATGTATTTGACATTCAAGAAAGCAGTAGCAATAAACAGAACGATCATATGCTAAGCTAACGGATGGGTCTTGTCCATCACATCATTCTCCAAATGATATGATCCCGTTATCAAATGACAACTCATGTCTATGGTTAGGAAACCTTAACCATCTTTGATCAACGAGCTAGTCTAGTAGAGGCTCACTAGGGACACGGTATTTGTTTATGTATTCACACATGTATTTAAGTTTTCGGTCAATACAATTCTAGCATGAATAATAAACCTTTATCATGAACAAGGAAATATAAAATAATAACAACTTTATTATTGCCTCTAGGGCATATTTCCATCAAGAAGTTCCCAGACCAATTATGGCACCCTCCAAGAATTTCCAGGCGTGTGCCGAAACCATTTTGACTTAATGGTATACCCTGAAACAACTTTTCAGTTTTTACCGAAACTATTCCGGTGCTCTCTCTCCGGAACTTTTCCGCTGTCTCCGAAACTTTTCCGGTGACTTTCTCTCAGACTCCCTGTCTAGTATTCAGCAGATAGATGACCCTTAAGCGTGTGACCCTATAGGTTCGGTGAAATATAGACATGACCGGAACACTTTCCAATCAATGATCAACATCGGAGCCGTGGACACCCATATTGACCCCTATACCCACACGAATGAATATTCGAGTGAACCTCCAGTGGCCGTGTGCTATTCCTGTTGCTTCGCGATATGTTACAAATACCCGAGGTGAGATTTATCGGCATCCCCGTGGATCAACAACTTGTCCACTATGCCAGTTACCTCGTTACCGGTTTTGTTCTCTTTTCTCGTTTCCGCGTTCCGGCATCCCTGTGATCAAATCACAATGTGTCTGGCCAGACGATGGTGGATACCGTAACACCGAGAGGGCCTAGAGATATCTCTCCATCGTCGGAGGAGCAAATCCCAATCTTGAGCTATCAAGTTACTTAACATACTTTTCCATGAACCCGTAAGCCGCCGTAATAGCCACCCATTTACGGATGACATTTAACAAACCCCAAAGTTCATGAAGCAAGCATGAAGAAACTCGACACTCTCATGGTCTAAGGAATTATGCAAACATTAACTTCTCTGTGTTATTAACCATTAACTCGTGACGAATGTATCTCATAGCATAACATCAATTCGGGTCGATTCAACACAAATGTTCTTCTAACATTGTGCCCTCAAAATTGCCGGCATAGTCATGCCCATGATCAGGAAAACAGAACCATCATGCAACACTTGAGCTAGTCTTAGAGGCCAGAATAGGAATACATTTTACCGTTCATTATTCCACACGTGCATATGAGTCTTCCTCCGAGCCTCGTGGTTATTGCAAACTCGAGAACCATAGCAGTTATAGCACGGAATATAAACTTAACTACAAACATGGAGATAAATAATAACATTTATTATTGCCTCTAGGGCATATCTCCTACAGACTCCCACTTGCAATTTTATCGTATTGGAAACATAGAGAGGTGAATGTGTGGTTCCTCTCTCATAATAATTGCAATTAGGAGCAGCAAGCACATGCATATTATATCCATCAAAATCATCATGTGTAGTAGTAAAACACAACCCATCAATATAGTCCTTAATAAGTGCAAACTTCTCCGATATAGTGTAGTTCGAAGAATTCAAAAAGATAATAGGACTATTATTTATGGGTGCAATAGCAACAATTTCATGTTTAACATAGGAAACTATAGCAAGTTCATCTCCATAAGCATCATTCATATTGGCATCATGGCCACAAGCATAGCAAGCATCAATTTCATCAAAAAGGGATATTTCAAACGAATCCAAGGATCATAGCAATTTGCATTCATCCTTCGGTAATCACGAAGGGAAATTAAACAATGTATGAGTTGAAGAGTTACTCTCATTAGAAGGTGGGCATGGGTAGTTAATCCGCTCTTCCTCCTTTTGTTCTTCGCTCTCCTCGTCATCTTTTTCATCTAATGAGCTCACAGTTTCAGCAATTTCTTCTTCCATAAGTTCCTACAAAATATTAGTCTCTTCTTGGACAGCAAAGGCGTCCTCAATATATTATGTAACATAAGCATTAGAAGCATAGTTTTCATAGCAATATTTAAGTATGGCAAAATTTTCAGATTTGTAAAGGGTAGCATCATACTTTTCAACCAAAGAAGCAATTTCATAGGCACCCTTAAAGGAAACAAATTCTTCAATTTGTTCAATATCATAATAACTATAAACACCTTTCGCATAAGAAGATAAGATTCCATTATCATTAAACTCACATTGGTAGGGAAGTTGTTTTTTAGGGTCTTCAGAACAACAAGTAAAATCATATATTTCGCATAAATTCCAAGCATAGCATTCCAAACAATTAATTTGATACCTTAAAAGTTTCCCTTTTTGAGACAAGTGGTGTCGCACAAAATAAGCATGCTCATCTAATGATTTTCCCTCAACTAAGCTAGTTGGGTTTTCAGCACGAGCACAAAGGGATCGAAGATGATCCAAGTAGAAAGCTTCAGCTGTATGAAAGATTTTGGGTGGTTCTTCAACCATTGGGTTAGCAAGTACAACTAATTTTTTTGGTATTTTACGTTTCCTACCCATAACTAAAGATAGAAAACAACTTAAAACAGAAAATAAAAACTACTTAGTGATAATGCCAACAAGCGCACACGAGAATATTCACCCCACGCTATTGCTCCCTGGCAATGGCGCCAGAAAAAGGTCTTGATAACCCACAAGTATAGGGGATCAATTGTAGCCTCTTTCGATAAGTAAGAGTGTCGAACCCAACGAGGAGCTAAAGGTAGAATTAATATTCCCTTCAAGTTCTATCGACCACCGATACAACTCTACGCACGCTTAACGTTCGCTTTAGCTAGAACAAGAATAAAACTACTTTGTAGTTGTAAGGATACGTTTGCAAGAATAAAACTAGAAGTACTTAGCGGGAATAAAACTAGGATTACTTTGCGAGATAATAAAAGTTAGTTTGTTTTAGTAGAGAGCTTCTTGTAACACAAAGAGAAAGATTGTCCACAGGCAATTCAATATAACACGATAGATACTTATCATATGCAATGAGGGAGAGGCATACGCTAACACACTTTCCGTACTTGGATCATGTGCACTTATGATTGGAACTCTAGCAAGCATCCGCAACTACTAAAGATCATTAAGGTAAAACCCAACCATAGCATTAAGTAAAAAGTCCCCTTTACTCCCATATGCAACAACCTCCTTACTCAGGTGTAAGCTTCTGTCACTCTAGCCACCCACTATAAGAGAATTATGAACATATTGCAAACCCTACAATGGTAATCCCACATGCTTGCGCGACACGGAGGGCACAGTAGGACAACACCATGTCAACATAAAACTCATATCAATCACACCATACCACAATTAACCCATAGGACAAAAGAAATCTACTCAAACATCATAGGATGGCCACACATCATTGGATAATAATATGTAGCATTAAGCACCATGTTCAAGTAGAGAATTATAGTGGGAATAGAGAGGTTACACCGCTGCATAGAGGGGGAGAGAGTTGGTGATGACGGCGGCGAAGTTGTTGGTGTAGATCGCTGTCACGATGGTTCCCCCGGCGGCGCTCCGGCGCCACCGGAAGAGAGGGGGAGAGAGCCCCCCCCCCCCCTCCTTATTCTTATTCCTTGGCCTCCCCCTAGATGGGAGGAGGGTTTCCCCTCTGGTCCTTGGCTGCCATGGCTCCCAGAGGGCAGGAGCCCCTCCGAGATTGGATCTCTCTCTGTTTCGCGTTCTGTTTTCTAGCCAAAAACCGTTTCTTAAATATCCGGAGATCCATAACTCCGATCGGGATGAAATTTAAACATGATTTTTTTCCCGATATTATCTTTCTTGCGGCGAAAGAAGGGCCCCAACCGACATCCGAGGAAGTCACAAGGCAACCCGGCGTGCCCCCAGGGGGGTCGCGCCCTGTTGCCTTGTGGCCACCTCGGACATCATCTTGCGTTGATTCTTCTTCCCAAAAATTACATATATTCCTAAATAAATCTCCGTAAAAATTTATCGCGTTTGGACTTCGTTTGATATGGATTTTCTGCAAAACAAAAAACATGCAAAAAATAGGAACTGGCACTGGGCACTGGATCAATATGTTAGTCCCAAAAATAATATAAAATGTTGCCAAAAGTATATGAAAGTTGTAGAATATTGGCATGAAATAATCAAAAATTATAGATACGACGGAGACATATCAGAGGCCGAGCCGACCGACGAAGCGTCGCCGTGGTTGGAGCCCGCGCCGTGGTTGGAGCTCGCGCCGTGGTTTGAGCCCGCGCCATGGTTGGAGCTTGCGCCGGAGATGGAGTTGCCGCCAGTGCGGGTCACCGGCGCCCTGGGACAAAGACCTCCTGTGGAGGTCCTTGCGGTCTTTAGCTGCCTCACCATGGTGGTTGTACTAGATTAGGATTGCGCGGCGCATGGGAGCAATGGAGTGAAGCGTCCGTGGAATGATGCAGGACACCGGACGCCGGTATTTAATCAGGGGAGTGCGAGGAGTGGATCGTCGCTGGCGGGAGATTGTTTTCACGGCTTCTAGAATTGGCGGGACTGCCTGGTGGCGGGAAGGGCGGTGGTGATGGCAATGGGGCACCGCCGCGTGGCTCTACCCTCTTGATGGCACGCGGCAGGCGTACGGGCGGCGGCGGAGCAGAGAGAGCTGCAACTTTTGCAAAAGACCCCTTGTTGACCGAACAATATATAACCTAGCTCCAAGTGCCAGAAATGACTTTTTTTTGTGAAGTAAGTACCTGAAATAAGTTATAAAATTGGGTCTTTCCATTTTTCATCCAAATTAGACCACATTGGATGCACACTTCCCAAGTTTCATGAATTATCTAGTATTATTTCTATATTTCATCCATTTACTGAATTTCTAGAGATTTACCAGAACTAGCTCAAATTTGAACTACAAGTGTCATGTACGTATGTCCTGAAAATTGGCAAAAATTCATTTTTGCCTTTTGAATTGGTGGTATAGGCACTGGGCACAACAAAATTTCAAATTCCCAACCATCTGGTAGGATTGGTCAACCTTGCAAGTTTGACCTCATTTTGAAAAAAATCAAAGAAAATGAAAAAAAAGCCTCAAAAAATGAAATCCTTGTGCATGGAGACCTTTTGTGTGAACTAGTTACTGTGAAAAATCATGGACTTGCAATACCACAAGTTTGAAAAAAAATCACAAAATGGCCTATCTACTATGAACTTGTATGGATTTCAATGCATCTGCCTATGGTCATGGCCACATCCATGGCATAGTTCATAATAACATGTCCAAATTTGGCACAACCATGGGTGTTACCATTGTGGACAATGTTTGCATAGCAATTATAATTTTTTTGGAATAAAATCTTTTTTTCATTTTTCAAGTGCCAGAAATGACTTTTTTGTGAAGTAAGTGCCTGAAATAAGTTATAAAATTGGGTATTTCCATTTTTCATCCAAAGTAGACCACATTGGATGCACACTGCCCAAGTTTCATGAATTATCTAGTATTATTTCTATATTTCATCCATTTACTAAATTTCTAGAGATTTATCAAGACTAGCTCAAATTTGAACTACAACTATCATGTATGTATGTCATGAAAATTGGCAAAAATCATTTTTGCCTTTTGAATTGGTGGTATAGGCAGTGGGCACAAAAAAAGTTGAAATTCCCAACCATCTGGTAGGATTGGTCAACCTTGCAAGTTTGACCTCATTTTGAAAAAAATCAAAGAAAATGAAAAAAAAAGCCTCAAAAAATGAAATCCTTGTGCATGGAGCCCTTTTGTGTGAACTAGTTACTGGGAAAAATCATGGACTTGCAATACAACAAGTTTGAAAAAAACTTCACAAAATGGCCTATCTACTTTGAACTTGTATGGATTTCAATGCATCTGCCTATGGTCATGGCCACATCCATGGCATAGTTCATAATAACATGTCCAAATTTGGCACAACCATGGGTGTTACCATTGTGGACAATGTTTGCATAGCAATTATAATTTTTTTGGAATAAAATCTTTTTTTCATTTTCCAAGTGCCAGAAATGACTTTTTGTGAAGTAAGTGCCTGAAATAAGTTATAAAATTGGGTATTTCCATTTTTCATCCAAAGTAGACCACATTGGATGCACACTGCCCAAGTTTCATGAATTATCTAGTATTATTTCTATATTTCATCCATTTACTGAATTTCTAGAGATTTATCAAGACTAGCTCAAATTTGAACTACAACTGTCATGTATGTATGTCATGAAAATTGGCAAAAATCATGTTTACCTTTTGAATTGGTGGTAAGGCACTGGGCACAACAAAAGTTTAAATTCCCAACCATCTGGTAGGATTGGTCAACCTTGCAAGTTTGACCTCATTTTGAAACAAATCAAAGAAAATGAAAAAAGCCTCAAAAAATGAAATCCTTGTGCATGGAGCCCTTTTGTGTGAACTAGTTACTGGGAAAAATCATGGACTTGCAATACCACAAGTTTGAAAAAAAAACTTCACAAAATGGCCTATCTACTATGAACTTGTATGGATTTCAACGCATCTGCCCATGGTCATGGCCACATCCATGGCATAGTTCATAATAACATGTACAAATTTGGCACAACCATGGGTGTTACCATTGTGGACAATCTTTGCATAGCAATTATAATTTTTTTGGAATAAAATCTTTTTTTTTTTTATTTTCCAAGTGCCAGAAATGACTTTATTTGTCAAGTAAGTGCCTGAAATAAGTTATAAAATTGGGTCTTTCCATTTTTCATCCAAAGTAGACCACATTGGATGCACACTGCCCAAGTTTCATGAATTATCTAGTATTATTTCTATATTTCATCCATTTACTGAATTTCTAGAGATTTATCAGAACTAGCTCAGATTTGAACTACAAGTGTCTTGTATGTATGTCCTAAAAATTGGCAAAAATCATTTTTGCCTTTTGAATTGGTGGTATAGGCACTGGGCACAACAAAAGTTGAAATTCCCAACCATCTGGTAGGATTGGTCAACCTTGCAAGTTTTACCTCATTTTAAAAAAATCAAAGAAAATGAAAAAAGCTTCAAAAAATGAAATCCTTGTGCATGGAGCCCTTTTGTGTGAACTAGTTACTGGGAAAAATCATGAACTTGTAATACCACAAGTTTGAATGAAAAAAACCTTCACAAAATGGCCTATCTACTATGAACTTATATGGATTTCAATGCATCTGCCCATGATCATGGCCACATCCATGGCATAGTTCATAATAACATGTCCAAATTTGGCACAACCATGGGTGTTACCATTGTGGACAATGTTTGCATAGCAATTATAATTTTTTTTGGAATAAAATCTTTTTTTTCATTTTCCAAGTGCCAGAAATGATTTTTTTTGGTGAAGTAAGTGCCTGAAATAAGTTACAAAATTGGGTCTTTCCATTTTTCATCCAAAGTAGACCACATTGGATGCACACTGCCCAATTTTCATGAATTATCTTGTATTATTTCTATATTTCATCCATTTATTGAATGTCTAGAGATTTATCAGAACTAGCTCAAATTTGAACTACAAGTGTCATGTATGTATGTCATGAAAATTGGCAAAAATCATTTTTACCTTTTGAATTTGTGGTATAGGCACTGGGCACAACAAAAGTTGAAATTCCCAACCATCTGGTAGGATTGGTCAACCTTGCAAGTTTGACCTCATTTTGAAAAAAATCAAAGAAAATGAAAAAAGCCTCAAAAAATGAAATCCTTGTGCATGGAGCCCTTTTGTGTGAACTAGTTACTGGGAAAAATCATGGACTTGCAATACCACAAGTTAGAAAAAAAATCTTCACAAAATGGCCTATATACTATGAACTTGTATGGATTTAAATGCATCTGCCCATGGTCATGGCCACATCCATGGCATAGTTCATAATAACATGTCCAAATTTGGCACAACCATGGGTGTTACCATTATGGACAATGTTTGCATAGCAATTATAAATTTTTTTGGAATAAAATCTTATTTTTTTCATTTTCCAAGTGCGAGAAATGACTTTTTTGTGAAGTAAGTGCCTGAAATAAGTTATAAAATTGGGTCTTTCCATTTTTCATCCAAAGTAGACCACATTGGATGCACACTACCCAAGTTTCATGAATTATCTAGTATTATTTCTATATTTCATCCATTTACCGAATTTCTAGAGATTTATCAGAACTAGCTCAAATTTGAACTTCAAGTGTCATGTATGTATGTCCTGAAAATTGGAAAAAATCATTTTTACCTTTTGAATTGGTGGTATAGGCACTAGGCACAACAAAAGTTGAAATTCCCAACCATCTGGTAGGTTTGGTCAACCTTGCAAGTTTGACCTCATTTTGAAAAAAAAATCAAAGAAAATGAAAAAAGTCTCAAAATGAAATCCTTGTGCTTGGAGCCCTTTTGTGTGAACTAGTTACTGGGAAAAATCATGGACTTGCAATACCACAAGTTTGAAAAAAAAAACTTCACAACATAAATTCCTTGTGCACAGATCCCTTTTTATGTAAGTTTTGCATGTTGCTATTTTTGGTAAGTTTTGCATGTTGCTATTTTAGGTAAGTTTTGCATGTTGTTGTTATTTTAGTTAAGTTTTGCATGATGCACACATGCAAAAACCCTTTGAACTTACAAAATACAAAATTTAGCATACACCAATTGATTAAGCATATTCAAATAACAGAATTGTTTTCATTTCACGACGGGCATCCACATGTTGGATCCTCATCACTTGCTAGAAGGGGGTGGGAGATGCTTAAGATGGCGAGCCACGCGCCGGTGGGAGCGTTCAACATTCTGCTCAAACTGAGCCGAGAGCTCATACTCCTCCACCATAATTGGGGAAGTCTTACAGCCCGGCTGGGCCTCCAAGCTGAGCAGCGGTAGATCTTCCCCGGCATCAGCATCGAACATCTCCTGGTCATCCATCTCATCATACTCGTCGTCCACTTCAATCGTTAGGTTCGTGTCTGCTGGCGAATGATGAGCGATGATCTCCATACCCTCATGATACGTCTCCGTCGTATCTACTTTTCCAAACACGTTTGCTCTTGTTTTGGACTCTAATTTGCATGATTTGGATGAAACTAACCCGGACTGACGCTGTTTTCAGCAGAACTACCATGGTGCTGTTTTTTGTGCAGAAATAAAAGTTCTTGGAATTGGACGAAACTTTTTGGAGATTTTTTATGGCATATATAAAAAATATTGTAGCCAAGACCTATTGGAGGGGGGCCACCTGCTGCCCATGAGGCACCAGGGCGTGCCACCCCCCTGGCGCGCCCTGGTGGCTGGTGGGGCCCACGTGGCTTCGCTGACCATAATATCAGGCCTATAAATTCACAATTCCAGAGAAAAAAATAAGAGAGGAAGTTTTATTGCATTTCACGATACGGAGCCGCCGCCACCTCCTGTTCTTCATCAGGAGGCTAGATCTGGAGTCCGTTCGGGGCTCCGGAGAGGGGGATCTTCCGGCATCGTCATCATCAACCATCCTTCATCACCAATTTCATGATGCTCACCGCCGGGAGTGAGTAATTCCTTCGTAGGCTCGCTGGACGGTAATGAGTTGGATAATATTTATCATGTAATCGAGTTAGTTTTGGTAGGGCTTGATCCCTAGTATCCACTATGTTCTGAGATTGATGTTGCTATGACTTTGCTATGCTTAATGCTTGTCACTAGGGCCCGAGTGCCATGATTTCAGATCTGAACCCTTTATGTTTTCATGAATATACTTGTGTTCTTGATCCGATCTTGCAAGTTATATGCACCTGCTACGTGTTATGATCTGCATACCCCAAGGTGACAATAATTGGGATTCTTTCCGGTGATTGCCGTAGTTTGAGGAGTTCATGTATTCACTATGTGTTAATGCTTTGTTCCGGTTCTCTATTAAAAGGAGGCCTTAATATCCCTTAGTTTCCTTATGGACCCCGCTGCCACAGGAGGGTAGGACAAAAGATGTCATGCAAGTTCTTATCGCAAGCACGTATGACTATATACGGAATACATGCCTACATTACATTGATGAATTGGAGCTAGTTCTGTGTCGCCCTAGGTTATGACTGTTACATGATGAATGTTATCCAACATAATCACCGATCCAATGCCTATGAGTTTTTCACATATTGTTCTTGCCAAGTTACTACTGTTGCTACTGCTGTCACAATTGCTACTACTATTGCTGCTACAGTTACTGTTACCGTTATTCTTATTGCTACTGCTATCAAACTATCATACTACTGTGCTACTGATCACTCTGCTGCAGATATTTAGTCTCCAGAAGTGGTTGAATTGACAACTCAACTGCTAATACTTGCAAATATTCTTTGGCTCCCCTTGTGTCGAATCAATAAATTTGGGTTGAATACTCTACCCTCGAAAACTGTTGTGATCCCTTATACTTGTGGGTTATCAAGACCTTTTTCTGGCGCCGTTGCCGGGGAGCATAGCTTTATTTGCTGAGTCACTTGGGAATTATATCTGTTGATCACTATGAAGAACCTGAAAGACACTAAGACCAAGATCGTTCCCTCTAAGACGAGGGGAGGTAAGGAACTGCCATCTAGCTCTGCACTCGATTCACCTTCTATTTTGAGTAAACTTGCAACACCACCACTTGCTATTAATTCTCATGTGTCGCAAGTTATTGATGATACCACTTCTGCTATGAATGATACTTATGATGATGCTAGTACTATGCTCGATAATGCTGTGCCACTTGTTGAATTTCTTAGTGAACAACTTGCTAAAGCTAAAGAAATTGAAAATGTTGAAACTCTTGAGAATTATGATTCACCTATTATGCCTAGCTCTCCTACTAGAGTTGAAACACCTGATGAACATTGCTTTGATAGGGAGACGGCTAGAGCCATTCTTGCTTGTAATGATAGAAATGAAGTTATAAAATTGCTTGATGAAATGAAAGAAAAATCTATGAGGGAGTGAATGAAATATGATCCTAAGTTTGCTACCTCTCCCATATTTTTTACTGATAAGGATTATGAATTCTCTATCGATCCTGAGTTGATTACTTTGGTTGAATCTGATCCTTTTCATGGTTATGAAACTGAAACTGTTGTGGCACATCTTACTAAATTAAATGATATATCCACCCTATTTGCTCATGAGGAAAAAAATCGCTATTACTATATTCTTAAGTTATTTCCTTTCTCATTAAAGGGTGATGCTAAGGAATGGTATAATACTCTTGCTCCTGGATGTGTGCGTAGTCCCCAGGATATGATTTATTACTTCTTTGAAAAATATTTTCCTGCACATAAGAAACAAGCTGCTTTACAGGAAATATTTAACTTTGTGCAAATTAAAGAAGAGAATCTCCCTCAGGCTTGGGGGAGCTTCTCCAATTACTTAATGCTTTGCCTGATCATCCTCTTAAGAAAAATGAAATACTTGATATCTTCTATAATGGACTAACCGATGCTTCTAGGGACAACCTAGATAGTTGTGCAAGTTGTGTTTTCAGGGAACGGAAGATTGAAAAAGCTGAGGAATTATTGAATAATATATTGAAGAATGATAATAATTGGACACTTCCTGAACCACCGCCTAAACCCACTCCGAAGAAGAGGGGTATTTTATTTCTCAGTCCTGAAGATATGCAAGAAGCAAAGAAATGTATGAAGGAAAAAGGTATTAAAGCTAAAGATGTTAAGAATTTGCCACCTATTGAAGAAATACATGGTCTTGACACACCGCCACAGGTAGTAGAGGTAAATTCTCTTATAAAGTTTGATGAAAGTGATATTCCTTATAACAAACCTCCTAGTCAATGCTTGTACGAATTTGACAATTATATTATTAAGCAAGATCACTTCAATGCAAATGTTATGAAACAATTGAAACGAAATGCCTACATGATTGATCGCTTGAGTGACTTGTTATTTAGAATTGCAAATGATGTTAAAGGTGTAAGTAAACATGCATCTATGATTCAAACCAAATTAGAACAAGTTGCTAAATCTCAAGGTGAATTGCTCAATGAAATGAATAACAATATGAATGATCATGCTGTTAGAGTAATGACTAGAGGAGGTAGAATGACTCAGGAGCCACTTTATCATGAAGGTCATCCTAAAAGAATTGAACAAGACTCTCAAAGAATTAATGTTGATGCACCTAGTCCATCTAAAAAGAAAAAGAAAAATGATAGGACTTTGCATACTTCTAGTGAACCTGAGGTAGAAAAACCCTTAGAGGATAGTAACGATGTTTCTATTTCTGATGCTGAAACACAATCTGGTAATGAACATTCACCTGATGATGATAATAATAATGATGCTCATGTGGATGCCCAACCAGATAATGATAAAGAACCTGATAATGATGTTGAAATAGAACCTGTTGTTGATCTTGATAACCCACCTCCTAAAAATAAACGTTATGATAAAAGAGACTTCGTTGCTAGAAAACATGGTAAAGAAAGAGAACCATGGGTTCAAAAACCCATGCCCTTTCCTCCTAAACCATCTAAGAAAAAAGATGAGGAAGAATTTGAACGCTTGGATGAAATGCTTAGGCCAGTCTTTTTGCGTACTCGTTTGACTGATATTTTAAAGATGGCCCCTTATGCTAAATATATGAAAGACATTGTCACAAATAAAAGAAAGATACCTGAAGCTGAGATTTCCACCATGCTTGCAAATTATTCTTTTAAGGATGGAGTACCTAAGAAACTAGGAGATCCGGGAATACCAACTATACCATGCTCCATTAAAAGAAACTATGTCAAAACTGCTTTGTGTGATTTAGGAGCCGGTGTTAGTGTTATGCCTTTCTCTTTATATAAAAGACTTGATTTGAATAAACTCACTCCCACTGAAATATCATTGCAAATGGCTGACAAATCAACTGCCATACCTATCGGTGTTTGTGAGGATGTGCCCGTTGTAGTTGCAAATGTTACTATTCTAACAGACTTTGTTATACTTGATATGCCCGAGGACGACAATATGTTGATTATCTTTGGTAGACCCTTTTTGAATGCTGCAGGGGCTGTTATTGATTGCAACAAAAGCAAGGTCACTTTTCATATCAATGGTCATGAACATACGGTGCACTTTCCGAAGAAACAATTTCAAGTAAATGGTATTCATGTTATTGAAAAGACTCCGACAATTACTATTGGAAGTTTTCAACTCCCTCTTCCTACTGTTAAAAAGAAATATGAAACTCTTATTATTGGGGAGATGCATATCCCCGTTGAGGTAACCTAGTGTTATACGAAAATTCTTCAGTTTCATGTCACTCAGAAATGGTTTGTTAATAAGACTTGATCAACCTTATTAATGGATCCTTTTTGAGAGGCATGTGGTCGATGAATTTAGTAAGCACAACCTTCTGTACCCACCTTTTGTTTTCTGATACTTTTAGTTAAATGCAAAAAAATGCCAAGATTACCCTGTTTTCTGAATTATCCATGCAATAAAAAATGCCCAAAAATAAAAGTGCTCAGAATGCAATAAAATTTTGATATGAATTTTTATAGAATATTTAAGAATTTTTGGCACTGGAATCATACCAAGGGGGTACCCCAGGTGCCCACGAGGCACCAGGGCGCGCCACCCCCCCTGGCGCGCCCTGGTGGCTTGTGGGCCCCACATGGACCCCCTCACTTATTCCATCATCTCACTTCGTCTCTTACCTCTAGCAAAAATTCCTGGTAGCTCTCTCTCTCGTGTTCTTGCTCCCAAACCTGAGATTTTCGATCTCTTTGCTCGGAGCTCCGTTTCCGAAACTATTTTGGGAGATTGCTCCTTGGTATGTGACTCCATTGCTCCAATTAGTTTTTGTTTTAGTGGATTATATTTTGCATAATTAGCTACTCTTGGTGCTACTGAAAATGAGCTTGCATGTTGAATTCTTTGAGTTCCAAGTAGTTTAATGCTTGATATAGCCTCTAGACATCCATATGAGTAGTTGCTATCAATCTTGTGAAGTTTTATTGACATCATTTTGTGGCCCAAAAAATTTCAGAAAATTGTTCTTAGGAAAATGAATATCTTCCGGAGGAGTTCTTCGAGGAGGAGGTCCACCGAGGCATCATCTAGCGAAGACCCCGCACGTCAATCTTACGTTGAACCAAGGGCAAGTTCGTTGTGAGGTGCCGAAGCAAAATCATGTAGATGGCCGTGCAACGAGTTCATGCTAGGTGCAGGCATCAAGGAAGAATTTGACCAATATATTCACAACACCGAGCTCTCCGCCTTCATCGCAGATAAGCCACCACAGCATTACTACCTCACTCATTCATTCACTCAAAACTTTGAATATCATCCGTGCATTTCTAGAGTTTTATTTCACCTCTATGACAAATCCTATAGTATGTCTCTAGAAGAATTCTGTGATGCATGCAAAATTCCATATTGGGGTTCGTTAGATGAACCACAAAAATCTGATTATGATCCATTTCTTAATAGCCTTTGCAACGGTGAGGATAGGGGAGTTGCGCAGGCCAGAATAGTTAGCATCCACTTTCCTGCTATTCGGTATTTTGCACTCTTTAATGGTAAGTGCATCGTTGGTAAACAAGACTGCAGTGCGCTTTGCACCCATGATCTGAGTCTTATTCATACAGCTTTGACTGGCAGCAAGTATTATAATCTTGGGGCTATTGTTGCACGTAGGCTGCAGCGTAATGCGGCTAATGGTGATTTGTATGGAGGAATTTATGCCTCCCGCATAGCTGCAAAATTAGGGGTCTCGCCCAATTCCAATGATCCCCTCTTACCTGATAAATATTTAAATTTCAAAACAATGCGAGAACACAAGTTTTTGAAATGTGACGCACACGGATATGAATATAACTTAGTTTTAAATAAATATCGATCTGTGTATGTTGCTTTGCCTGCTCCTGCCCTCTTTGATTTTCAGAACAAACAGAGATATTATCTATTGGAGAGCGAGGTGCATGAGTACAAGGCGGCGGTCGAGGCTGCCCGTCTGGCTGAGGAGGCATCTCAGAACGCCTCTACGAGCTACCACTTTGATTATTACCCAGACCAGGGATGGCGATGACCAAGCTAGGCCAAAACCCTAAGCTTGGGGGAGTACGTATCTCTCACCGACATTTCATTCATGTCGACACATTTCATTCCAGTTGTCGGTGTTCATACTTTTTCATTGTATAATCCATGTTAGTTTTTTTTTTGTTTTCTTCTTGTGTGTTTGAAAAACTTTGAGAAAATCCAAAAATATTTCTCGTTTCTTTTCGGTTTTTCTTTCTAGCTTAATTAGTAGTAGTATTAAAAGAAAACCCAAAAAGATTTCCCGTTTCTTCTTTTGCTTGTTGGGAGCTTTCCCGTGTAAATAGTTTTTTCTCGTTTTTGTTTTTTCTTCTTTATTTTGTTTTCTTCAAAAAAACTAAAAACTCCAAAAATATTTCAGTATGTTTCTCTGAAATTCTTTTCTTTTGTTGAGTCATTGTAAGGAGAAGACCATGATGAAAATGTTGAGTGGCTCTCATATGCATTATTGTTGATCTAACAAAGAGCCCATATTACCTTGTCTTCTCCTTTAAATAAAATGCTTGCAGATTCCAGCTTAGTCCACAGCACACTTGCACCATTTTTATTTTCATATCATTCGGTCGTGCAAGTGAAAGGCAATAATGACGATGATTTGATGAAGTGACTGTGGCAAGGAAAAGCGGGTATGAACTCAACTTGTTCTTTGTTTTTGTAAATATGTTTAACTCAGTATCCATGATTCGGCATATTATGATTAAACATGTTTATGATGACAATTAGAGATTATAGTTGCTCATGCCATCCTTAAGTAGCTAGGAGTGGATAATGATTTATCTTGGGTGTCAACATGCATTAAAATGTTCATGATGTAGTATGATGATATGGTATCCTCCTCTGAATGTTTCAAGTGGCTTGACTTGGCACATGTTCACGCATGTAGTTGATTCAAAACCAACATAGCCTTCACGATATTTATGTTCAGGGTGCTTATATCCTACTCATGCTAGTATTCAATGTTGATTATTCATAATGCATGATTATGACCGTTTTCGCTCTCTAGCTGGTCGCTTCTCAACCTATTTGCTAGCATTCGCCTGTACTAAGCGGGAATACTGCTTGTGCATCAAAACCCCTAAACCAAAGTAATTCCAGATGAGTCCACTATATCTACCTATATGCAGTATTACTCTGTCGTTCTAAGTAAATTTGCATGTGCCACCTCTAAATATTCAAATGAACATCAGTTTTGTGTGCCCGTACCGCTCATGGAGCGACAGGGGGCGGTCAGTATCTTCCATGCTAAGCGGGTTATTCTCATGATGGGTGTTTATTCACTCGTCCTTACATGAGAGGGGCTGGTAATCGGCATGCCCAGTCCCATAATTAAAATTGCAAAATAATAAAACAAACTCCCCCGGAAAGTTGTTGGTATGGAGGGCACCCGAGGATTCGGCTAGCCATGGCTTGTGTTTGCTGGTGGAGGGGGAGTAAACTTTACTTTACCGCTTGGGAACCGCCGCTAATGTGTTTAGCATGGAAGATATTGAAAACTCTCGGTCGTGACGTTGACCGGAAAGGCATACCTCCCAAAATTTTATTTATCTCTGATTTAAGCTTCGAGCTCTGGCACCTCTGCAAATCCATGCTTCCCTCTGCGAAGGGCCTATCTATTTACTTTTATGTTATTTTACTTTTATTGTTGAGTCACCACCTCCTCAAATAAGCACCAGTCCTGAGAGCACTATTGTCATTCTCATGCATTGTGTATAGTTAATGTTGTGTGCATCATGACTGGATCTCTTCTACCATGAATTACAATGTTTAGTCGCTGCTTGAACTTTGGAGGTGCTCTGCATTTATTTTTGGCGGTCTCAGAAAGGGCTAGCGAGATACCATGTTGTCATATTATATCATGATTGTTTTGACAAAGTGTTGGCAATTGAGATATCTTATTATTGCTCGCTAGTTGATTATGCCATTGATATGAGTGAATATAATTTCTAAGAGTTATCATTTGCATGGTTAGTCATAATCTTTGCTGAAAACTTGGGTACTATTTAAGCATATATATAGATACAAGAACAAAAGAGTTCGTAAAAGTTTTTCTTTATCACTTTCAGTTTGTCAACTGAATTGCTTGAGGACAAGCAATGAGTTAAGCTTGGGGGAGTTGATACGTCTCCATCGTATCTACTTTTCCAAACACTTTTGCTCTTGTTTTGGACTCTAATTTGCATGATTTGGATGAAACTAACCCGGACTGACGCTGTTTTCAGCAGAACTACCATGGTGTAGTTTTTTGTGCGGAAATAAAAGTTCTTGGCATTGGACGAAACTTTTTGGATGTTTTTTATGGAATATATAAAAAATATTGAAGCTAAGACCTACTGGAGGGGGGCCACCTGCTGCCCACGAGGCACCAGGGCGCGCCACCCCCCCCCCCCCCTGGCGCGCCCTGGTGGCTTGTGGGGCTCACGTGGCTCCGCTAACCCTAATCTCAGGCCTATAAATTCACAATTCCAGAGAAAAAAAATAAAAGAGGAAGTTTTATTGCGTTTCACGATACGGAGCCGCCGCCACCTCCTGTTCTTCATCGGGAGGCCAGATCTGGAGTCCGTTCGGGGCTCCGGAGAGGGGGATCTTCCGGCATCGTCATCATCAACCATCCTTCATCACCAATTTCATGATGCTCACCGCCGGGAGTGAGTAATTCCTTCGTAGGCTCGTTGGACGGTGATGAGTTGGATGAGATTTATCATGTAATTGAGTTAGTTTTGTTAGGGCTTGATCCCTAGTATCCACTATGTTCTGAGATTGATGTTGCTATGACTTTGCTATGCTTAATGCTTGTCACTAGGGCCCGAGTGCCATGATTTCAGATCTGAACCCTTTATTTTTTCATGAATATACTTGTGTTCTTGATCCGATCTTGCAAGTTATATGCACCTGCTACGTGTTATGATCCGCATACCCCAAGGTGACAATAATTGGGATTCTTTCCGGTGATTGTCGTAGTTTGAGGAGTTCACGTATTCACTATGTGTTAATGCTTTGTTTCGGTTCTCTATTAAAAGGAGGCCTTAATATCCCTTAGTTTCCTTATGGAACCCGCTGCCATGGGAGGGTAGGACAAAAGATGTCATGCAAGTTCTTATCGCAAGCACGTATGACTATATACGGAATACATGCCTACATTACATTGATGAATTGGAGCTAGTTCTGTGTCGCCCTAGGTTATGACTGTTACATGATGAATGTTATCCAACATAATCACCAATCCAATGCCTACGAGTTTTTCACATATTGTTCTTGCCAAGTTACTATTGTTGCTACTGCTGTCACAATTGCTACTACTATTGCTGCTACCGTTACTGTTACCGTTATTCTTATTGCTACTGCTATCAAACTATCATACTACTGTGCTACTGATCACTCTGCTGCAGATATTTAGTCTCCAGGAGTGGTTGAATTGACAACTCAACTGCTAATACTTGCAAATATTCTTTGGCTCCCCTTGTGTCGAATCAATAAATTTGGGTTGAATACTCTACCCTCGAAAACTGTTGCGATCCCCTATACTTGTGGGTTATCACCTCCTGATAGCTCACGTCTTCTGCATCCTCCTCCTCCTCCTCATCCTGCTCCTCATCAGAATCCTCTTCCTCCTCCTGCTCCTCATCAGAATTCTCTTCCTCCTCCTCCTCGTCAGAAACTTCTTCCTCCTCCTCATCCTCGTTAGCATCGTCTTCTTCCTCCTCCTCATCGTCTGAATCCTTCTCCTCTGTTTCCTCGTCGACAATGTCAATAATATGCAAGTTCACAGGCCCTTCTGGCTCTGGATTCGGCGACGACAGGCGGGAGCAGTACTCATACCAGCGAGCTCGTTGTCGAGGATTCGGCGACTCCATCGCCTCTGCCATTGCCCAGAGGAGAATCTCAATTGTGAGTGTCCCCTTGCCTTCAGGAAGCATTCGCTTCAGTTCTTCCGGTGTCAATTCCAAGGTCAGGCCCATCGAGTGCAACTCCAGCTGCTTCACGCTCGGAAACCAGGAGCATATTTCGTTGCACTTGGCCAGCAACTGCTCGTCTCCGGCGCAAAACTCCTCCGCCGCCCTCTTCCATCCAGGTAGAGCGAGCAATCAATCAAAGACGAAATTTACAAATCAAAATGGAATCTAAAATGGGCTCCCATGAACGGATCCTAATTTCTAGGGTTTTCTTTTTCCACACTAGAAATGGGCTCCCATCGACGAACAACAATTAAATCACCCATGCATTCGACTAATCCTAAGTGCTAGGGTTTCAATTAGAAACATACCTGTCGCCCAACTATATCTGATGGTTCCTGCGGCCTGTGATGTATCACCGTGTTGCTTCACCATCGGAGCTCAGGCGGACGGTCGGACTGGGCGGTGGGGCTGCTAGGGCACGACGGCGGCGGCTGGGTGGGGATGCGGCTACTCGCTCAGGGTCGGGCTATTTTAGGCAAAAGAATCCTACAGCTCACCGAGCCCAGGTCCCACTCGTCATAAGCGGTCATGGCCATGGCCCACCTGCCATTCGCGGCCCACATGTCCAAAGAACTGAGGCCCCATGCGTCAGTAATCGAGCAGGTAATGGTCAACTGCATTAACCAGACGGCAAGGCTCCGTTTGGGCTCTTGTGAGAATGGGCCAAGCGGTGGAGGGCAAAAGTGAGGAAAGTTAGATGCTATGTGCAAAACTGAGCACAACTAAGGAAGGAGGGGCACAAAAATAGAAATCCCTTAGTTTTATTAGACATTTCCTTAATCAAATCATTTTGTGATTTAGAAACTTGTTCAAGCTGAGTGTGAACCATGGAATAGTGCTTACATAAACCCTTAATATCATTAGAAATTCTAACAAGCACATCACTCAAGCGTTCAATCATAATAGAATCACGTTTCAATTGATCACTTATTTGCATATTGATTTTTTCTTGTTTAACGATGAAGTTATCAAATTCATCTAAACACTAGCTTGGAGATTTATTATAAGGTATGTCACCCTCATCAAACCTATAAAGAGAATTTACCTCCACTGCCTGTGTCGAGATATCGAGTCCATGTATTTCTTCAATAGGTGGTAGGTTCTTAACATCTTCAGATTTAATACCTTTCTCTTTCATAGATTTCTTGGCCTCTTGCATATCTTCTGGACTGAGAAATAGAATACCTCTTTTCTTCAGAGGTGGTTCGCGAAGTGTCCAATCATCAACATTTCTCAATAAGTTATTCAATAATTCTTGAGCTTGTTCAACTATTCTTTCTCTGAAAATACAATCAGCACAACTCTCTAGGTAGTCCCTAGAAGCATCGGTTAGCCCATTATAAAAGATATCAAGTATTTCATTTTTCTTTAGAGGATGATCAGGCAAAGCATTTAACAATTGGAGAAGCCTCCCCAAGTTTAAGGGAGATGCTCTTCCTCAAGTTGCACAAAGTTATAAATTTTCTGTAAGGCAGCTTGTTTCTTATGAGCAGGAAAATATTTTTCAGTGAAGTAATAAATCATATCCTTTGGACTACGCACACAACCAGGAGTAAGATCATTGAAGCATACTTTAGCATCACCCTTTAATGAGAAAGGAAACAACTTAAGGATATAATAATAATGAATCTTCTCTTCTTGAGCAAATAGGGTGGCAATTTCATTCAGTTTAGCAAGATGTGCAACGACAGTTTCAGATTCATAACCATGAAAAGGATCGGATTCTACCAAAGTAATAACTTCGGGATCAACAGAGAATTCATAATCCTTATCAATAACAAAAATAGGAGAAGTTGCAAATTTAGGATTATATTTCATCATTTGGTTCATAGCCTTTTCTTTCAGTTTAGTCATTAAGTCTGCAAGATTCTCCCTATTTTCACAAGCAAGCAATTCTCTAGCTATCTCTTCACCAATAGTGTATTCTTCAGGTACATCAAACATTTTAGTTCTAGTAGAAGTTCTAGGTGTAACAGGTGATTCATAATTTTCATCAATTTCAGATTCTTTAGCTTTAGCAATATGAGCATCAAGAAATTCACCAAGTGGCACAGTCTCATCAAGTAAAGTAGAGGCATCATCATGAGTATCATCAATAGCAGAAGCAGTGTCTATTACTTGTGACATATCAGATTGAATAGCAGGTGGTGGTGTCACAAGTTGACTTAAAACAGTAGGTGAATCAAGTGTAGACCAAGTTGGCAGTTCCTTACCTCCCCTCATCTTAGAGGACATCATCTTGGTCTTAGAGTCTCTCAGATTCTTCGTAGTGAATATAAATTGCAGTAGATACTTAACTCCCAAGTGAACTTAATAAATAGAGCTATGCTCCCCGGCAACGGCAACAGAAAATAGTCTTAATGACCCACAAGTATAGGGGATCGCAACAGTCTTCGAGGGTAGTATTTCACCCAAATTTATTGATTCGACACAAGGGGAGCCAAAGAATATTTATAAGCCTTAGCAGTTGAGTTGTCAATTCAACCACACATGAGAAATTATTTCTCTGTGGCAAAATATTAGTAGCACAATAATATGATAGTTTTGATGGCAGTAGTAACAGTAGCAATAGTAATAGTAACGTTAACAGTAGAAGCTTTATAGCAATTGGAACGGCAGCAGCAGTAGTGATTCAAGCAAGACAATATTATGAGAAAGCATAGGCATGGAGTAGCGATGGATATTTGGATGACATTCATCATATAACAGCCACAACCTAGAGCGATACACAATAGCTCCAATTCATCAATCATATGTAGGCATGTATTTCGTATATAGCCATACGTGCTTATAATAAGAACTTGCATAACATCTTTTGTCTGGCCCTCCCGTGGCAGCGGGGTCCTAATGGAAATCTAAGGGTAATTAAGGCGCTCCTTTTAATAGAGAACCGGAACAAATCATTAACACATAGTGAATACATGAACTCCTCAAATTACAGTCATCCCTGGAGAGTATCCCAATTATTGTCACCTTGGGGTCTACGGTTCAGAACAATAACAGGTGCATATAACTTGCAGACAGGATCAAGAACTCAAATATATTCATGAAAAAATTATAGGTTCAGATCAGAAATCATGGCACTCGGGCCCTAGTGCAAGCATTAAGCATAGCAAAGTCATAGCAACATCAATCTCAGAACATAGTGGATACTAGGGATCAAGCCCTAACAAATTGACTCAATCAGATGACAAATCTCATCCATCTCCATCTACCTCCAGTATGCCTACGATGAAATTACTCACTCCCGGTGGTGAGCATCATGAGGTTGTTAGTGAAGAAGGGTTGTTGATGACGACGACGACGAATTGCCCCCTCCGGAGCCCCGAACGGGCTCCAGATCAGGCCTCTCGATGAAGAACAGGAGGTGGCGGCGGCTCCGTATCGTAAAACACAATGAAATTTTCTTTCTTATTTTTTTCTCGGGAAGACGGAATATATGGAGTTGGAATTAGGTCAGACGGAGGTCGATGGGCCCCACAAGGCACTAGGGCGCGTCCTGGGGGGTAGGCACACCCTCCTGCCTTGTGGGCAGGTGGTGGCCCCCCTCTAGTAGATGTTTGCACCGGTATTTTTTATATATTCAATAAAAAATCTCCGCCAAGTTTTGTCCAATTCTGAGAACTTTTATTTCTGCACAAAAAACAACACCAAGGTAGTTTTGCTGAAAACAACATTAGTCCGGGTTAGTTCCATTCAAATCATGCAAATTAGAGTCCAGGACAAGAGAAAAAGTGTTTGGAAAAGTAGATACGTTGGAGACATATCAGCCACCATACCAACCTATTATGGCATTTCCATGGCCATTCCGAGATATATTGCCATGCAACTTCCACCGTTACTATTTACATGGCTTGAGCATTCATTGTCATATTGCTTTGCATGATCATATAGAGCTGACATGATATTTTGTGGCAAAGACACCATTCATCATTGTTATACATGTTACGCTAGATCATTGCACATCCTGGTACACTGCTAGAGGCATTCATATAGAGTCATATTCTTTCAGTTTATCGAGTTATAAGTAAATAAAAGTGTGATGATCATCATTATTAGAATGTTGCCCCTACCAGTGAGGAAAAGAATGGTGGAGACTAATGAGTCCTCGAAAAAGTGGGGATGAGGTCCATGAGACTGCTCTAAAAAATGAAAAAATGAGAGAAAAAGAGAGATGGGGCAGCACTACTATCCTTTTTCCACACTTGTGCTTCAAAGTAGCACCATGTTCTTCATATAGAGAGTCTCCATGATTTGTCACTTTCATATACTTGTGGAATTTTTACATTATAGAACTTGGCTTGTATATTCCGATGACGAGCTTCATCAAATGCTCGAGGTCTTCATGTGCAATCAAGTTGAATGCACACCCACTTAGTTTCATATAGAGAGCTTTCATACACTTATAGCTCTAGTGCATCCGTTGCATGGCAATCCCTACTCCTCGCATTGATATCGATTGTAAGGCCTCTCCATTGCCTAACGATCCGCCTAGTTGATGCAAGACTTTCTTATACCTTTTGTCTTCCCTTATAAACCCTTCAGCATTCTCTTTGCCATCCAAAAGCTAAGTCCATGGCTCACGCTCATTTATTGAGTGTAGTTGAAAAACCTGAAGCGAGAAAAAGTATGATCCAATTGCTTGGTTTGGCACTGGGGTGTTCATGATTTATACTTTATGTTAGGAAGACCGAGCTATGCCATGCTTACATGATTAAATGTTTAGGAATAACGCTCTTTAGCATTTTCTATTTTGAAAGGCAATGATTACTTTCTAGAATTCTTGCATATTATCATTTTGATATCAAATTAATGAAATAGTGCCTTAAATCATCGCTTCTCAATATTCATACCGCAAAGGATTACATGATTAAAACATGCTAGGTAGCATTCAACATCAAAAATTCTGTTTTTACCATTTACCTACTCGAGGACGAGTAGGAATTAAGCATGGGGATGTTGATACATCTCCAACGTATCTATAATTTTTGATTGTTTCATGCTATTCTATTATCATTATTGTATGCTTTATATGCCATTTTATATTATTTTTATGGACTAACCTATTAACTTAGTGCCCAATGCATGTTCCTGTTTTTTTGCCTATTTCTTTGTTTCGCAGAAAAACCATACCAAATGAAGTCCAAACACGATGAAACTTTACGGTGATTTTTTATGGACCAGCAGAGACCCTAGAAGCTTCGGGGAGGCACCAGACAATGATCGAGGGGGGCACAAGCTCAGGTAGCGCGCCCCTAGGGGGCGCCATGTAGGCTTGTGGGCCCATAGTGGCTCCGTTTGCCCTAATTCCAAGCCTATAAATTCATAAATATTCGGAAACCCCCAGAGCGAGACCCGAAACAATTCTTCCGCCGCCGCAAGCCTTTGTTCTTCCGCGATCCCATCTGGAGGCCTTTTCTGGTACTCTGCCGGAGGGGGAAACCATTGGGGAGGCAATCTTCATCAACCTTGTTGCCTCCATGATGATGTGTGAGTAGTTCCTACAGGACCTACGGAATATAGTAGTAGCTAGATGGCTCTTCCTCTCTCTCTTTTTTATATTCAATACAATGATCTATTCGGAGATCTATTCGATGTAATTCTCGCGGTGTGTTTGTTGGGATCCGATGAATTGTGGGTTTATGATCAGATTAATCATTGAAACTATTTGAGTCTTTTGAGATTTAATCTATGTGTGATTTTATAGCTATGTAGGCTTTCCGATCTATAAGTCTTCTTTGGCCAATTAGATGAGTAGATCTTCAGAGGGAGTGGTGCATAGTAGTGGGTTCAATCTTGCGGTGTCCTTACTCTATGACAGGAGGAGTTGCAAGGCACGTATTGTATTGTTGCTACTAAGGATAAAACGACAGGGTTTGAACATATTGCATGGTCTTACTTTGTCTACATATATATGTCATCTTGCTTAATGCGTTACTCTGTTTGTCATGAACTTAATACTTTATGCATGCTGGATAGCGGTCTTGGGGTGGAGTAATAGTAGTAGATGCAGTTGGATTAACGGTCTTCTTGTCACGGACGTAATGCCTATATATGAATCATGCCATGAAGAATCATAATCATAACTATGCGTAATTCTGTCAATTGCCCAACAATAATTTGTTTACCCACCGATGCTATGCTTATGAGAGAGATGCCTCTAGTGAACCTATGCCCCCCGGGTCCATTCTCCATTATTATTAAAAACCTACAATTGCTCACTGTTTTTATTTTATTTTATTTGCATACCTATCATTATGATTTAATCCTTGCAATTGGCGAGAACAAGGGGATTGATAACCCTCTTGCCTTCGTTGGGGGCAAGCATTTGCTTTGTGTGTGTGCAGGTACCGTTCACGTTGTTTGTGTGCCATCTCCTTCTGGTTCGATAAACCTTGGTTCTTAACTGAGGGAAATACTATCTACTACTATACTACATCACCCTTTCTTTTCGGGGAATCCCAACACTATCACAAGTAGCACTCTTTGAAGTTTCTTTATGTTGGATTGAATACTTTGGATTTGAGATCACATGATGCATGTCTAATAATTAATTTGCGGATACCCGTAGCGACATTGGGGTACTCTTTGCATGAAGGTTGAACGATAAGTATCACATGATGTTTTCGTAGTACGATTTCTAGGACTATCCGTGGCACGTTGTGGGTGGTTCAATAGATCAAGATTGGAAAGACAACTTTGAGGTAGTTTGCTGTTAAGCGCACCTACGTGATTTCATCCTACTTTCTCCGATAGAAAAGAAACTTTGCAGTAATTCTTTGCTGCACTTTGAGGGATTATCATGTGGTTTAATTATGTTAATTATGTTGAGAGTTGGCACTAGTGAAAGTTTGAACCTTAGACCTTGTTTCCAAGCATTGAGACACCGTTTTTACTCACTTTTGTTACTTGCTATCTTGCTGTTTTTTTTGTTCAGATTACAAAAACCTATTTCTACCATCCATATTACACATCTATCATCATCTCTTGCCAAACTAGTGCACCTATACAACTGACAATTGTATTAGGTGTGTTGGGGACACAAGAGATCACTTGTATTTGATTGCAGAGTTGTTTGAGAGAGAACCACCATCATCCTACACCTCTCGCGGATTGATAAACCTTAGGTAATCCACTTGATGGAAATTTGATGTTTTCCTACAAAAGTCTGCGCTTGGAGGCCCAACAAAGTATACAAGAATAAAGTTGCGTGGTAGACATGAGCTGCCTCATCTACCCCGGTTGCATTGCAATCGATCAGGTGGAGTTATTGAGGGAGGGATAAATGTCCTCTTGCGTACATTCGACACCGAAGATGTGCTTGCCACGGTGCCAGTTTTAGGCACACCAAATGCACTATCATTAACGTCTACAAGGAAATCACTATTACCATTATCACCTACCGGTGATGGACTAGGAGAAGCCCACAAGCCATCTAAAAATAAGTCGGGATTACCATCTTCTTCTGAGAAGGATGTTGTAGATGTATTTGTTGTTCTTTACGACGCAGGGATGACTGGATCCAGAAGTTGGTTACCACAAGAGGAAAGAATCAGGAACACACTTTGTGCAGGAACATGAAGAACTACTATCAGTGTTCAATACAGTAGGCACATAACAATAGGTCCATTGTCAGTACAATCTACTTAAGAACTACAGTGGATCTAAAGGAACTAGTTGCCTAACTGAACATGCCACAAATTATAACAAGGTTCAACTGACCATGGTAAATAAGACCTAATGCATGACCAAACTAAATCCATGCGGGACGAAAACCGTTGGAAGCCTCGGAGATTAAATTCAGTTACCTCCTCCCATGATTGATGCGGCCTGGACAGCGCAGCCTTGGTACGCATTTCATGTCGCGTGGATTGCTTGCGGTGCTGGCGGCGGGTTGGGGCCATCTTTGTTTAGGGGACAACAAAAGTTGTAGCCATATGCCCGGACATCCGGTGAGGCCTGGGGTGGCGTGGAAACCAAGGTCAAGCGTCGCCTGGTAAGGTTTCAACGCGATAGAGTTAGGGAGAGAATGAGTGGGAGCTGCTCGCCTGCCCCGGGGGAGAGAACACATTGAAAAACGAGGACGTTGCAGCCCCGTACACTTAGAGCGTCCAACTAAGCTATCAGACCTCCTACCTTGTTGAACACTCTATCCAACGGCTATACATCTGTGGACCCTCTATATTTACAACACCATTGTTTCACCATAGTCACAATAGAACCATGGTATCCTCTCCACACAAAGGAAAAGGGGGGTTTGGATAAACTAGTAGGTCCTTGGAGTGGCTCCTTCCTACAACTAGATATGTCATCCACCGAGGAGCTAGATCCCTATGTGCCACAAGTCATGCATTATCGTTGCAGAGTCCCAACTTGCTATACCGCCGACGAATACAAGATCAGAACCATAGGAGAAATAGGTTGTTGGGGATTCGTCTGCGAGGACACTAAGGGGTTGGCGCCATACTTCGTAAGCCAGCGTTTTGTGATCCTATCGAGTTTCTGCTTAAGTTCTTGAATATCTAACAAACGAGGGTAGTGATTCCAGGAAGGTGCTAGGTACTGAAGCAAATGCTGGCTACAATATGAGAAACAATATGAGCTTTACTGGTTCGGCGCCGACTACGACAGAAAGGAGAAGAAGATATTGGAGGCGAAGGAAAACAAAGAACAAAGAGCTAAGCATCAGAAGAAATTCAAAGAGTGGTGCGCTAGGAGAAAGTCCGATAAAGACCTAGCAAAATAGACTGACTTCAGACTCCCTTAACCATGTTTAGGATTGAGCTGGACCAAAAAGACTAAATAAAAAGGGTTTATCTTGCACTATCATATTATGTATTGGGAAGTTCGTGCTCACCTCCTTGATATTTGGTTTAATGGCAACTAAAACGGTACACATCAAACCTACAAAGCATACTAACATATACAGGACAACAAGATTAACCTACAAAGTCCACATCATTGCATCAGGGGTTGAAAACACTCATCAAAACATACATTTCGGACTTCTAGACAACATGGGCTTGACATGCTCCACACTAACATCATACATGTTTTCAGACAACATGGGGATGCTACTTAACGCTTCCAACATCAAATCACATGGCCTAGCCATGGGCAGGGTAGCAGGGGGTTCTACTTAACACTTTCAGCGTCTATAATTGGGGCAGGTTCTACAAACCAGTCAGGTCTCTTGTAACAATGGAAGTCAACCGCCTGAAATGATTTGTATTCTTTAATCATCTTCTCAATTGTAGTATCATTGGTTAGTTCAACCACCCTCATCCTGCCACTTGAGTTCAACCTCGTCCTGCCTCTTGAGTTCAACCTCATTCTCCCAATCGACTTCAACCTGCTTCTATAGCACATATTATCATTTCGGCATAACCCATAGTACAACAACTGTTCCCTCAAGTTATCAATAGTAATTAAGTCTTTAAGGCATGGCTCATGTGCATGTTGAGAAACAGATTCTTTTTGCACAATGAACCTAAGCACCCACACCTTATCCATCTGCGACAGACGAAATAAACAGTAATTCAGTAATCAAATTTTTTGGACACCTAAGACAGAACTTTCACAGAAGTAATTGAATTTTTTTACACCTGGAATTACTTCAAGAGAGATTCTAAAACATTAAAAAAAATACAGCATGGACTCACACCTACAGTCAGAGTTCAGGATTTGTCTCAACAGGAAGGAAGCACTTACCTACAGGCAGATCGAAAGGGGGTTGTTGATGGTGCTACTTCAAAGACCAGCACCCGCCGACGCCGGGCAAGAGCAAGGACTTGATGGAAAGAAACGGTTGCCGAACGAATACCTTACAGATGCATACGGCGACAGGGAGTGGCGACCTTCGTCCTAGGTAGTGGATGGAGAGGGGAAGAAACTGCGACGGCCACACATGGGTTTTTTGCGGGACAATGAGGAATGGGAAAATGAATCAAATGCAGGGAAAGATATTAAAAGGGACTGTTCAAATTACTATATGCGCATATCAGTTTGGCCCCATAAGACCATATACCTTTACCAACAATTATGAAACGATGTGTTCGAGGCTCTCACAAATTTCGTGTGACACGCCAAACAACTAGACTAATTAAGAAAATGATACTCGATGGCCTGACAAGAACAACCAGAGGCTCTGAAAGCCAAATAGGTCAGGGGATGTGGTATAAAAAACGCGACAAACGCTTTGGCGGATCAATATCACTATGGAGGCATCCGGAAAAAACGTCAGACACTCTAGTGATTGAAAGAGAATGTCGCCTAATACAAAGGCGTTGCGAGCTCAGAAAGACGCTTAATACGGAGGCATGTCAACAGGATAAAGACGCTTGACGGTATGGCTCTACATAGAATACTGATATCACACCTTTCGGTGAGGCGCGACAGGGAGGTGTCACGCTAGCAGCGTGATCGGCGACCATGGGCGGTCAAAGGCGCCTTGTTGTTCTGGGGTCATGCACAAATTAAGTTCCTCCTTTTCATATGTACTCCCCCCCCCCCCCCCCCCCCCCCCCCCCCCCCCCCCCTCTTCCATATGGATGTTTGGCAACAGGGGAGGAAACCTAGGTACAAATCAGAGTTTAAAAGGAAAACCATAATTTTTTTTAAAATATTGCAGATGGAAATGATGTAGTAGTCACATATTGATCCCAATTTCACTGCCGTCGAGTGCTGGGCCTGAACCATTTTCATGTGCCAGAATAAGAGCAATCACTCACACTTATGTCATTGCATCACTGTTTCAACAGGTTCCGAATTTTAGAACTGTAAAGCCAACGGAAACAAATTATTCATGTGAGGAGAACGGATCAAGTTTAGCTAGCAGAAATAAGAGTTGTTTGGTTGTGCAGGACCTATATCCCAATACAAAGGTTTTGAATTCTCAAGTCGCCATGTCCAACGCGGCCACACTTCTGAAAGGTGGGCTATAAGACCACTGCTAGGAGTCATGTTGTGCGGCCTTTCTACTCTGCATCGGCATCCAGCTAGAAGTTGGCTGAATAAGAAGAAGACACAATGAGTAAGTTAGCAACCATTTCAAAATACAACACTTCCAGTAAACTGTCTTTCAAACTACAACTGTTTCAGCTATTTTCCAAGCAAAAGCAGATTAGGAGAAAATAGTAGTATCTGCCAACATATGTGCATTGTGTATAACAAAGTCGAGACTACGGATATACTTCTTGCCAAAGGAGATCAGTAAGAAGTTAGGGGAAGCTCATCTACACAACTTAAAAACAATATAATGCACAGAAACACTTTCATATACTATTCCACTAGGATGTAACCTGAACTTTATTCTATTTAAACTGTTTACAGTATGATAAATCAAGTAGATATCAGTATCTGGTATGCAGAGCTGAAATGAAGAAACTGTGCTGATTTGGGTTTCTAAAGTTCCAAAATTTCTACTAGCGGCAAATATTACAAAATGGAAGAACCGAATTACCTACAAGTTCACAATAGCTTCAGACTATTCCCAAGTCCTAACAAAGTCAAGAGTGCAAATATGTGTTTAACTCACTTTCTCCATTAATTTGCCATGATAACCAGAAGAAGATACTTGTACTGCAGGCCCTATAATTATGAAAAAAAATCTACAACATGATACTAATCTAGAGGCATGGAAGTTATATTAGGATGATTAAAAGAAGGGATTCGGTACCTAAGCATCAATTTCCCTTTTCAACCATATGAGCCGGACACTTGCACTCTTTGTGTTCATAAAAATCTCACGGTTCAGCCCGCATTTGAAGAGCTTTAAGGCCTTTGCCTTCTCCACATCAGTGAGCTCTTCAATTGCCTCCAACGCAGCCACACACTTCTCAATTGTAAATCTGTCCTACTGCTTGGGCGTCTCCTTAACTTCTTCCACCAGTTTTTGTATTTGCTTCATCTTTAATTCTAGGTAATTCTCAACCTCAAGTAGCATGGCCATCTGACTCAGCTGGCGTTTTTTCCAGTGTCCTCTCCTTTCTGCCCTGGGCATGTGTATGTTGTGGTTGAACTTCTTCAGCCCCTACATTAGTACTTGTTACCGCTTGTCCCTCCAGATTAGTAGAGGCAAGAGGGTTTAAGCCACTATCAGTAGCCCCACTGTTAATGATGGGAGCACGATTACTTGCGTTCTCCACTGGCGGAGGCACTGATACGAGTGGTGCAAAGTAAATTAGAAAAGTTTCCTTGAAAGATAGGGAATATAGATAGCATCACAAGAGTTAATTAAACACTAAAAACATTGTGCATAGATCTAGGGGAGAGGAGGTTGTGCTCAACGGTGAGGTGAGGATGGCGAGGATCACTCTAAGATGGCAAGTAGCCTAAAAGACCTAATGAATGAATCATAATGCTTACAGATCAGGTACATTACGCCAGACAGGCGGATCTAGGAGACATGCCATGGCACCCCCACCAAAAATGCAAAATATTTTTTAGTTTTTACTCTGTACTTAACACATTATCTGACAAGTCAATGCTATTTTCGGACTATTTGCTGAGATTATGACGATGTTTAGACCAAACTATACTATCTATGGTGTGAGTTTTCAAAAAAATTGAAGTGTGGCACCCACAGTGTTGAGATCTAGGTTCGCCCCTGACGCCAGAGAGAACATCCAAAAAAGGGATGTGCAGTTTTATATTAATAAGAAAATTATGATTCTGCTAGAAAATAGGGGTCCAGTAGGTAACTTCTTGACCTAAACAAAATGGCTAGTGTCTCAAACATATATACAAAACATCCTTATATTGTCCAGCCAAAATTTTACATGAGCTCCACAATGAGTTTCGGGTAGTATATAACATAATGAGATCAGATTCCTGCAAAAAAAAAAAAAAACATGACCACCAGTACTATCCCCGCCAAAAAAAAAGATGACCACCCTTATCCAGTATAAGAACATTTAGCATCTGAGGCCAAGAAAAATAACCAACTTTCCAGCTGATGGATGGTATTTTGTAATGGTATTGCACTCATGCACTGTTCATGCAGAGGTGGTATCGTACCGTATTAGTTGGGAAGTACAGAAAAAATAGTTAGTTTTCTTCTTAGTTGGGTTTGCTTCCTCATTGATATATTACATGTATTAGAGATATAGATGATTCCCTAGAGGCCACATCAAGAAATTCCTATATAAGGGATAGCATATATTCTTTTTAGGAACATGGGATAGCGCGTATTCATTATGAGTAAGGAAATAGCAATGAATTTAGCCTATGGTTTAATACTTCCTCCAATGACCTAATCACCTTTGATCCATGCCTTCCAACCTTCAGCATGGCCTGTTATCCTTATGGCTTTCTGGTGGCCATGAGAGATGGGTACAAGAAAACAAAACAGCATGTGTCTATTACGCTACTAATGATGTGGGATGGAAGCCCGGCAGTGGGTGTGAGGGGGGGCCTTGCGGCATTACTTTCAGTGGCGGCGGAAGTGCTAGTGGGTAGGGGTATGTCGCTGTAATATTGGGTGTGGTCCTTCCTAGCAGTGGCAGAGCTTGACAGAGATTGTTGATGGGGCTAAGCAGCGTTGAGGGGGCAAAGAATGCAAATTATGCTTGAATTTGACTAATCTTTGATACTTAAGCCCAACATTAAGAGTATACATAATGGATTTTCTAGAGTAGGGGGGCGATGGCCCCCTTTGGCCTAGGGAAGCTCTGCCACTGTTTCCTAGGACTTGTACATAACTCTCTCTTTTCTCTCAATGCATCGGAGACACAAAGCTTTTGCCTTATCTCAAGAAAATATAACATTACTAAAAATGTGCATGGCATAAACAAAAAATTAATGCATAAAGCTTACTCAAGGTGCTGGGATCATTCCCACCGACTATCTTCACCGCTTGTCCGTGACCCGTGTCAACCTTCAATAATTAAAGAAAACCATTAATTCAGGGCATGGATGAAATATGCTGACATATAGGAATATATTAGGATGACCCAGTGATGCCACTTTAGAGCATATTAAAAGTAAATTGTTCTACAAAATTATTGAATTTCTCGTTAGTTTTCCTGATTGTGAATAAAAAAAATCTGCTCTACATGTCCATAACACAAAACGAAACAAGTGATGCGTCGAACATTTTAAAGATACAAACCAAACATCATGGAAAGAAAGATGTTTGGCATAAGCTGTTTATTAACCAACTTGATAGTTTTATTGCAAGTCTATAATCATTGTTGGGAACTCCCAGTATCTCACTATCACGAAAAAAAGAATTACATATTTTCCTTAACTGAATACAAAAGGAAGAACATAAATCTGCAATTAATCACGTGAATAAGGCTATTGACGGTGGCACATCAGGTAGTAAACCACGAACCTAATTATAATCAAGAGATCAAAGTTATTAACAATGGAGCGCGTCAATTTGTAAACCACAAACCTAATTTTGGCAAGTTTTACAAAAATTACTAATCCTAATATCATTCATGAACCCTAATGGACATAAATAGATACCTTATTGGTGCAGTGACGCCTCGACGCCCGCGCTGCCTCCAGGGGGGTTGCTCGGGTGAACCCTAGCCGCCGCCCCCGACCCACCTTCCTCCCCATCTCTCGCTGCCACCGGAGGAAGCTGGCGAGCAAACCTCGCCCGGCGAACGGCGGTGGCAGGCTCACCTCCTTCCTCTTGGGGGCGGCTCGGACCGGTGCACATCGGCTTCCATGGGCGCCATGAGTGCCGGCAGAGCACGGAAGCTGGGGCGGCGGCCCCAGGGGTTCACGGCGATGACTGCGCCGCCACGGCTGCGGGGGCAGCGTGGTGGCCCGCTATGGCGCCCGTACGCGGCGAATCTGGGATTCCTCTGCCCCAAATCCGTTCAGATGTGGGTGGCGGCGGCTCGCGCACTCCTCGGCAACTCTGGATGGCAGCTTCACGTACGGGGCAGCCCTCTCCACAAGAGAGGTTGGGGAAGGCTGGTGTGCGGTGGGCGTGGCAGGTCTGGGTTGGTCTAGATCTGGTGCCACGGTGACGGGGTCGGTTATATCCGGCGGTCGGCGCCGCGTGGCTGTGGGAGCCTTGTGGGTGGTGGCTGGCTGTGGCTCCCAGTTTCCAGAGCAGTGGCTCTGGGCAGCAGTGCGACTGATTTCCCTTTGTTCCGATCGTGGCTGTTGTTGGTGGCGGAGAGGCCGGTGGCGTCCAGTGTCACCTTCTTCAAAGATGATGGCGTGGCTCCCCTTCTTGCAGTGGTGGACTTAGCTGACAACCTCCTCCCTTGTCTCCACTCCGGTTGTTTGGATTTCGGTCACGGGCCGGGGCAAAATCCCCGCTCAGTTTGCCAACCCTGGCAGCGACGACGCCTGCGGGTGCCGTGTCCTCCTTGGGGGAGCTGCCATGGCTCTGATCGTGCCCCTCCTCGAGTGATGTGGGAAACCCTTAGTTCCGTTTCACCGTAGCAGACAGTGGTGGCGACATGGCGTCGTTCCCTTCTTGAAGGCACACTGTCTTGGCCACTCGCGGAGTCCTTGGTGTTGGAGCTCGGGGCATCTCAGTTCTCGGTACGGGTTGCCTCTCAGGTCTTGGGCCGCTAGGGCGAAATGTATGCCATCGCCGACGCTTCTGGCACGGTTTCTTCCTCAGGTTCGGCTAGGTCCTGCCACCCACTTGCCGATCCTCTAGAGCCATATGGGTGGGGTGGTACATTGACCCAGTTGGTTTGGTGGTCATTGTCATGGCTTGGGTATGTTTGCATCCGTAGTGACGCGGACTGGCTGTTCTGTGCCCCTTCTCCTCGCCTTGTGGGCTGGTGATCGGGCAAGGCGAGTTTCCTTGTTTTTCGTTTGTAGTAGGTGTGGTTCTAATCCCATGGATTAGCGTGGTGTTACTTGCCTCATTGGCATTGTATATCTGCCGTTTTGGTGTGGTTCTAGCCGCTTGGCCCTTCTTCTATAAAATGATGATACATCTTTCCATGGTGTATTCTAGAAAAAAACAGATACCTTAAACATGAAATCAGCAATTAGAAATTCTAAATCCACATCACCTAAGGCTAAACTACTAACCAATAGTTAGAAATTCACTACTGAACACAAAATAAACTTCTTGACAAGAAAAGCTGAAATTCTCTTTTTGTTCACCTGTAATTTGATACATGCATGACCACCTATGATGAAACATGTTGACATTGTGCTTAGCCATAATTTCAGCTCTATGGTTAGGAATTCAAGAATCTATGTTATGACATGGAAGTCGTACACTTCGAAACAAGTATAACATATTTATTCACTATTCAATGTAATATCCCCTTTTAGTGAATTGTTCATCTGTTTGGTGCAATTTCAATAACTAAGCCTGCAAAAAATTAAAAATACATTTGTCAACACAGAAGCTTGCCCTGGACCTGCATAGGGTTCATCCAGAAAACCCTCTTTAGAAGGGGGATAAGAACAGTGTCCACTGCAGTTCTGACTTCCGTGAACCAACCACCAATTGTGCAAAATCCACATTCTTCTCACCTTCCCCGGCCCAGCAGCGAGTTGGTGATCAAGCTCCTTCTCCACCTAGAAGAAGGATTCCCGTAACTTCTTGCTGGGAGCATGATTACTTGTGTTCTCCACTGGCGGCGGCACTGATACGAACGGTGCAAAGTAAATTAGAAAAGTTTCCTTGAATGATAGGGAATATAGATAGCATCACAAGAGTTAATTAATCACTCAAAACATTGTGCATAGATCTAGGGGAGAGGAGGTGAAGGAGGAGGTCGTGCTCATCAGTGAGGTGAGGATGGTGGGGAGCACTCTAAGATGGCAAGTAGCCTAAAAGACGTAATGAATGAATCATAATGCTTACATGTCAGATGCATTACGCTAGAGATAACATCCAAAAGAGGGATGTGCAACAGGTAGCTTGTTAACCTTGTAAGCAGTGTCTAGAGTCTAAAACATATATACAGAACATCCTTATATTGTCTAGCCAAAATTTTACATGAGCTCCACAATGAGTTTCGGGTAGTATATAACATAATGAGATCAGATGACCACCACTATCCAGTATAAGAACTTTTCGTTTCCTCGGAAATTAGGGTTGAACTATTTTCTTGCTTGAGGCTTGGGCATATCTAATGGGTAACTCACTTTTTCTCTCATGCATCTTCTCTCTTTCACCCACTGGTTGGTTTGTTATCTCAGTTGGCAGCTGGTGCCACCAGAATATGTGTATCCAGTTACCCTTTTGTTTAGTTATATAATGCATAATAATTAGTACGGCTAATTAAATTAATATACATAACAGTGCCTGCTTTTTCAGATGTCAAAATTTATCAAGTTACAGATAAATTAAAAATTACTACTGGTTAATTCAATAATTCCAAATTCATCTATGTACAGAAAGTCCAAATCAAATTCACATTGAAACTATATGCTTGTTACATCCACTCAACATTTAGCATCTGAGGCCACGAACGATAACCAAGTTTCAAGCCGATTGATGGTATTCTGTAGTGCTATTGCACTCATGCACTGTTCATGCAGAGGTCATCTCGTACCGTATTAGTTGGGAAGTAGAGATAGAATAATTAGTTTTCATCTTAGTTGGGTTTGCTTCCTCATCGATGTATTACAGATAGAGATGATTTCCGAGCCCCATCAAGAAATTCCTATACAAGGGATAGCATGTATTCTTTTTGAGAACATGGGATACCATGTACTCCCTCTGTAAACTAATATAAGATCTTTTAGAGTATTCATTATCAGCAAGGAAATGAGCGAAGCCTTCCGACCTTCTACATGGCATGTTATCCTTATGGGTTTTAGGTGGCCATGGGACGAGTACAAGAAAACAAAACAGTATCTGTGTGTGACATTACCAGGGTTTTTTTTCGATGCCGTTTTTTCCGTAGGGGGGCCGGAGAACCGGTTTCTAGAATATCTCAGAAATTTCGGTATTTTTTGCCCGAAAAATCAAATGAGATTTGAATTTAAATTATTTATTCCTAAATAAAAGATGCAAACTAGGAAAGCACATATGTAGCGTTGCTTGTCCCAGTGGTCCCCCCGCTGGGCTTTTACCCGTCTTGGGTTCAAATTTGTGCTAGCGCTCTCTGTTTTTCATTTTTTTTTAATTAGCAATAAGGGCCCACAGTCAGAGAGAATAACAGTACAAAAATTCTTCGGTGGAGAAGGGAGTCGAACCCGCGACCTCGCGCACGCAGGAAAGAGCCAGTTATCATGACACAATGGACTGCGATATGATTTTAGTCGTCTACGTAACCTATTTGACCTCTTTTGATGTTTAAATTCAAATCCGTTTGAATTTTTTCAGGAGGTAACCATGTTTCTCGGGAGGGAGCGGAAGGGCCGGTTTTCGGCCAGTTTCCGAAAATACCGTCTGAAAAAAACTTGGACATTATTAATGATGTGAGATGGAAGCCCGGCGGTGGGTGTGAGGAGCCTTCCGGCGTTACTTCTAGTGGCGGTGGAAGTGCCTAGTGGGAAGAGGCATGTCACTATAATATCGGGCGTGGTCCTTCCTAGCAGTGACAGAGCTTGACAAAGATTGTTGAAGGGGTTAAGCAGCATTGAGGGGGAAAAGAATGCAAATTATGCTTGAAATTTGACTAATATTTTATACTTAAGCCCAACATTAAGGGTATACATAATGGATTTTCTAGAGTAGGGGGGGCGATGTGTAGGAGATATGCCCTAGAGGCAGTAATATCAGTTACTTTTGTATCTCAGAGTTTGTAATGAATGTTTATGATCCATGCTATAACTGCAATGATTCTCGAGTCTACAATAACCACGAGGCTTGGAGGGAAACTCATGTGCACGTGTGGTATAATAAACGGTAAATTGTATTCCTAGTCTTGCCTCTAAGACTGGCTCAAGTATTGCATGATGATCCTGTTTTCCTGATCATGGGCATGGCTATGCCGGCAATTTTGAGGGCACGATGTTGGTAGAACACTTGTGTTGAATCGACCCAAATTGATGTTATACTATGAGATATATTCGTCACAAGTTAATGGTTAAATAACACAGAGATGGTTAATGTTTGCATGATTCCTTAGACCATGAGAGTATCGAGTTTCTTCATGCTTGCTTCATGAACTTTGGGGTTTGTTAAACGTCATCCGTAAAAGGGTGGCTATTACGGCTGCTTACAGGTTCATGGAAAAGTATGTCAAGTAACTTGATAGCTCAAGATTGGGATTTGCTCCTCCGACGTTGGAGAGATATCTCTGGGCCCTCTTGGTGTTACGGTATCCATCATCGTCTGGCCAGACACTTTGTGATTTGATCACGGGGATGCCGGAACACGGGAACGAGAAAAGAGAACAATACCGGCAACGAGGTAACTGGCATAGTGGGCAAGTTGTTGATCCACGGGGATGCCAACATATCTCACCTCGGGTAATTGTAACATATCGCGAAGCAACAGGAATAGCACATGGCAACTGGAGGTTCACTCGAATATTTATTCGTGTGGGTATAGGGATCGATATGGGTGTCCACGGCTCCGATATTGATCATTGATCGGAAGGGGTTCCGGGTCATGTCTATGCTTCACCGAACCTATAGGGTCACACGCTTAAGGGTCATCTATCTGTTGAATACTAGACAGGGAGTCTGAGAGAAAAACACCGGAAAAGTTTCGGACGCCGGAAAAGTTTCGGACAGCGGAAAAGTTCCGCAGAGAGAGGTCACCGGATGAGTTTCGGTGAAACTGGAAAAGTTGTTTCAGGGGATACCATAAAGTCAAATTGGTCTTGGCACATGCCTGATAATTCTTGGAGGGTGCCAGAATCGTTCTGGAAACTTTTTGGAATTTTCTGGAATGAAAACCGGAAATGTTCCGGAGCTGCCGAAACCGCTTCAGATGCTTTTCGCAGATGAAATCACTAAACCGGAATTGTTCCGGCTCGCGTTGAAAATTATTTTGGTGGGTACTGGAATTGTTCTAAGCCCACATGAATATTTTCAGTTCGATCAGACGCTGAAAAATGTCGTCGTGAATAGTGAAAGTGCTTTTTGGATATTTGTGGAAAAACACCTTTTTGGATATTTCCAAAAAGGCTTCTAGAAGGGATTGGGGAGCAAGCAAGCTCCTCATGGGGGACCCCCCAAGGGTGGCCGGCCAAGGAGGTGGGGCACCATGGTGCTCCACATGGCACTCCCATATGGCATATTCCTTTTATGAAAGGGATATTCCAAGGGCACTTTGGGGTTTTTTGTATGACAACTTTACCCCTTGGTTTTCCTATAAATAAGAGGTGAGTGGGCAGCCCACTTCCTAATCCCTTGCTCTCATACACATGCTATGCTTTGCTAGCTCTCTCTCTCTCTCTCCCACGAAAAGATTTTTTCGTAGAGCCGAAAGGCTGTCTGGGTTCCGGCAGGAACTAGCTCTGGACGGCGAAGCCCTGCCGGATAGCTGACACCGTATGTGTGCAACCCCATAGAGAGATTGTAGTTTCGATCTTTTGCCCGAAGGGCTGTTCGAGTTACCGTTCGAGTTTCCGGCGTCCTCCCGAAGGGCTGTCCGGGTTACTGTTCGGGTTCCGAGGGTCCTCCCGAAGGGCTGTCCGCGACATTGTCCGGGGGACTGTCCGACCGCCTCCCGAAGGGCTGTCCGGAGTGGGAGTACATCCTTGCGGTTGGGAGGTTGTAAATCCTAGCTGCAGGGATCTGCATCGACGATCTACACCGACTCTTCTTCCGCTGCGCTACGAGTCGGTACGGATCAGATCAAACCTTGTATGGCATCTCCATAGTGATCCTGGGCGTGCTCGCTATACCAAAATTTTTTGTTTTCTGTCGCGTTCCCCAACAGTGGCATCAAGAGCCAGGTTATGCGTAGATGCAGGTTACGATCTAGAATACATGGAGATGTATGGGTATTGCATAATATAATTTTGGAGTAGATAAGATCTATTGCTGAAAATTATTTATGCGGGTAGCAGATGAAGTCTGTTACCCGATGTTCTTGTTGCTTCCCTGGAATTTGCGTTTGCTCAATCTCGAGACAGCATGGTGGAATTTCACAAAGTTCTGGCAATCCGCGATCCTGATTGATCAACGAAGTGCTATCAGTTCTTTGGGTTCCACCATAGTCAAAAGAAAGATGAAATTCGCAGATGAAAGGGCATTGCAGATATGATCTGCACAGGGGTCACGCGTATGACGAAGTTTAGTATGGGGCTCGAGATTTAATTATCTCGTGTTTCATACACCCCGAGATGTTAATCTAGCAATTTTGAATTATCATACTTGATGATAAAACGTTGGTAGCTGCGGTTTAAGTCAAAACCTTAGAAGCCACGAAAAATAAAATTTTGCATAAACCGATTAGAGTCGTCTAACTTGGTTTTGCAGGATGTACATGTGATGTGGTATAGCAATGCTCATATTAAATTTGATTATGTATGAGATGACTATATGATGTAATTAACATGACCTGCGTGTCATGATTCGGCATGATGGCTGGAGCCATATGATTGCACTTTAATGACCTGCGTGTCAACCTTATGTAATGCACCTATTTTATTAGCTATAGAGATAGCAATATTATCTGGTGCATCGACAAGGTGGTGGCAATCTTCGCAAAGGTGAACACCGACGCGAATGCCGAAGACGAAGAAATACTTGACTTCTCCGTCAGAAGGGGCTATACCATATCATGCTATTATGAATTGCCTGAGATGTTTATCCCTCTTGATGCACCCTTCTTGATTGCGCGGTAGTCGCTTTTTATTAGGGTGATCTCTCACTAAAATATCAAGTAGTTAGTGTTCTCCCAAGTGTAGCACCGTCACGGCACCTAACTTTTCGGGGTATCACAGGATCTCCCTGGGTACGAACGATTAGGGATGTGTGAGGCGGGTGAGTTGAGACCTCGCAGCAAGATCACTTGGTTGTCTTGACGTTCTGGAAGGATCTCCCTGAGCTCGGAACATGCCCATCGAAAGATGAACAAGAGTCACATAGAGATGTGATCGACAAGTTTGCCCACCGATTGAAGTTCGCGCCATCAGTGTTCATCTCGTTCAATGGCGTTGAATGGATATGCGGATCTTGAATCACTCACAATCAATTATGAGAGATATTGATTTGAGTGGGAGCGCACTTTAGAATAAAACTGTTTATTCACTAGTGCAAAAATCATTATGAACAAAGTCTAAGTGAAATTGTGTTTTCCGTTGTAGATCAAATGGCTCGCAACAGCGTGTTCAACTTAGGCCCGATGTTAGAGAAAGAGAAGTTAGCTACGAATGGAAACAACTATGCGGACTGGGTCCGTGCACTGAGGATTGTCCTCAGGAGCGCTAAGAAAGTGTACGTGCTTGACGGACCTCTTCCACCTAAGCCGGCGGAAACAGCCGCGGCAGACATACAAAATGTCTGGGCCACTAAGGATGATGATTTCAACTTAGTGCAGTGCCTCATGCTGTCTTGCATGAGTTCAGAGCTTCAAAAACGTTTTGAATTCCATAACTCCTTTGATATGATCAAGGATCTGGATGCTCTGTACAAGTTTAATGCACGGTCTGAACGTTTTGATATCATGAAAATGATGGCGGAGACCAAGATGGCTGAGGGCAGTTCAGTTGGCGAGCACGTAGTCAATATGATTGGCTACGCTGAAAGGCTTAAAACCCCGGAATTTCCACTTCCGCCAGAGCATGTTATGGACTTGTTGCTAGGTTCACTCCCCCCGTCTTATAGCGTTTTTATCATGAACTACAACATGAATGGGATGAACAAAACGCCTAATGAGGTGCTTGCCATGCTGAAAACTATTGAAGGAGGACTGCAGAAAAATCGCAAGCAAGTGTTGCTTGTGAATAAAACTGCCAGTTTCAAAAAGAAAGGCAAGCCAAAGAAGGGCAAGGGCGCCGGTAAGACCGGCTTCCAACGCAAATCTAAGGGCGGAGCCAAGAATGAAACTGAGTGCTTCTACTGCAAGGGCACAGGACACTGGAAGAGAAACTGCAAGAAGTATCTGGAAGATAAGAAGTCCGGGAAAACCGGAAAAGGTATAATTGTTATACAAGTTAATGTCATTGACGTTTTGCTTGCTAGCGAAAATTCTAAGTCTTGGGTATTTGATACCGGATCGGTTGCTCACATTTGCAACTCGATACAGGGGCTTCAGAAGGTGCGCAAGCTGGCAAAGAATGAAGTCATGATGCGTGTCGGGAACGGCGCTGGGATCGCCGCTCAAGCCGCCGGCATTATGCCTCTACGTCTCCCTTCAGGATTTATTTTGGAACTTAGTAACTGTTATTTTGTTCCGTTGCTGTGTAGAAACATTATCTCTGGATCATGTTTAGTACACGATGGGTACTCCTACAAGTCTGAGAACAATGGTTGTTCACTTTATTGTAAGGATATGTTTTATGGATTTGCACCCATTGTTGGAGGCCTTTTCATACTAAATCTTGAATGTGGAAATGATGTCTTTAACGTGAATGCTAAACGCCTTAGAAGGCTGATACCACCACCACTTACTTGTGGCACTGTCGGCTTGGCCACATCGGAAAGAAACGCATGCAAAGACTCCATAAAGATGGAGTTTTACCGTCCCTTGATTTTGAATCATTTGACACATGTGAAGCTTGCTTGATGGGAAAAATGACCAAGACGCCGTTCACGGGTCATCCTGAACGGGCGGGTGAATTATTGGAAATAATACATAGTGATGTATGTGGTCCAATGAACACGGCCGCACGGGGTGGGTATTTTTACTTCGTGACTTTTACTGATGATTTAAGTCGGTATGGCTATATCTACTTAATGAAGCATAAGTCGGAAACCTTTGAAAAGTTCAAAGAATTTCAGAATGAGGTAGAAAATCATCGTAACAAAAGGATTAAGTTTCTGCGGTCTGATCGCGGAGGCGAATATCTTAGTCACGAGTTTGGCCAACATCTGAGTGACCGTGGAATCGTTTCACAGCTTACGCCTCCCGGAACTCCACAGCGAAACGGAGTGTCGGAACGGCGTAACCGAACCCTGTTAGACATGGTAAGGTCGATGATGTCTCTTACAGATCTTCCGATATCTTTTTGGGGTCACGCACTACTCACTGCCGCTTATACATTAAACAGAGCACCGTCTAAGTCTGTTGAGACGACGCCATTTGAATTATGGTATGGGAAGAAACCCAATGTGTCGCATCTCAAGGTTTGGGGTTGTGAAGCGTATGTAAAATGTTTACAACCAAGCAAACTCGACCCCAGAGCAAACAAATGTTACTTTGTAGGTTATCCAATTAACACCATTGGGTATTCCTTCTACCACAAGTCCGAGGGCAAAGTGTTTGTCGCAAAAGTTGGACATTTTCTCGAGAAAGAGTTTCTCGCCAAAGAATTAAGTGGGAGGACAGTACAACTTAATGAGATTAGTGAATCTTCGGCAACCGTTGATATGGCTAAGGAACCGGAAGAAATTCCGCTAATTATCCCTACAACTGAGCCGGAAGTTGTCGCATATGATGCGAAAACTTCAAACACTGTTGTAACTGAACCGCGCAGATCAGGTAGGGCTATCCAGCCACCTGAGTGGTTTCATAACGAAATCTTCATTCTTGAAGACGATGAACCTGCGCACTACAAGGAAGCGATGGCGGGGCCTAGCTCAAGGGAATGGCACAAAGCCATGAGATCCGAAATGGAATCCATGTACGAAAACCATGTTTGGAACTTGGAAGAACTTCCAGATGGCGTAAAACCCATTGGTTGTAAATGGATTTTCAAAAGAAATACGGACGCGGATGGTAACATTACTATCCACAAAGCTAGACTTGTCGCGAAAGGGTTCACGCAAGTTCCAGGAGAGGACTACGACGAGACTTTCTCGCCCGTAGCTATGCTTAGGTCTGTTCGGATATTACTAGCAATTGCTGCTTATTTCGATTATGAAATATGGCAGATGGATGTCAAAACGGCTTTCCTAAATGGAAACCTTAATAGGGATGTATACATGATACAGCCAGAAGGTTTTGTCGATCCTAAGAATGCTGGAAAGGTATGTAAGCTTCAGAAAGCCATTTATGGTCTGAAGCAAGCATCAAGGAGCTGGAATATTCGTTTTGATGAAGTGGTCAAAGAGTTTGGCTTCATCAGGAACGATGAAGAATCTTGTGTGTACAAGAAGTTTAGTGGGAGCGCAAAAGCATTTCTAATCTTGTATGTGGATGACATATTGTTGATTGGAAATGACATGAATTTTTTTAGCGAAATAAAAGACTCATTGAAGAAGAGTTTTTCAATGAAAGACTTAGGCGAAGCGGCATATGTATTAGGCATCAGGATCTATAGAGATAGATCAAGACGCCTGATAGCGCTAAGCCAAAGCACGTACATTGACAAGGTGTTGAAAAGGTTCAACATGGAGAACTCCAAGAAAGGCCTACTCCCCATGTCACCTGGCACAGTACTTTGCAAGAATCAGTGTCCTCGGACCCTCGATGAGCGAGTACAAATGAATGGTATTCCATATGCTTCGGCAGTTGGTTCTATTATGTATGCCATGCTATGTACAAGACCGGATGTTTCCTATGCGCTAAGTGTTAGCAGCCGGTACCAAGGTGATCCAGGATTGGAACACTGGGCCGCAGTCAAGGGTATTCTTAAGTACCTCAGGAGGACCAAGGATTTACTCCTTGTGTACGGAGGTGATGAAGAGCTCATTGTAAGTTGTTACACTGATGCAGGCTTCATGTCTGACCCAGATGACTTCAAATCTCAATCTGGCTATGTTTTCATATTGAACGGCGGCACAGTTGATTGGAAAAGTTCCAAACAAAAAACTGTGGCGGATTCTACGACGGAGGCGGAATATGTTGCTGCTTCAGAAGCCTCCAAGAAAGCTGTCGGTATCAAGCAATTTCTTGAAGATCTTGGTGTGGTTCCAAGTGCTCTGGACCCGGTGGAGATCTATTGTGATAATAGTGGCGCCGTGGCTCAGGCAAGGGAGCCATGTTCGCACCATAAGACAATGCATATTCAACGCAAATTTAAACTCATTCAACATCATGTCGAAGAAGGTTTAGTGAAAGTACGCAAAGTTCACACGGATCTGAATGTGTCAGACCCGATGACAAAGCCTCTACCACGAGCAAAGCATGAGCAACACCGGATTGCCATTGGTGTTAGGGAAGCCATGTAACTAGATTATGACTCTAGTGCAAGTGGGAGACTGTAGGAGATATGCCCTAGAGGCAGTAATATCAGTTACTTTTGTATCTCAGAGTTTGTAATGAATGTTTATGATCCATGCTATAACTGCAATGATTCTCGAGTCTACAATAACCACGAGGCTTGGAGGGAAACTCATGTGCACGTGTGGTATAATAAACGGTAAATTGTATTCCTAGTCTTGCCTCTAAGACTGGCTCAAGTATTGCATGATGATCATGTTTTCCTGATCATGGGCATGGCTATGCCGGCAATTTTGAGAGCACGATGTTGGTAGAACACTTGTGTTGAATCGACCCAAATTGATGTTATACTATGAGATATATTCGTCACAAGTTAATGGTTAAATAACACAGAGATGGTTAATGTTTGCATGATTCCTTAGACCATGAGAGTATCGAGTTTCTTCATGCTTGCTTCATGAACTTTGGGGTTTGTTAAACGTCATCCGTAAAAGGGTGGCTATTACGGCTGCTTACAGGTTCATGGAAAAGTATGTCAAGTAACTTGATAGCTCAAGATTGGGATTTGCTCCTCCGACGTTGGAGAGATATCTCTGGGCCCTCTCGGTGTTACGGTATCCATCATCGTCTGGCCAGACACTTTGTGATTTGATCACGGGGATGCCGGAACACGGGAACGAGAAAAGAGAACAATACCGGCAACGAGGTAACTGGCATAGTGGGCAAGTTGTTGATCCACGGGGATGCCAACATATCTCACCTCGGGTAATTGTAACATATCGCGAAGCAACAGGAATAGCACACGGCAACTGGAGGTTCACTCGAATATTTATTCGTGTGGGTATAGGGATCGATATGGGTGTCCACGGCTCCGATATTGATCATTGATCGGAAGGGGTTCCGGGTCATGTCTATGCTTCACCGAACCTATAGGGTCACACGCTTAAGGGTCATCTATCTGTTGAATACTAGACAGGGAGTCTGAGAGAAAAACACCGGAAAAGTTTCGGACGCCGGAAAAGTTTCGGACAACGGAAAAGTTCCGCAGAGAGAGGTCACCGGATGAGTTTCGGTGAAACTGGAAAAGTTGTTTCAGGGGATACCATAAAGTCAAATTGGTCTTGGCACATGCCTGATAATTCTTGGAGGGTGCCAGAATCGTTCTGGAAACTTTTTGGAATTTTCTGGAATGAAAACCGGAAATGTTCCGGAGCTGCCGAAACCGCTTCAGATGCTTTTCGCAGATGAAATCACTAAACCGGAATTGTTCCGGCTCGCGTTGAAAATTATTTTGGTGGGTACTGGAATTGTTCTAAGCCCACATGAATATTTTCAGTTCGATCAGACGCTGAAAAATGTCGTCGTGAATAGTGAAAGTGCTTTTTGGATATTTGTGGAAAAACACCTTTTTGGATATTTCCAAAAAGGCTTCTAGAAGGGATTGGGGAGCAAGCAAGCTCCTCATGGGGGACCCCCCAAGGGTGGCCGGCCAAGGAGGTGGGGCACCATGGTGCTCCACATGGCACTCCCATATGGCATATTCCTTTTATGAAAGGGATATTCCAAGGGCACTTTGGGGTTTTTTGTATGACAACTTTACCCCTTGGTTTTCCTATAAATAAGAGGTGAGTGGGCAGCCCACTTCCTAATCCCTTGCTCTCATACACATGCTATGCTTTGCTAGCTCTCTCTCTCCCTCCCACGAAAAGAGTTTTTCGTAGAGCCGAAAGGCTGTCTGGGTTCCGGCAGGAACTAGCTTTGGACGGCGAAGCCCTGCCGGATAGCTGACACCGTATGTGTGCAACCCCATAGAGAGATTGTAGTTTCGATCTTTTGCCCGAAGGGCTGTTCGAGTTACCGTTCGAGTTTCCGGCGTCCTCCCGAAGGGCTGTCCGGGTTACTGTTCGGGTTCCGAGGGTCCTCCCGAAGGGCTGTCCGCGACATTGTCCGGGGGACTGTCCGACCGCCTCCCGAAGGGCTGTCCGGAGTGGGAGTACATCCTTGCGGTTGGGAGGTTGTAAATCCTAGCTGCAGGAATCTGCATCGACGATCTACACCGACTCTTCTTCCGCTGCGCTACGAGTCGGTACGGATCAGATCAAACCTTGTATGCCATCTCCATAGTGATCCTGGGCGTGCTCGCTATACCGAAATTTTTTGTTTTCTGTCGCGTTCCCCAACACGATGGCCCACTTTGGCCCTAGGGAAGCTCCACCACTACTTCCTACGACTTGTACATAACTCTCTCTTTTCTCTCGATGCATCAGAGACACAAAGCTTTTGCCTTATCTCGAGAGAAAAAAAGACATTACTAAAAAGGTGCATTGCATAAACAACAAATTAGTGCATAAAGCTTACCGAAGGCGCAGGGATCATCCCCACCGACTATCTGCATTGCATGTTCGTGACCCGTGTCAACCTACAATAATTAAAGAAACCCATTAATTCAGGACATGGATGAAATATGCTGACAAATAGGAATATTTTAGGATGACCCAATGAAGCAACTCTAGAACATATTAGAAGTAAATTGTTCTACAAAATTATTTAATTTCTTGTTAGTTGTCCTGATTGTGAAGAGAAAAAAAATCTGCTTTACGTGTCCATAACACAAAACAAAATAAAACAAGTGATGTGTCGGACATTTTCAAGATACAAATCAAATATCATGGAAAGAAAGATGTTTGGCATAAGCTATTTATTAGCCAACTTAATAGTTTGATTGCAAGTCTATAATCATCGTTGGGAACTCCCAGTATCTCACTGTCACGAAAAAAAGATACATACTTTCTTTAACTGAATACAGAAGGAAGAATCTGCAGTTAATAAAGAGAATAAGGCTATTGATAGTGGCACATCAGGAAGTAAACCAAGGACCTAATTGTAATCAAGAGAGTAAGATTATTGACAGTAGAGCACATCAATTAGTAAACCACAGATCTAAATTTCACAACTTTTACAAAAATTACTAATCCCAATATCATTCATGAACCCTAATGGACATACATAGATATCTTAAAACATATATAAATATCTTAAACATGAAATCGGTAGTTAGAAATTCTAAATCCACGTTAACTAAGGCTAAACAACTAGCCAGTAGTTAGAAATTCACTACTGAAAACAAAATGAACTTCCTGACAAGAAAAAACTAAAATCACCCGCAATTTGATACATTTCAACATGACCACTTATGATGAAACGTGTTGACACTGTGCTTAGCAATAATTTCAGCTTTATGATTAAGATTTCAAAAATCTATGTTGTGAAATGTAAGTCATATACTTATTTTAACAAGTATATAACATAATTATTCACTATTCAAGTCATACACTGTTCTGTGCAATTATTACAGTAACTAAGCATACAAGAAACTAAAAATCAATTTGTTAATACCGAACTTGCCCTAGACCCCCATAGGTTTAATCCAGAAAATCCTCTTTAAAAGGGTGATAGGACGCAGTATCTACCGCAGTTCTGACTTACGTGAATAAACCCCCGATTGTGCCACATTTTTCTCACCTTCCTCGGACCGGCAGCGAGTCGGTGATCAAGCTCCTTCTCCACCTGGCAGACGGACTCCCCTAATTTCTTGCCACCATCTAGTGTACAACCATAGAGAACATTTGAGCGCTTGATCTTCAACGGCTGATCCTGATTAGTGAAATTATTGAAATCCTCTGTGTGCACCTCACCCTATCCAGTGCAAATTCCATTTTTTAGTGAGCCATCAGTGCAATTTTAGTAGCTGAAAGCAACTAAGAATCCATCATTTAATCGAGAACCTCCCCCTAAACCCCAAAAGGTAAATCCGGAAAACCCTATGAAGAAAGAAAACCCTGATCAAAACTAACAACTCTCTAACTTCCCAATCCAACTGTGAACAATCCTCTCATGCTCAACTCTTGAGTGGGGAAAGCATGCCCTACGTAATTTGAAGAACGTCCCGCCAAAATGATTGCAAAATCCACATTTTGCTTATCTTCCACGGCCTGGCGGCTCGATGTGATCAAGCTCGTTCTCTACCTGGCTGGCAAAATTCCAAAATTTCTTGCCAGCATCGGGTGTATAACTGTGACAAGAGAGTGCCACAAAAGTTAAAAGGCAAGTTCTATAGGACGGCGATCCGACCAGCAATGTTGTATGGTGCCGAGTGTTGGCCGACTAAAAGGGCGACAGGTACCACAGTTGGGTGTAGCGGAGATGCGCATGCTAAGATGGATGTGTGGCCACATAACAAAGGATCATATCCGAAATTATGATATATGTGATAGAGTTTGGGTAGCACCGATTGAAGAGAAACTTCTCCAAGTCGTTTGAGATGGTTTGGGAATATGCAACGGAGACCTCCAGAAGCTCCAGTGCATAGTGGGCGGTTAAAGCATGCTAAAAATGTTAAGAGAGGTCGGGGTGGACCAAACTTGACATGGGAGGACTCCGTTAAGAGAGATATGAAGGACTGGAATATCACCAAACAACTATCCACGTGCCAGAACCATGAGTTGATTTCGAGATCTTATGGGTTTCAGCTCTAGCCTACCCCAACTTGTTTGAGACTAAATACTTTGTTGCTGTTGTATCGGGGGTATAACCCTCAATAATGCACAAGCACTTGATCTTCAACTACCGCTCCTGATCAATGAATCCCGTGAAATCCTCTGTTGTTCCTCTCACCCTAATCGGTGCATTTTTCCTTCTTTTTCAACCATTCAGTGCAATTTCAATAGCTGAAAATTGAAAGTGATTCAAAACCCATTGCTTAACCTTGAACCTTCCCCTAAACTCCAAAAGGAAAATCCAAAAAATCCTCTAAAAGAAACTCCTGGTAAAAACCAACAACTCCTAACTCACGATCCACCTACGATAATCCAGCATGGGGAAAGCACACCCTACGCGGTTTCAAGAACCAAAATATTATGTTCTAAAATATTTCGCAGTTCCAAAATACTCCGTTCATGCATGTAAATTAGAGGCAGCCTCCTGGTGCGTTAAATAATTTTCAAAAATCATAGCAACACAAAAATCATCCAAAAATTTATGCATGCAGATTTGGATGTTCTGTACCCTCGCAAAAAGTTTCAGAAATAATATTGATATTTCTATGTTGTACAAGAAAAAGACAAGTCAGATTTCACATGCTTTCAAATGGCAACTCTATCTTGTTGATTCTAAAAAAAACTTATTTTTCTTTGCAGGCAAATGTAGTACTCCCTCTATTCCATATTAGTTGTCGCTGAAACTGATGCTAGATACATCTGTTTCAGCGACAACTAATATGGAATGGAGGGAGTAGTTTTTAGTAGAAGTAACAAACAAGCTCTCTGGTGCTCTAAAAAAGTAAGATTTCACATGCTTTCAAGTGACAACTCTATCTTGTTGATTGCTATAATTTATTTTCCCCAAGTTTGTTTGTTAAAATGATCAAATAAAAGAACATATAACTAAGTACTCCCTGGGGTTCAGTGGGACAAGGCAAAATACAAATACAAAAGTCATAAACAGTGTTGCGACATCGACACAGCTCCCGTCGTCCATAGTAAGTTTGCTATTTTATTCTCTAGTGTTACCATACCATAGGTTTTATTAGCACTTGTAGACCTGCTAAGCGTCTCCTGATGATTCCCGCTGCAATGTATGATACGTGTCAGGCACAAATCCCGATAAAACCTGCATGAAGATGTACGGCCCTGGCCCTGAGCGTAGGTGCGGCTGCACCATGGTTCCGAGCAACATTTCTACCTATTCAGCGCATTTTTTCCTTTTTTGTCAACCATTCAGTGCAATTTCAATAGCTTTAAACTGAAAGTAATTCAAAATCCATTGCTTAATTCTGAACCTTGCCCTAAACCCCAAAAGGCAAATCCAGAAAATCCTCTAGAAAAAAGAAAACCCAGATAAAAACCAACAACTCCTGACTCCTTATATCCAACTAATAAACGATAATCCTCGCATTCAAGAATCCTGTATGGAGGAAAGCACGCAACGTACTATGCAGTTTCAAGAGCCTTCCCTATTCGCCTTTGGATAAGCTGAATACCCAAAGATGGTACTCCTGTGTGTCTCTTGTTTGGTGGATGCTTTGGAAGGAGAGAAATGACAGAACCTTCAACAATCGCGACCTCGGAGATTACTGTCAAGTGAATTATGGAACAAGCTAGGGACAGGAGGAGTGCAGGCAGAGATCTTGTGAAGAACTTAAGCCAGCAACCGCGAGAACCTGATTAATTTTCTGTTGATTGTTGGCTGCCTCCGCTGTTGGAGGTTGCACTTTCGTTAACCTGTGTTCAGAGCTGATCGCTGTGTTTGTACTGTGTAAACTTTCTTCTCTAATCAATGAAAGCAGCACGGCCTACCTTTCGTCAAATAAAAAAATGATGCGGAAAATCCAAAATTTTGCTCACCTTCGTCGGCCGGGCAGCGGGGCGGCGATCAAGCTCTTTCTTCATCCTGTAGACGAACTTACGCAGCTTCTCGCCCCCGTCGGGTAGGTATAGAGTCTGTCTGCGGCTCAAGCGCTTGATCCGCTCCTCCAGGTTTTCATCGGTGTATCCTATGAACTCTTCCGGGCCCACCTCATCGCCGTCGTAAGCGCCATCGACGTCCGTCTGCGTCGCTGTAGGGGGCAGCAGCGTCACGTGCGAAGAGGAGGAAGAGACGATGGGCTCCAACCCAGCCGGCGGAGAGTCGGGGGTGCGCGTCCGTAGCCTGGTCATCGGACCTTTCGGCATGATTAGCGCCGGTGCCTGGCGGCTGACAGGGGAGGGCTTCTGACAACAGAATGGACGGGCGGAGGAGAGTTTTGGAGGAAACGAGATGGGAAAATAGGGTTTCGAAAAGTTAGATATTTTTATGAGACAATCGAAAAGTTAGATGTAATTCTGAATTAGTCCCTTTTCTTTTGCATATGGGCCCTCTATCTATAGTCGGCGCTTAGGACGCTCGCGGGGACTATTTAGAGACATTACAATCGAGCACTTTTCCAGCCCTCTCAGGCTATTAGCATCTCAACCGTCGGATCTGCAGGTCTAGGTGTTTTGGGCCGTTGGATGCACCTTCCACCCCGCTGGGAGCGCTGAACGGACTGGGCCGATGCTCCCGTAACAAAATCAACGATCAGCTGTTGTTTGGGCCTGCTGGGCTGATGCTCCCACCACATACGCATGCATCACGACTGGGGGAAGTAGCAGGTATGAGGTGAGCGCTTCTGGGAAATCCTATTTGACGCATTTTGCGTCAAACTGTCGACGCGTCCCACACCCTTCGCCCGTACTTGGGTCGGCCCTTTTTGCAGCGCGACCGGTTCCCCTCCTCGATCCCCTTCTGTTTCCTTCTCTTCCTCCCTCTTCTGTTTCCCCTCTTCCTCCCGATTCCTTTTCTTCCTCTCGATTCTTCTCCGCCGTTCGCTTTTCATCCGCTTCGCGTCTGGGGCAGCAGGTGGATGGTTCTTCTTCATCTTTCTCACCCCCTTTCTCGCGCTGATTATTTGGGTTTCCCATCCGACATATCTATTTGATAAAAGCTAGGGTTTCTTGATTTCTTCTTTTTGTTGGCAGGCGGTGTTAGCGTGTTATTCCCCAGGATATCACTTCAATTTTGGGCCAGGTTTGTCAGATCCGCTCCCCATTGGTCAGCTTTGTGGGTTTTCTTTTTTTTAAGTTTCCTAACTGTATTCGCCATGTGTTTCATTTTTTTGTTGGCAGGTCGGCTCAAATCTAGTAGATCGTCGTTGTTCTACAGGGCGAAGGTAAATCGTTTCATCAAGTAGTAGCTGAACTATTGTAGTTCTGGCGCTTGCACTTTTGGTCATAAGCTAGGGGTGGATTTTTGGTTTAGGTCCCGTGCTTGTACATACAGTGGAATTGTGGTGCCAAGCATATAGTGCTTGTTTTTGTACATATGGTGCTTGTACATATAGTGATATCGATTTTTCATTCTTTCTTAGACAACATTATTTCCGTAGAGTTGTGGCATTCCACTGGACCTTCTTTGTGTGAACAATCTATTTGAAACAATCAATTTCTTAGACTCATCAAATTTTATAACTCGACAGCAAATCAACAAGATAACATCAAACCTGGTTCGTTTTCTTTTTCCTATTTTCCATTGTCTATGTTTTTCTTCTGTGGATTTGTGTAGTAGGTGGCTGTCACCTATTAAATAAAGTGTCCAGATAATGCACTGTCTAGTTGATATCAACATGGTAGTGTTGTTGCGCAAAATCAAATTTCTCTTTTTATTTAGATTACTAACCCCAACACTCTTTTCAAGTCTTTCTGAATCGAATTTCAAAAATGTTGAAGATTATGTTTGTACTTCCCCTGAGAACTGTCCATTGCAGGAAAACACCTGAGTTAACTAATCGTGTATATTCTTCTTGTAAATTTCTTTTCTAATATCTTTAAGTGGCATTTTCAAGTGATCCATCTAACTTTTTTATTTGACATGTACAGCCGCAACTCTACTCTGTATGGATTCATTTACATGGACCTATGGCTTATGGGATGGGAAAATGACGAAGGACTTTGATGTTGTAAGTTTTTCTGATTTACTGTCAACAATGCTACTTCTTTTCAACTATTTTCCTCTTTATACTGTACTATTGTTAGTAATGATCTTGAGCCCCACACATACTCTTTGCCGGGGACGACCACTCTATACATCGCCGGTGATCATCTCCACTCGAGAGCTCTATTTCTCTGCTATATGCATGTACTAGCTGCTACTATAACCTGCTCGTTAAGTTAATTTAACCTGAAGCACCTCATGTATGTTTGGCAGCTTAATTAGCATCCACCTCTCTAGTCTGCAAGTTTTGTGAGGTCAATTAAACAATAGCCACTTGCTCCCCTGAAAAAGCACTAGCTAGTTTCTTGTTGATCTGATTTACTTCCCTAGAAAAAGAGTAACTAGTTTGCTATTCATACACCTTCTGTTATATTTTTTGACACAAACTTTTTTCTTCTTTTCTACTGTTTTAGGAAATCATTCCTCAATTTCGGCAGATTGTTGCTTACAAAATGGCGAAGTTCGACCTGAACGAGATAGACTTGGAGGCATTGGATGATGCTTCAACAAAGAGATGCTACATTGATGATGTGTATTTCCATTTTTGTCTGTTCAACGTATACCTCAGAAAGCATGTTGTTGTCTACTTCCTATGGCAGACAAAATTGTTCCTAGTGTGCAAGTGTGCTAAACGATTGCATGTTTGTTTTTCTTGCTATTTTCCTATGTACCTGACACTACAATATCGCGTCAGAAATATAGATTTTGTTCTGAATTTATATTAATGAAGTTTTTTCTGCTCTATTTGGATACATCTTTGATAACTACCTATTTGAGAATGAATAGGTTGTTGATTCAGAATCTAATAATAATTTCGTCCAAAATAAATTAAGCACGAATAGAGTGTGAATTAACTAATGTAATTTTATTCAAACTATTTTGTCCAAATGAATTTGTACATGCATATCTGTATCATGCCTTGTCATCTGTGTTAGCATCTTATACATCCATCTTGAATTCCAAAAATATTTTTTGAATCTTAGCACACAATTTGAATTCCAAGAATGAATTTTCAATGATGAGAACATTTTCTGAGTACAATAGCATTTTTAGAATCCATGAACAAAACTTGAATTCCAATAACAAATTTTTAATTCAAAAATCATTTTTTGAATCCAAGAACAACTTCTCAATTTCAAAGAACGATTTTTGAATACCCTAGAACATTTTTAATCCATGAACAACTTTTTGAATGCGTCGGACATTTTTTGAATCCATGAACAATTTTGATTGCAAGAACAGTTTTTAAATGTGTTGAACATTTTTTTAAGACAAGAACAATTTTGAATGTCATGAATTTCTTTTGGATCAACGAACAATTTTTCAGTTTCAAAGAACAATTTTTTCAATGCCTCAATTTTTTTTTGAATCCATGAGCAATGTTTTAATTCGAGGAACAACTTTTGAATGCCTTGAACAATTTTTTAATACCTTAATCCAAGAATAATTTTTGAATCCAAGAACAAATTTCAAGTTCAAAGAACAATTTTGGAATCACTAGAACATTTTCAGTCCAAGAACACTTTTTTGAATGTTTGGAACATTTTTTGAATCCATGAACAAATTTTTAATTCCAAGAACATTTTTAATGCCTTGAACATATCTTGAATCCAAGAACAAATTTCAAGTTCGAAGAACAATTTTGGAATCACTAGAACATTTTTCAGTCCACGAACACTTTTTTGAATGTCTGGAACATTTTTTGAATCCATGGACAAATTTTTAATTCCAAGAACATTTTTAATGCCTTCAATATATCTTGAATCCAAGAACAATTTTTGAATGTCTTGAACTTTTTTGAATCCAATAATATTATCCAATTTCAAAGATTTGTTTTGAATTTGTGAACAATTTTTGAATGTCTTGAACATTTTTTCAATCCAAGAACAATTTCTTCAATGGCTTGAACATTTTTGAATCCTTGAAAAACTTTGCCAAGAACATTTTTTGAATGCTTTGAACATTTCTTGAATTCAAGAACATTCTCTGAATGTCATGAACATTTTTGAATCTGAGAACAATTTGTCAATTTAAATAACAACTTTTGAATTGATGAACAATTTTGACTTCCTTGAACATTTTTTTAATCCAAGAACCAACTTTGTGTTTCTTGTAGCAATGAAACAGCGGCAAGAACCAGCTTTATGTTTCTGTGCCTATTTTCTGTTTCCGTTCCTGTCATGTGGCTGTATTTTCAGAAGAAAAAAAATTAACTTTTTTCGCTAGTGAGTGTCAAAGCAGTCAAAGAAATGGGATACTAGGTGCGCGTCGAATCAAAAACACGAGCAGCTACTAGTCCAACCAGGAAATCGAAACAGAAGCAGCTTTTTTTTTTTGAGGAAACAGAAGCAGCTACTAGTCGAACAGAACGAAAAGAAACGAAAACAGAAACTCGAGCGAAGAAATCGGCCCAGCGGGCCGGGACCTCCTATAGGACGCTCGCTGCGGCAAAGAGCTGCCGCTTCGCACAGGCGAGTCAACGACTGGGCCGGCCCATGTGAAGATCGAACGCGCAATGTGGTACAAAAAAATTCGCTGTTGCGGGGAATCGAACACGGGATCAAGTGCTACACACGACCTGCTACTACCAGTTGAACTAGCAGTCATATCTGAGAATATAGCAGCGTCAACATATAAAGAACTAACACGCTGTGCAGATCCGATTTTTTTAAGGAATTTTGAAAGCAATTTTTTTTTCAAAAAACGGAATGTTCTACGAAACGGAAACACTTTCCAAATTTCTGAACAAATATTTAAAAAACTATAACATTTTTTAAAAACAGGAACATTTTTTTAAAAATCATTAAGATTTCTTGAAACGGGATCATTTTTTCAAATTCCAAAACAAAATTTGGAGACGCGAACATATTTTCAAACTTCTGAACAAAAATTGAAAACACGAACATTTTTTGAAACTTGTGAACAATTTATGAAACTGGGACATTTTTTGAAACTCCGAAAAAAATGAAAATGAACATATTTTACAATCTGCGAACAAAATTTTGAAACGCGAACATTTTTTTAATGCCCGGATATTTTTTGAAAAGTTGGAAAATTTTGAACAAAAGCATTCGCAACATTTTTGAAAAACGAGAACATTTTTTGAAAATCCCAATTTTTTTTTGAATTTATGAACAATTTTTGAAAAACAACCATTTTTTGAAATTTGGAACAATTTTTAAAAGGAAGAACATTTTTCGAAAATTAAGAACAATTTTCGAACTTGAACTTAGTTTAAAAAAGATAAAATAACCTTGACAAAAAGAAAGGAAAAAAGAAACAGAAAACGAAAACGAAAAAAAAAGAAAAAAGAAGTAGAAAAAGAAACAAAAACAGAGAAATGAAAAACAAAGAAACAGAGAAACGAGAACATTTTTTAAAAACGAGAACATTTTTTGAATTTATGAACAATTTTTAAAAAACGACCATTTTTTGAAATTTGGAACATTTTTTAAAAGGAAGAACATTTTTCAAAAATTAAGAACAATTTTCGAACTTTAACTTAGTTTAAAAAAGATAAAATAACCTTGAAAAAGAGAAAGGAAAAAGAAGAAAAAAGAAACAGAAAACGAAAAAAAATGAAAAAAGAAGTAGAAAAAGAAACAAAAACAAAAACAGAAAAATGAAAAAAAAGGAAACAGAAAAACCGGTAAAAGAAATAAAAAACCGGTTCAGGGAACCTTCTAGAAGGTTCCCAAAACGGGCTGGCTAAATTGCTGTTATACGTGCACCCTGTCTATGCGGGCCGGCCCATCGCGTCGCTGCTCGGTAGCTCGCCTGTGCGAAGCACCGGCAGTTTGACGCAGCGAGCATCAATTAGGATATTCCTATATGACGCACTTTGCGTCAAACATGCGTCGCTTCGCACAGAGCATCCCATTGGCGGGCGCTTCGCACAGAGCGTCCGAGTGGCGGGCCCCCTACTGGCAGCCCTAAACCGAGCTGGTTCTAGTGAATCCACGATGCAAGGAGCTCCTCCAGGCGGTTCAGGGGGACTGGCATGGAGACGACGGGAAGGATGCCTTCTCAGGGTGACCACGGTGAGGTTCCAGTAGGTCCATGGTGAGATCTCTGTTATCGGTGTTATGTACCATGAAGCTTTCATGGATTCAATTTTGAGGTTCGATCACCCTTTATTCCATGGTACCTATTTAAACAATTCAATAGATTGTTGATTTGGTTTTTGTTCTGTATGGAGAAGATTTCATCTATCGATTATAATATCAGCCCTTCTCGCCTCGCCGGCCTGGAGATGCACTTGGTCGTATGACTTGGGCAAGAGGGTCTCGCGTCGCAAGGTGGGGCGACACCATGGTGCCGTGATATGAGCAGCAAACAGTCGCTGTAGATTGAAGTCCAGTAGCCCGAAATTCAGGAGGAAAGTCAATGTCGCTACAGGACTTTAATGGCGCGCAGGCGGTGGATAATTGCAGGTCAGTTTCCATGCCGATCTGTGATGTTTCGCGTCCCCACCCCTTTCGCGGCTTCATCTCCTCCCAGGTCATTCTCCATCGAATTTGTAGTACATCTTCTGTTGATTTTGTTTCTTCTACTCCCAACTGAATACAGGTGCTCTTAGTTGACGGATTGGTGAGCTATGGAGAGGTGACGGCCATGGCGGGCGTGAAGCCACAATGGTAGCGGTGGTGGCGACTTGCCCAATGGAGCTGAGGAGAGGCGATGATGATTAAGTGGGCCTTAGGCGATGCCGGCGGCGGCGGCTCCTGCGTGAGGATCTCCTCCACAACCCATGTCGCCTCCTCGCTGCAGGTCCTATCTTCATTTCAACCTGCAGATCCATCAATGCGGAATTCGCATCCTGCTCCCATTCCCCGATTTCCTGTAACTGCTCCAATTCTATAACTGATAGGACGATGTGTCTTGCCCGAATTGTTGCTATGGTTTAGATTCTAGAGCAAACGTTAGGTAGAAGATTAGCACAGCATGAACACTCATCTACCTCTTTGTTTTCTGATTATCCATGGAGAGAGTATCATTGTTAGTGCATGAAAAATGTTTGATGCTTGTTCCTGGTTCTTCCAAAAATTTGTGTAATTGTTTCACATCTGAAAATTCATCCCATGTAACTTCCAGGTTACTACACCTTCCCGGTCTTCTACTGCTTTCAAATTAGCTCAATAGGAGGTGAAGTTATTTAGATCTGGTAGCAACAGTGGATTGCATGTATAAATTATATGATGCATTATCATTTTGAGGAAGACGTACAATATTGACATGATGTTGCAAGGCGGCACATATTCCGTTTCCGATCAACATGCTATTATGTTATTTCAACACTTACAACTTGATGATGTGCTCAGTTTTGACTAATCAGACTAAAAGAGCTTGCTAACTTATATAGGAAAATAAGCTAAATTGCATGATGTACTTTTTGCTGAAGAGTTATGTGATACAACTAAAAAGAAGTGCAAAATAAGCACCGCTCTGCAATTAAATTCTAAATACTTGCAGACAAAATTTACACGATGAACTATTACTGAAAATGCTGAAATTCATGTATGTAAATGGGTTCACTAGCTAGCGAAGGAGAGAAGTTTATTGGAGTTCTTATTTTGAGATGGTTCAATGAAACATCATCATTATTTGTTACGTACAAAGAATTTGCATGTCGATAGGTCCGTTTTGAATCTAAATAATTTCCCTAACACTGACATCGTGCCACTATACTATTCAAATTTTCTTGAATATTTTTACCATTCGTTCTCGGGGCACGGCAACAAAACACTTTTTTTTTACTAACAAAGAAGTTGGTTTAATAAAAATTTACTTTCATATTTGGTGCCTCTGCATATACATTTATGAGACAATCATTTTATTGCCAAAATAGACGGGCGCTACAACGCGCGCTACTATGGTCTAGTTTTTTTAGAAACATGGAAGTCATTGACACAACGAAGAACGAGGTCATTCCACAGGAGCGGCGGCTGCAATCTTTGAGGATTGCTTTTTTATGGCTTGTGATTTTCCTCTTACTAGTTTTGAGCATTGTAATCAAAGTTTTAAATAGCGCGCTAAGCCTCTTAGCGACGGCTCAACTAAAAGCTGTGAAATGCTATAGCGCAGCTATAGCGTGCTAAGCAACACTTAGCGTTTCAGCATACATGAATAAAAATGAAAAAAATGAAAATGCAATCAGGCATCAATTTAACATTTACTTAGCAATTCACGATGTTGTAAGTTGTAATAATACACCAAGAGTCCATGAGCACAATTTTATCTAAACAAATCCACACCAATTTCATCTAGTCGTTCAATTCATCACGCAGTACAAATGTACAATCCATACATCAACCCATACTGCCATGGTCAGCGACATGATAAGCATACCTTCTGACGGATTTTGCTTGCACATGTTGGAGTGGAGGCCAAGCTCGTTGCCGGGAGTAGCAGCTGGGAGCTGATGAGCAGAGCCATGGGGCAAGGACGGTGGCCTGGGAGAGGACGGTGAACTGGGGAAAGTACGGCCGGGAGAGCCTGGTCAGCTGCCGGAGTCGCCGGTCGAGGCCGCCGCCATAGCTACTTGTTGGGAGGCCGCCGCCACGGTTCTTGAGAGGAGGAGGGACTACACTAGGGTTATCTTGAGAGGAGGGGTACTGGTTTTGGACTTTGGGCCGATTTGGGGCAGAAATATTTGGGCCGTGCGGGACGCTAATGCTATTTGAGGCTGGAATTTAGCGCTAAATGAGCATTTAGCGCGCTATTAGCGTGCTAACCGTTTTGACGTGAAATCATCGATCGCGTAGCGCAGCACCTTTTTTGCGGCTGTAGCGCCGCTATAGCGGCGCTATAGCGCGCTATTTAAATCTTTGATTGTAATAGAGAAGCGAACAAAGTAACCCATGAGCTTGCTAGAATAGCAAAATGTTCCATGACTAGGGGATGGATTGAGGAGCCTATGAAAAATATTGTATCTTTTCTTATAGACGATGTAACCATTATCTCTAATTAATAAAGTTGATGTTGTTTTTAAAAAAAAACGGTACACTGATTTACTGATTTGGATCTAAGATCCAAGAAAATACAACGTAACTCCTATGACTAAGAATTACAATGAAATCTCTTGAAAACATCTTCTTCGTTGTATCAATCTCTGCTAGAAAAAATACTCCAAAGATTTCGATAAATAGGCTGCAATTGGACTGGAGTAACGGTGTTGTCACTCTTACACCCGCACGAACATTACCAACAATGATTTTTGAAAGAACCTTCAGTCGCCCATCCAAAAAGATGGGAAGCCTTAATCGATGAACGTACTTGGGCCGGGAATGATCCCCTAGAAGTGTAGGCCGTCGGATCACAATATCTTCACTATTGTGTCGATGAAATATTTCAACTCCATAAAAAATCAAACCAACAAAAAAAGTTTGACACACCAACATAAACTCATCAGATCCGAATAATCCGATCTGCGAGGACAGAAAACTCTCTAATCTCATGGCACCGCCAAAAAATGAGAGTAAATTTATTCTCACAAAATACGATGATCACTAGATGATGACGAAGAACATAGGATTCTTGAAGATGCGAGGTCAGGTCCCCCACCTCTCAGCGCCAAGATGGCAGCCGGAGGCGACTATCTTATTGCTAGTCTTCCTTCTGTCTTCTATCACCTGTAGCTAGTGGCCGGCCCATATTCGCTGTTTTTTAGTTCACTGGGTTTCAATTTCGTTCGTCGTTTCTTTGTTGGGTTGGTTTCCCATGATTTTTTTTCCTTTTTTAGGCTATTTGTTTCTTCTTCGTTTTTTTGTTTTTCCTTTGTTTTTTCACAGGTTTTATTTGGTTTTTCTGTTTGCTTAGCTTTTACATTGATTTTCTTCGTTTCTTTCTCGTTTTCATCGGTTTTTCGTTTTTCTTTGTTTTTATTTGTTTCTTTCTTGGTTTTATTGGGTTTTTCTTTTCTTTCTTTGTTTCTTTCTAGATTTTCATTGGTTTTCTTTGTTTCTTTCTTGGTCTCATTCTTTTGCATTGGTTTCTTTGTTTTTTCATTCTTTTGTTTTTGTTTTCTTTGTTTTTCTTTTTGGATTTCCTTGTTTTTATTAACTTTTTAGTCGATTTTGATCGGGTTTTTTGTTGTTCAACACGTGTTAACTTTTTCCCAGTACAGATTCAACATTTGTCTTATACATCAGGAAAAAAAATATATACACATTTCACATTTTTTAAATAAATATATGATTAACATTTTTTGAAAGCTTACTTTTTTGGATGTCAAATTTTTTCCATACACATTGTACATTTCATATATATATATATATCTAATACATGTTTAACATCTTTCAATTATAAGTTTAACATTTTATAAATACATGGTCAACATTTTTACAATACAACTTTTTTCCAAATGTTTGATTAACATTTTTCAAATACATGATTGACATTTTTTAAATACGGGATCAATATTTTTTTAATACAGGGTCAACATTTTTTTATACACGTTTAACTTTTTCCAAATACTTGATTAATATTTTTGAAATACAAGATTATCATTTTTTTAATACATGGTCAACATTTTTTCTATACGCATTTAACAGTTTTTCAAATGATTGACTAACATTTATTGAATACAAGTTTAACATTTTTTTAATACATGGTCAACATTTTTATATGCACATTTGACATTTTTCAAATGCTTGATTAACACTTTTCAAATACTTATTTAACATTTTTCCAAATGCTTTGTTAATATTTTTTAAATACATGATCAACTTTTTTCACACACATTGTATAACTTTTTGTATACAATTTCCGTATACATGAGAAACAAAATCTCTATACACATTTAACATTTTTCAAATGCTTGGTTAAGATTTTTTTTCAAAATCTCTATACAATGTTTTATGTAAAGTGTTTTTTTTAATATATATTTCAAATATTTGGAAGTATATATAGACAAAAATAAATAAAGAAAGAAAGCAAAAACCTAAAACAAAAAATGTGAAGAAAAAAATGAGGTTGTGGCTCCCGCACGTCTGGGCCGGCCCAAATTGCGCCTCCCTTCAGGCCAGGGTTCCCTCTGTCTCGTGTGGAGCGAGACATAGGGGCACGGGAGCTCCTAATCGGCGCTTCAGGCGCCTGATCAAGAAACTGGCGCCCACACGGCTTCACTTGGGCCGGCCCAATAAAACACTTCGCTCGCTGGTAACGGCTTCCTTCATTCGCTCGTCGCTCTTGTTTAATTTTTGTGCGGCTAACATGTTGACCAGATGACGTGGACCATTTGACTTCTGCAAAAAAAATTACGAGATTGAAAAAAGTTCACAAACTCGAATAAAATCATGAATTCAAACAATTTCATATATACCAAAAAAATACTGAATTTTTAAAAAAATTGTCCAATTTAGAAAAAGTTCACCAAATTTGAAAAAAATTTTATCAGTTTTGAACAAAATTTCATCAAACTTGAAAATAGTTCGCTGATTTTGAAAAAAGTTCATCGATTTCGGAAAAAAGTTCATCGTCATTGAAAAAAAGTTCATCAATTTGAAAAAGGTTTATCGAAATTAAAAAAAGCTCATCCAATTTGAAAAAAAAACTTCATCAAATCGGAAAAAAGTTCATCGAAATTGAAAAAAAGTTCATAAATTTGGAGAAAAGTTCATTGAATTTGAAAAAGTTCATCAAATTTTTAAAAAAGTACATCTATTTGAACAAAACGTTCACATATTCGTAAATAATTCATCTACCTGGAAGAAGAAAGAAAGGAAAAACAGAAAAAAGGAAAAAGGAAAAAAGGAAAACAAAAAAGGAAAAGGGGAAAAGAAAGAATAAAACAAAGAAAAACTGAAGATTAACCTACAAAGTCCACATCATTGCATCGGGGGTTGAAAACCCTCATCAAAACATACATTTCAGAGTTCTAGACAGCATGGGCTTGCCATGCTCCACACTAACATCATATATGTTTTCAGACAACATGGGGAAGCTACTTAACGCTTCCAACATCAAATCACATGGCCCGGCCATGGGCATGGTAGCAGGGGGTGCTACTTAACACTTTCAGCGTCTATAATTGGGGCAGGTTCTACAAACCAATCAGGTCTCTTGTGACAATGGAAGTCAACCGTCTGAAATTATTTGTATTCTTTAATCATCTTCTCAATTGTAGTATCATTGGTTAGTTCAACCATCCTTATCCTGCCACTTGAGTTCAACCTCGTCCTGCCTCTTGAGTTCAACCTCATTCTCCCAATTGACTTCAACCTGCTTCTATAGCACATATTATCATTTCGGCATAACCCATAGTACAACTGTTCCCTCAAGTTATCAATAGTAATTGTGTCTTTAAGTCATGGCTCAGGTGCATGTTGAGAAACATATTCTTTTCGCACAATGAACCTAAGCACCCACACCTTATCCATCTGCAACAGACGGAATAAACAGTAATTCATTAATCAAAATTTTTGGACACCTAAGACAAAACTTTCACAGAAGTAATTGAATTTTTTTACACCTGGAATTACTTCAAGAGAGACAGTAAAACATTAAAAAAAATATAGCATGGGATCACACCTATCGTCAGAGTTCAGGATTTGTCTCAACAGGCAGGAAGCACTTACCTACAGGCAGATCAAAAGGGGGCTGTTGACGGTGCTACTTCAAAGACCAGCACCCGCCGACGCCGGGCAAGAGCAAGGACTTGATGGAAAGAAACGGTTGCCGAACGAATACCTTACAGATGCATACGGCGACGGGGAGTGGCGACCTTCATCCTAGGTAGTGGATGGAGAGGGGAAGAAGCTGCGACGGCCACACATGGGTTTTTTGCGGGACAATGAGGAATGGGAAAATGAATCAAATGCAGGGAAATATATAAAAAGGGACTGTTCAAATTACTATATGCGCCTATCAGTTTGGCCCCATAAGACCATATACCTTTACCAACAATTACGAAACGATATGTTCGAGGCTCGCACAACTTTTGTGTGACACGCCAAACAACTAGACTAATTAAGAAAATGATACTCGATGGCCTGACAAGTACAACCAGAGGCTCTGACAAGCCAAATAGGCCAGGGGCTATAGTATAAAAGACGCGACAAACGCTTGGGCAGATCAATATCACTATGGAGGCATCCGGAAAAAAGTCAGACGCTCGAGTGATTGAAAGAGAATGTCGCCTAATACAAAGGCGTTGCGAGCTCGGAAAGACGCCTAATACGGAGGCATGTCAACAGGATAAAGACGCTTGACGGTATGGCGCTACATAGAATACTTGTATCACGCCTTTCTGTGAGGCGCGACAGGGAGGTGCCACGCTGGCGACGCGACCGGCGACCATGGCCGATCAAAGGCGCCTTGTTGTACTACGGATTCATGTGTAAGTTAGGCACCTAACCCTCATACGCGAATTCAGGGGTTGGATGCCAAAATAAGTTTTCTAGGGGTCATGGACAAATTAAGTTCCTCCAGTGATCATTTAAAAGGAAAACCATATTTTTTTTAAATATTGCAGCTGGAAACGGATGTAGTAGTCACATATAGATCCCAATTTCACTGCCGTCAAGTGCTGGGCCTGAACCATTTTCATGTGCCAGAATAAGAGCAATCACTCAAACTTATGTCATTGCATCACTGTTTCAACAGGTTCCGAATTTTAGAACTGTAAAGCCAACGGAAACAACTTATTCATGTGAGGAGAACGGATCAAGTTTAGCTAGCAGAAATAAGAGTTGTTTGGTTCTCCTGGACCTATATCTCATCTCAATACATAAGGTTCTGAATTCTCAAGTCGCCATGTCCAACGCGGCGACACTTCTGAAAGGTGAGCTATAAGACCACTGCTAGGAGTCACGGACTTTCTACATCCAGTACCACAGCTAGAAGTTGGCTGAATAAGAAGAAGAAACAATGAGGAAGTTAGCAACCGTTTCAGAATACAACACTTCCAGTAAACTGTCTTTCAGACTACAACAGTTTCAGCTATTTTCCAAGCAAAAGCAGATTAGCAGAAAATAGTAGTATTTGCCAGCATATGTGCATTGCATTGTGTATAACAAAGTCGAGACTACGGATATACTCCTTGACAAAGGAGATCAGTAGGAAGTTAGGGGAAGCTCGTCTACACAACTTGAAAACAATATAATGTGCAAAAACGCTTTCATATACTATTCCACTAGGATGTAACCTGAACTTTATTCTATTTAAACTGTTTACAGTACGATAAATCAAGTAGATATCAGTATCTGGTATGCAAAGCTGAAATGAATAAACTGTGCTGATTTGGGTTTCTAAAGTTCCAAAATTTCTACTAGCGGCAAATATTACAAAACGGAAGAACCGAATTACCTACAAGTCCACAAGAGCTTCAGACTATTCCCAAGTCCTAACGAAAGCAGATTAGCTATCTAGACAACATCTGGGCGTTGTGCATAACAAAATCAAGACTGCAAATATGTGTTTAACTCACTTTCTCCATTAATTTGCCATGATAACCAGAAGAAGATACTTGTATTGCAGGCCCTATAATTATGAAAAAAAAATCTACAACATGATACGAATCTAGAGGCATGGAAGTTATATTAGGACGATTAAAAGAAGGGATTCGGTACCTAAGCATCAATTTCCCTTTTCAACCATATGAGCCGGACACTTGCACTCTTTGTGTTCATAAAAATTTCACGGTTCAGCCCGCATTTGAAGAGCTTTAAGGCCTTCGCCTTCTCCACATCAGTGAGCTCTTCAATTGCCTCCAACGCAGCCACACACTTCTCAATTGTAAATCTGGCCTCCTGATACGTCTCCAACGTATCTATAATTTATGAATTATTCATGCCATGTTTATAACAATTCTATATGGTTTTGGTATGATTTGATTAGAACTAACCCGGACTAACGTTGTTTTCAGCAGAACTACCGTGGTGTTGTTTTTGTGCAGAAATAAAAGTTCTCCAAATAAGCTGAAACTTTTTGACGATTTTTTTGGAACAAAAGAGACACTAGAAGCTTCGAGGAAGGACCAAAAGAGCCACGAGGTGCCCACGAGGCACCGGGGCGCGCCACCCCCCCAGGCGCGCCCTGGTAGCTCGTGGGGCCCACGTGGCTCCGTCTGACCTGATTCCAACGCTGAAAATCCTATAAATAGAGAAACCCCCAGAAATAACCCTAGATGAGTTTTTACGCCGCCGCAAGCCTCTGTACCTCCACGATCTCATCTACATCCCTTTTTCGGCACCCTGCCGGAGGGGGGGAATCATCACCGGAGGCCATCTTCATCATCCCGGCGGTCTCCATGACGAGGAGGGAGTAGTTCACCCTCGGGGCTGAGGGTTTGTACCAGTAGCTATGTGTTTGATCTCTCTCTCTCTCTCGTGTTCTTGATTTGGCACGATCTTGATGTATCGCGAGCTTTGTTAATATAGTTGGATCATATGGTGTTTCTTCCCTCTCTATCTTTGTTGTGATGAATCGAATCTTTTCCCTTTGAGGTTTCGTTATTATCGGATTGAATATTTCAGATTTGAGAACACTTGATGTATGTCTTTCATATGAATACCCGTGGTGACAATGGGGTATTATATTGATTCACTTGATATATGTTTTGGCATTCAACTCGTGGATTCCCGCGGTGACATTGGGGTAATCTATGCATAGGGGGTTGATGCACGTTTTCATTATCTTTTCTCCGATAGAAACTTTGGGGTGCTCCTTGGAGTTCTTTGTGTGGATTGAATATTATGATTATGAAGTTGTTTGATGCATATCGTATAATCAACTCACGGATATTTGTGGTGACACTGGATTATCTAGGTGACATTAGAGTTGGTTGATGTGTATCATATGGTGTTATTTTAGTACGAACTCTAAGGCTGTTTGTGACACTTATTGGAATAGCTCAATAGATCGATCGGAAAGGATAACTTTGAGGTGGTTTCGTACCCTACAAACAATTTCTATCTTATGTTCTCCGCTAATAGGAACTTGGGAGTGATTCTTTATCGCACGTTGAGGGATGGTTATACGATCCAATTATGTTAGCATTGTTGAGAGATTGCACTAGTGAAAGTATGAACCCTAGGCCTTGTTTTTAAGCATTGCAATACCGTTTGTGCTCACTTTTGTTACTTGCTACCTTGCTGTTTTTATATTTTCAGATTACAAAAACCTATATCTACTATCCATACTACACTTTTATCACCATCTCTTCGCCGAACTAGTGCGCCTATACAATTTACCATTGTATTGGGTGTGTTGGGGACACAAGAGATTTCTTGTATTTGGTTGCAGGGTTGTTTGAGAGATATCATCTTCAACCTACGCCTCCCACGAGTTGATAAACCTTAGGTCATCCACTTGAGGGAAAATTGCTACTGTCCTACAAAACTCTGCGCTTGGAGGCCCAACACGAGTCTACAAGAATAAGTTGTGTAGTAGACATCAAGCTCTTTTCTGGCGCCGTTGCCGGGGAGGTGAGTGCTTGAAGTTATATCTTTAGATCTTGCAATCGAATCTTTTAGTTTCTTGTTTTATCACTAGTTTGGTTTGTAAAAGAAAACTACAAAAAAATGGAATTGAGGTTGCCTCATATTATTCGTCTTTATCATGTCTTTCTTGAAAATGATGGAGCGGAAAATTGTGCTCAATTGATAGAAGAAGAATTCAATAAAATGTTTGGCATAAAATCTTTGAATGATGAGCATGATTGCAATGTTGTTAGTATGAATTCTATGAGTATCCTTGATGCTAATGATATGCAAAGCCACAAGCTTGGGGATGCTATGTTTGATGAAGATGATATTTTTAGTCCCCCAAGTTTTGATGAGCAAATTTATTATGATGATAGCATGCCTCCTATTTATGATGATTATATTGATGAAAGTGGATTTGGAGAGGTCATAACTTTATTTAATGATGAATCCACTATTTTGGAAGAGGTTTCAATTAATTATGACAACAAAGTTGCTATCTATGATGATTATTGTGATGACATGTATGCTATAACGAATAATGATAAATATGAAACTTGTCATCATGATTTTAATTTTCAATTGGATTATGCCAATCAAGTATCTCATGATAGGTATTTTGTTGAGTTTGCTCCCACTATTATGAATGAGAAGAAAATTGCTTATGTGGAGAGTAGTAAAATTTCTATGCTTGTGGATCATGAAAGGAATGCTTTATGTGATAGTTATATTGTTGAATTTCTTCATGATGCAACTGAAAATTATTATGAGATGGGAAGATATGCTTATATATATTTCAATAATATCAAGTTTCCTCTTTATGTGTTGAAAGTTTTGAAGTTATGCTTGTTTTGCCTTCCTATGCTAGTTGATTCTTGCTCCCATAAATTGTTTGCTCACAAAATCCCTATGCGTAGGAAGTGGGTTAGGCTTAAATGTGCTAGTCATATGCTTCATGATGCTCTCTTTGTGTTTCAATTCTTTACTTTTATGTGAGCATCATTGAAATCATCATGCCTAGCTAAAAAGGCATTAAAGAAAAGTGTTTGTTGGGAGACAACCCAATATTTATACCTACTGTTTTTGTGTGTTCACTGTAGGGGAACGCAGCAGAAAACAAAAAATTTCTGACCTACGCACCAGCCCAGGACCACTATTGGAGACTGCATACAAGGTTTGATCTTTTCGTTACCGACTCGTAGCGCAGCGGAAGTAGAGTCGATGACGATCGGCGGTGTAGATCCCCGCAGCTAGGATTTACAACCTCCCAACCGCGAGGATGTACTCCCTCGTCAGCTCACCGGACGGATCTCCAGGCAGCCCTTCGGGAGGCCTCGGGACAGTCCCACCGGACGGATCCTCGGACAGCCCTTCGGGAGGCCTCTGGACAGTCCCTCGGATAGTTCCACCGGATGGATCCTCGGATAGCCCTCCGGGAGGCCTCACGGACAGCCCTTCAGGCGGGTCACTCGGACAGCCCTTCGGGAGGCACTCTCGAACTAAGACTGAAACTACGATCTCTCTACAGAGTTGCACACATACGGTGTCATCTATCCGGCAGGGCTTCGCCGTCCAGAACTAGTTCCCACCGGAACCCAGACAGCCTTTCGGCTCTACGAAACTATTTCGCGGGGAGGGAGAGAAGAAGGCCAGATCATGCATGGCTTGTTTATGTTGAGAAAGAGTGTCTCTTTAGGCAGCCCCCTCCTCCCCTATTTATAGGCCAAGCCCAAGGGTGGCTTCTCCAAGAAGCCAAGGGGAAAATACCAAAAGGCCCTCAAGGTGGCTTCTGCAAGAAGCCACCCAAAAAGCACTTTCACTATTCACGGAAACATTTTTCCGCGACCGTTAAATCCGAAAATATTTCTGTGGGTCTTAGAATAATTCCAGTACCCACTAAAATGATTTTGGACGCGTTCCGAAACAATACCGGATTAGTGATTTTCATCTGCGAAAAGCAACCAAAGCGGTTCCGGCAGCTCCAGAACATTTCCGGTTTTTCTTTCGGAAAAATCTCAGAAGTTTCTAGAATAATTCTGGCACCCTCCAAGAATTTCCAGACGTGTGCCGAAACCAATTTGACTTAATGGTATACCCTGAAACAACTTTTCAGTTTTACCGAAACTATTCCGGTGCTCTCTCTCCAGAACTTTTCCGCTGTCTCCGAAACTTTTCCGGTGACTTTCTCTCAGACTCCATGTCTAGTATTCAGCAGATAGATGACCCTTAAGCGTGTGACCCTATAGGTTCGGTGAAGCATAGACATGACCGGAACACTTTCCGATCAATGATCAACATCGGAGCCGTGGACACCCATATTGACCCCTATACCCACACGAATGAATATTCGAGTGAACCTCCAGTTGTCGTGTGCTATTCATGTTGCTTCGCGATATGTTACAAATACCCGAGGTGAGATTTATTGGCATCCCCATGGATCAACACTTGTCCACAATGCCAGTTACCTCGTTACCGGTTTTGTTCTCTTTTCTCGTTCCCGTGTTCCGGCATCCCTGTGATCAAATCACATTGTGTCTGGCCAGACGATGATGGATACCGTAACACCGAGAGGGCCCAGAGATATCTCTCCATTGTCGGAGGAGCAAATCCCAATCTTGAGCTATCAAGCTACTTGACATACTTTTCCATGAACCCGTAAGCCGCCGTAATAGCCACCCAGTTACGGATGACATTTAACAAACCCCAAAGTTCATGAAGCAAGCATGAAGAAACTCGATACTCTCATGGTCTAAGGAATTATGCAAATGTTAACTTTCTCTATGTTATTAACCATTAACTTGTGACGAATGTATCTCATAGCATAACATCAATCGGGTCGATTCAACACAAGTGTTCTCCTAACATTGTGCCCTCAAAGTTGCCAGCATAGTCATGCCCATGATCAAGAAAACAAAACCATCATGCAACACTTGAGCTAGTCTTAGAGGCCTGACTAGGAATACATTCTACCGTTTATTATTCCACACGTGCATATGAGTTTCCCTCCGAGCCTCGTGGTTATTGTAGACTCGAGAACCATAGCAGTTATAGCATGGAACATAAACATAATTATGAACATGGAGATAAACAATAACATTTATTATTGCCTCTAGGGCATATCTCCTACAGACTCCCACTTGCACTAGAGTCAATAATCTAGTCAATGCTAATGCACTTTACACCTATGGCATACCGGTGTAAAAAATGCTTTGCTTGTGGTATAGCCTGATGTCCAACGGATCTGACAACTTCAGTTCCGTGTGTATCTTTGCATCTCCTCGCATTTTCACGCTTTCACAAAATTCATATTTCGTGTGGACTTGGCTTTGTATATATGTGAATCACAGGTAAAACCTTGATTCCTCAGACTGAGCTATGGAGCAACTATCTGCAATAGTGTCCCATTGACCAAAGCCATTTTGGAATCATACTAAGTTCATGAATGAACTATATGATTCAACATCTTCTTTGTCGCTTCCAAAGCGTCGACATACTTAGCCTTTGTTATAGAATTCGCCACAGTAACCTGTTTGGAACAATTTCCAACTACCGTTCCACCATATTGCGTTTTACACAAAACCCTTAACTTAAATCGAAAATCGCATGGAGCATTGACGAAGACTGTATTGATGTAATTACTTACAGCGAGCACTTCATAATCTCTGCTTGCGAGAAAACATGTCATCAGTGCTACTTTAGTACTTAATGACATTTTCCACTGTTGTCCCATGATCAGTACTTTGATCACTTTGGTATCTATACTCGCAACAGCTTTGGGAGTATCGGACATATCTGGTTGTTTTACATACCATGGAATACATGATTAATCCAAACACAAGAGTGTGTGGAATCTCCATCATGTATTTTGCTCATCAGTGTTTTGGGACACCGAGTCTTGCAAAACTCTTTCCATGTGACTTCGGCAAGAATCACTCCTTGGCGTTCTTATGCTAAACTATTTTAGCATCTTGTCAATATGTATTTTTGGCTTAGCCTATTAGGCAATTCTATCTCATAGATAAATATGCCTAATATCAAGGCTATTTATCCCAAGCACTTCATCGAAAAACTATTTTCAATGAAGTCCTAATTTGTGTCACGAAATTTATATTATTTCCAATCAACAATGTGTCAAGCACACAAGGTTTTTAGAAATATTATTATGCTCCCACTTACTTTCTTGTAACCACAAGCATCTTCGTTATCCATTGATGAAATCAAACTCTTTTGACTATTTCATCAAAACGAAGATTCCAACTCCATTTTGCTCTCTTCTGTCCATTGCTGGAACTCTGAATTTTGCATACTTACTAGCATCCTCTGGATTGACAAAATACTTCGGACTGTATCACATGCAAGTCCTAGGTTGCATTTCCATCACATGGAAATCCTTTTGGCATCCATGTATCATATCTCAAGATTGAAATATGTATTAATTGCTAGTTTAACCCGATCTGACTTTAAGCATCGCTACGGTGAGACAACCTCATCGTAGTCAACTCCTTGAACTTGTTATTGCAACAAGTCGAGCTTTATGGATAAAACATTTTATCCACATCAGTTTATAGTTCCATTAATGTTCGTTAGACTCTAAGACTTCTGAAGGGTTTATCAAGATATAATCTTGAATCATTTATATGGAAACTATCTCGGATTATATTGGCATTTAGCCAATTCCAGAGTTAGGGCCCATCAACGCTTCCTTGTGTATCGTAGGTATACTGTTGTCTAACAACAATATCTCGCTTGTGCACCTGAGAGGTTTGCACGAGTTTTGCCTACGTGGTTCAGTTGCAAGTTCGACCGAAGTCCATACATCTCATGTAGAGGCTTCCGTATCAGTCGCAGTAGGAAACTCTGGAATTACTTCCAAGGTTTCTTTCCTTTGATCTGATGACGAAGATACTGTTATCTCGTCGAGTTGCACTGTTCTCCCACTCACCTTTCTGATGGAAATATGCCCTAAAGTTGTTATTATTTTATATTTCCTTGTTCATGATAAAGGTTTATTATTCATGCTAGAATTGTATTGACTGGAAACTTAAATACATGTGTGAATACATAAACAAATACCGTGTCCCTAGTGAGCCTCTACTAGACTAGCTCGTTGATCAAAGATGGTTAAGGTTTCCTAACCATAGACATGAGTTGTCATTTGATAACGGGATCACATCATTAGGAGAATGATGTGATGGACAAGACCCATCTGTTAGCTTAGCATATGATCGTTCTGTTTATTGCTACTGCTTTCTTGAATGTCAAATACATGTTCCTCCGACCATGAGATCATGCAACTCCCGGATACCGGAGGAATACCTTGTGTGCTATCAAACGCCACAACGTAACTGGGTGATCATAAAGATGCTCTACAGGTATCTCCGAAGGTGTCTGTTGAGTTGGCATGGATCGAGACTGGGATTTGTCACTCCGTGTTTCGGAGAGGTATCTCTGGGCCCTCTCGGTAATGCACATCATAAGAAGCTTGCAAGCAAAGTGACTAAGGAGTTAGTTACGGGATGATGTATTGCGGAACGAGTAAAGAGACTTGCCGGTAACAAGATTGAACTAGGTATGGAGATACCGACGATCGAATCTCGGGCAAGTAACATACCGACGGACAAAGAGAATTACGTATGTTGTCATTGCGGTTCGACCGATAAGATCTTCATGGAATATGTAGGAACCAATATGGGCATCCAGGTTCCGCTATTTATTATTGACCGGAGAGGCGTCTCGGTCATGTCTACATCATTCCTGAACCCGTAGGGTCCGCACGCTTAACGTTCCGTTGACGATATAATGTTATATGAGTTATGTGAATTGTTAACCGAATGTTGTTCGGAGTCCCGGATGAGATCCCGGACGTCACGAGGAGTCTCGGAATGGTCGAGAGGTAAAGATTTATATATGGGAAGTCATATTTTGGGTTCCGGACAAAGGTGCTGTTTTTTCGGTATTGTACCGGGAAGCTTCCAGAAGGTTCCGGAGGATTCCGGAGGGGTCCGGAAGTCCACAAGTGGGTCCACCACGTCCCAAGGGCTGGCATGGGCTAAGGGGAGGCGCCCTGGCCTTATTGGGCCAGGCGCACCAAGTCCTCAAAAGCCCACGCAGCTAGGGAAGGAAAAAAGGAGAGTCCTAGTAGGAATAGGATTGGACTTTGGAGTCCAAGTCCACGCGTGTACTATTCACGTGATACTGTTCACGTGGTACTGTTCACGTGGTACTGTTCACATGGCACTATTCCTTCTACTCCAAGCCCCTACACATATATAAATAGAGGAGAGGGGGCGCCCCAAACAAGCCACAACATTGTCTTAGCCGTGTGCGACGCCCCCCTCCACAGTTCCGTCCCTCGGTCATATTTTCGCAGTACTTGGGCGAAGCCCTGCGGAGATAGCATCACCATCACTGTCACCACGCCGTCATGCTGTCGGAACTCATCCACTACCTCGCCGTCTTGCTGGATCAAGAAGTCGAGGACGTCACCGAGCTGAACGTGTGCTGAACGCGGAGGTGCCGTACGTTCGGTGCTCGGTCGGTTGGATCGTGAAGTTGTTCGATGACATCAACCGCGTTGTTCTAATGCTTCCGCTTACGGTCTACGAGGGTACGTAGACACACTCCCCCTCTCGTAGCTATGCATATCCATGGATAGATCTTGCGTGTGTGTAGAATTTTTTTTGTTTTCCATGCAACGTTCCCCAACAGTGGTATCAGAGCCAGGTCTATGCATAGATGATATGCACGAGTAGAACACAAAGAGTTGTGGGCGGTGATCGTCATACTGCTTACCACCAACGTCTTATTTTGATTCGGCGGTATTGTAAGATGAAGCGGCCCGGACCAACCTTACATGTCCACGTACATGAGACCGGTTCCACCGACAGACATGCAACTTGTTTTGCATAAAGGTGGCTGGCGGGTGTCTGTTTCTCCTACTTTAGTTGAATCAAATTTGACCGCGGCCGGTCCTTGTTGAAGGTTAAAACAGCAATCTTGATAAATCACCATTGTGGTTTTGTGCCGTAGGTAAGAACGGTTCTTGCTAGAAGCCCGTAGCAGCCACGTAAAACTTGCAACAACAAAGTAGAGGAGGTCTAACTTGTTTTTGCAGGGTATGCTGTGATGTGATATGGTCAAGACATGATGTGATATACGTTATTGTATGAGATGATCATGTTTTGTAATTTATCGGCAACCGGCAAGAGCCTTATGGTTGTCTCTTTATTGTATGAAATGCAAGCGCCATGTAATTGCTTTACTTTATCGCTATGCGTTAGCAATAGTTGTAGAAGCAATAGTTGGCGAGACGACCACGACGCAATGATGGAGATCAAGGTGTCGAGCCGGTGACGATGGAGATCATGACGATGCTTTGGAGATGGAGATCAAAAGCACAAGATGATGATGGCCATATCATGTCACATATTTTGATTGCATGTGATGTTTATCCTTTATGCATCTTATTTTGCTTAGAACGACGGTAGCATTATAAGATGATCCCTTCACTAAATTTCAAGATAAAAGTGTTCTCCCCGAGTATGCACCATTGCTAAAGTTCGTCGTTTCGAAGCACCTCGTGATGATCGGGTGTGATAGATTCTACGTTCACATACAACGGGTGTAAGCCAGTTTTACACAAGCAGAATACTTGGGTTAAACTTGACGAGCCTAGCATGTACAGACATGGTCTCGGAACACTGGAGACCGAAAGGTCGAACATGAGTCATATAGTAGATATGATCAACATGGAGATGTTCACCATTGATGACTATCCCATCTCACGTGATGATCGGACATGCTCTAGTTGATTTGGATCATGTATCACTTAGTTAACTTGAGGGATGTTAATTTAAGTGGGAGTTCATTAGTAATTTGATTAATTGAACTTAATTTATCATGAACTTAGTCCTGATAGTCTTTGCAAATTATGTTGTAGATCAATAGCTCGCGTTGTAGCTCCCCTGTTTTTGATACGTTCCTAGAGAAAGCTTAGTTGAAAGATGATGGTAGCAATTACACGGACTGGGTCCGTAACTTGAGGATTATTCTCATTGCTGCACAGAAGGATTATGTCCTTGATGCACCGCTAGGTGATGGACCTGCTGCAGGAGCTGCTGCAGACGTTGTGAACGCCTGGCAGGCTCGATCTGATGACTACTCGATAGTTCAGTGTGCCATGCTCTACGGCTTAGAACCGGGACTACAAAAGCGTTTTGAACGCCATGGAGCATATGAGATGTTCCAGGAGCTAAAATTGATATTTCAAGCTAATGCCCGGGTTGAGAGATATGATGTCTCCAACAAGTTCTTCAGCTGTAAGATGGAGGAGAACAGTTCTGTCAGTGAACACATACTCAGAATGTCTGGATACCACAACCACTTGACTCAGCTGGGAATTGATCTTCCAGTTGAGAGTGTTATTGACAGAGTTCTTCAGTCACTGCCACCAAGCTATAAAGGCTTCGTGATGAACTATAATATGCAAGGGATGGAGAAGACAATTCCCGAGCTCTTCGCGATGCTGAAATCGGCGGAGGTAGAAATCAAGAAGGAGCATCAAGTGTTGAGGGTTAACAAGACCACTAGTTTCAAGAAAAAGGGCAAGGGAAAGAAGGGGAACTTCAAGAAGAACGGCAAGCAAGCTGCCGCTCCCACGAAGAAACCCAAAGTTGAACCCAAGCCTGAAACTGAATGCTTCTACTGCAAAGGAACTGGTCACTAGAAGCGGAACTGCCCCAAGTATTTGGCGGATAAGAAGGATGGCAAAGTGAACAAAGGTATATTTGATATACATGTTATTGATATGTACCTCACTAGTGCTCGTAGCAGCGTCTGAGTATTTGATACCGATTCAGTTGCTAATATTAGTAACTTGAAGCAGGAGCTGCAGAGTAACGGAGACTAGTTGAGGGCGAGGTGACGATATGTGTTGGAAGTGTCTCCAAGATTGATATGATCAATATCGACACGCTCGTAATACCTTCGGGATTAGTATTAAACCTAAATAATGGTTATTTGGTGCTTGCGTTGAGCATAAAACATTATATCTGGATATTGTTTATTGCAAGACGGTTATTCATTTAAGTCAGAGAATAATGGTTATTCTGTTTATATGAATAATATCCCTCGTGATCATGCACCCTTGTGAATGGTTTATTCTTGTTGAATCTCGATCGTAGTGATACACATATTCATAATATTGATGCCAAAAGATGCAAAGTTGATAATGATAGTGCAACATACTTGTGTCACTGCCGTTTAGGTCATATTGGTGTAAAGCGCATGAAGAAACTCCATGCTGATGGACTTTTGGAATCTCTTGATTATGAATCATTTGATACTTACGAACCATGCCTCATGGGCAAGATGACTAAAACTCCGTTCTCCAGAACAATGGAGCGAGCTACTGATTTGTTGGAAATAATACATACCGATGTATGCGGTTAGATGAATGTTGAAGCACGCGGCGGGTATCGTTATTTTCTAACCTTCATAGATGATTTGAGTAGGTATGGGTATATCTACTTGATGAAACACAAGTCTGAAACATTTGAAAAGTTCAAAGAATTTCAGAGTGAAGTAGAGAATCATCGTAACAACAAAATAAAATTTCTACGATCCGATCGCGGAGGCGAATATTTGAGTTACGAGTTTGGCCTTCATTTAAGAAAATGTGGAATTGTTTCACAACTCACGCCACCTGGAACACCACATCGTAATGGTGTGTCTGAACGTCGTAACCGTACTTTATTGGATATGGTGCGTTCTATGATGTCTCTTACCGATTTGTCACTATCGTTTTGGGGTTATGCATTAGAGACAGCTGCATTCACGTTAAATAGGGCACCGTCTAAATCCGTTGAGACGACACCGTATGAACTGTGGTTTGGCAAGAAACCTAAGCTGTCGTTTTTTAAAGTTTGGAGATGCGATGCTTATGTGAAAAAGCTTCAACCTGATAAGCTCGAACCCAAAGCGGAGAAGTGCGTCTTCATAGGATACCCTAAAGAAACAATTGGGTACACCTTCTACCACAGATCCGAAGGCAAGGTCTTTGTTGCCAAGAATGGGTCCTTTCTAGAGAAGGAGTTTCTCTCGAAAGAAGTGAGTGGGAGGAAAGTAGAACTTGATGAGGTAATTGTACCTTCTCTCGAATTGGAAAGTAGCTCATCAGAGAAAACCGTTCCCGTGATGCCTACACCAATAAGAGAGGAAGATAATGGTGAAGATCATGAAACTTCAGATCAAGTTACTACTGAACCTCGTAGGTCGACCAGAGTACGTTCCGCACCAAAGTGGTACGGTAATCCTGTTCTGGAAGTCATGTTGTTAGACAACGGCGAACCTACGAACTATGAAGAAGCTATGATGAGCCCAGATTCCGACAAATGGCTTGAGGCCATGAAATCTGAGATAGGATCCATGTATGAGAACAAAGTATGGACTTTGGTGGACTTGCCCGATGATCGGCAAGCCATTGAGAATAAATGGATTTTTAAGAGGAAGACAAACGCTGATGGTAATATCACTGTCTACAAAGCTCGACTTGTCGCGAAAGGTTTTTGACAAGTTCAAGGGGTTGACTACGATGAGACTTTCTCACCCATAGCGATGCTTAAGTCTATCCGAATCATGTTAGCAATTGCCGCATTTTATGATCTGGCAAATGGATGTCAAAACTGCATTCCTTAATGGTTTTCTCAAAGAAGAGTTGTATATGATGCAACCAGAAGGTTTTGTCGATCCTAAGGGTGCTAACAAAGTGTGCAAGCTCCAGCAATCCATCTATGGACTGGTGCAATCATCTCGGAGTTGGAATATACGCTTTGATGAGGTGATCAAAGCATATGGTTTTGTATAGACTTACGGTGAAGCCTGTATTTACAAGAAAGTGAGTGGGAGCTCTGTAGCATTTCTAATATTATATGTGGATGACATATTGTTGATTGGAAATGATATAGAATTTCTGGATGGCATAAAATGATACTTGAATGAAAGACCTCGGTGAAGCTGCTTATATATTGGGCATCAATATCTATAGAGATAGATCAAGACGCTTGATAAGACTTTCAATGAGTACATACCTTGAAAAGATTTTGAAGGATTTCAAAATGGATCAGTCAAAGAAGGAGTTCTTGCCTGTATTGTAAGGTGTAAAGTTGAGTAAGACTCAAAGCTCAACCACGACAGAAGATAGAGAGAGAATGAAAGTCATTCCATATGCCTTAGCCATAGGTTCTATAATGTATGCCATGCTGTGTACCACACCTAATGTGTGCCTTGCCACGTGTCTGGCAAAGGGGGTACAAGAGTGATCCAGGAGTGGATCACTGGACAGCGGTCAAAATTATCCTTAGTAACTAAAGGACTAAGGAAATGTTTCTCTATTATGGAGGTGATAAAGAGTTCGTCATAAAGGGTTACGTCGATGCAAGCTTTGACACCAATCTGGATATCTCTGAGTAGCAAACCGGATACGTATAATGGAGCAGTCATTTGGAATAGCTCCAAGTAAAGCGTGATAGCAGCATCTACAGTATGACATAAGGATTTGCAAAGTACACATGGGTCTGAATATTGCAGGCCATTGACTAAAATTCTCTCTCACGAGCAAAACATGATCACACCTTAGAACTCTTTGAGTGTTAATCACATGGTGATGTGAACTAGATTATTGACTCTAGTGAACTCTTGGGTGTTAATCACATGGCGATGTGAACTAGATTATTGACTCTAGTGCAAGTGGGAGACTGATGGAAATATGCCCTAGAGGCAATAATAAAGTTATTATTATTTTATATTTCCTTGTTCATGATAAAGGTTTATTATTCATGCTAGAATCGTATTGACCGGAAACTTAAATACATGTGTGAATACATAAACAAATACCGTGTCCCTAGTGAGCCTCTAGTAGACTAGCTCGTTGATCAAAGATGGTTAAGGTTTCCTAACCATAGACATGAGTTGTCATTTGATAACGGGATCACATCATTAGGAGAATGATGTGATGGACAAGACCCATCTGTTAGCTTAGCATATGATCGTTCTGTTTATTGCTACTGCTTTCTTGAATGTCAAATACATGTTCCTCCGACCATGAGATCATGCAACTCCCGGATACCGGAGGAATACCTTGTGTGCTATCAAACGTCACAACGTAACTGGCTGATCATAAAGATGCTCTACAAGTATCTCCGAAGGTGTATGTTGAGTTGGCATGGATCGAGACTGGGATTTGTCACTCCGTGTTTCGGAGAGGTATCTCTGGGCCCTCTCGGTAATGCACATCATAAGAAGCTTGCAAGCAAAGTGACTAAGGAGTTAGTTACGGGATGATGTATTACGAAACGAGTAAAGAGATTTGCCGGTAACGAGATTGAACTAGGTATGGAGATACTGACGATCGAATCTCGGGCAAGTAACATACCGACGGACAAAGGGAATTACGTATGTTGTCATTGCGGTTCGACCGATAAGATCTTCGTGGAATATGTAGGAACCAATATGGCATCTAGGTTCCGCTATTGATTATTGACCGGAGAGGCGTCTCGGTCATGTCTACATCATTCCCGAACCCGTAGGGTCCGCACGCTTAACGTTCGTTGACGATATAGTGTTATATGAGTTATGTGAATTGGTAACCGAATGTTGTTCGGAGTCCCGGATGAGATCCCGGACGTCACGAGGAGTCTCAGAATGGTCGAGAGGTAAATATTTATATATGGGAAGTCATATTTTGGGTTCCGAAAAAAGGTGCAGTTTTTTCGGTATTGTACCGGGAAGCTTCTAGAAGGTTCCGGAGGGGTCCGGAAGTCCACAAGTGGGTCCACCACGTCCCAAGGGCTGGCATGGGCTAAGGGGAGGCGCCCTGGCCTTATTGGGCCAGGTGCACCAAGTCCTCAAAAGCCCATGCAGCTAGGGAAGGAAAAAAAGGAGAGTCCTAGTAGGAATAGGATTGGACTTTGGAGTCCAAGTCCGCGTGTGTACTATTCATGTGGCACTGTTCAAGTGGTACTGTTCACGTGGCATTATTCCTTCTACTCCAAGCCCCTACACATATATAAATAGAGGAGAGGGGGCGCCCCAAACAAGCCACAACATTGTCTTAGCCGTGTGCGGCGCCCCCCTCCACAGTTCCGTCCCTCGGTCATATTTTCGCAGTACTTGGGCGAAGCCCTGCGGAGATAGCATCACCATCACCGTCACCACGCTGTCGTGCTGCCGGAAGTCATCCACTACCTCGTCATCTTGCTGGATCAAGAAGTCGAGGACATCACCGAGCTGATTGTGTGCTGAACGCGGAGGTGCCGTACGTTCGGTGCTCGGTCGGTTGGATCGTGAAGTTGTTCGACGACATCAACCGCGTTGTTCTAACGCTTCCGCTTACGGTCTACGAGGGTACGTAGACACACTCCCCCTCTCGTAGCTATGCATCTCCATGGATAGATCTTGCGTGTGCGTAGAAAGTTTTTTGTTTTCCATGCAACGTTCCCCAACACTTTTTGCAAGAACCATTCTCTTTAAAAGCATACCGTTTTTGTGGCAAAACTTTTTGCCTCGGTATAGTGGTGGAGGAATTCCCAATTACTTGGGATAACCTACAAAGTAGTACTTGTCTGATTTGGAATAGGTTTGTAAATATTTTATACAAGCCCCATATTCCAAATGTTAAGAAAAGACAAAGCATGGTTGGGCGTACCATACCATGGCGTCATTTCAACAGACCTGTTGGTGCTCTTTTTAGTGTAAAAGCCGCAGTCTCTAAAGCATTACTTTAAAAGGGATAATGGCAAATTGATTTATGTCATCTTTGATCTTACCATGTCATAAATGGTTTGATTACATCTTCATGGACATTCCACTCACAATGGTGTTCCGGGAGGTGTAAGTTATGAAACTCCTTTCACAACTCATCAGACATTCGCTAAACTTGTAACTCAAATATTCCTTTCTGCAATGAAATTGCAGAAACATAATTTTCTTGTTACAATAATTTCTACTTCATATTGAAAACCTTTTGAATGACTTAAAAAGATCCAGACTTACGTCTCATCAAGTAAATATCCATATATCTACTTGAGTCATTTCAGAAGATAGATAAATCCACTGCCAGCAACAACATTTACCGGACTACATACATCAAAATGTATGATCACCAATAAGTTCGTTGCTTGTTCCTTATGGCCTGTGAATGGTATTTCAGTCACTTCACTTTTCGGAGGAAAGTTGCAAGTGTCAGATGATTCATAATCAAACGACTTCAAAATCCATCATTATGGAATTTCTCCATGCGGGTTTCTCCAATGTGACCAAATGCAATGCCACACATGTGTGGTATTCTCTTAGTCTTGCGACATTTAGCGTCAGTTTTATGGATGTATCATATTACCATCAATATTCATAACATACATCCCATCCCTGATGGAAGTATGGCCCTTGTGTTATTCATAATACTGAACAACAATTGTTCTTTTATGAACAACACTCTTGCAACAAACATTATGCAAATGGGATAGAGTGTGTAAAACTCTAAAATGAATTATGAAAGTAAATACAGAGGTAATGTATTATTATCAACATTCATAACATACATCTCATTCATAATGAAAGTATGGCCCTTATGTTATTCATAACACCGAACATCAAAAGTTCTCTTATGAACAACCTTCTTGCAAGATACCTTATGCAATGGGCTAGAGTGTGTAAAACTCTAAATGAATTATGAAAATAAATACATACGGTAATACACCAATGGAAGGTATAGTAACATTTACTATATTCCCAGCGCGTATCTAAACCTCATTCCGGCAAGTCTTTTAAGCCGTAGTAGTTCTTGCATCGAGTCGCAACAGAATGCAATCGAGCGGGTATCTTTGTGATCAACTCACAATACCCAAGAATTACGGACTAACAGTTTAATCACAATTCCCAAGAACTATTTCTTTGACCAGCCTTCCATACATCAATAACTTGTATGACTTTCATACATGAGCTGGACATTCCAGTCTTCTTTCTTTTTGCCTTTATACTTCTAACAATTTAACTTTTAGTATTTCTCCTACTCTCAGAAGAAGCACCCAACTTTAGAGTGGCGTTAGCCCCGGACTTCCTAGGTGTGTAAGTCACACTAACACCCTTTGGACATTTCCTTTCTCTTTAAGTTGTTGTTTTATTCACCTTCATCACATGATAGGCGTTCTTCTGGATCCCTCTGTTATTAGTCAAACGCATAGTAAACACTTTTACTAACAGTTTGCAAATCAAACATTGCTTTGGATATCCCATATCTTTTAGCCTTTGTTTGTGTCTGAAAATGATTTTTAGTTCCATGAATATCTCATAGCTATCCCAAACTTTTGAAGTCCGGGTCTCATGGAAGCAAACATATTGCACTTGACCGTAACGGAATTCTAGCTTTTGGATCGAAGGACGAGAGTCACATTATCCATAGCATTAGCGGGAGAATATTGAAAGCATGCAATAGGACAAAGTCCTTCTTGGCACTCTTGAGGACAATCCTCACATTACGTTACCAACCGTAAAGTTTTAACCAGATACTAAACAGCTATTCAATTTTAATAGGGAAGGTGGAAACGCGAGCCATTATTCTATAACTATTATACATATAACACTTAGACAAGGTTCATAATTAATTGCACTAAGAATTAATTCTAAAGTACGCTCCCACTCAAATCAATATCTCTCATAATTGATTGTGAGTGATACAAGACCCGTATTACAATTCAACGCCAAGGATGTATCCATCTCAAGTGACGAGAATTGCAATTGGTAGGCCAACTTGCCAATCACATCTCTATGTGACTCTTGTTCATCTTTCGATGCGCGTGTTCCGAGGTCATGACTTTCATGCCTGAACGTCAAGACAACCAAGTGATCTCGCTGCGAGGTCTCAACTCACCCGCCTCACACTTCTCTAATCGTTCGTACCCATGTATCCATGTGATACCCCGAAGAGATAGGTGCCGTGACGGTGCTACACTTGGGAGAACACTAACTACTTGATATTTTTGTGAGAGATCACCCTAATAAAAGCGACTATCGTGCAATCAAGAAGGGTGCATCATAAGGGATAAAAATCTCAGGCAATTCATAATAGCATGATATGGTATAGCCCTTTCTGACGGAGAAGTCTTGTATTTCTTCGTCTTCGGCATTCGCGTCGGTGTTCACCTTCGCAAAGATTGCCACCACCTTGTCGATGCACCAGATAATATTGCTATCTCTATAGCTAATAAAATAAGTGCATTACTTAAGGTTGACACGCAGGTCATTAAAGTGACAATCATATGGCTCCAGCCATCATGCCGAATCATGACACGCAGGTCATGTTAATTTACATTGTATAGTCATCTCATACATAATCAAATTAATATGAGCACTGCTATACCACATCATATGCACATGCAAACCATCCTGTAAAACCAAGTTAGACGCCTCTAATCGGTTTATGCAAAATTTCATTTACGTGGCTTCTAAGGTTTCGAACAAACCGCAGCTACCAACGTCCATCATCAAGTATGATTATTCAAGTCGCTAGATTAACTTTACGGGGTGTATGAAACACGAGATAATAAAATCTCGAGCCCCATACTGAACTTCGTCATACGCATGACCCCCGTGCAGATCATATCTGCATTGCCCTTTTGTCTGCGAAATTTCATCTTTCTCTCTAACTATGGTGGAATTCAATGAACTGTTAGCACTTCGTTGATCAATCAGGATCGCGGATTGCCAGAACTTTGAAACTCCACCATGCTGTTATCAAGATCAGAAATATGCAAATTCCAGGGAAGCAACAAGAACATTGGGTAACAGATTTCATCTGCTACCCGCACAAATAATTATCAGCAGTAGAACTCATCTACTACAAATTATATTCTGCAACACCCATACATCTCTATGTATTCTAGATCGTAACCTGCATCTACGCATAGCACGGCTCATGATGCCACTATAGGGGAATGCAGCAGAAAACAAAAAAATTCCGACCTACGCACCAGCCCAGGACCACTATTGGAGACTGCATACAAGGTTTGATCTTTTCGTTACCGACTCGTAGCGCAGCGGAAGTAGAGTCGATGACGATCGGCGGTGCAGATCCCCGCAGCTAGGATTTACAACCTCCCAACCGTGGGGATATACTCCCTCGTCAGCTCATCGGACGGATCTCCAGGCAGCCCTTCGGGAGGCCTCGGGACAGTCCCTCGGATAGTCCCACCGGACGGATCCTTGGACAGCCTTTCGGGAGGCCTCTGGACAGTCCCTCGGATAGTCCCACCGGACGGATCCTCGGACAGCCCTCCGGGAGGCCTCACGGACAGCCCTTCGGGCGGGTCACTCGGACAGCCCTTCGGCAAGCACTCTCGAACTAAGACCGAAACTACGATCTCTCTACAGAGTTGCACACATACGGTGTCATCTATCCGGCAGGGCTTCGCCGTCCAGAACTAGTTCCCACCGGAACCCAGACAGCCTTTCGGCTCTACGAAACTATTTCGCGGGGAGGGAGAGAAGAAGGCTAGATCATGCATGGCTTGTGTATGTTGAGAAAGAGTGTCTCTTTAGGCAGCTCCCTCCTCCCCTATTTATAGGCCAAGCCCAAGGGTGGCTTCTCCAAGAAGCCAAGGGGGAAAATGCCAAAAGGCCCTCAAGGTGGCTTCTCCAAGAAGCCACCCAAAAAGCACTTTCACTATTCACGGAAACATTTTTCCGCAACCGTTAAATCCGAAAATATTTCTGTGGGTCTTAGAATAATTCCAGTACCCACTAAAATGATTTTGGACCCGTTCCGAAACAATTCCGGATTAGTGATTTTCATCCGCGAAAAGCAACCAAAGCGGTTCCGGCAGCTCCGGGACATTTTCGGTTTTTCTTCCGGAAAAATCTTAGAAGTTTCCAGAATAATTCTGGCACCCTCCAAGAATTTCCAGACATGTGCCGAAACCAATTTGACTTAATGGTATACCCTGAAACAACTTTTCAGTATTACCGAAACTATTCCGGTGCTCTCTCTCCAGAACTTTTCCGCTGTCTCCGAAACTTTTCCGGTGACTTTCTCTCAGACTCCCTATCTAGTATTCAGCAGATAGATGACCCTTAAGCGTGTGACCCTATAGGTTCGGTGAAGCATAGACATGACCGGAACTCTTTCCAATCAATGATCAACATCGGAGCCGTGGACACCCATATTGACCCCTATACCCACACGAATGAATATTCGAGTGAACCTCCAGTTGCCGTGTGCTATTCCTGTTGCTTCACGATATGTTACAAATACCCGAGGTGAGATTTATCGGCATCCCCGTGGATCAACAATTGTCCACAATGCGAGTTACCTCGTTACCGGTTTTGTTCTCTTTTCTCGTTCCCGTGTTCCGGCATCCCTGTGATCAAATCACATTGTGTCTGGCCAGACGATGATGGATACCGTAACACCGTGAGGGCCCAAAGATATCTCTCCATCGTCGGAGGAGCAAATCCCAATCTTGAGCTATCAAGCTACTTGACATACTTTTCCATGAACCCGTAAGCCGCCGTAATAGCCACCCAGTTACGGATGACGTTTAACAAACCCCAAAGTTCATGAAGCAAGCATGAAGAAACTCGATACTCTCATGGTCTAAGGAATTATGCAAACGTTAACTTTCTCTGTGTTATTAACCATTAACTTGTGACGAATGTATCTCATAGCATAACATCAATGGGGTCGATTCAACACAAGTGTTCTCCTAACATTGTGCCCTCAAAGTTGCCAGCATAGTCATGCCCATGATCAGGAAAATAGAACCATCATGCAACACTTGAGCTAGTCTTAGAGGCCAGACTAGGAATACATTTTACCGTTTATTACTCCACACGTGCATATGAGTTTCCCTCCGAGCCTCGTGGTTATTGTAGACTCGAGAACCATAGCAGTTATAGCATGGAACATAAACATAATTATGAACATGGAGATAAACAATAACATTTATTATTGCCTCTAGGGCATATCTCCTACAGACTCCCACTTGCGCTAGAGTCAATAATCTAGTCAATGCTAATGCACTTTACACCTATGGCATACCGGTGTAAAAAATGCTTTGCTTGTGGTATAGCCTGATGTCCAACGGATCTGACAACTTCAGTTCCGTGTGTATCTTTGCATCTCCTCACGTTTTCACGCTTTCACAAAATTCATATTTTGTGTGGACTTGGCTTTGTATATATGTGAATCACAGGTAAAACCTTGATTCCTCAGACTGAGCTATGGAGCAACTATCTGCAATAGTGTCCCATTGACCAAAGCCATTTTGGAATCATACTAAGTTCATGAATGAACTATATGATTCAACATCTTCTTTGTCGCTTCCAAAGTGTCAACATACTTAGCCTTTGTTATAGAATTCGCCACAGTAACCTGTTTGGAACAATTTCCATCTACCGTGCCACCATATTGCGTGTTACACAAAACCCTTAACTTAAATCGAAAATCGCATGGAGCATTGATGAAGACTGTATCGATGTAATTACTTACAACGAGCACTTCATAATCTCTGCTTGCGAGAAAACATGTCATCAGTGCTACTTTAGTACTTAATGACATTTTCCACTGTTGTCCCATGATCAGTACTTTGATCACTTTGGTATCTATACTCGCAACAGCTTTGGGAGTATCGGACATATCTGGTTGTTTTACATACCATGGAATACATGATTAATCCAAACACAAGAGTGTGTGGAATCTCCATCATGTATTTTGCTCATCAGTGTTTTGGGACACCGAGTCTTGCAAAACTCTTTCCATGTGACTTCAGCAAGAATCACTCCTTGGCGTTCTTATGCTAAACTGTTTTAGCATCTTGTCAATATGTATTTTTGGCTTAGCCTATTAGGCAATTCTATCTCATAGATAAATATGCCTAATATCAAGGCTATTTATCCCAAGCACTTCATCGAAAAACTATTTTCAATGAAGTCCTAATTTGTGTCACGAAATTTATATTATTTCCAATCAACAATGTGTCAAGCACACAAGGTTTTTAGAAATATTATTATGCTCCCACTTACTTTCTTGTAACCACAAGCATCTTCGTTATCCATTGATGAAATCAAACTATTTTGACTATTTCATCAAAACGAAGATTCCAACTCCATTTTGCTCTCTTCTGTCCATTTATCCATTGATGAAATCAAACTCTGTCAAAACGAAGGATAACTTTGAGGTGGTTTCGTACCCTACAAACAATTTCTATCTTATGTTCTCCGCTAATAGGAACTTGGGAGTGATTCTTTATCGCACGTTGAGGGATGGTTATACGATCCAATTATGTTAGCATTGTTGAGAGATTGCACTAGTGAAAGTATGAACCCTAGGCCATGTTTTTAAGCATTGCAATACCGTTTGTGCTCACTTTTGTTACTTGCTACCTTACTGTTTTTATATTTTTAGATTACAAAAACCTATATCCACTATCCATACTACACTTTTATCACCATCTCTTCGCCGAACTAGTGCGCCTATACAATTTACCATTGTATTGGGTGTGTTGGGGACACAAGAGATTTCTTGTATTTGGTTGCAGGGTTGTTTGAGAGATACCATCTTCAACCTACGCCTCCCACGAGTTGATAAACCTTAGGTCATCCACTTGAGGGAAAATTGCTACTGTCCTACAAAACTCTGCGCTTGGAGGCCCAACACAAGTCTACAAGAATAAGTTGTGTAGTAGACATCACCTCCTGCTTGGGCGCCTCCTTAACTTCTTCCACCAGTTTTTGTATTTGCTTCATCTTTTAATTCTAGGTAATTCCCAACCTCAGGTAGCATGGCCATCTGACTCAACTGGCATTTTTTTCCAGTGTCCTCTCCTTTCTGCCCTGGGCATGTGTATGCTGTCGGTTGAACTTCTTCAACCCCTACATTAGTACTTGTTACCGCTTGTCCCTCCAGATTAGTAGAGGCAAGAGGGTTTAAGCCACCATCAGTAGCCCCACTGTTAATGACGGGAGCCCGATTACTTGCATTCTCCACTGGCGGCGGCACTGATACGAGTGGTGAAAAGTAAATTAGAAAATTTTCCTTGAAAGATTGGGAATATAGATAGCATCACAAGAGTTAATTAAACACTAAAAACTTTGTGCATAGATCTAGGGGAGAGGAGGTTGTGCTCAACGGTGAGGTGAGGATGGCGGGGATCACTCTAAGATGGCAAGTAGCCTAAAAGACCTAATGAATGAATCATAATGCTTACAGATCAGGTGCATTACGCCAGATGGGCGGATCTAGGGGATGTGCCATGGCACCCCCACCAAAAATGCAAAATATTTTTTAGTTTTTACTTTGTACTTAACACTTATTATCTAACAAGTCAATGCTATTTTTAGACTATTTGCTGAGATTATGACGATGTTTAGACTAAACTATACTATCTATGGTGTGAATTTTCAAAAAAGTTGAAGTGTGGCACCCACAGTGTTGACATCCTAGGTTCGCCCCTGACGCCGGAGAGAACGTCCAAAAAAGGGATGTACAGTTTTATATTAATAAGAAAATTATGATTCTGATAGAAAATAGTGGTCCAGTAGGTAACTTCTTCACCTAAACAAAATGGCTAGAGTCTCAAACAGATATACAAAACATCCTTATATTGTCCAGCCAAAATTTTACACGAGCTCCACAATGAGTTTTGGGTAGTATATAACATAATGAGATCAGATTTCCGCAAAAAAAACATAATGAGATCAGATGACCACCACTACTATCCAGTACTATCCCCGCAAAAAAAAGATGACCACCACTATCCAGTATAAGAACATTTAGCATCTAAGGCCAAGAAAAATAACCAAGTTTCCAGCTGATGGATGGTATTTTGTAATGGTATTGCACTCATGCACCTGTTCATGCAGAGGTTGTATCGTACTGTATTAGTTGGGAAGTAGAGATAAAATAGTTAGTTTTCTTCTTAGTTGGGTTTGCTTCCTCACTGCTTTATTACATGTATTATAGATATAGATGATTCCCTAGAGGCTACATCAAGAAATTCCTATATAAGGGATAGCATATATTCTTTTTAGGAACATGGGATAGCGTGTATTCATTATGAGTAAGGAAATAGCAATGAATTTAACCTATGGTTTAATACTTGCTCCAATGACCTAATCACCTTTGAGCCATGCCTTCCAACCTTCAGCATGGCCTGTTATCCTTATGGCTTTTAGGTGGCCATGAGAGATGGGTACAAGAAAACAAAACATCATGTGTCTATGACACTACTAATGATGTGGGATGGAAGCCCGGCAGTGGGTGCGAGGGGGGCCTTGCGGCGTTACTTTCAGTGGCGGTAGAAGTGCTAGTGGGTAGAGGTATGTCACTGTAATATCGTGTGTGGTCCTTCCTAGCAGTGGCGGAGCTTGACAGGGATTGTTGACGGGGCTAAGCAGCGTTGAGGGGGCAAAGAATGCAAATTATGCTTGAATTTGACTAATCTTTGATACTTAAGCCCAACATTAAGAGTATACATAATGGATTTTCTAGCCTAGGGAAGCTTCGCCACTGTTTCCTAGGACTTGTACATAACTCTCTCTTTTCTCGCAATGCATCGGAGACACAAAGCTTTTGCCTTATCTCGAGAAAATATAACATTACTAAAAATGTGCATGGCATAAACAACAAATTAATGCATAAAGCTTACTCAAGGTGCTGGGATCATTCCCACCGACTATCTTCACCACTTGTCCGTGACCCATGTCAACCTTCAATAATTAAAAAAAACATTAATTCAGGGCATGGATGAAATATGCTGACATATAGGAATATATTAGGATGACCCAATGATGCCACTTTAGACCATTTTAAAAGTAAATTGTCCTACAAAATTATTTAATTTCTTGTTAGTTTTCCTGATTGTGAATAAAAAATAACTACTCCAGATGTCCATAACACAAAACGAAACAAGTGATGCGTCAAACATTTTCAAGATACAAATCAAACATCATGGAAAGAAAGATGTTTGGCATAAGCTGTTTATTAACCAACTTGATAGTTTTATTGCAAGTCTATAATCATCGTTGGGAACTCCCAGTATCACACTGTCATTAAAAAATAATTACATATTTTCCTTAACTGAATACAAAAGGAAGAACATAAATCTGAAATTAATCACGTGAATAAGGCTATTGACGGTGGCACATCAGGTAGTAAACCACGAACCGAATTATAATCAAGAGAGCAAGGTTATTGACAATGGAGCGCGTCAATTAGTAAACCACAAACCTAATTTTGGCAAGTTTTACAAAAATTACTAATCCTAATATCATTCCTGAACCCTAATGGACATAAATAGATACCTTATTGGTGCAGTGAAGCCCCGACGCCCGCGCTGCCTCCAGGGGGCGGCTCGGGCGAACCCCAACCGCCGCCGCCCCCAACCCACCTTTGTCCCCATCTCCCCGCTGCCACCGGAGGAAGCCGGCGAGCAAACCTCGCCCGGCGGACGGCGGTGGCTGGCTCGCCTCCTTCCTCTAGGAGGCAGCTCGGGCCGGTGCGCATCGGCTTCCCTGGGCGCCATGAGTGCCGGCGGAGCATGGAAGCTGGGGCGGCGACCCCAGGAGTTCACGGCGGTGATTGTGCCGCCACGGCTGCGGGGGCAGCGTGCTATGACGCCCGTACGCGGTGGATCTGGGCTTCCTCTACCCCAGATCCGTTCAAATGTGGGTGGTGGCGGCTCGCACACTCCTCGGCAACTTTGGACGGCAGCTTCACGTCCGGGGTGGCCCTCTCCACTAGAGAGGTTGGGGAAGGCTGGTGGGTGGTGGGCGTGGCAGGTCTGGGCTGGTCCAGATCTGGTGCCGAGGCGAAATCCCCTCCTGCAGTGGTGGACTCAGCTGACAACCTCCTCCCTTGTCTCCACTCCGGTGGTTTAGATTTCGGTCACGGGCCGGGGCGAAATCCCCGCTCGGCTTGTCGACGCTGGCAGCGACGACGCCTACGAGTGCCGTGTCGTCCTTGGGGGCGCTGCCATGGCTCTGATCGTGCCCCTCCTCTAGCGTCGTGTGAAACCCTTAGTTCCGTTTCGCCAGAACAGATAGCGGTGGCGACATGATGTCGTTCCCTTCTTGAAGACGCTGCCTTGGCCACTCACGGAGTCCTCGGTGTTGGATTTCAGGGCATCTCAGTTCTTGGTACAGGTTGCCTCTTTGGTCTTGGGCTGCTAGGGCGCAATGTATGCCATCGCCAACGCTTCCAGCACGGCTTCTTCCTCAGGTTCGGCTAGGTCCTGCCACGCACTTGCCGACCCTCTAGGCCATATGGGTGGGACGATACACTGACCTAGTTGGTTCGCAGTCGTTGTCATGGCTTGGGTGTGTTTGAATCAGTAGTGACGCGGATTGGCTGTACTCTGCCCCTTCTCCTCGCCTTGTGGGCTGGTGATAGGGCAAGGCGAGTTTCCTTGTTTTTCATTTGTAGTAGGTGTGATTCTAATCCCAGGGATTAGCGTGGTGTTGCTCGCCTCATTGGCATTGCATCTGCCGTTTTGGTGTGGTTCTGGCCGTTTGGCCCTTTTTCTATGAAATGATGATACACCTTTCCATGGTGTATTCTAGAAAGAAAAAAATACATACCTTAAATATGAAATCAACAATTCAAAATTCTAAGTCCACATCACCTAAGGCAAAACTACTAACCAGTAGTTAGAAATTCACTACTGAAAACAAAATTAACTTCCTGACAAGAAAAGCTGAAATTCTCTTTCTGGTCACCCACAATTTGATACATGCATGACCACCTATGATGAAACATGTCTACACTGTGCTTAGCCATAATTTCAGCTCTATGATTAGGAATTCAAGAATCTATGTTGTGACATGGAAGTCGTACACTTTGAAACAAGTATAACATATTTATTCACTATTCAATGTAATATCCCCTTTTAGTGAATTGTTCATCTGTTCAGTGCAATTTCAATAACTAAGCCTGCAAAAATTAAAAATCCATTTGTCAACACAGAAGCTTGCCCTGGACATGCATAGGGTTAATCCAAAAAACCCTCTTTAGAAGGGGGATAAGAACAGTGTCCATCGCAGTTCCGACTTCCGTGAACCAACCACCGATTATGCAAAATCCACATTTTTCTCACCTTCCCCGGCCCAGCAGCGAGTTGGCGATCAAGCTCCTTCTCCACCTGGCAGACGGACTCCCGTAATTTCTTGCCGGGAGCATGATTACTTGTGTTCTCCACTGGCGGCAGCACTGATACGAACGGTGCAAAGTAAATTAGAAAAGTTTCCTTGAAAGATAGGGAATATAGATAGCATCACAAGAGTTAATTAATCACACAAAACATTGTGCAAAGATCTAGGGGAGAGGGGGTGAAGGAGGAGGTCGTGCTCAACAGTGAGGTGAGGATGGTGGGGAGCACTCTAAGATGCAAGTAGCCTAAAAGACCTAATGAATGAATCCTAATGCTTACATATCAGATGCATTACGCCAGAGATAACATCCAAAAGAGGGATGTGCAAAAGGTAGCTTGTTGACCTTCTAAACAGTGTCTAGAGTCTAAAACATATATACATAACATCCTTATATTGTCCAGCCAAAATTTTACATGAGCTCCACAATGAGTTTCGGGTAGAATATAACATAATGAGATCAAATGACCACCACTATCCAGTATAAGAACTTTTCTTTTCCTCGGAAATTAGGGTTGAACTATTTTCTTGCTTGAGGCTTGGGCATATCTAATGAGTGACTCACTTTTTCTCTCATGCATCCTCTCTCTTTCACCCACTGGTTGGTTTGTTATCTCAGTTGGCAGCTGGTGCCACCAGAATATGTGTATCCATTGACCCTTTTGTTTAGTTATATAAATGCATAAAAATTAGTATGGCTAATTAAATTAATAAATAACAGTCCTTGCTTTTTCAGATGTCAAAATTTATCAAGTTACAGATAAATTAAAAATTATTACTGGTTAATTCAATAATTCCAAATTCATCTATGTACAGAAAGTCCAAATCAAATTCACATTGAAGCTATATGCTTGCTACATCCTCTCAACATTTAGCATCTGAAGCCACGAACAATAACCAAGTTTCAAGCCGATTGATGGTATTCTGTAGTGCTATTGCACTCATGCAGAGGTCATCTCGTACCGTATTAGTTGGGAAGTAGAGATAGAATAATTAGTTTTCTTCTTAGTTGGGTTTGCTTCCTCGTCGATGTATTACAGATAGAGATGATTTCCTAGTCCATCAAGAAATTTCTATACAAGGGATAGCATGTATTCTTTTTGAGAACATGGGATACCATGTACTCCCTCTATAAACTAATATAAGATCGTAGTGATCTAAACGATCTTATATTAGTTTACAGAGGGATTATTCATTATCAGCAGGGAAATGAGCGATGCCTCCCGACCTTCTACATGGCCTGTTATCCTTATGGGTTTCAGGTGGCCATGGGATGAGTACAAGAAAACAAAACTGTATGTGTGTGTGACATTACAAAGGTTTTTTCTCGATACCATTTTTTTCCGGTAAGGGGCGGGAGAACCGGTTTCCGGAATATCTCAGAAATTTTGGTATTTTGTGGCCCAAAAATTCAAATGAAATTTGAATTTAAATTATTTATTCCTAAATAAAATATGCAAACTAGGAAAGCACATATGTAGCATTGCTTGTCCCAGTGGTCTGTCCGCTGGGCTTCTTACCCAAGGTCATGGGTTCGAATTTGTGCCAGCGCTCTCTGTTTTTCATTTTTAATTAGCAATAAGGGCCCATAGTCAGAGAGAGTAACAACACAAAAATTCTCGGGTGGAGAAGGGAGTCGAACCCGCGACCTCGCGCACGCAGGTAAGAGCCAGTTATCACCACGCAATGGACTGTGATATGGTTTTCGTCGTCTGCGTAACCTATTTGACGTTTAAATTCAAATCCATTTGAATTTTTTTAGGCGGTAACTATGTTTCTCGGGAGGGAGCGGAAGGGCCGGTTTTCGGTCGGTTTCCGAAAATACCGCCCGAAAAAAACCCTGAACATTACTAATGATGTGGGATGGAAGCCCGGCAGTGGGTGTGAGGGACCTTGCGGCGTTACTTCCAGTGGCGGCAAAAGTGCCTAGTGGGAAGAGGCATGTCACTGTAATATTGGTTGTGGTCCTTCCTAGTAGTGACAGAGCTTGACAGAGATTGTTGAAGGGGTTAAGCAGCGTTGAGGGGGCAAAGAATGCACATTATGCTTGAAATTTGACTAATCTTTGATACTTAAGCCCAACATTAAGGGTATACATAATGGATTTTCTAGAGTTGGGGGGGAGGGGGCGATGGCCCCCTTTGGCCCTAAGGAAGCTCCGCCACTGCTTCCTAGGACTTGTACATAACTCTATCTTTTCTCTCAATGCATCAGAGACACAAAGCTTTTGCCTTATATCGAGAAAAAAAGACATTACTAAAAAGGTGCATTGCATAAACAACAAATTAGTGCATAAAACTTGCTGAAGGCGCAAGGATCATCCCCACCGACTATCTACACTGCCTGTTCATGACCCGTGTCAACCTACAATAATTAAAGAAACCCATTAATACAGGACATGGATGAAATATGCTGACAAATAGGAATATATTAGGATGACCCAATGATGCCACTCTACAACATATTAGAAGTAAATTGTTCTACAAAATTATTAATTTTTTGTTAGTTGTACTGATTGTGAAGAGAGAAAAAATCTGCTTTACGTGTCCATAACACAAGACAAAACAAAACAAGTGATGTGTCAAAAATATTCAAGATACAAATCAAATATCATGGAAAGAAAGATGTTTGGCATAAGTTGTTTATTAGCCAACTTAATAGTTTGATTGCAAGTCTATAATCATCGTTGGGAACTCCCAGTATCTCACTGTCACAAAAAAAGATACATACTTTCTTTAACTAAATACAGAAGGAAGAACATAAATCTGCAGTTAATCAAGAAAATAAGGCTATTGACAGTGGCACATCAGGCAGTAAACCAAGGACCTAATTGTAATCAAGAGAGTAAGATTATTGATAGTAGAGCGCATCAATTAGTAAAACCACAGATCTAAATTTGGCAACTTTACAAAAATTACTAATCCCAATATCATTCATGAACCCTAATGGACATATATAGATATCTTAAAACATACATAGATATCTTAAACATGAAATCGGTAATTAGAAATTCTAAATCCACGTTACCTAAGGCTAAACTACTAGCCAATAGTTAGAAATTCACTACTGAAAACAAAATGAACTTCCTGACAAGGAAAAACTAAAGTCACCCGCAGTTTGATACATTTCAACATGACCACTTATGATGAAACGTGTTGACACTATGCTTAGCAATAATTTCAGCTTTATGATTAAGATTTCAAGAATCTATGTTGTGATATGGAAGTCATATACTTCAAAACAAGTATAACATAATTATTCACTATGCAAGTCATACACTGTTTTGTGCAGCTATTACAATAACTAAGCATACAAGAAACTAAAAATCAATTTGTTAATACGGAACTTGCCCTAGACCCCCATAGGGTTAATCCAGAAAACCCTCTTTAAAAGGGTGATAGGACGCAGTGTCTACCTCAGTTCCGACTTACATGAACAAACCCCCGATTATGCCACATTTTTCTCACCTTCCTCGGCCCGGCAGCGAGTCGTTGATCAAGCTCCTTCTCCACCTGGCAGACGGACTCCCCTAACTTCTTGCCACCGTCTGGTGTACAACCATAGAGAACATTTGAGCGCTTGATCTTCAACGGCTGATCCTGATCAGTGAAATTATTGAAATCCTCCATGTGCACCTCACCCTATCCAGTGCAAATTCCATTTTTTAGTGAGCCATCAGTGCAATTTTAGTAGCTGAAAGCAACTAAGAATCCATCATTTAACCGAGAACCTCCCCCTAAACCTCAAAAGGTAAATCCGGAAAACTCTATGAAGAAAGAAAACCCTGATCAAAACTAACAACTCTCTAACTTCCCAATCCAACTGTGAATAATCCTCTCATGCTTAAGTCCTGAGTAGGGAAAACCATGCCCTGCGCAATTTCAAGAACCGTCCCACCAAAATGATTGCAAAATCCACATTATGCTTTCCTTCCACGGCTTGGCAGCTCGATGTGATCAAGTTCGTTCTCCACCCTGCTGGCAAAATTCCGAAATTTCTTGCCACCATCGGGTGTAACTGTGACAAGAGAGTGCCACAAAAGCTAAAAGGCAGGTTCTATAGGACGGCGATCCAACCAGCAATGTTGTATGGTGTTGAGGGTTGGCCGACTAAAAGGGAGACATGTACCACAGTTGGGTGTAGCGGAGATGCGCGTGCTAAGATGGATGTGTGGCCACATGATACATCTCCAACGTATCTATAATTTTTTATTGTTCCATGCTATTACAGTATCAATCTTGGATGTTTTTATATGCAATTATATATCATTTTTTGGGACTAACCTATTAACCCAGTGCCTAGTGCCAGTTGCTGTTTTCTGCTTGTTTTTGGCTTTTCAGAAAAACAATACCAAATGAAGTCCAAATGCCACGAAACTTTTGGAGATTTTTTTCTGGACAAAAGAAACCTGGGAAGCTTCAAGAGGAGGCCAGAAGTCTCATGGAGGCTTCACAAGGCACTAGGGCACGCCCCAGGGGGGGCGCGCCGTGCTACCTTGTGGGGCCCACGTGACTCCGTTTGACCTAATTCCACTTCTATAAATTCACAAATATTGGGAAACCCCCAAAGAGCCAGAAGATAAAACCTTTCCGCCGCCGCAAGCCTCTGTTCTTCCGCGATCCCATCCGGAGGCCTTTTCCGGTACTCTGCTGGAGGGGGAATCGATTACGAAGGGCTTCTACATCAACCTTGCTGCCCTTCCGATGATGTGTGAGTAGTTTACCACAGACCTACGGGTCCATAGCTAGTAGCTAGATGGCTTCTTCTCTCTCTTTGATCTTCAATACAATGTTCTCCTCGATGTTCTTGGAGTTCTATCCGATGTAATCTTCTTTTGCGGTGTGTTTGTTGGGATCTGATGAATTGTGAGTTTATGATCAGATTATTCATGAGAAATATTTGAGTCTTCTCTGAACTCTTTTATGCATGATTGTTATATCTTTGTATTTCTATCCGATCTATCGGTTTAGTTTGGCCTACTAGATTGATTTATCTTGCAATGGGAGAAGTGTTTTGTGATGGGTTCAATCTTGCGGTGCTCAATCCCAGTGACAGAAAGGGACATGACACGTATTTGTATTGTTGCCATTAAGGATAAAAAGATGGGGTTTATTCATATTGCTTGAATTTGCTTCTCTACATCATGTCATCTTGCTTAAGGCGTTACTCTGTTTCATACTTAATACCCTAGATGCATGCTGGATAGCGGTCGAAGGGTGGAGTAATAGTAGTAGATGCAGGCAGGAGTCGGTCTACTTGTCTCAGACGCGATGCCTATATACATGACCATTGCCATGAATCCGTCATAATTATTTACTTTTCTATCAATTGCCCAACAGTAATTTGTTTACCCACCGTATGTTTATGTGCTCAAGAGAGAAGCCTCTAGTGAAAACTATGGTCCCCGGGTCTATCTTTATTATATAAAAAACCTAAAAATACCTTGCTGCAATTTATTTACTTTTATTTTAATTAGTAGTTTAGTTTATCTATTTACCTCGATAAGATTTAATCCTTGCAAATAACCGCTAAGAGGATTGACAACCCTCTTATTTGCGTTGGGTGCAAGTGTCTGTTCGTGTGTGTGCAGGTGCGCTTAACAGAATTTTGCTTGGTTCTCCTACTGGATTGATAACCTTGGTTCTTAACTGAGGGAAATACTTATCTCTACTGTACTGCATCATCCTCTCCTCTTCGGGGAAATACCAACGCAGACTACAAGTAGCAGGAAGAATTTCTGGCGCCGTTGCCGGGGAGACATCATCAAAATTACCAAGTACCTTCGCACAAATTATCATTCACTTGCATTTACTTTATTTACCTTTTATTTGCATTTGCCTCTTGTTTTCATCTCCCCCACTTCTAAATATTTTTTTTACAAAAACACAAAAATATATTATTTGCTTGATTGCTTGCTTGCTTTACCATTATGGCTAGTTCTTCGCTCGTTACTACCACCCCTGAAAATGAAGTATTTAATTTTAAACAAAGGGGAGGAGAGAATTTAAAAGATGCTTGGTATAGGATTTGCAATGCTCAAAATAGATCAACTCGTAAGCAATCCACTACCGTTTTTCTTCGAAATTTTTATGTGGGAATCACTACTTTGTATAGATTTGTTCTTGACACTATTACCGGAGGGAATTTCTTGATGTGTCCCACTTCAGATGCTCTCAATGCTATGGGAAATTTAGTGGGTTCACCCCCTATCATTATTAATGAAACGGCATTGACTTTGGAGCATGTTATGCAAAGGTTAGAAGCTATAGAAAACAAAATGCCTACTATCGAACATCTTGAAAATTTAGATAAAAATGTCCACAATCATATTACTCAATTCGGTTCTAAGGTGGGGATTGCTTTGAAAACCTTAAAGGAAAAGGAACCAATAATTAACGAAAGAATAGACCAAAGCTCCGCTAGAATTGATAAGCTAGAAGAAATTATCAACAAATTGGGTTCCGCCTTTTCCTCCACTAAAAACATTGATAGGACTCCTCCAAATAAAAATTGCAAGTTTATGTATGTTCCTAAGGTCAAGTGTGGCACCCCGGCTCAGAGGACCGGTTTACCTTGTGTTCCCAACCCAGAGATCATGTCTTCTGGAAACACACAACAACTTGGAACAGAACTGAACTGATCTTTATTGATATTGCACAGGTACAAGCTTGGATATTACATAGGTTGATGAGGCCATGAGCACTACTCGTGCTATGACAGTATCTACATTATTTATGAAACATCAAGGGCCTCAGTACTAGGGTAAAACTCTATAGCGTAGCGGAACATCGTGCGGGACACTCCATCCCATAGGGACACTGCTGGGACACGGCCTAGTTAGCGTAACACGAACCTTCGGGATCTCCGTCACCGGCTTCTCCTGCAACTGGCATGATACGCCAGGTGAGTACTTGGAATGTACTCGCAAGCTCACAGCAACCAAAACAGTGCAGTAAACAACAGCATGGCAATGATTAAGTCATTACTTTAAGTTGCTCACTTACGGTTGCCACTTACTCTCTTCCGGGTTCACACGTGACCCCCGGAACATACGTGACCCATTGGTCACTTCCGAGCATGAGACGAGTTTTTCCATCATTATTATTATTACTACGGTTGCGGTTGACCACACAGTGTGACCTAGTGCGGACTGTGTCCAATAGCGTGGACGCGGCTATTCGAATAGATTCTTACACTCTGCAGAGGTTGCGCACTTTACCCACACCATGGACATTCGTCCAACGAAACTTGTCTAACCTGTAATTCCTCTATCGTACCACCGACAATCATTCCCCGTCCGAATCATGCCCTGGGTGGCCCCTGTGTCACTCCCGACACCTGCCACCGTCGTGGCTAACTAAACTGTCCCAAACGGGGACGCCGACAATTAACTCAACTTGGGCTCACAAGGTTATCGTCGCCTACCTGATCAGGGCAGCACGCACGCATAACCTCCCCTCTTTGGTGGTACCGGTAAAAGAGCACGCGGTCAGACCAAGTCAAGGCCGTCCCATACCGGCAGATGTGGCTGCACGGATAAGTCTGGGTCGGTGGCACTTGATCAACCATTAAAGTGAATTTAGCATGTAAAGTTACTGGTCATCTTAGCTACATTGAGTAGATGAACTAGTATGGCAAGATTCAAGCATTACTTAAACAATATGAACTATGGCATTTTTAAATGGAATTAAATGCAAGATAATTCAATATTAAGCCAATACTATTGCTATGCCTTATGCAATGGATGATGTGGCTTGCCTTGCTCAAGTGGAGTATCAGCAAACTCCTGGTCTTCAAATCCAAAGTGATTTCCCTCTAAAAAGTATTTTTAAATAATGCTACTTGTAGCTTGCGTTGGTATTTCCCCGAAGAGGAAGGGATGATGCAGCACAGTAGAGATAAGTATTTCCCTCAATTATGAAACCAAGGTTATCGAACCAGTAGGAGAATCACACAACACCTAGTAAGCAGTACTTGCACACAAACAACAAATCCTTGCACCCAACGCAAACAAGGGGTTGTCAATCCCTTGGCGGTAAGATTGCAAGATTAAATTGTATTTGATAGATTGCAGCAAAAATACTAAATAAAATAAATAAAAGAAAATGGCAGCAATAGTTTTAGGGTTTTAGTAATATGATTTTGATAGACCCCGGGGCCATAGATTTCACTAGAGGCTTCTCTCATAGAAAATAGCATACGGTGGGTAGACAAATTACTGTTGGGCAATTGATAGAAAAGCAAATAATCATGACGATATCCAAGGCAATGATCATGTATATAGGCATCACGTCCAAGATTAGTAGACCGACTCCTGCCTGCATCTACTACTATTACTCCACACATCGATGGGCTATCCAGCATGCATCTAGGGTATTAAGTCCAGAGTAATGCCTTAAGAACGATGACATGATGTAGACAAGACAAACTCACGAATTAATAAACCCAATGAATAGATCCCATCTTTTTACCCTTAGTAGCAACGATACATACGTGTCATGTCCCTTTCTGTCACTGGGATTGAGCACCGCAAGATCGAACCCACTACAAAGCACCTCTTCCCATGGCAAGATAAATCAACTTAGTTGGCCAAACCAAATCAATAGATCGGAGAAGAAATATGAGGCTATAATAATCATGCATAAAAGAGATCAGAGAAGACTCAAATAATTTCATGGATAATCTTATCATAAACTCACAATTCATCGGATCCCAACAAACACACCGCAAAGAAAGATTACATCGGATAGATCTCCAAGAACATCAAGGAGAACATTGTATTGAACATCAAAAAGAGAGAAGAAGCCATCTAGCTACTGCCTATGGACTCGAAGGTCTGTGGTAGACTACTCACGCATCATCGGAGAGGCAACAAGGTTGATGTAGAGCCCCTCCGTGATCGATTCCCCCTCCGGCAGATTACCGGAGAAGGACCCCAGATGGGATCTCTCTGGAACAGAAGCTTGCGGCGGCGTAAAAAGTATTTCGTGGACTCCCCTTAGGGTTTCTGATTTTTTCTGAATTTATAGTGCTGGAATTAGGTCAAACGGAGCTGGGGTGGGCCCACGAGGTACCAGGGCGCGCCACCCCCCTGGGGCGCGCCCTGGTGCCTCGTGGCCCACCTCTTCTTCTTCTGGCCCTCTCCCGGAGCTTCCAGTGTTTATCTTGAGGAATAAAAAATCTCCAAAAAGTTTGGTTGCATTTGGACTTCGTTTGGTATTGATTTTCTGTAAAACAAAAACAGGGCAGAAAACAGCAACTGGCACTGGGCACTAGGTTAATAGGTTAGTCTCCAAAAATGGTATAAAATTTCTGTAAATGATTATAAAAACATCCAAGATTGATATTATAACAGCATGGAACAATCAAAAATTATAGATACGTTGGAGACGTATCAAATAACAAGAGAAAATGTCACATAATACATTTCTGTTAACCAGAAATTCTGTACATGTGAGAAAAATATCAAAATTTGCCAGAAAATAGAGGGGCTCAAGACAAAGCCAATGCAAAAAGAATCAATTGATTTGGACTTGTGGATAAATAGTAATGGGCAGTCAAAGTTACTGGTCAAAGTTGAATTTAAACAGAAATTAGAAAATCTCTGGGAGGGCCACGTCGAAGGCGTCAAACGCCAGGGCGCCTCCACTTACATACCGCTTCGGCGCGCGGCGGAGTCACTGACAAGTGGGGTCGGCTGGATTTAAACAGAAAGAGGGAGAGAGGAACAGAGACGGGCGGCTCACCGACGGCGATCATCGGCGATAGCGACGGCGGCGAGCTCGGGAGACTATAGGGATGGAACGAGCGCACGACGGCGGTCCTCCTAGTACCCGCAGCGTCTCCGGGGATGGCCTGACGGCGTCGCCCCCTTCCTCTCCGGCGGCGGCTGTTCTCGGGTGTCGCCGGAGACGGCGACTCCGGCAAAGTTTTGGCTAGGCAAGGGGTCAGGGAAGGTCGTGGTAGTGCACTGAGCTCGTGTACGCAGTTGGGCAGGGCTAGGGTGGAGTGTAGTGTGGGGAGTGGCGGAGCTTGCTGGGCGGCAGAACTCCGGCGAACTACGAGGCCAGAGGGCCTCTCGGCCTTGGCTCGGTGCACTAGGGGTCGATTGGAGGTGGAGTGAGTGCGATGAGGAGTGGAGCGAGCCGGGCAGGGCCTTTTATAGGCGGGGGAGGAGCTTCTGGAGTCGGGTGGCGCCATGGCCACGTCGCCGGAGCGAGGACGGCTAGCTGGCTGGCGCGGCACGGGCGACGTGATGGAGGAGAGCAGGGGGAGTTAATGCGCGCAGTGGCGGCACGCGGAAGAAGACGGCCAGCGAGGCCACAGTGACAGCACGGGCGCCACAGTGGCCGCGTGTGGTGGCGGCCGGCGGGAACGATTTCGGTGAGGGGAAGAACCTGGGGCGGGGTACGTGGATGGCGGAGAGGTAGTCGGCGCACGGAGACACGGTACGGCAACGCGGGGCGGCTAGATTAGTCGCGTCCGACGCGGTCAGCGCACAGAGCGCGGGCACAGGCATGCCAGTGTCGTGCTCACCACGGGTGCTGGCACCTGGAGGCCACGCACGCCTGGCGCACCATATCCGTAGCCTCGATCCTTGGTCATATAGCCCCTCCATGCCACTGGATCGACTAGAGGCACTCTGAGATGAAGTGTAGCATCAAGAACAGTTCCTGGACAGTAACTTGGAAGGGATCCAGAGCATAGATGAGCTGTGGATGGAGCGAATGGAAATGTCTGGTGTGATCTATATTGGAAGGACTACATGCTGGCAAAATTTGAGAAACTTTCATCAAGTTTTGAACATGGTTTATGTGTAAACCACTTTGCTGGTCCAAAAACTTCATGAGGTTGTTGCACTCACATGGGTTGGCTCCTGGAGCTGAAAGTTGGTTTCAGGAGGTTATTTGGTGGATAGAAGATGCCATAAAAATTTCAGAGCAAATGGACATCTCTAGATAACACTTCCTTCACAAAGGACTGAAATGAGCAGAAGCTTGGCAAAATATTTTTGCTGGAAGATTATACTGGACAAGGAGATGTTTTTGGATATTGTGGCAAGATATGACTCCTAGTACCTCAGGGAATTATTTGAGAATTTTCTAAAGCCTAGAAATATATGTTGCTTCACAAAGGGTCATTTTTGTCCAGAGGGAAAAATGAATATTCTGGACAAAATTTTGTACTCGACAATGAAATAGTTTTGGAGATTGTGGGAGTAGATGATCTCAAGGAGATGTGGGATTAATTTGGGATTTTTTTGATTAGCAGAGCTATAGGTTGCTTCACAACCCATAGTGAGAACAAGCATACCCAAAGGGATAATTGAATTAGTTTGAGAGAATGGAAATTAGGGTTTTGGATCAGAGGGTATGAGGCAAGATTTTGGCAAGATTATGAGGGTGTTGGATCACTTAAGATGAAATCCAAGGAATCCTCAAGTCCAAAGTCAAATGATGTGAGTCCAAAACCAACCATTTTGCAAATAAAACCAGAAAAATTTTGAAAAGAAAAAGTTGCCAAAACCAGGGTGTCACATCAAGGGTGATACTTCTAGTAAAAGGAACGAGGATCTTAAAATGATTAGCGTGCACCCCAATTTCATTGATATAATCAAGGAACCTACCCATAAAAATAAGATTCTTGATTTTGTGCCTAGAAGCATGATGATGAGAAACTCTTATGTTAAATCTACTAGAAAAACTGGATGTGTGATTGAGGAGTTGGAAACGAAGGATGACAACACTTGAAACTATACATTATGCCTAGCTAGGGGCATAAAACAATAGCGCTTGTTGGGAGGCAACTCAATGAATAAAATAAATTTTGCTTTTACTTACTGTTCTTGAGTGTTTGCATGATTATAGCTTCTGTTAGGATTATGTTTTTATGTTTCAATTAGCGTTTGTGCCAAGTAATGCCTTTGGGATGATTTGGAAGATAGTATAATTGATGCTGTTTGGAAAACAGAAAGTTTTGCGTCCAGTGCTGGAATTTTAATTCTGTACTGGAGCGTCATAAAAATCTAAAATTTTTACAAAGTATTGGTATATGAATTTCCCACGTTTTCCTAATTTTTAAGAATTTTTGAATTTACATAAGTATGGCTTTTAAATAGATCTTTACAGACTGTTCTGTTTTAGACAGATTCTGTTTTTATTGCATAGTTTGCTTATTTTGATGAATCTATGGATCGTATCGGGGGGTATGAGTCATGGAGAAGTTGGAGTACAGTAGCATTATGCCAATATTAAATATGAATCAATTTACTACAGTACCTAAAGTTAAAGATTTGTTTGTTATACTAACGGATCTCACGAGGTTTCTGTTGAGTTTTGTGTGCTGAAGTTTTCAAGTTTTGGGTGAGACTACGATGGACAAAGGAATAAGGTGCGGCAAGAGACTAAGCTTGGGGATTCCCAAGGCACCCCAAGGTAATATTCAAGGAAGACTCAAGCGTCTAAGCTTGGGGATGCCCCGGAAGGCATCCCCTCTTTCGTCTACAATCTATCGGTAACTCACTTGGAGCTATATTTTTATTCATCACATGATATGTGCTTTACTTGGAGCGTCTTGTGAAATAGTTTGTTTGTTTTTGTTTGCCTTTTAGTTTGTCACAATCATCTTTGCTGAACACACCTTTTTGAGAGGGACACACATTATTCGTGATTTGTTAGAATACTCTATGTGCTTCACTTATATCTTTTGAGCTAGGCAGTTGCTCTAGTGCTTCACTTATATCTTTTAGAGCACGGTGGTGATGATATTTTAAAGAAATAGTTGCACTCTCATGCTTCACTTATATCCTTTTTGAGAGTCTCATGATAGCAATGGTAATATGCACGAGTTATGAATTTGGTCCTGATATGATAGGTATTCAAGAGGGATATAATAAAAACTTTCATATAGATCACTGAATATGATAAATTTGATTCCTTGCAATAGTTTTGCGATATTAAAATGGTAATATGGGGGAGGTATTGTTGGGGAACGTTGCATGGGAAACAAAAATTTTCCTACGCACACACAAGATCTATCCATGGTGATGAGCATCTACGAGAGGGAGAGTGAATCTACATACCCTTGTAGATCGCTAAGCGGAAGCGTTAAGAAACGCGGTTGATGTAGTCGAACGTCTCCGCGATCCAAATCGCAAGTCGTCCCTCGATCCGATCACGAACTAGTGCCGAACGGATGGCACCTCCGCGTTCAACACACGTACGGCTTGATGACGCCTTCACCTCCTCGATCCAGCGAGCGATGGTGAAGTAGTAGATGAGTTCCAGCAGCACGACGGCGTGGTGATGATGGTGAGGAACAATCTCTGCAGGGCTTCGCCAAGCACTACGGAGATTATGACGGGAGAACTAGAAGGTTAGGGTTGCCGACACACGGCTTGGGAAATCTTAATGTATCCCGTGTGCTAGCCCTGCCCCTCTATTTATATGTTGAGCCTTGGGGTCTAAACTTGGAGTAAAAGCCTCCTCCAGGTCGGTTTTGCCCGCACAAGGTCGGTTTGGCCCGCAGGGAAAGAGTCCAAATCGGATCCCTGCAGCACCGCGCACATGCGGTATTACCGCTCACGAGCGGTAGTACCGCTTGAGCGGTAGTACCGCTTCACACAAGCGGTAGTACCGCTTATGCGGTAGTACCGCTTCACACAAGCGGTAGTACCGCTTACGCGGTAGTACTGCCTTACCAGCGGTAGTACCACTTAAGGCAGCAGCAAAACTTCCTTTTGCACTTTCCAATACCTCGTGGGCTTTACCCCTTTGGCTCATATAAAGTGTTGCTGCACCCGAACACTTCGGTAAACATCCGGAACCTCTTCCGGTGAATTCCGGAACCCTTCCGAAGATCACAACACTATTATCACATATATTAATCTTTACCTCCGGACTCTTCCGGAGATCCTCGTCATGTCCGGGATCTTATCCGGGACTCCGAACAACCTTCGGTCACCAACAAAATAACTCAACTATACTAATCGTCAGCAAACGTTAAGTGTGTAGACCCTGCGGGTTCGAGAACTATGTAGACATGACCGAGACACCTCTACGATCAATAACCAATAGCGGGACCTGGATGCCCATATTGGCTCCTACATATTCTACGAAGATCTTTATCGGTCGAACCTCTATGTCAAGGATTCAGTTAATCCCGTATACTGTTCCCTTTGTTCTTCGGTATGTTACTTGCCCGAGATTCGATCGTCGGTATCTCTATACCTAGTTCAATCTCGTTACCAGCAAGTCTCTTTACTCATTCCGTAATACAAGATCTCGTGGCTAACACTTTAGTCACATTGCTTGCAAGGCTCATTGTGATGTTGTATTACCGAGTGGGCCCTGAGATACATCTCCGTCACACGGAGTAACAAATCCCAGTCTTGATCCATGCCAACCCAACAGACATCCTCGGAGATACCTGTAGAGCACCTTTATAGTCACCCAATTACGTTGCGACGTTTGATACACACAAGGTACTCCTCCGATGTCAGGGAGTTGCATGATCTCATGGTCATAGGAACAGATACTTGACATGCAGAAAACAATAGCAATAAACTGACACGATCATATGCTACGTTCGTAGTTTGGGTCTTGTCCATCACATCATTCTCCTAATGATGTGATCCCGTTATCAAATGACATCTCATGTCTATGGCTAGGAAACCTTAACCATCTTTGATCAACGAGCTAGTTAACTAGAGGCTTACTAGGGACACAGTGTTGTCTATGTACCCACACATGTATTTGAGTTTCCAATCAATACAATTATAGCATGGATAATAAACGATTATCATGAACAAGGAAATATAATAATAACCAAATTATTATTGCCTCTAGGGCATATTTCCAACAGTCTCCCACTTGCACTAGAGTCAATAATCTAGTTCACATCACTATGTGATTTACATTGTCATGAATCGAACACCCATGCAGTTCTGGTGTTGTTCATGTTTAGCCCTTGGAAGAGGTTTAGTCATCGGATCTGCAACATTCAGATCCGTGTGTACTTTGCAAATATTTATGTCGTCCTCCTTGATGTAATTGAAATGTCGCTTTATGTGTCTGGTCCTCTTGTGAAATCTTGGTTCCTTGGCTAGAGCAATGGCACCAGTATTATCACAAAACAGAGTCATTGGGTTAAGCGCACTAGGCACTACTCCAAGATCTGTCATGAACTCCTTCATCCAGACACCTTCCTTCGCCACCTCCGAGGCAGCGATGTACTCCGCTTCGCATGTAGAATCAGCTACCACGCTTTGCTTGGAACTGCACCAGCTAACCGCACCCCCATTAAGAATAAATACGTATCTGGTTTGTGACTTAGAGTCATCCGGATCAGTGTCAAAGCTTGCATCGACGTAACCCTTTACGACGAGCTCTTGATCACCTCCATAAACGAGAAACATGTCCTTGGTCCTTTTCAGGTACTTCAGGATATTCTTGACCGCCGTCCAGTGTTCCATTCCTGGATCACTTTGAAACCTTCCGACCATACTTATGGCAAGGCTGACATCGGGTCTTGTGCACAGCATTGCATACATGATAGAGCCTATGGCTGAAGCATAGGGGATGACACTCATCTTTTCTCTATCTTCTGCAGTCACTGGGCATTGAGTCTTACTCAACTTCACACCTTGCAAAACAGGTAAGAACCCCTTCTTGGACTGATCCATTTTGAACTTCTTCAAAATCTTATCAAGGTATGTGCTTTGTGAAAGTCCTATTAAACGTCTTGATCTATCTCTATAGATCTTGATGCCTAATATGAAAGCAGCTTCTCCTTGGTCCTTCATTGAAAAACTCTTGTTCAAATATTCCTTCACGCTTTCCAACATTTCTATATTGTTTCCAATCAGTAATATGTCATCCACATATAATATTAGAAACGCTATAGAGCTCCCACTCAGTTTCTTGTAAATACAAGCTTCTCCGTAAACTTGTATAAACTCGAACGCTTTGATCACCTGATCAAAGCGAAGATTCCAACTCCGAGATGCTTGCACCAGTCCATAAATGGATCGCTGGAGTTTGCAAACTTTGTCAGCATTCTCTGGATCGACAAAACCTTCTGGTTGCATCATATACAACTCTTCCTTAAGGAAACCGTTAAGGAACGCTGTTTTGACATCCATCTGCCAAATTTCATAATCGAAAAAGGCAGCTATTGCTAACATGATTCTGACAGACTTAAGCATCGCTACGGGTGAGAAGGTCTCATCGTAGTCAACTCCTTGAACTTGTGAAAAACCCTTTGCCACAAATCGAGCTTTATAGACGGTGACATTACCGTCCGCGTCCGTCTTCCTCTTAAAGATCCATTTGTTCTGAATGGCCTTACGCCCTTCAGGTAATACTTCCAAAGTCCATACTTTGTTTTCATACATGGATCCCATCTCGGATTTCATGGCCTCTAACCACTTCTCGGAATCCGGGCCCATCATCGCTTCTCCATAGCTCGTAGGTTCATCGTTGTCCAACAACATGACCTCTAAGACAGGGTTGCCGTACCACTCAGGAGCAGTACGCGTCCTTGTCGACCTACGAGGTTCGATAGCAACTTGATCCAAAGCTTCATGATCATCATCATTAACTTCCTCTTCAGCTGATGTAGGCTCTACAGAAACATCTTTCTGCGCTGCGCTACTTTCAGGTTGAAGTAAAGGTTCAACAACCTCATCAAGTTCTGTCTCCCTCCCACTCAATTCTTTCGAGAGAAACTCTTTCTCAAGAAATGTTCCGTTTTTAGCGACAAACACTTTGCCTTCGGATCTGAGGTAGAAGGTATACCCAACTGTCTCTTTTGGGTATCCTATGAAGACGCATTTCTCCGCTTTGGGTTCCAGCTTTTCAGGCTGAAGCTTTTTGACATAAGCATCACATCCCCAAACTTTAAGAAACGACAGCTTTGGCTTCTTGCCAAACCAAAGTTCATATGGCGTCGTCTCAACGGATTTCGATGGTGCCCTATTTAAAGTGAATGCAGCTGTCTCTAATGCATAACCCCAAAACGATAGTGGCAAATCAGCAAGAGACATCATAGATCGCACCATATCCAATAAGGTTCGATTACGACGTTCGGACACACCATTATGCTGTGGTGTTCCAGGCGGTGTCAGTTGTGAAACAATTCCACATTGTCTTAAGTGACTGCCAAACTCATAACTCAGATATTCTCCTCCTCGATCAGATCGTAGGAATTTAATCTTCTTGTTACGATGATTCTCAACTTCACTCTGAAATTGTTTGAACTTTTCAAATGTTTCAGACTTGTGTTTCATTAAGTAAATATACCCATATCTACTTAAGTCATCAATGAAGGTGAGAAAGTAACGATAACCACCGCGTGCCTCAATGCTCATCGGACCGCACACATCAGTATGTATGATTTCCAATAAGTCACTTGCCCGTTCCATTATTCCAGAGAACGGCGTTTTAGTCATCTTGCCCATGAGGCATGGCTCGCATGTGTCAAGTGATTCAAAATCAAGTGACTCCAAAAGTCCATCAGTATGGAGCTTCCTTATGCGTTTTACGCCAATATGACCTAAACGGCAGTGCCACAAGAAAGTGGTATTATCATTATCAATTCTACATCTTTTGGCATCAATGTTATGAACATGTGTATCATTACTATCGAGATTCAATAAGAATAAACCCCTCACATTGGGTGCATGACCATAAAAGATATTACTCATATAAATAGAACAACCATTATTCTCTGATTTAAATGAGTAACCGTCTCGCAATAAACAAGATCCAGATATAATGTTCATGCTTAACGCAGGCACTAAATAACATTATTCAGGTTCATCACTAATCCCGATGGTAATCGAAGAGCGAGCGTGCCGACGGCGATCACATCAACCTTGGAACCATTTCCCACGCGCATCGTCACTTCGTCCTTTGCCAGCCTCCGTCTATTCCGCAGTTCCTGTTTTGAGTTGCAAATATGAGCAACCGCACCGGTATCAAATACCCAGGCACTACAACGAGAGTTGGTAAGGTACACATCAATAACATGTATATCATATATACCTTGTTTGTTGTTGGCCGCCTTCTTGTCAGCCAAATACTTGGGGCAGTTCCGCTTCCAGTGTCCAGTTCCCTTGCAATGAAAGCACACAGTTTCTGGTTTGGGTCCAGCCTTGGGTTTCTTCACGAGAGGAGCAACTGCTTTGCCACTCTTCTTGGAGTTACCCTTCTTACCCTTGCCATTTTTCTTGAAACTAGTGGTTTTGTTGACCATCAACACTTGATGCTCCTTCTGAATTTCAGACTCAGCGGCTTTCAGCATCGCAAACAGCTCGGCGACTGACTTGTTCATCCCGTGCATGTTATAGTTCAACACGAAGCTCTTGTAGCTAGGTGGCAATGATTGAAGAACTCTGTCAGTGATAGCCTCTGGCGGAAGGGGCATCCCCAATTCAGCCTGACGGGTGGAGTACCCAGACATTCTGAGTACGTGATCACTGATAGACCCGTTCTCCTCCATCTTGCAAGCATAGAACTTATCGGAGATCTCATATCTCTCGATCCGGGCATTCTTCTGAAAGATAAACTTCAACTCCTGGAACATCTCATATGCTCCATGACGTTCAAAACGTCTTTGAAGTCCTGGTTCCAAGCCATACAATATTGCACATTGAACTATTGAGTAATCTTCAGAACGAGCCTGCCAGGCGTTCACAACGTCTAGAGACTCAACTGGAGCGGGTGGATCACCAAGCGGTGCATCAAGGACATAAGCCTTCTGGGAAGCCGTAAGGATAATCCTTAGATTACGGGCCCAGTCCACAAAGTTACTTCCATCATCTTTCAACTTAGCTTTCTCTAGGAACGCATTAAAATTCAGGGGTGCTACTGCGCGAGCCATGATCTACAACATAAATATAGCAAAGACAACTTAGACTATTGTTCTAGATAATGAGTTTAGTTAATCATATTATTTAAAAACTCCCACTCAAATTGACATCCCTCCGGTCATTCGAGTGTAACATGATCCAAATCCACCAACTCAAGTCCGATCATCACGTGAGTTGAGGTGGTTTCAATGGTGAACATCTTCATGTTGATCATATCTACTATATGACTCATGTTCGACCTTTCGGTCTCTTGTGTTCCGAGGCCATGTCTGTACATGCTAGGCTCGTCAAGTTTAACCCGAGTGTTCCACACGTGCAACATGGCTTACACCCGTTGTATGTGAACGTAGAGTCTATCACACCCGATCATCACGGCGTGTCTCAAAACGACAAACTTTCGCAACGGTGCACACTCGGGGAGAACACAATTTTATCTTGAAATTTACGTGAGGGATCACCTTATAATGCTACCGTCGTCCTAAGCAAAATAAGATGCATAAAAGGATTAACATCACATGCAAATCATAAGTGACATGATATGGCCATGAACTCGTGCTTTTGATCTCCATCTCCAAAGCACCGGCATGATCTCCATCGTCACCGGCATGACACCATGATCTCCATCATCTTGATCTCCATCAACGTGTCGCCATGAGGTTGTCGCGCCGACTGTTGCTTCCACGACTATTGCTAACTCATAGCGATAAAGTAAAGCAAAACGGCGAAAATAATTAAAGACAACTCTATGGCTCCTGCCAGTTGCCGTACTCATCGACATGCAAGTCGTGATATTCTATACAACACAAGATCATCTCATACATCACATATATCTCATCATGTAATTGGCCATATCACATCACAACATACCCTGCAAAAACAAGTTAGACGTCCTCTAATTGTTGTTGCAAATTTTACGTGGCTGCTACGGGTTTGCAAGAACCGTTCTTACCTACGCAAAACCACAACGTGATGTAGTGATTGCTTTTTGATCTTCTAAAAGAACCCTCTTCATTGAAATCGATTCAACTAAAGTGAGAGAGACAGACACCCGCTAGCCATCTTTATGCAACGAAGTTACATGTCAGTTGAAGGAACCGGTCTCTCGTAAGCGTACGAGTAATGTTGGTCCGGGCCGCTTCATCTCACAATACCGCCGAATCAAATATCAACTAGCAACGGCAAGCAATATGTATACACCCACGCCCACAACTCGTTTGTGTTCTACTCGAGATCTCATCTACGCATAGACCTAGCTCAGATGCCACTGTTGGGGAACGTTGCAAGGGAAACAAAAATTTTCCTACGCACACACAAGATCTATCCATGGTGATGAGCATCTACGAGAGGGAGAGTGAATCTACATACCCTTGTAGATCGCTAAGCGGAAGCGTTAAGAAACGCGGTTGATGTAGTCGAACGTCTCCGCGATCCAAATCGCAAGTCGTCCCTCGATCCAATCACGAACTAGTGCCGAACGGACGGCACCTCCGCGTTCAACACACGTACGGCTTGATGACGCCTTCACCTCCTCGATCCAGCGAGCGATGGTAGTACCGCTTACGCGGTAGTACTGCCTTACCAACGGTAGTACCGCTTAAGGCAGCAGCAAAACTTCCTTTTGCACTTTCCAATACCTCGTGGGCTTTACCCCTTTGGCTCATATAAAGTGTTGCTGCACCCGAACACTTCGGTAAACATCCGGAACCTCTTCCGGTGAATTCCGGAACCCTTCCGAAGATCACAACACTATTATCACATATATTAATATTTACCTCCGGACTCTTCCGGAGATCCTCGTCATGTCCGGGATCTTATCCGGGACTCCGAACAACCTTCGGTCACCAACAAAATAACTCAACTATACTAATCGTCAGCAAACGTTAAGTGTGTAGACTCTGCGGGTTCGAGAACTATGTAGACATGACCGAGACACCTCTACGATCAATAACCAATAGCGGGACCTGGATGCCCATATTGGCTCCTACATATTCTATGAAGATCTTTATCGGTTGAACCTCTATGTCAAGGATTCAGTTAATCCCGTATACTGTTCCCTTTGTTCTTCGGTATGTTACTTGCCCGAGATTCGATCGTCGGTATCTCTATACCTAGTTCAATCTCGTTACCGGCAAGTCTCTTTACTCGTTCCGTAATACAAGATCTCGTGGCTAACACTTTAGTCACATTGCTTGCAAGGCTCATTGTGATGTTGTATTACCGAGTGGGCCCTGAGATACCTCTCCGTCACACGGAGTAACAAATCCCAGTCTTGATCCATGCCAACCCAACAGACATCCTCGGAGATACTTGTAGAGCACCTTTATAGTCACCCAATTACGTTGCGACGTTTGATACACACAAGGTACTCCTCCGATGTCAGGGAGTTGCATGATCTCATGGTCATAGGAACAGATACTTGACATGCAGAAAACAATAGCAATAAACTGACACGATCATATGCTACGTTCGTAGTTTGGGTCTTGTCCATCACATCATTCTCCTAATGATGTGATCCCGTTATCAAATGACATCTCATGTCTATGGCTAGGAAACCTTAACCATCTTTGATCAACGAGCTAGTTAACTAGAGGCTTACTAGGGACACAGTGTTGTCTATGTACCCACACATGTATTTGAGTTTCCAATCAATACAATTATAGCATGGATAATAAACGATTATCATGAACAAGGAAATATAATAATAACCAAATTATTATTGCCTCTAGGGCATATTTCCAACAGGTATTAGTAGATAATTGTGCTTTAGTAAGAATAATTGTGTTAAGGTTTGTGATTCCCGAAGCATGCACGTATGATATGTCGTTATGCTAAGAAGTTGGAGCATGATTTATTATTGATTGTCTACCTTATGAGTGGCGGTCGGGGACGAGCGATGGACCTTGTCCTACCAATCTATCCCTCTCGGGGCATGCGTAGTAGTACTTTGCTTCGAGGGCTAATAAACTTTTGCAATAAGTATGTGAGTTCTTTATGACTAATGTGAGTCTATGGATTATACGCACTTTCACCCTTCCGCAATTTGCTAGCCTCTTCAGTACCGTGCATTGCCCTTTCTCACATTGAGAGTTGGTGCAAACTTCGCTGGTGCATCCAAACCCCGTGAGATGATATGCTCTATCACAAATAAGCCTCTTTATATCTTCCTGAAAACAGCCACCATACCTACCTATCATGGCATTTCCATAGTCATTCCGAGATATATTGCCATGCAACTTCCACCGTTCCATTTTTATGACATACATCTGTAGGAGATATGCCCTAGAGGCAATAATAAATGTTATTATTTATCCCCATGTTCGTAATTAAGTTTATATTCCGTGCTATAACTGCTATGGTTCTCGAGTCTACAATAACCACGAGGCTCGAAGGAAGACTCATATGCACGTGTGGAATAATAAACGGTAAAATGTATTCCTAGTCTGGCCTCTAAGACTAGCTCAAGTGTTGCATGATGGTTCTCTTTTCCTGATCATGGGCATGACTATGCCGGCAACTTTGAGGGCACGATGTTAGGAGAACACTTGTGTTGAATCGACCCGATTGATGTTATGCTATGAGATACATTCGTCACAAGTTAATGGTTAATAACAGAGAGAAATTTTACGTTTGCATAATTCCTTAGACCATGAGAGTATCGAGTTTCTTCATGCTTGATTCATGAACTTTGGGGTTTGTTAAACGTCATCCGTAAATGGGTGGCTATTACGGCGGCTTACGGGTTCATGGAAAAGTGTGTCAAGGGACTTGATAGCTCAAGATTGGGATTTGCTCCTCCGACGATGGAGAGATATCTCTGGGCCCTCTCGGTGTTACGGTATCCATCATCATCTGGCCAGACACAATGTGATTTGATCACAAGGATGCCGGAACACGGGAACGAGAAAAGAGAACAAAACCGGTAACGAGGTAACTGGCATTGTGGACAAGTGTTGATCCACGGGTATGCCGATGATTCTCACCTCGGGTATTTGTAACATATCGCGAAGCAACAGGAATAGCACACGACAACTGGAGGTTAACTCGAATATTCATTCGTGTGGGTATAGGGGTCAATATGGGTGTCCACGGCTCCGATGTTGATCATTGATCGGAAAGTGTTCCGGTCATGTCTATACTTCACTGAACCTATAGGGTCACACGCTTAAGGGTCATCTATCTGCTGAATACTAGATAGGGAGTCTGAGAGAAAGTCACCAGAAAAGTTTCAGAGACAACGGAAAAGTACCGGAGAGAGAACACCGGAATAGTTTCGGTAAAACTGAAAAGTTGTTTCAGGGTATACCATTAAGTCAAATTGGTTTTGGCACACACCTGGAAATTCTTGGAGGGTGCCAGAATTGTTCTGGGAACTTCTGGGATTTTTCGGAGAAAAAACCCGGAAATGTTCCGGAGCTGCCGGAACCGCTTTGCTTGCTTTTCGCAGATGAAAATCACTAATCCAGAATTGTTTCAGAACGTGTCCAAAATCATTTTAGTGGGTATTGGAATTGTTCTAAGACCCACAGAAATATTTTCGGATTTAACGGTCGCGGAAAAATGTTTCCGTGAATAGTGAAAGTGCTTTTTGGGTTACTTTATGGAAAGCCACCTTTTGGGACTTTTCCCAAATGGCTTCTAGAAAGACTTAGGGACAAAGGAACCCCCTTTGGGGGGGGGCCTTGAGAGTGGCCGGCCAAGGAGGAGGCCATCCATGGTGCTCCTCTAGCCTTCCCATTTTACCCTTTTCGAGAATCCATATGATGGGTTTTTTGGTATTTTGGGAGCCACCCTACCCCTTGGGTTTTCCTATAAATAGAGGTGGAGAGGCACTCTCCACACTCACTCTTTCTCAACATACACAAGCCATGCATGATCTGGCCTTCTCTCTCCCTCCCCGCGAAATAGTTTCGTAGAGCCGAAAGGTTGTCTGGGTTCCGGTGGGAACTAGTTCTGGACGGCGAAGCCCTGCCAGATAGATGACACCGTATGTGTGCAACTCTGTAGAGAGATCGTAGTTTCGGTCTTAGTTCGAGAGTGCCTCCCGAAGGGCTGTCTGAGTGACCGTCCGAGTTTCGAGGGTCCTCCCGAAGGGCTGTCCGAGTGACCGTCCGAGTTTTGAGGGTCCTCCCGAAGGGCTGTCCGTGACACCGTTCGAGGGATTGTCCGACCGCCTCCCGGAGGGCTGTCCGACGAGCAGACAAGGGAGAACATCCTCGCGGTTGGGAGGTTGTAAATCCTAGCTGCGGGGATCTGCACCAACGATCGTCATCGACTCTACTTCCGCTGCGCTACGAGTCGGTAACGAAAAGATCAAACCTTGTATGCAGTCTCCATAGTGGTCCTGGGCTTTTGCGTAGGTTGGAAATTTTTTGTTTTCTGCTGCGTTCCCCTACAGTGGCATCAAGGGCCATGCTATGCGTAGATGCAGGTTATGATCTAGAATACATAGAGATGTATGGGTGTTGCACAATATAATTTGTAGTAGATGAGTTCTACTGCTGATAATTATTTGTTCGGGTAGCAGATGAAATCTGTTACCCGATGTTCTTGTTGCTTCCCTGGAATTTGCATATTTCTGATCTTGATAACAGCATGGTGGAATTTCAAAGTTCTGGCAATCCGCGATCCTGATTGATCAACGAAGTGCTAACAGTTCGTTGAATTCCACCATAGTTAGAGAGAAAGATGAAATTTCGCAGACGAAAGGGCAATGCAGATATGATCTGCACGGGGGTCATGCATATGACGAAGTTCAGTATGGGGCTCGAAATTTTATTATCTCGTGTTTCATACACCCCACAAAGTTAATCTAGCGACTTGAATAATCATACTTGATGATGGACGTTGGTAGCTTCGGTTTGTTTCGAAACCTTAGAAGCCACGTAAAATGAAATTTTGTATGAAACGATTAGAGGCGTCTAACTTGGTATTGCAGGATGACATGAGATGTGCATATGATGTGGTATAGCAGTGCTCATATTAATTTGATTATGTATGAGATGACTATATGATGTAAAATTAACATGACCTGCGTGTCATGATTCGGCATGATGGCTGGAGCCATATGATTGTCACTTTAATGACCTGCATGTCAACCTTAAGTAATGCACTTATTTTATTAGCTATAGAGATAGCAATATTATCTGGTGCATCGACAAGGTGGTGGCAATCTTCGCAAAGGTGAACACCGACACGAATGCCGAAGATGAAGAAATAAAAGATTTCTCCGTCAGAAAGGGCTATACCATATCATGCTATTATGAATTGCCTGAGATGTTTATCCCTTATGATGCACCCTTTTTGATTGCGCGGTAGTCGCTTTTTATTAGGGTGATCTCTCACAAAAATATCAAGTAGTTAGTGTTCTCCCAAGTGTAGCACCGTCACGGCACCTATCTCTTCGGGGTATCACATGGATACATGGGTACGAACGATTAGAGAAGTGTGAGGCGGGTGAGTTGAGACCTCACAGCGAGATCACTTGGTTGTCTTGACGTTCAGGAATGAAAGTCATGAGCTCGGAACACGCGCATCGAAAGATGAACAAGAGTCACATAGAGATGTGATTGGCAAGTTGGCTTACCAATTGCAATTCTCGTCACTTGAGATGGATACATCCTTGGCATTGAATTGTAATATGGGTCTTGAATCACTCAAAATCAATTATGAGAGATATTGATTTGAGTGGGAGTGCACTATAGAATTAACTTGTTTAATTCTCAGTCTAATTAATTATGAACACTGTCTAAGTGTGATTTGCATAATAGTTGTAGAATAATCGCTCGTGTTTCCACCTTCCCTATTAAAATTGAATAAGCTGTTAAATATCTAGTTAAAACTTTACGGTTGGTAACGTAATGTGAGGATTGTCCTCAAAAGTGCCGAGAAGGACTTTGTCCTATCGCATGCTTTTGGTATTCTCCCGCTAATGCTATGGATAATGTGACTCTCGTCCTTCGATCCAAAAGCTAGAATTGCGTTACGGTCAAGTGCAATATGTTTGCTTCCATGAGACCCGAACTTCAAAAGTTTGGGATAGCTATGTGATATTCATGGAACTGAAAATCATTTTTCAGACACAAACAAAGACTGAAAGATATGTGATATCCAAAGAAATGTTTGTTTTGCAAACTATTAGTAAAAGTGTTTACTATGCATTTGATTAATAACAGAGGGATCCAGTAGAACGCCTGTCATATGATGATGGTGAATAAAACAACAACTTAAGAGAAAGGAAATGTCCGAAGGGTGTTAGTATGACTTACACACCTAGGAAGTCCGGGCTGACGCCACTCTTCAAGTTGGTGCTTCTTCTGAGAGTAGGAGAATTATTGGAAGTAAAACTGTTAGAAGTATAAAGGCAAAAAGAGAGAAAACTGGAATATCCAGCTCATGTATGAAAGTCATACAAGCTATTGATGTATAGAAGGCTGGTCAAAGAAATAGTTCTTAGGAATTATGATTAAACATGTTAATCACTGATTCTTGGGTATTGTGAGTTGATCACAGAGATACCCGCTCGATTGCTTTCCGTTGCAATTCGATGCAAGAACTACTACGGCCTAAAAGACTGGCCGGAGTGAGGTTCAGATACGCGCTGGGAACATAGTAAATGTTACTATACATTCCATCGGTGTATTACCTATGTATTTACTTTCATAATTCATTTTAGAGTTTTACACACTCTAGCCCATTGCATAAGGTATCTTGCAAGAAGGTTGTTCATAAGAGAACTTTTGATGTTCAATGTTATGAATAACTTAAGGGCCATACTTTCATTATGAATGAGATGTATGCTATGAATATTGATAATAATACATTACCTCTGTATTTACTTTCATAATTCATTTTAGAGTTTTATACACTCTAGCCCATTTGCATAATGTTTGTTGCAAGAGTGTTGTTCATGAAAGAACAATTGTTGTTCAGTGTCATGAATAACATAAGGGCCATGCTTCCATCGTGGATGGGATGTATGTTATGAATATTGATGGTAATATGATACATCCATAACACTGACGATAAATGTCGCAGGACTAAAAGAATACCACATATGTGTGGCACTGCATTTGGTCACATTGGAGAAACCCGCATGGAGAAATTCCATTATGATGGATTTTGAAGTCATTTGATTATGAATCATCTGACACTTGCAACTTTCCTCCGAAAAGTGAAGTGACTGAAATACCGTTCACAGGCCATAAGGAACGAGCAACGAACTTATTGGTGATCATACATTTTGATGTATGTAGTCCAATAAATGTTGTTGCTGACAGTGGATTTGTCTATCTTCTGAAATGACTCAAGTAGATATATGGATATTTACTTGATGAGATGTAAGTCTGGATCTTTTGAAGTCATTCAAAAGGTTTTCAAAATGAAGTAGAAATTATTGTAACAAGAAAATTATGTTTCTGCAATTTGATTGCGGAAAGGAATATTTTGAGTTACAAGTTTAGTGAATGTCTGATGAGTTGTGAAAAGATTTTCATAACTTACACCTCCCGGAACTCCACTGTGAGTGGTACGTCCATGAAGATGTATTCAAACCATTTATGACATGGTAAGATCAAAGATGACATAAATCAATTTGCCATTATCCCTTTTAAAAGTAATGCTTTAGAGACTGCGGCTTTTACACTGAAAAGAGCACCATCAGATCTGTTGAAATGACACCATGGTATGGTACACCCAACCATGTTATGTCTTTTCTTAACATTTGGAATACGGGGCTTGTGTAAAATATTTACAAACCTATTCCAAATCAGACAAGTGCTACTTTGTAGGTTATCCCAAGTTATTGGGTATTCCCCCACCACTGTACCGAGGCAAAAGGTTTTTCCACAAAGAACGGTATGCTTTTAAAGAGAATGGTTCTTGCAAAAAGGTGAGTGGGAGGACAGTGCGACTCGACGAGATAACAATATCTTCATCATCAGATCAAAGGAAAGAAACCTTGGAAGTAATTCCAGAGTTTCCTACTACGACTGATACGGAAGCCTCTACATGAGATGTATGGACTTCGGTCGAACTTGCAACTGAACCACGTAGGCAAAACTCGTGCAAACCTCTCAGGTGCGCAAGCGAGATATTGTTGTTAGACAATGGTATACCTACAATACACAAGGAAGCGTTGATGGGCCCTGACTCCGGAATTGGCTAAATGCCAATACAATACGAGATAGTTTCCATATAAATGATTCAAGATCATATCTTGATGAACCCTTCGGAAGACTTAGAGTCTAACGAACATTTATGAAACTATAAACTGATGTGGATAAAATGTTTTATCCATAAAGCTCGACTTGTTGCAATAACAAATTCAAGGAGTTGACTACGATGAGATTTTCTCACCGTAGCGATGCTTAAAGTCAGATCGGGTTAAACTAGCAATTAATACATATTTCAATCTTGAGATATGATACATGGATGCCAAAAGGATTTCCATGTGATGGAAATGCAACCTAGGACTTGCATGTGATACAGTCCAAAGTATTTTGTCAATCCAGAGGATGCTAGTAAGTATGCAAACTTCAGAGTTCCAGCAATGGACAGAAGAGAGCAAAAAGGAGTTGGAATCTTCGTTTTGATGAAATAGTCAAAAGAGTTTGATTTCATCAATGGATAACGAAGATGCTTGTGGTTACAAGAAAGTAAGTGGGAGCATAATAATATTTCTAAAAACCTTGTGTGCTTGACACATTGTTGATTGGAAATAATATAAATTTCTTGACATGAATTAGGACTTCATTGAAAATAGTTTTTCGATGAAGTGCTTGGGCTAAGTAGCCTTGATATTAGGCATAATTATCTGCGAAGATAGTATTGCCTAATAGGCTAAGCCAAAAATACATATTGATAAGATGCTAAAACAGTTCAGCATAAGAACGCCAAGGAGTGATTCTTGCCGAAGTCACATGGAAAGAGTTTTGCAAGACTCGGTGTCCCAAAACACTGATGAGCAAAATACATGATGGATTTTCCACACACCTTTGTGTTTGGATTAATCATGTATTCCATGGTATGTAAGACAACCAGATATGTCCAATACACCCAAGTTGTTGCGAGTATAGATACCAAAGTGATCAAAGTACTGATCATGGGACAACAGTGAAAAATGTCATTGAGTACTGAAGTAGCACTGATGACATGTTTTCTTGCAAGCAGAGATTATGAAGTGCTCGTTGTAAGTAATTACATCGATACGGTCTTCATCAATGCTCCATGCGATTTTCATTTTAAGTTAAGGGTTTTGTGTAACACACAATACGGTGGCACGGTAGTTGGAAATTGTTCCAAACAGGATACTGTGGCGAATTCTATAACAAAGGCTAAGTATGTTGACGCTTTGGAAGCGACAAAGAAGATGTTGAATCATATAGTTCATTCATGAACTTAGTATGGTTCCAAGATGGCTTTGGTCAATGGGACACTATTGCAGATAGTTGCTCCATAGCTCAGTCTGAGGAATCAAGGTTTGACCTGTGATTCACATATATACAAAGCCAAGTCCACACAAAATATGAATTTTGTGAAAGCGTGAAAACGCGAGGACATGCAAATATGCACACGGAACTGAAGTTGTCAGATCCGTTGGACATCAGGCTATACCACATGCGAAGCATTTTTACACCGGTATGCCATAGGTGTAATGTGCATTAGCATTGACTAGATTATTGACTCTAGTGCAAGTGGGAGTCTGTAGGAGATATGCCCTAGAGGCAATAATAAATGTTATTATTTATCCCCATGTTCATAATTAAGTTTATATTTTCCCTACATCAAAGGAATAACATGAGTCTTTACTACAGAGTTATCTACTATGACATGGTTCCGCCAACCGATGTCTCATAGCCCAAATCATTATAAATGGCCCACAATTAGTTATCAATCCAGTGTTGAGAGTTCCGAGATAGATCCAAGTCCAGAGGCTCAAATTGTCCGTAACCGGGGACACGGCTAATCTATTAGGTTTTAACTCTGCAGAGTGTTGTGCACTTTACCCACAAGATTCGATCCCTCTTTTTACGTTCTCGCACTTCAGGTTGTTTGAGAACAAGATGCCCGAAACATGGTCTTCCGAAGGGTTCCTCTGACCACTGTCCGGTGCTCATCCAATCCTACCGTAGTTCTACATCTGCTAGCACCGTCCCAGCCAGAGTCACAACTAAGGTCAACCAAGCCAGAGCCCATAATGACTTGCGGTTGCACAGGTAAGCTTCCGGGCATGAAGTATTCTTCCATCTGTTTGAGTCTGGGTGAAGCTTTCTGCAAGATGTCATGGCGCTTCTCCATGCATCCCGGCCATCCACTGGTTGCTCCAGGGTGCCCATCAAATCCATCCTTCACCCAGTAGTGTCTATTGAAATCTTGTCTCAAGTCTCAAAATCTTGAGGTCTTGTAGATGAAGGCTTTGAAGGATACCGGTCTTGAAATTGCCATCATGAAGTTGTCATCATTGACGTAGAGTCCTCCATTCTCACACCACTCCCGAGCACTCATACCAACCCCGTCTACTATAGCGTAGCTTTAAAACTAAACAACGTCCCGGGCTTGGTAACAGGGAGATGGGTTCCTACCTCATGCATTCTACTCAACTACAAGAATTCAATATCACTACTGGAGGAATTGTTGGAATGGTGACACTAAATGCATTAAAAGCATAGGCATGATAAAATGGTCAAAGTGAACTTGCCTGGTATTACTTGATGAAGATTATAACGCTCTCAGAAATAACTTGATACTATTCGTCACTCTCCGATGAAATCTATGTTAAACAAACATGACATTCATATAAGCAATCACTGTAGCAATCAAAATAATAACCAACAAATAAAAACAGCAATGAATTAAATAATAAATTCTCAAATAAAATCCAAAGAATTTCAAGAAATACTACAAAGAAAACTACTAAAGAAAAGTCTAAGACTTTACTACAAACAATAAAATTATTTTTCTCCTAAATAAAACTTAACAGCAAAATAAAGCTCTAAACTAATAAATTAACAGAAAAAATATATAAAATAACTAAGTTAACAGAAAGTATTTTTCGTAAAATTTTACTAGCAAAAAGAAACAAATAAAAAGCTTTCATAAAACCCTATTTATGACCTAACAAAGTTTTACAACAAAACTAAATAAAAATAAAATTGTCTACTGTTAACTAACAGAAACAAAACTAAATTTGTCAAAAAAGGGTTTTAGTTAAAAACAAATAAATACTAAGGGAAAAGAAAATAGCACTAAACTATGTAAAACAGTACTGTTTCGCCTAAAACCCTAATTTAAAATAAACAAAAACTAATTTGCAACAGCCTACTGTTTAGACAAAAGATCAAGTGATCACTAGCAAAAAAGAATCAACTAAATAGCTATTTTTAAACTCAAGATATTCACAAAACAAGGTTTGAAGCAAATTCATGCAAAATCGAATTTAAAATGTTCAAACATGGCCAAACTGGCATCTACAGAAACTAGATGAAAATCTTAATCTAATGCAAAAAGAATCACTCAAAAAGGATTTAAAACCTAGAAGATATAGCAGATCTAAAACAGAAACTAATCTGAAAATAAAACAGAACAGAAAAAGACTAAAAACCCTACGGATCGGCTGGGCTACACGTGGCACGGTTTCATTGGTTGCGGGTGTGCGCGTCTAAAACTAACGGGTGGACGGCCGGTAACTAGCAGAAAACGGTTTGACCGAAAAAAAAAACCGATCTAATCTCGGCCGCACGATGACGATCTAACGGTGGGGAGAGGCCGGCAGCTTACAGCGGGAGGTCGACGGTGAGGGCGGCTCGGGCGTGGTCGCCGGCACTGCTCCGGTGGTCGGGGGTGACGGCGGTGGCGTCCGTCGGATGCGGCACGATGAGGGGATCGCGGTGGTGGTGTTGGAGGGTGTTGGTGAGGATTGGACGAAGCAGAGCGAGCTCGGTGAAGCTCCTGTTCTCTGCGTGCTCCGGCGAGAGCGGACGAGCTCGGGATCACGGCTACGGTAGAAGAAAAGGGTCAAAAACATGTCAAAACGAATATCGCGATCGGGATAAGAATAAATCTAGAAGGTGGAGGCTCGGGGTGACTCACCGGCGATGGAATCGACGGCGGAAAGGTTCGGCTCCGGTGGAGATCCGAACGGCGAGTGCGGCCGATTGAGGTGTCTATGGGCCTGGGGTTTTGAGGGAAACGAGAGAGGAGGGCCTCGGCTTTTATAGAGACAACAGAGTGCGCGAGGGGAAAGCTTCGGGATCGAATCCCGCGAAGATCGGACGCGGCGAGGCGGCGTGCGCGCTCTGGACTCAGTTTTGCGTGGGGAAGAAGAAGGTAGGGCGTGGGCCTGGGGTGTCAGCGGGAGAGGGGCGAGCGAGAGGGGAGCGGGCGACCGGTAAGGAAGAGGTTCGGGCGCGGGGCGCGCTGCTGGGCCGGCTGCGCTGGTTTGGCGGCTGGGCCGTGGGGCAGATGGGCTTCGCCCGTTTTAAGAAGATTTTTTTTAAACAGAGAAGGAAAAATTGAAGGAAACAAAATAAATCAAAACTTTATATTGGCATATAATATATGAGAATTTTCATAAAAATAAATCCTAAAACATGAACTATTTTTCAAAAGCAAATAAAATTCACACAAATTCAAATAATGCAAACAGTGCTACTGTTGCAATAAAAATTCAAAAAAAAATATTTTAAAGTATCAAAATGACTTCAAATTTATTTTTCTCCACTTTTCCATTGTAGGGAATCATGTTACCCTAATTTCCATATATTTATTTTTGGAGAAAAATAATTTGATTAAAAACCAAATAACTCCTAAGTGGTTTTGAATTTGAATTTCAAATCACTTTCAAATCCTTCTTTTAAACTTCCAACTCATGTTTCATATAATTTGAAGAAGTCATTTTATCTTCTCTCATGAAAAATCATTGAGTTGCATAAAGTTTCTGAGTTTGAAATATTTTTCAAATAGAATTCAAATCCTTTCCAAATCCCTTTTTATTGCTTTAAATGGAAGAAGTCATATCATCTTCACTCTAGGGTTTGGTGATGAAATGAATTTGAATTCCCTGGGGACCAAAGTGCAAAGATGAAAGTTTTGGGAAAGTCCTTTTATTCCCTCTCATTAAACTTTCAAAAGTTTCAAATTTCACTCACTTTCAATCAATCAATCAAACAAACAATCATAATCAATCATATTTATTTAGCTAATATAACATTCCAAAATTTAGAATTTTGGGATGTTACAAACCTACCACACTTAAAATGAATCTCGTCCTCGAGATTCGGAGAGGCTAGCAAGAAAAGGTTAGGGTTGGGGGGTCTTCCAGCAAATCCATTGATCGGAAAGGTCTGGGGTGCTACCACACTTAAAATCCAAGTCATGGGTCCATTAAAACTCATGTACTCCATCCTTTGGGTTGACGGTGTCGGTCTTCTCATATTCTCCTGGATAACTCCTTCTCTGGTGCACTTCCGGTAAGAACATAACCTTTTTCTCAAAATCATGTGTCCTTACATCAAAGTAGAGCTCTTCCGAGACCGGGTCTTCTTGGCTGACAGGCCTGTCGTCAATACTAAACTACTATCAGAATTCTCATGGTGGTCAACAGTTTGTTGTTTCCTGCAGGAAAATGGTCTGGGTTGAATCTCACCATATAACCTACATTTGGCAACAACTTCCTGGTACCAGGGTTTCTTATCATGCCATTCTAAGGCTTAAGCAAAGTTTTCAACGATCATCGTCTCTCTACTATAGGTAAGTCACTCCAGATTTACCATTCCAAATAGCAAGAGCGAACGATAAGAGTAAGTCGGTATGGTGATCAATCCATTCCGCACCCAAATCATTACCCTGTATAAGGTGTAGTGAATCTCATATTTCTAACACTCAGGCATTCTCACAAGCATTGCAGAATTTTTCTTGTCCTCGAACCGGGTTCGGGTAAATCCATTAATTCTGCAAGCCAAATATAACATCTATCGTTTCTTCACAACTCTCGGGTTTTTGCATAACCCCCTATGAAACGTCTGTTGGTCAAATCACAGCTTCTCCAGAATTCTTCCTTCAACAAGATTGTGCTTGTACCTTGGTCATATCCTGGGCCTGTGGGTTATGGGTCCACTTCAGCACTTGTATAGTTTTAACTCATCCGTGGAGTTACAACTGTTCCATATTCCACCATTACATTTATTCTAAATCCAATAGCACTTCATTCAGTCATACTCTTGGGGTAACCACGAAATCAAACTTATTTCGTCCAAACTCCACTTAGTGGAATACATTTTACTTTCCATTGGTCTGGTGTTCACACAGAGAAATATCACCATGAAATGCACACAGTCATCCATAAATCGTATTCTTTTCATATCAAATCCTTTATTTCATCATTAATCATTTCTCAAAACTCCAATCAAAAGTACTTTATTACAAATGTTGTCATCCACATAGTTGGTATGGTCAAGCATTACTTCCAAATTTATTTATGGGTCCCCCTTGAGGATTATTTAGTCCTACTGGAATTGAGCGGGGCGCTCCTTGAAATCATCCACCTTTTGTTTCATCATGGTGCCCATGAGCTTCATCTCCATCATCTCTGCATGTACCTCTCTCAGGTATTCCTGAGTGTGACGGAGCCTTGCTTCCAGTATTTCTCCAATCTGACGTATGGCTTCCATGACAGCTTCACGAACAGAGTCGAAGAAAGTTGCTCGAGGTACACGTGAGATGTAAAAGTATTGACCCATCGTCTTCGGGCAAACTCCTTTCACCCGGTGGAGGTGTACTTCCACCTACCAAAGTTCCACTCCATTTTCCATGAAAGGATAACCTTTGTAAACTGCATCTCCTTCAAGGTGAATATGCTTCATCATGTCCTTCAGGATTCTTGGGTAATCCTGATCACTTGTCAGGGTCATGACCGTTTCTGGGCCCTTGAGGAAAGACTCATGAAGGGTTGTCATCTGCAGTTGTAAGATAGAAGGGGTATTCAGAATAATGTATGTATCTCCTTGGGTAAGCATTCATATCATCCAAACAAAACTTCAAATTCAATTCCCAACATCTTACAGGGTATTGTCATCCTTAAAACAAAATGTACTGGGTTATCCATTGACCATATTCTATTGTATCCTTGTACTTTATCAAAATCCCAGTTTATGCATCAACAACTCATTTTCATCCATGTTTACCCACATAATCAGTTCCAAGATAAATGTTAACAACATAACAACTTCATAAAGCCTTTCAGCATATGACATATCACCTTTATTGATTCATGAATTATTACAATCTCCGAGACTTCCATTACATAACTCAACTCATCGTACTTATGAAAATAAAATTGCTTCCTACTACACTTATTACCAATATCAAAATCTCAATTACTTAGCTCAAGCTTTCTTTTGATCTGAACATTCCCTGGCAAAATATCCTGCCTCCTTGCAGTGAAAACAAATGACTTCTCACATGTCTCGGGGCTTCTTTGTGATTATGTAGGCTCCTTGGATTTTTAGCTTCTTTTCTGGACATCTATTGAAATAGTGACATGATTTCTTGCACTTGAAACATATGATATGACTCAGGTCCTTTTCTACAGAAAATGGGCTGTTCTAGGGAGGTCTTTGTTTCCTCTTCTTGGTCTTCTTCGTACCAATCAGATCCTCTATTTCCTGTGGGTCATACTCCACTTCTGCTGTCGGGAACTCACCAAGATACTCAGTTCCCTTCTTCATGCAATACTGAGAGATGTGTCCTTCTTCTCCACATGCATAGCATGACTTGGTGCAAACTTTGATTGGGTTTCCTCCATTTGTGTCCATCACAGCATCCTTTACCACATGTATTTCCATACCTTCTTAGGGCTTCTTTCATTCCTTCATTCTGCTTCCGAACAGTTTGTTGCACCATGGGGTAAATGTGACTGAGCCGGATAGTGGTCAGTTCCTTCACACAAGAAACAAGTCACCTGCCCAGTTGGGCATTCCCCAGCTGGGTGATTTTCTTCACAAAGAGGGCATCCATCCTGGTGCTCTTCATGGGTGTGTCCTATTTCTCCGCAAACATTGCATGCACCGGGTTTCTTCATCTTACTATCATAAGGTTTCCGGATGAGACAGGATCTTAACAGAGTCTCCTTGAATTCCTCCCAAGTTTTTGCTCCGTTACTTCCTTGTATGGCTTGATGCATTTTCCACCATGTTGCAGCATTTTTTGTAAAGTACTGAAGAGCGTATTGAATCTCATACTTCCTTGCAACCAAGTTATTTCCGAGATGATTCTCCATGTTCTGAATCCATAGCTCTGCCTCCGGCTCTGTCATCGGTCCAGAGAATACAAGTCCATCTTCATTCATCATCTATTGGGTCCAAGGGTTTTGGGATGAGATACGAGAGAGGGATAGAGGGAGATTCACACAATACAAACAATAGTTTTGAAAATAGGTTTTATTTGTGGCTGTCGGAAAAACACACACAAATGACAGCTCACAATTCATCGCATCTAATGTGAGTATACAACAGGGGTTTGGTCTTCTAAAGGTCATAATAATATTGGGATTCTTCAGGGTCTTCAATTTCTTCGAGTCTTCGGAGTCTTCAATCATTGTAGCTTCAATCCTTGTACACTGGGGTGGTTCTCAGTTGATCCTCCGTGTGGTCAAAATGGAAAGGGGTATATTCTAACTAATTGAGGTAAGAGGGACCATTTGATAAAATCAGAAAATATGAGAAGTAAGGGTCTTTTTGAAAATAAAGTTTTAGAGAGATCCTATATCCTATGGCTTTCCAGTTTCTAGGGTCACGTCCTACAGTCAACATGTGCTCTGATACCATATCTGTAGCGACCCGACCTCAAACGGTCAAGCCTCTGTGTATCTGTGCCATCCCTGGATCAATATGCTGGCACACACAGTACATCAATGTATATATCAAAGTGCAATCACATGTACAAATAACGTAAAACTGATATATACCTCATAAGTCTCCACGGAAACAATCAAACGGGTGTGGAGTCCCATCAACGCCATCGGCAAGTTGAGTGTAGACCGTAACCCTGTATCGCAACTCTTACTCGTCGTAGACGTATCTGCAACATGAGACATTGCAGTCGTGTAGGTCAGTACATAGAATGTACCGGCAAGATCACAATAAGAAAAACAGATGATGAAACTATTCTATATGCAATATGGCTTTGTGGCTCTGTGTCTGAGTTTTTGCGTAAAAGCTGGTTTTATTTTCCCTACATCAAAGGAATAACATGAGTCTTTACTACAGAGTTATCTACTATGACATGGTTCCGCCAACCAATGTCTCATAGCCCAAATCATTATAAGTGGCCCACAATTAGTTATCAATCCAGTGTTAAGAGTTCTGAGATAGATCCAAGTCCAGAGGCTCAAATTGTCCGTAACCGGGGACACGGCTAATCGATTAGGTTTTAACTCTGCAGAGTGTTGTGCACTTTACCCACAAGATTCGATCCCTCTTTTTACGTTCTCGCACTTCAGGTTGTTTGAGAACAAGACTCCCGAAACATGGTCTTCCGAAGGGTTCCTCTGACCACTGTCCGGTGCTCATCCAATCCTACCGTAGTTCTACATCTGCTAGCACCGTCCCAGCCAGAGTCACAACTAAGGTCAACCAAGCCAGAGCCCATAATGACTTGCGGTTGCACAGGTAAACTTCCGGGCATGAAGTATTCTTCCGTCTGTTTGAGTCTGGGTGAAGCTTTCCGCAAGATATCATGGCGCTTCTCCATGCATCCCGGCCATCCACTGGTTGCTCCAGGGTGCCCATCAAATCCATCCTTCACCCAGTAGTGTGTATTGAAATCTTGTCTCAAGTCTCGAAATCTTGAGGTCTTGTAGATGAAGGCTTTGAAGGATACCGGTCTTGAAATTGCCATCATGAAGTTGTCATCATTGACGTAGAGTCCTCCATTCTCACACCACTCCCGAGCACTCATACCAACCCCGTCTACTATAGCGTAGCTTTAAAACTAAACAACGTCCCGGGCTTGGTAACAAGGAGATGGGTTCATACCTCATGCATTCTACTCAACTACAAGAATTCAATATCACTACTGGAGGAATTGTTGGAATGGTGACACTGGATGCATTAAAAACATAGGCATGATAAAATCGTCAAAGTGAACTTGCCTGGTATTACTTGATGAAGATTATAACGCTCTCAGAAATAATTTGTTACTATTCGTCACTCTCCGATGAAATCTATGTTAAACAAACATGACATTCATATAAGCAATCACTGTAGCAATCAATTCTAGCAATCAAAATAATAACCAACAAATAAAAACAGCAAGGAATTAAATAATAAATTCTCAAATAAAATCGAAAGAATTTCAAGAAATACTACAAAGAAAACTACTAAAGAAAAGTCTAAGACTTTACTACAAACAATAAAATTATTTTTCTCCTAAATAAAACTTAACAGCAAAATAAAGCTCTAAACAAATAAATTAACAGAAAAAATATAAAATAACTAAGTTAACAGAAAGTATTTTTCGTAAAATTTTACTAGCAAAAAGAAACAAATAAAAAGCTTTCATAAAACCCTATTTATGACCTAACAAAGTTTTACAACTAAACTAAATAAAAATAAAATTGTCTACTGTTAACTAACAGAAACAAAACTAAATTTGTCAAAAAAAAAAGGTTTTAGTTAAAAACAAATAAATAGTAAGGGAAAAGAAAATAGCACTAAACTATGTAAAACAGTACTGTTTCGCCTAAAACCCAAAATTAAAATAAACAAAAACTAATTTGCAAAACCCTACTGTTTAGACAAAAGATCAAGTGATCACTAGCAAAAAGAATCAACTAAATAGCTATTTTTAAACTCAAGATATTCAAAAAACAAGGTTTGCAGCAAATTCATGCAAAATCGAATTTAAAATTTTAAAACATGGCCAAACTTGGCATCTACAGAAACTAGATGAAAATCTTAATCTAATGCAAAAAGAATCACTCAAAAAGGATTTAAAACCTAGAAGATATAGCAGATCTAAAACAGAAACTAATCTGAAAATAAAACAGAACAGAAAAAGACTAAAAACCCTACGGATCGGCTGGGCTACACGTGGCACGGTTTCATTGGTTGCGGGTGTGCGTGTCTGAAACTAACGGGCGGACGGTCGGTAACTAGCAGAAAACGGTTCGACCGGAAAAAAAAACGATCTGATCTCGGCCGCACGATGACGATCTAACGGTGGGGAGAGGCCGGCGGCTTACAGCGGGAGGTCGACGGCGAGGGCAGCTCGGGCGTGGTCGCCGGCGCTGCTCCGGTGGTCGGGGGTGACGGCGGTGGCGTCGGTCGGATGCGGCATGACGAGGGGATCGCGATGGTGGTGTTGGAGGGCGTTGGTGAGGACTGGACGAAGCAGAGCGAGCTCGGTGAAGCTCCTGTTCTATGCGTGCTCCGGCGAGAGCGGACGAGCTCGGGATCGCGGCTACGGTAGAAGAAAATGGTCAAAAACATGTCAAAACGAATATCGCGATCGGGATAAGAATAAATACAGAAGGAGGAGGCTCGGGGTGACTCACCGGCGATGGAATCGACGGCGGAAAGGTTCAGCTCCGGTGGAGATCCGAACGGCGAGTGCGGCCGATTGAGGTGTCTATGGGCCTGGTGTTTTGAGGGAAACAAGAGAGGAAGGCCTCGGCTTTTATAGAGACAACAGCGTGCACGAGGGGAAAGCTTCGGGATCGAATCTCGCGAAGATCGGACGCGGCGAGGCGGCGTGCGTGCTCTGGACTCAGTTTTGCGTGGGGAAGAAGAAGGTAGGGCGTGGGCCCGGGGTGTCAGCGGGAGAGGGGCGAGCGAGAGGGGAGCGGGCGACCGGTAAGGAGGAGGTTCGGGCGCGGGGCGCGCTGCTGGGCCGGCTGCGCTGGTTTGGCGGCTGGGCCGTGGGGCAGATGGGCTTCGCCCGTTTTAAGAAGATTTTTTCTAAACAGAGAACAAAAATTTGAAGGAAACAAAATAAATAAAAACTTTATATTGGCATATAATATATCAAAATTTTCATAAAAATAAATTCTAAAACATGAACTATTTTTCAGAAGCAAATAAAATTCACACAAATTCAAATAATGCAAACAGTGCTACTGTTGCAATAAAAATTCAAAAAAAAAATTTAAAAGTATCAAAATGACTTCAAATTTATTTTTCTCCACTTTTCCATTGTAGGGAATCATGTTACCCTAATTTCCATATATTTTATTTTTGGAGAAAAATAATTTGCTTAAAAATCAAATAACTCCTAAGTGGTTTTGAATTTGAATTTCAAACGACATTCAAATCCTTATTTTAAACTTCCAACACATATTTCATATAATTTGAAGAAGTCATTTTATCTTCTCTCATGAAAAATCATTGAGTTGCATAAAGTTTCTGAGTTTGAAATATTTTTCAAATAGAATTCAAATCCTTTCCAAATCCCTTTTTATTGCTTTAAATGGAAGAAGTCATATCATCTTCACTCTAGGGTTTGGTGATCAAATGAATTTGAGTTCCCTGGGGACCAAAGTGCAAAGATGAAAGTTTTGGGAAAGTCCTTTTATTCCCTCTCATTAAACTTTTAAAAGTTTCAAATTTCACTCACTATCAATCAATCAATCAAACAAACAATCATAATCAATCATATTTATTTAGCTAATATAACATTCCAAAATTTAGAATTTTGGGATGTTACAATGAGATACATTCGTCACAAGTTAATGGTTAATAACACAGAGAAAGTTTACGTTTGCATAATTCCTTAGACCATGAGAGTATCGAGTTTCTTCATGCTTGATTCATGAACTTTGGGGTTTGTTAAACGTCATCCGTAAATGGGTGGCTATTACGGCGGCTTACGGGTTCATGGAAAAGTGTGTCAAGGGACTTGATAGCTCAAGATTGGGATTTGTTCCTCCGACGATGGAGAGATATCTCTGGGCCCTCTCGGTGTTACGGTATCCATCATCGTCTGGCAAGACACAATGTGATTTGATCACAGAGATGCCGGAACACGGGAACGAGAAAAGAGAACAAAACCGGTAACGAGGTAACTGGCATTGTGGACAAGTGTTGATCCACGGGGCTGCCGATGATTCTCACCTCGGGTATTTGTAACATATCGTGAAGCAATAGGAATAGCACACGGCAACTGGAGGTTCACTCGAATATTCATTCGTGTGGGTATAGGGGTCAATATGGGTGTCCACGGCTCCGATGTTGATCATTGATCAGAAAGTGTTCCGGTCATGTCTATACTTCACCGAACATATAGGGTCACACGCTTAAGGGTCATCTATCTGCTGAATACTAGGCAGGGAGTCTGAGAGAAAGTCACCGAAAAAGTTTCGGAGACAACGGCAAATTCCGGAGAGAGAACACCAGAATAGTTTCGGTAAAACTGAAAAGTTGTTTCAGGGTATACCATTAAGTCAAATTGGTTTCGGCACACGCCTGGAAATTCTTGGAGGGTGCCAGAATTGTTCTGGGAACTTCTGGGATTTTTCGGAGAAAAAACCCGGAAATGTTCCGGAGCTGCCGGAACCGCTTTGTTTGCTATTCGCAGATAAAAATCACTAATCCAGAATTGTTTTGGAACACGTCCAAAATCATTTTAGTGGGTACTGGAATTGTTCTAAGACCCACAGAAATATTTTCGGATTTAACGATCGCGGAAAAATGTTTCCATGAATAGTGAAAGTGCTTTTTGGGTTACTTTATGGAAAGCCACCTTTTGGGACTTTTCCCAAAAGACTTAGGGACTAAGGAACCCCATTTGGGGGGGGGGGCTTGAGAGTGGCCGGCCAAGGAGGAGGCCATCCATGGTGCTCCTCTAGCCTTCCCATTTTACCCTTGTGGAGAATCCATATGATGGGTTTTTTGGTATTTTGGGAGCCACCCTACCCCTTGGGTTTTCCTATAAATAGAGGTGGAGAGGCACTCTCCACACTCACTCTTTCTCAACATACACAAGCCATGCATGATCTGGCCTTCTCTCTCCCTCCCCGCGAAATAGTTTCGTAGAGCCGAAAGGCTGTCTGGGTTCCGGTGGGAACTAGTTCTGGATGGCGAAGCCCTGCCGGATAGATGACACCGTATGTGTGCAACTCTGTAGAGAGATCGTAGTTTCGGTCTTAGTTCGAGAGTGCCTCCCGAAGGGTTGTCCGAGTGACCGTCCGAGTTTCGAGGGTCCTCCCGAAGGGTTGTCCGAGTGACCGTCCGAGTTTTGAGGGTCCTCCCGAAGGGCTGTCCGTGACACCGTCCGAGGGACTGTCCGACCGTCTCTCGGAGGGCTGTCCGACGAGCAGACAAGGGAGAACATCCTCGCGGTTGGGAGGATGTAAATCCTAGCTGCGGGGATCTACACCAACGATCGTCATCGACTCTACTTCCGCTGCGCTACGAGTCGGTAACGAAAAGATCAAACCTTGTATGCAGTCTCCATAGTGGTCCTGGGCTGGTGCGTAGGTCGGAAATTTTTTGTTTTCTGCTGCGTTCCCCTACAACATCATCATTGTCATATTGTTTTGCATGATCATATAGCTGACATAGTATTTGTGGCTCAGCCACCGTTTATCATTGTTATACGTGTTACGCTAGCATCATTGCACATCCTGGTACACTGCCAGAGGCATTCATATAGAGTCATATTTTTGTTCTAGTATCGAGTTGTAATTTTGAGTTGTAAGTAAATAGAGGTGTGATGATCATCATTATTAGAGCATTGTCCTAGTGAGGAAAGGATGATGGTGGCTATGATTCCCCCACAAGTCGGGATGAGACTCCGGACGAAAAAAAAAAAGAGAAAAAAATATAGAAAAAAAGAGGCGAAAAAGAGCCGTGAAAAAATGAAAAAAATGAAAAAATATATATAAAGAAAAAAATGAGAGAAAAAGAGAGAAGGGGCAATGTTACTATCCTTTTCCACACTTGTGCTTCAGAGTAGCACCATGTTTTTCATATAGAGAGTCTCCTATTTTGTCACTTTCATATACTAGTGTGAATTTTTCATTATAGAACTTGGCTTGTATATTCCGATGACGGGCTTCCTCAAATGCCCGAGGTCTTCATGAGTAAGCAAGTTGGATGCACACCCACTTAGTTTTCATGTTGAGCTTTCATACACTTATAGCTCTTAGTACATGATGTACACATGCCCCAACCATGAGCTATCAAGAGAAATTATCTTACAGAATTTTTATGCTCGGCTTTCTTATGATAATCAAACCATGCTCGATTCTTCTTCGACTGGCTCCTTTATGAAGAAAACTATTGAATTCAGATGGGATCTTCTGGAAAGAATTAAACGCAACTCTAAAGATTGGGAACTCGACAAAGGTAATGAGTCAGGTATAATACTTGAGTTCGATTGTGTTAAATCTTTTATGGCTACCGATGCCTTTCATAAGTTTAGCACTAAATATGGACTTGACTCTGAGATAGTAGCCTCCTTTTGTGAATCCTTTGCTACTCATGTTGATCTCCCTAAGGAGAAGTGGTTTAAATATCACCCACCTATTTAATTAAAAGAAGAACCCATTAGTGTTAAAGAAGAAACAATTGTTTACCATGCTGATCCAGTTGTGCCTACTGCTTATATTGAGAAACCACCTTTTCCTGTTAGGATTAAGGAACATGCTAAAGTTTCAACTGTGGTTAACAAAAGTAATATTAGAGCACCTAGACCCTCTGAAAAAATTAAAGTTGAACCTAATGTTGCTATGGTTATCTCTTGGTCGATAATATAGATGGGCATGTTATTTACTTCTGTAATGAAGCAGCTAGAATTGCTAAACCAGATCCTAAAGACAAAAACAGACCCGTAGTAGGCATGCATGTTGTCTCTGTTAAAATAGGAGATCATTCTTATCATGGCTTATGTGATTTGGGTGCTAGTGTGAGTGCTATTCCGTTTACCTTATATCAAGAAATTATGAATGATATTGCACCTGTTGAAATAGAGGACATTGATGTTACTATTAAGCTTGCAAACAGAGATACCATTACACCGCTAGGGATCGTTAGAGATGTTAAAGTCTTGTGTGGAAAAATAAAATACCCTACTGATTTTCTAGTCCTTGGTTCTCCACAAGATGATTTTTGTCCCATTATATTTGGTAGACCTTTCTTGAACACTGTTAATGCTAAGATTGATTGCGCTAAAGAAATTGTTAGTGTTGATTTTGGTGGTATGTCTCATGAGTTTAATTTCTCCAAGTTTCGTAGACAACCTCATGATAAAGAATTGCCTAGTAAAGATGAAATTATTGGTCTTGCTTCTATTGCCGTACCTCCTACTGATCCGTTAGAACAATATTTGCTAGACCATGAAAATGATATGCATATGAATGAAAGAAATGAAATAGATAAGATGTTCTTTGATCAACCACCTATCCTTAAACACAATTTGCCTGTTGAAACTCTTGGAGGCCCTCCTCCACCTAAGGGTGATCCTGTATTTGAATTGAAGCAATTGCCTGATACATTGAAATATGCTTATCTTGATGAAAAGAAGATATATCCTGTTATTATTAGTGCTAACCTTTCAGAGCATGAAGAAAAGAGATTACTTAAAACTCCGAGGAAGCACCGAGCTGCTATTGGATATACTCTTGATGATCTTAAGGGCATTAGTCCCACTCTATGTCAGCACAAAATTAATATGGAGCCTGATGCTAAACCTGTTGTCGACCACCAACGACGATTAAATCCTAAGATGAAAGAGGTGGTAAGAACTAAAATATTAAAGCTTTTGGAAGCAGGTATAATCTATCCCATAGCTGATAGTAGATGGGTAAGTCCCGTTCATTGTGTCCCTAAGAAAGGAGGTATTACCATTGTTCCTAATGATAAAAATGAACTCATTCCACAAAGAATTGTAACTGGTTATAGGATGGTAATTGATTTTAGAAAATTAAACAAAGCTACTAGAAAAGATCATTACCCCTTACCTTTTATTGATCAAATGTTAGAAAGATTATCTAAGCATACACACTTTTGTTTCCTAGATGGTTATTCTGGTTTTTCTCAAATACATGTATCACAACCCGATCAAGAGAAAACCACCTTTACTTGTCCTTTTGGAACTTATGCTTATAGACGTATGCTTTTTGGTTTATGCAATGCACTTGCTACCTTTCAAAGATGTATGACTGCTATATTCTTTGACTTTTGTGAAAAGATTGTTGAGGTATTCATGGATGATTTCTCCGTTTACGGAACTTCTTTTGATGATTGCTTAAGCAACCTTGATCAAGTTTTGTAGAGATGTGAAGAAACTAATCTTGTCTTGAATTGGGAGAAGTGCCATTTTATGGTGAATGAAGGCATTGTCTTGGGACATAAAAATTCTGAAAGAGGTATTGAAGTTGATAAAGCTAAGGTTGATGCTATTGAAAAAATGCCATGTCCTAAAGATATTAAAGGTATAAGAAGTTTCCTAGGTCATGCTGGTTTCTATAGGAGATTTATTAAAGACTTCTCTAAAATTTCTATGCCTCTTACCAATCTTTTGCACAAAGATGTTCCATTTGTTTTTGATGATGATTGTCTAGAAGCCTTTGAAACACTTAAGAAAGCCTTAACCACTGCACCTATTGTTCAACCACCTGATTGGAACTTGCCTTTTGAAATTATGTGTGATGCTAGTGATTATGCTGTTGGTGCTGTTCTAGGACAGAGAGTTGGTAAGAAATTAAATGTTATCCATTATGCTAGTAAAACTCTAGACAGTGCCCAAAGAAATTATGCTACTACTGAGAAAGAATTTCTAGCAGTTGTGTTTGCATGTGATAAATTCAGATCTTACATAGTTGATTCTAAAGTAACTGTTCACACCGATCATGCTGCTATTAAATATCTTATGGAAAAGAAGATGCTAAACCTAGACTCATTAGGTGGGTTTTATTGCTACAAGAATTTGACTTGCATATTATTGATAGAAAGGGAGCTGAGAATCCCGTAGTAGATAATTTGTCTAGAATTGAAAATGTTCTTGATGACCCACTTCCTATTAATGATGATTTTCCTGATGAACAATTAGTGGTCATAAATGCTTCTCGTAATACTCCATGGTATGCGGACTATGCTAATTATATTGTTGCTAAATTTATACCACCTAGTTTCACATACCAACAAAAAAAAGTTCTTCTATGATTTAAGACATTACTTTTGGGATGACCCACATCTTTACAAAGAAGGAGTAGATGGTATTATTAGATGTTGTATACCTGAGTATGAACAGGAACAAATCCTACGGAAGTGTCATTCCGAGGCTTACGGAGGACACCATGCGGGAGATAGAACTGCACACAAGGTATTACAATCTGGTTTTTATTGGCCTACTCTTTTCAAGGATGCTCGTAAGTTTGTCCTTTCTTGTGATGAATGTCAAAGAATTGGTAATGTTGGTAGACGTCAGGAAATGCCTATGAATTGTTCACTTGCTATTGAACCATTTGATGTTTGGGGATTTGATTATATGGGACCTTTTCCTAAATCCAATGGGTATACTCATATTTTAGTTGCTGTTGATTACGTTACTAAGTGGGTAGAAGCTATTCCAACTAGTAGTGCTGATCATAACACTTCTATTAAAATGCTTAAAGAAGTTATTTTCCCAAGGTTTGGAGTCCCTAGATATTTAATGACTGATGGTGGTTCACATTTTATTCATGGTGCATTCCGTAAACTGCTTGCTAAATATGATGTCAACCATAGAATTGCATCTCCCTATCACCCTCAATCTAGTGGTCAAGTAGAATTGAGTAATAGAGAAATAAAATTAATTTTGCAAAAAACCGTCAATAGATCTAGAAAGAATTGGTCTAAGAAACTTGACGATGCATTATGGGCTTATAGAACTGCTTATAAAAATCCTATGGGTATGTCTCCTTATAAAATTGTTTATGGAAAAGCATGTCATTTACCTCTTGAGTTAGAACATAAAGCATATTGGGCAATTAAAGAACTCAATTATGATTTTAAACTTGCCGGTGAAAAGTGGTTATTTGATATTAGCTCATTAGATGAATGGAGAACCCAAGCTTATGAAAATGCTAAATTGTTTAAAGAAAAAGTTAAAAGATGGCATGATAGAAGAATTCAAAAACAGGAATTTAAAGTGGGCGAGCAAGTTTTATTGTACAACTCTCGTTTGAGATTCTTTGCAGGAAAACTTCTCTCTAAATGGGAAGGACCGTATATCATCAAAGAAGTTTATCGCTCCGGAGCCGTCAAAATAAACAACTCCGAAGGCACTAATCCGAGAGTGGTGAATGGACAAAGAATAAAGCACTATATTTCAGGTACCCCGATTAATGTTGAAACTAATATTATTGAAACAATTACACCGGAAGAATACATAAGAGAGACCTTCCGAAACGCTCCAGAACCCTGAAAAGGGGTAGGTATGTGATACGGTAAGTAAACCGACTCCAAAAATTCCATACAAATATTTTCTGTCAGTTTTGGAATATTTAAAAAATTACAAAAATAAAAAGCAGCCGAGGGGACTCACCTGGTGCCCACGAGGCACCAGGGCGCACCACCCCCTCCCCCACAGGCGCGCCGTGGTGGCTCGTGGGCCCCTCATGAGCCTTCTCGACTCCGTTTTTCTTCTGGATTACTTGTTTTGCAAGATAAAAATTCTTTATATATACTCCCGGACGTTTTGACCACCGTATCGCAGAAATCTCCTATGTTCTTGTTTTGTGCTATTTTTCTGACAGATCTAGATCGCCATGGCTCCCCAAAAGCTCCGTGCCAAGCACCGCATTGTGCAACCATCGCCGGGCAAACGCCCCTACAGCGAGGTTTACTACGAGTTGTCGTCGGGAGAAAAAGACAATGGCAAGGAGGACGAGGTCGAGGAAGTTGCAGGAGCCTAGGCTCCGGAAGGAGGGCAAGCCATCCCCATGGAGGAGACCGCAGAGAAGGGAGATATCCTTCAACCTTTATATGATCATCTCTCCCCATCCGTAATTGAAGCCCTAAGAGTCTTTGAAATAGTTAGAGCTCAGAATACATCTCTCACTCGTGAAGTTATTTTGTTGGAAGAGCAAAACACCGCCCTTCGGAGCATCAACCGCAGATTGATGTATCTGCTTGAGCTGAAGGACAAGCTCGCCACTTCACCATCACCACCATCACCGAAGAAGGAAACTTGAGTACATGGGTATGGGCACTCCCCTTGGCTTGTGCCAAGCTTGGGGGAGGTGCCCCGGTATCGTATCACCATCACTTTTATTATCTTTACCTACTTTTAGTTCAATCCTTAGTGATTTCGTGATTTAGTTGAATAAAAGTTTAGTATGATCTATTTTCGAGTGCTAGTTTCGTGATCTACCTATCTATGTAATCGAGTTGAGCGTTATATAATAAAGAGTAGTTTGAGTTTTTGCTTCTTTACTTCTATGTTTCAATCTTAGCAATGAAAATAATGAAAAAGATCATGTGCTAATCTTATGGAAAGTAATGACATTACATAAAGAAAGGTATAAGTGGTAAAATTTATTGGAAGTTAAGAAACATAGCATTAGTCAATGATGCAATTCATGAAAGAATTAATAAGGGAAGAGAAGATTCACATGCAAATATACTATCTTGGACATCTTTTATGATTGTGAGCCCCCATTAAGTATTTTATGTCGAATTGTTGACGTTGGATAAGGAAGACAACGTAATGAGTTATGTTTGCTTATATTCACATAGAAGTTATATTGTTATGGATCGTCCAACATGTGGTGCTTGCCCAATATCTTTGCTAGCCAAGAATCCGCACCAAGTAGAGATACTACTTGTGCATCCAAAACCCTTAAACCCAGTTTCATGTCATGAGAGTCCACTATATCTACCTATGGATTGAATAAGATCCTTCAAGTAAGTTGTCATCGGTGCAAAAAGCAATAAAAATTGCCTCTAAATATGTCTGAACTTTTATTGTAAGGGGAAATAAGCTTTGTACGAACTTGTGATGGTAAAGAAATAAAAGCGACGGACTACATAATAAAGGTTGCTATCACAAGGGGCAATATAAAGTGACGTTCCTTTGCATTAAGAGCTTGTGCATCCAACAACAAAAAGCGCATGACAACCTCTGCTTCCCTCTGCGAAGGGCCTATCCTTTACTTTTATGTATTTACTTTTTATGCAAGAGTCAATAGTGTTCTCCTCTACTTCCTTTTTATTTTTCTCTTTTGCAAGCATCATGTGGTGGGGAAAGATCTAGGCATATATATCCAGTTGGATATGAGTGATCATGAGTTATTATTGTTGACATCACCCTTGAGGTGAATAAGTTGGGAGGCGAAATTATAAGCCCCTATCTTTCTATGTGTCTGGCTGAAACTTTTTGCTCCATATATATGTCATGAGTGTTAGCAATCATAGAGGACTAAATGATGGTTGAGTATGTGGACTTGCTAAAAAACTCCTACATGAGACCCTTCCTCAAAATATGATGAATTGCAATTGCATTGTTGACTAAGAACATAGTTTGTTAGTTTTCAAGAAAGTTTATGTCTTATACTTCGTTGTTGTGATGAATTGTTACTTGCTCATGAGAAGTTCTATGATAATAAATATTGATGTTATAATAATGATCATGATGCTACTATGTTCGTATTTTGTTTTTATCGACACCTCTCTCTCTAAACATGTGGACATGATTATCGATATCGGCTTTCGCTTGAGGACAAGCGAGGTCTAAGCTTGGGGGAGTTGATACGTCCATTTTGCATCATGTTTTACTACTATTATTTATAGTGTTTTTAATCAATATAACACTTTGTGGAGCAACTCTAATGCCTTTTCTCTCTTAATATGCAAGATTTACACAAGGAGGGAGATTGCCGGCAGCTGGAATTCTGGACCTGAAAAAGCTATGTCAGAGATACCTATTCTGCACATCTCCAAATGAGCTGAAATTTCACGGAGAATTATATTGGAATAAATAAAAAAATACTGGAAGCAAGAAGTACCAGAGGGGGCCACCCAGGTGCCCACGAGGCACCAGGGCGCGCCACCCCCCCCCCCCCCCCAGGCGCGCCCTGGTAGCTCATGGGGCCCCTGGCTAGCCTCTGGCCCCCATTTTCTGGTATATAAGTCATTTTGCCCTAGAAAAAATATAGAGAAGACTTTTGGGACGGTGCGCCACCGTCTCGAGGCGGAACTTGGGCAGGAGCACTTTTGCTCTCCGGCGGAGCGATTCTGCCGGGGATACTTCCCTTCGGGAGGGGGAAATCGTCGCCATCGACATCACCAACGATCCTCTCATCGTGGGAGGACCAATCTTCATCAACATCTTCACCAGCACCGTCTCATCTCAAACCCTAGTTCATCTCTTGTATTCAATCTTTGTCTCAAAACCTCAGATTGGTACCTGTGGGTTGCTAGTAGTGTTGATTACATCTTGTAGTTGATGCTAGTTGGTTTATTTGGTGGAAGATTATATGTTCAGATCTATTATGCTATTCAATACCCCTCTGATCTTGGACATGAAGATGATTTGTGAGTAGTTACTTTTGTTCTTGAGGACATGGGAGAAGTCTTGTCATAAGTAATCATGTGAATTTGGTATTCGTTCGATATTTTGATGATATGTATATTGTTGATTCTCTTAGTGGTGTTATGTGAACATCGACTACATGACACTTCACCATCTTTGGGCCTAAGGGAATGCATTGTGGAGTAGTAATTAGATGATGGGTTGCTAGAGTGACAGAAGCTTAAACCCTAGTTTATGCGCTATTCCGTAAGGGGCTGATTTGGATCCATATGTTTAATGCTATGGTTAGAGTTATCTTAATTCTTCTTTCGTAGTTGCGGATGCTTGCGGGAGGGGGTAATCATAAGTGGGAGGCTTGTTCAAGTAAGAACAGCACCCAAGCACCGGTCCACCCACATATCAAATTATCAAAGTAGCGAACGCGAATCAAACCAACATGATGAAAGTGACTAGATGAAATTCCCATGTGTCCTCGAGAACGCTTTACTTATTATAAGAGATTGTTCCGGCTTGTCCTTTGCTATAAAAAGGATTGGGACACCTTGCTGCACTCTTTGTTACTATTACTACTTGTCACTTGTTACAAATTATCTTGCTATCAAACTACTCGTTACCGATAATTTCAGTGCTTGCAGAAAATACCTTGCTGAAAACTGCTTGTCATTTCCTTCTGCTCCTCGTTGGGTTCCACACTCTTACTATCGAAAGGACTACGATTGATCCCCTATACTTGTGGGTCATCAAGACTCTTTTCTAGCGTCTTGATCCCCTATACTTGTGTATCAGGGATGCTTGATACGTCTCCAACGTATCTATAATTTTTGATTGTTCCATGCTATTATAGTATCAATCTTGGATGTTTTTATATGCAATTATATATCATTTTTTGGGACTAGCCTATTAACCCAGTGCCTAGTGCCAGTTGCTGTTTTCTGCTTGTTTTTGGATTTTCAGAGAAATAGTACCAAATGAAGTCCAAATGCCATGAAACTTTTTGGAGTTTTTTTCTGGACAAAAGAAACCTGGGAAGCTTCGGGAGGGGGCCAGAAGCCTCACGGAGGCTTCACAAGGCACTAGGGCGCGCCCCAGGGGGGCGCGCCGTGCTACCTTGTGGGGCCCACGTGACTCCGTTTGACCTAATTCCACTTCTATAAATTCACAAATATTAGGAAACCCCCAGAGAGCCAGAAGAGAAAACCTTTCCGCCGCCGCAAGCCTCTGTTCTTCCGCGATCCCATCTGGAGGCCTTTTCTGGTACTCTGTCGGAGGGGGAATCGATCACGGAGGGCTTCTACATCAACCTTGCTGCCCTTCCGATGATGTGTGAGTAGTTTACCACAGACCTACGGGTCCATAGCTAGTAGCTAGATGGCTTCTTCTCTCTCTTTGATCTTCAATACAATGTTCTCCTCGATGTTCTTGGAGTTCTATCCGATGTAATCTTCTTTTGCGGTGTGTTTGTTGGGATCCGATGAATTGTGAGTTTATGATCAGATTATTCATGAGAAATATTTGAGTCTTCTCTGAACTCTTTTATGCATGATTGTTATATCTTTGTATTTCTCTCCGATCTATCGGTTTAGTTTGGCCTACTAGATTGATTTATCTTGCAATGGGAGAAGTGCTTCGTGATGGGTTCAATCTTGCGGTGTTCAATCCCAGTGACAGAAAGGGACATGACACGTATTTGTATTGTTGCCATTAAGGATAAAAAGATGGGGTTTATTCATATTGCTTGAATTTGCTTCTCTACATCATGTCATCTTGCTTAAGGCGTTACTCTGTTTCATACTTAATACCCTAGATGCATGCTGGATAGCGGTCGATGGGTGGAGTAATAGTAGTAGATGCAGGCAGGAGTCGGTCTACTTGTCTCGGACGTGATGCCTATATACATGATCATTGCCATGAATCCGTCATAATTATTTGCTTTTCTATCAATTGCCCAACAGTAATTTGTTTACCTACCATATGTTTATGTGCTCAAGAGAGAAGCCTCTAGTGAAAACTATGGTCCCCGGGTCTATCTTTATTATATAAAAAACCTAAAAATACTTTGCTGCAATTTATTTACTTTTATTTTAATTAGTAGTTTAGTTTATCTATTTACCTCGATAAGATTTAATCCTTGCAAATAACCGCTAAGAGGATTGACAACTCTTTTATTTGCATTGGGTGCAAGTGTTTGTTCGTATGTGTGCAGGTGCGCTTAACGAAATTTTGCTTGGTTCTCCTACTGGATTGATAACTTTGGTTCTTAACTGAGGGAAATACTTATCTCTACTGTACTGCATCATCTTCTTGTAACACCCCCAGTGCTTAGCTATAGTAACCTCACCCTAATGATGCCATGTCACTAGGCTTGCTAAGCTAAATTTCCACTTCATAGAAATCAAAGTCAAATTCAAATTTGAAATACAGGTCAAATAATTATTTCTTCAAACGTAAAGACAAAAGTGTTCATAATATTGCAAATATTCCTCTAGTAATTGTCATGAGAAAACCAACATTATTTGAATCCCCAAAAATGCCCCTAACAATATTTAGAGTGTACAATCAGCATTAAATGAACACATTTAAATTCAAATATAAATCGAAACATTTCCAAATATTTTAAAATTTTGTGTGTGGCTTTGTTATACTAAATTGGATTTTTGTGCAAAGTCTCAGCCCAACCAAAAAAAATCACTTGATGTCCAAACTAGTTGCAAAACAGTGTCTGAAGCAAATGTCAGAAAAGAATAAAAGGGAAACATACTGTGCACTTTGGCCCAAGTGCATAGTTGCCATCCAGCCTAGTCCAGCCCCGCACCATTGTCGTCTTCAATCCATGCGTGTCGACGCCGTGCGCACCGAGCTCGATCCTACCGTCGGATAGTATATGGTCACCCTCGACCCCAGGAAGAACCCTAGCTTTCCCCATTCTCCCCCTCGCGTCGTTCTTCTCGTTTCAGTCGACACCCGTAGCCGCCGCCATGCTCTTCGCCGTCGCTACCGTCGCCGCCGAGCTCAACTGAGCACATAGACGTGCTCAGCACACTCGTAGGAGCCCAACGCCACCGCCCGCTCGTCCTGTCGTATCCGCTAGCCCCGAACCCGTCCTCGCCCGAACGTCGACGTCCGCCACGGTGGTCGCCGCCGTCGATTCCGGCCACCCCCGCACGAACCACTGCCACCACTCGACGCGCCGTTGTGCGCACGTTCGAACGCGACCGGGCCCGTGCCAAATGGCCGCCCGTAGCGCATTTTCGACGAGGTCCAGTGGCCTCCGCCGCGTTTCGGCGTCGTCGGCGGCGAGTCGACGGCCGCCGCTGACGTGGCTGGCCTGGGGCCCACCCCTGGGTCACTGCCAGTGGGTCCCAGGGGCCCCGTTGACTGGGTTGACCTGGTCAACCCTGCTGACTGGGCAACCCCAGTCGCTGACAGGCGGGCCCCACTCGCTAATTAACTGTTTTTATAAAATAGCTTAATCTGATAATTAGTACAGTCACTGACAACTGGGGCCCACCGCTAATTAACCTTTGTTTAGTTTAAATAAGCTCTAATTAGCCCTAAGTCACTGACATGTGGGCCCAATCCACTGTTTCAGTGGATAAGGCTGTCCCAGTCAGCCTGTTGATTGGGCAGCTGGCCCACCAGTCAGCCTCTCTGCTGGTCAGCTGGGTACAGTTCTGGGTACCCCTAGCAATTACTATGCTGGATAATTCAGATTTAAATAATTAAATTAATTCTAGGAAATTCCAGAAAATTGCAAAAACTTTGAAAATTCATAGAAATTCAACCGTAACTCGGATGAAAAAGTTTTCTACATGAAAGTTGATCAGAAAAATGAGACGAATCTGAATATGCCCTCCACATACCTGTCGCATGCCCACAACACTGCAAACATGGAACCTTCCCCTCCGGTTCATCTGCCTGACAGATGCCTAAAGCCGGGAAAATATCCCCAGATATTTTCCCGCTCCGTCAGTAACACTTAGCACTGCGTTAGATCACCCCCAGCACAGCATATTGCCATGCCATGCACCTATGTTACTTTGTTTGCCGTGTATTTATTTGTTTCTTCTCCCTCTTCTCTACGGTAGACCCCAAGACCGACGCTGCAACCGAGTACGACTACGCCCCTGACGACCAGCCCCTTTCCGCAGAGCTTCCAGGCAAGCAAAAACCCCTTGATCATTCCTATATCGCCTATTCTTTCTCTCCCATGCTTGCATGAGATTTTGCTACTGTATTTGATTGCTTCTATTCTGATGCATAGCCTGATTTTGTAACTGATGTTGATACCTTACCTGCTTTCCTATATTGCTTAGTATTGACTGGTTAGTGATCCATCAGTGGCCCCACACCCTTGTCCGTGTTGCCTCGCTTTGTTACCGGATGACTCGATCCGTGTGATCGACGTGCAAAGACCGACACATCACCGCACACCCCCTTAGTTGTACGACTCTGCAGAGCTACTATCGAGTGCCGAGGGTGATACCTCCTACCTCACTCCTGATGATATCTCTGTAGCGTAGCTAGTCGGTTGTGGGTTACCGAGGGTGATTCATTTTTCACCACCTCCGATGATGCCTCTGTCGTGCAGCCTCTCAAGTGTGAACCCATCGAGGGTGATTCCTCCAGGTTCACCTTGACATTTTACATCGAGTAGTAATCCAACGAGGGTGATTCCTCGGATTCCCCCTTGATGTTATGGACACACAGTTACCATGGTTTTACCTCAGTCCCTTGTTGAAGTCGGGTCGACCCCGAGGGGTACCCACGAGAGATGTGAAGTCGGGTTGATCGTGAGGGTACCCGCGAGATAATTACGCGGCACGGCCGGGCAGGCAGACCGCCCAGGAGAGGGATGGGCCTGACCCTTGCCGTAAATCCGCGAGACGGGGCGACGGGATCACTGATCGTGTATCACTGATCGTCTCCGCGAGCTCCCAACACACTATCGGGTTTGGATATGTGATCTGAGTAGGCCTCTGGCCTTTAAGCACTAACCACCATGCGGGAATAAGTATGGGCACTCGGCGTCATATGTATCAGCCGAAGTTTTTCAGACGTCAGCAGTTGAGCGGCGCGCGCCCGGGTGGACCGCGACAACCTGCGTGTGTATACAGGGGCTAGGTCTGGTCCCGGCCGCATACGCAACGCGCAGGAGTGCAAAGGGCGATGGGCCCAAGACCCCTGAGCACTTAGGATGTAGACCGACGTGTTGGCCTCTCTGTTGGGCCTAGGTAGGGCTACGGCGTGTTGATCAGCCAAGGCCGGGCATGACCCGATAAAAGTGTATCCGGCCAGAGTTAATCGAGCGTGTTGGGTAAGTTGGTGCACCCCTGCAGGGAAGTATATCTATTCGAATAGCCATGTCCACGGTAACAGGACGCTCGGAAAGTATCCTGATCTACTACAACTAGAATTGGATACTTGTGGAATTTAATTAATATGTTAGCTCCGGGATTGCATTCTCCCAGGGAGTCGAGGAAGGATCTCTGGGCATTACTATTAAATAGTTATTGCTTTATTTATATGCTAATTTACACTCTTCTAATGCCGCAAGACGCTGCAAGATGCTAGTCTTCGATAGGCTAGGCCTTCCCTCTATTCTGGCATTTCTGCAGTATAGTCCACAGATACAGCCCCTTCCCTTTGATACCGATGCATACTTAGCATAGATCTGATGTAAGTCTTGCGAGTACTTTGGATGAGTACTCACGGTTGCTTTGCTACCTCCTTTTCCCCATACCCAATTGTTGCGACCAGATGACGGAGCCCCGGAGCCAGCTGATCCCGCCGACGACTACTACTACCCCGACGGAGCCTACTACTACGTGGAGACCGACGACCAGGAGTAGATAGGAGGCTCCCAGGCAGGAGGCCTGCGCCTTTTCGATCTAGTGTCGTTGTTTTGCTCAGCCTTCTTAAGGCAAACTTGTTTAACCTTTATGTCTGTACTCAGATACTGTTGCTTCCGCTAACGCTTGTACTCGAGCTTATGTATTCGAGCCCTCGAGGCCCTGGCTTGTAATATAAAGCTTGTATTATTTTACTTTGTGTCTAGAGTTGTGTTGTGATATCTTCCCGTGAGTCCCTGGGCTTGATCGTGCGCATTTGTGTGTATGATTAGTGCACGATTGAGTCGGGGGCGTCACACCTCTCCTCTTCGGGGAAATACCAACACAAACTACAAGTAGCACCACACAAGAAAGGATCATGTCCGAAATGATGATATATGTGATAGAGTTGGGGTAGCACCAATTGAAGAGAAACTTCTCCAAAGTCGTCTGAGATGGTTTGGGCATATACAACGGAGACCTCCAGAAGCTCCAGTGCATAGTGGACGGTTAAAGCGTGCTAAAAATGTCAAGACAGGTCGGGGTGGACCAAACTTGACATGGGAGGAGTCCGTTAAGAGAGATCTGAAGGATTGGAATATCACCAAACAACTAGCCATGGAAAGGGGTGAGTGGAAGGTAGCTATCCACGTGCTAGAACCATGAGTTGATTTCAAGATCTTATGGGTTTCAGCTCTAGCCTACCCCAACTTGTTTGGGACTAAATGCTTTGTTGTTGTTGTATCGGGTGTATAACCATCAATAATGCACAAGCACTTGATCTTCAACTACCGCTCTTGATCAATGAATCCCGTGAAATCCTCTGTTGTTCCTCTCGCCCTAATCAGTGCATTTTTTCCTTCTTTTTCAACCATTCAGTGCAATTTCAATAGCTAAAAATTGAAAGTGATTCAAAATCCATTGCTTAACCTTGAACCTTCCCCTAAACCCCAAAAGGAAAATCCAGAAAATCCTCTAAAAAGAAAATCCTGGTAAAAACCAACAACTCCTAACTCCTGATCCACCTACGATAATGCAGCATGGGGAAAGCACGCCCTATGCAGTTTCAAGAACCAAAATATTCTGTTCTAAATATTTCGCAGTTCCGAAATACTTTGTTCATGCATGTAAATCGGAGGCAGCCTCCTGGTGCGTTAAAATAATTTTCAAAAATCATAGCAACAAAAAAATCATCCAAAATTTATGCATGCAGATTTGGATGTTCTGTACCCTCGCAAAAAGTTTCAGAAATAATATTCATATTTCTATGTTGTACAAGAAAAATACAAGTAGCAATGATAAGAAAATATTATTCATATTTCATATGCTTTCAAATGGCAACTCTATCTTGTTCATTGCTAAAAAAAACTTACTTTTCTTTGCAGGCAAATGTAGTACTCCCTCCATTTCATATTAGTTGTCGCTGAAACAGATGTATATTGATGCTAGATACATCCGTTTCAGCGACAACTAATATGGAAAGGAGAGTAGTTTTTAGTAAAATAAAATACAATGGGTGTAATAAACAAGCTGTCTGGTGCTCTAAAAAAAGTAAGATTTCACATGCTTTCAAGTGGCAACTCTATCTTGTTGATTGCTATAATTTTATTTTCCCCAAGTTTGTTTGTTAAAATGATCGAATTTTCAAATAAAAGAACATATACTAAGTAGTAACGAAGATTAGATGCAGCCATCCTGTCAACAGATGGATTTCAGTGGGACATGGCAAAATACAAAAGATAAACAGTGCGGCCACATCGACACAGCCGTCGTCCAAAGCAAGTTTGCTATTTTATTCTCTAAGTGTTACCATGCCATAGGTTTTATTAGCACTTGTAGACCTGTTAAGTGTCTCCGGATGATTCCCGCCACAATTTATGATACATGTCAGGCACAAATCCCGATAAAACATGCATGAAGATGTACGGCCCTGAGCGTAGGTGCGGCTGCACCATGGTTCCGAGCAACATTTCTGCCTATTCCGCGCATTTTTTCCTTTTTTGTCAACCATTCAGTGCAATTTCAATAGCTTTAAACTGAAAGTAATTCAAAATCCATTGCTTAATTCTGAACCTTGCCCTAAACCCCAAAAGGCAAATCCAGAAAATCCTCTAGACAAAAGAAAACCCAGATAAAAACCAACAACTCCTAAATCCTTACTTCCTTATCCAACTAATAAACGATAATCCTCGCATTCACGAATCCCGTACGGAGGAAAGCACGCAGCGTACTATGCAGTTTCAAGAGCCTTCCCTATTCGCCTCTGGATAAGCTGAATACCCAAAGATGGTACTCCTGTGTGTCTCTTGTTTAGAGGATGCTTTGGAAGGAGAGAAATGACAGAACCTTCAATAATCACGATCCCGGAGATTACTGTTAAGTGAATTATGGAACAAGCTGGGGACGGAGGAGTGCAGGCAGAGATCTCGTGAAGAACTTAAGCCAGCAACCGCGAGAACCTGATTAATTTTCTGTTGATTGTTGGCTGCCTTCGCTGTTGGAGGTTGCACTTTCTATAACCTGTGTTCAGAGCTGCTCGCTGTGTTTGTACTGTGTAAACTCTCTTCTCTAATCAATGAAAGCAGCACGGCCTACCTTTCGTCAAATAAAAAAATGATGCGGAAAATCCAAAAAAATTGCTCACCTTCGTCGGGCAGGCAGCGCGGCGGCGATCAAGCTCTTTCTTCATCCTGTAGATGAACTTACGCATCTTCTCGCCCCCGTCGGGTAGGTATAGCGTCTGTCTGCGGCTCAAGCGCTTGATCCGCTCCTCCAGGTTTTCATCGGTGTATGGTGTATCCCATGAACTCTTCCGGGCCCACCTCATCGCCGTCGTAAGCGCCATCGGCGTCCGTCTGCGTCGCCGTAGGGGGCAGCAGCGCCACGTGCGAAGAGGAAGAATAGACGATGGGCAGCAGCGCCACGTGCGAAGAGGAGGAATAGACGATGGTTTCATTCTTTTGCATTCGTTTCTTCTTTTTTTTTCATTCTTTTGTTTTTGTTTTCTTTGTTTTTCTTTTTGGATTTGTTATTTTTCTATATCTTTTTTTGGATTTTCATCGGTTTCTTTGTTGTTCATCACGTGTTAACTTTTTGTCAGTACAGATTCAACATTTTTCTTATACATCAGAAATATTTTTTATATACACGTTTAATATTTTTTAAATACATGATTGACATTTTTTGAAAACTTAATTTTTTGGATGTCTAATTTTTTCATTCACATTATAAAAAATGTATATATGTCTAATACATTTTCTAATACACATTTAACATCTTTCAAATACAAGTTTAACATTTTATAAATACATGGTCAGCATTTTATCTATACAAATTAAAAAAAATGCTTGATTATTATTTCTCAAATACAAGATTAACATTTTTTATTGGTCAACATTTTTTATACCCATTTATCTTTTTCCAAATGCTTGATTAATATTTTTTAAATACAAGATTAATATTTTGTAATACATGTTCAACTTTTTTCTATACACATTTAACAATTTTCAAATGCCTGATTAACATTTTTAAATTACAAGATTAACATTTTTTAATACATGGTCAACATTTTTATATGCACGTTTAACATTTTTCAAATGCTTGATTAACATTTTTCAAATACCTATTTAACATTTTTCCAAATGCTTTGTTATTATTTTTAAATACGTGATCAACTTATTTCACACACATTGTATATTTTTTGTATACATTTTTGGTATACATGAGAAACATCTTCTCTATACACATTTAACATTTTTTAAATGCTTGGTTAACATTTTTTTTCAAATGTTTTATGTAAAGTGTTTTATTGTAATATTTATTTAGAATATTTGGAAGTATAGACAAAAGTAATTAAAAAACTAAAATATAAAACAAAAAAGGTGAAAAATGTGAGGTTGTGGCTCCCGCACGTTGGGCCGGCCCCACTCGTGCCTCCCTTCAGGCGAGGGTTTCCTCTGTGTCCCGTGTGAAGCGAGACATAGGGGCGCCCCTGGTTCCTTTGTTTTTCGTACACAGCGCACACCCCCGTCGCTAAGTGGCTCGGCCCATTTAATTTATTTTTCTTATATCGACACAGCCCGTGAGATATACATGGCGCCAGGATCGCGAGTGCGGTTGCAGTTTGATTTTAGGAAGCTTCTAGATGCTTCCCCATCTGGTTTTCTTTTCTGCTTTTTTTTTGTTCGCCTGCATTTTCTTCTTTTTTTTCTTTCGTTTTTTCTGTTTCTTTTTTTTTCGTTTTCCTTCACCCTTTTCCTTTTTCCTCTTACCTTTTTGCCTTCTTTTCCTAAATCGCAAACTTTTGTCAAATTCGCAAACCTTTTTTCAATTTCGCGGACTTTTTCAAATGCACGAACTTTTCTTAATTTGAGGAACTTTTTCCGAATGCGCAAACTTTTCCAAATTCCTAAACATTTTTTTGAAGCCACAAATTGTTTTCAAATTCGTAAACTTTTTTGAGTTTGTGAAATTTTCCTAAATTTGTTAACTTATTCCATTTTTCGCAAACTCTTTTTGAAACCACAAAGTTTCTTCCAATTTGCGAGCATTTTCAAATACACGAAGTTTTTTCGAGTTCATGAATACTTTCCAATATCACAAACTTTATTGAAATTTGTGAACTTTTTAAAAGTTGATGAAAATTTTAAAAAAATCATGAACTTGTTTTCAAATTCATGAACATTTTTTAAAGTCACAAACTTTATCAAATTCAAGGTTTTTTTCAAACTCGCGCATATTTTTTTATAAAAAATAAATTCTTAAACTTTTTCTAAAAGTCAACGATCAACGGTCAACCAGAGTGGCATCCAAATAGCACATAGTCAGCTAATACAAATCCAGTGTGTCGTATGATATGGAGTTTGACGATTTGCCCGGAGGTTTTTTTTTCTCTGGAGAGTCGTTCATGGCATGCTGTCATGGCAACGCCATTCTAGGAGATGGACACATCTCCACTATAAATATTTGGTAGCTTCGTCTCACCTCCTTCTTCGGTTTTTCCTCCCTATGTCTCGGACCGTGTGAGTGACGTTATGTTGTTGTAAGCGAAGAATAGCACTTCCCCTTATATATGGCCGACCCAGATAGTCACCCGCGAGGCGATTTGCGTGCTACGCTCAGTTCTCATAAATTTCGAAATACTCCCTCCGATCCATATTACTTATTGCTGCTTTAGTAGAATAGCATATATGATGACGGTCATTGTCTCATATAGTTGAGCAAATGCACAAATACATTACATGGCCGGCCGGTGGCCCAGTGTGAGTGAATAGCTTCCGATTTTATCTTTGTTCTTTTATACAGCTACTTTTCTCAAAAAACGGTTGCTTGATTAACATATAGATATTAAAATATGCAAGTGCAAGATTAACAAAATATTCAGGTATTTTAAAAACGACCATAAGTTTTAAAAGATGTTTGAGATTTTTCAAAAGTATTCATGAGTTTAAAAAACACATAGAATTTGAAAATCACAAATAAATACAAAATTGCTCGAATTAGGAAATATTCACATTGGAAGACATTATCAAATCTTTAAAAAATAAAGGATTTTATAAAATTCACTATTGTTTAATTTTTTTTATGAATTTAATTTCTTTATGAATTGAAAAAATTGTATATTTTCAGAAGTGGTCACTTATGTTCATAAAAATTTGAAAGTTAATTAATTTAGAATGTTCTCGCATTTTAAAAAGAAAATAATAAAATCAATTATAACTAAGCAGAATTAAAACTGTAAAAAAGCCCAGAATTAATTAGACAAAAAGAAAGCAAATCCACGATGGGCATGGCCCATGGACCAGGCGCTCTACAGGTCATTTTGACATTCTAACGCACATATATATCAGAAACAACTTCAACCATTTATTCCAGTATTCTCATGAAAGTTCGCTTTTCCAAGTAGAAGCAAATTACTAATTGACTCTTGCACTTTCAAAATGTCCACAAGAATATGCCTAAGAAGTCATTTGACTTTATTAGTATCTTTGTTTTCTTTGAAACTGTCACCGAGGAAGAAGACTCCTCACCTAAATATACTTCATTTATTTATTTATTTAGTTTTACATATTCACGCTGATTGCGATGAGAGGAAGTACATACTCCTTGTTTGCTCCTTGTGCTCTCTCGATTTCGGTTGATGAGACGACATCAAAGCCTAGGTTGTGAAAAAACTTACGCATTTTGAACATCCCAAATCTTTCATATAATTATGAGTACACGAAGAAACAGATGGAGGTGGGGAGATGTAACACCACAATTTTCACTCTCAGGCTTTTATTGGTTTTCTTTTAAAAGTGTTCACAAATATAAAATTATTTAGGATTTTTAAAATATATTATTCATTTAATAAATATTCATGCATTTAAAATAAATTTAACAAGGAAAAGGAAAAGAATAAAATTAACAGAAATGCCAGTAAAAATGAAAGACAAAAGGAAAAAACCCGTCGAAAAAAAACAGCAGAGAAAAGCAACAGGAACTGAGGAGAAAACAACGGTAGGAGTGAAAAAACACTGGTTAGATGAACCTGCGTGAAATAAAACACCAGTTGGCTGATGTCGCTGGACTGTGCGATAATATGTTGCTATAAGCGAATAATAAAATTTTCTCTCATATTTGAGCCGACCCATATAGTCGCTCCTGAGTCTGCGTGCTACGCTCAGCTCTCATAACTTTGAGATATCCTATATAACGCTCACTGCGTCACATATAGTTAAGCATCCGCACAGTGAGATTGCCTAGGCCGACGGCCCAGTTTGACTCGAAGATATTCCAATTTCTCTTTTTTTGGCTTTTCAGCTGGTTTCCCCGAAAATAGTCTGCTGGATTTGTTTATGGATTTTATCATTTTGTAATTGTAAGATTAAAAATATATTCATGGATTTAAAAATTCTCAGAATCTTTTAAAAATTTATATATCTTCTTAAATGTCGAGGAATTTTAAAAATGTTCTGAATTCTTTAAAAATGTTATAATTGTAAAAATATTCATGTATATTTAATAATGACAAAAAAAATATAAAAACGTATAAAGTTATACAAATTTCATTGATTTCATACATTCAGGAATTTTTAAAATAAATAAGAAAAATAATAATAAATGGAACGAAAAAGGAAAAGTAATAATCAAAAAATTGAAATAAAACAAATAAATAAAAATGAAAAAAGGAAGAAAAAATAAACCTGGATAAAAACAAAGCCCAAATGAACCGAAAGTACCCCCAAAAAATCCAAACAACAAAAATAAAAGGAAAACCGGCTAGGAAAACCATGATGTGCCTGACCTATGTAGCGGACGGTGGTATAAATCGCTAAATCACTAGTCGCAACCTAGGAGTTTTTTCTTTTTTCGCAGATTCATTTTTCTCAAAGTGGTTTTTCTTTTGACCGTGTCAAAATCCCGAACCATTTTCACCATAGGATTTCTTTCCTCGAGATCTTCAAAACTAGATCCCATGTTAATATGTTTCGATGAACTTTTTTTCACGAAAAAAAAGAAAACCAAAAAATCAATTAATAAGGCAACCGGAAAAGAAACGGAAACAGAAAAAAAATATGAGAAAAAAATAGATATGGTAGCACAATTGCATTTTTCACTTTTTTCTGGAAACACATGCTCTTTTTCCTTTTTCGTGGAAGTAAAAGCGTGCCTCTCGCGGAAGCACAGGCTGTGCTATTCCTTTTTGGGGGGAAACACTGTTGTGCTTCTCGCCGAAGCACAGAAAAAACGCAGTTTCTCGAAAAAAAACTAAAAAAAAAAGCCAAAACCTAGGAAAAACCAAGCAAAAGTCGAAAAAACGGAAAACACGTACAAAACGGAAAAACTCGTGCTCCCGCGGGGTGCGTCATACGCGCGACACGTGGAGGCTGCTGGGCACCCCAAGTGGCGCGCTCCAAGCAACCAAAAGTGCCCACTGGGTATCCGTACAACTGGGCCAGCTCGTTTCCTTTTTTTCCGCCTTTGGTAGCTCGCTCGGGGGGAGAAGACGCTCGCAGCTCACTCACTCACTCAGTTTCGTTGGGTTTTTTTTTCTCTTATCTGTCTATTGGTTGGACTGTTCAGTTTTTTCTTTCTTTCTTTTTGTGTGTGTTTTGTTTATGGTCTTCTTTCGTTTTCATTGCCTTTTTTTTCTTTTTTTTCTGTGTGTTTTCTTTGGTTTCATTGTTGTTTTCCTTTCTTTCTTTTTTATGTGCTTTTGCTTGCGGTTTTCAATGGTTATTTTCTTTACTTCTTTTTCTATGTGATTTCCTTACGGTTGCCATTGGGTTTCCTTTTTTTTTATTTCTTTTGGTTTGTTTTTCTTTATATTTTTCAACACATGTCTACATTTTTCATACACATCGTATATTTTTGGTATATGTCAAGAACATTTTTAATACATGTTTAACATTATTCAAATACATTATGACATTTACTTAAATATATGTTTTGATGTCTATTGTTCTCATAAACATTGTACATTTTTTGTATACATCTAAAACATTTTGTATACAGGTTTAACATTTTTCATATAGATGGTAACATTTTTTCAAATATATTTTTTGATGTCTATTTTTCATGTACATCGTACATTTTCGGTATATGTGTAGAACATGTATTTAATACATGTTTAACATTTTTAAAATATGTTATTTTTTAAAATATATATGTTTTGATGTCTATTGTTTTTATACACATTGTAAATTTTTGGTATACATCTAAAACATGTTTTATATACATGTTTAACATTTTTTCAAATATATGTTTTGATATCCATTTTTTTCGTGCACATCGTATATTTTTCTTATACATAGATACATTTTCTTTATACACGTTTAATTTTATTTTTTTCAAATGCATGATTAACATTTTTTCAAAAAATTATGCAAAGTGATTTTCGAAATACAATTATTTCGAATATTTCGAAATATTAAAAAAAGTATAAAAAAGCATAAAACGAAAGAGAAACACGCTAGCTAGTTTTTTTTTAGGGGTAAAACCAGGTTTTATTCATCATAGGCCACAGCTTCTGGGATACAAATTGGATCATGAGGTTGGCCAGACCAGACGTGGCGCCCCAGACCAAGAGAAAGAGAGAACCTAGCTAGACCGTGTGCGTCAACATTTACCGCACGACCTTCAAAGATAAAACTACAATTAAACGTTTCTGCTTTAAGCTTGATCTCATTAATAATTGGACCAAACTTGCCCCAAGAGCCCTTCTGGATGTCGGCGATGACTTGCTTTGAGTCTGAGGATATAACTATGTTCTGCACATGAAGATCTTCGGCAAGTGACAAAGCCTCACGGCATGCGATGGCCTCGAGAGTTGCCGGATCATCAACCCCGGTAATGACCAGAACAGAACTACCCATAAAATTACCATTTCCATCGCGGCATACCGCTGCTGCTGTTCCTCCACGACCTGCTCTGACGCCTGCATCCACATGGATTTTCACATACCCCGCAGGAGGAGCCTTTGGTCGCTGACTTGCACCCGTGCGTGCAGCAGTTGTCGTTCTAGGCGCCTCATTCCGGCTCTCATTGATCATGCCAAGTTCTTCAATGTATCTTCTTGCAAAACTATATGTAGGTTGGGGACTTTGGAAGATACCTTCATGGATAGCCTTACGACGCGCTGACCAGATAGCCCATAGGGTGACCGAGACTAGTACAAAGTGGTCGTGAGGTAAAATTTCCATGAGCGTGAAGAGCCACTGTTTGGCATTGGGTTCCGTGTTGGTCGTCATTTTATGTGTTACCTCTTCATCTACTAGGGCCCAAGTTGTAACATCCCCATGTGATAGCTACAGTGATCACCCCTTGATAGTGCCAAGTCAGCATGCTTAACAGTGCTTAGACATCATTTGCATCATATCTCATTTCAAATTCCAATTCAAACTACAATTCAAATTTAAGTGAAAAATAAAAGTTGCCCAAATTTGAAATAAAAATGTTCATTAAATAGAAAATAAATCATAACTAAATATGTTCAGGAAAACAACATCACCAAAATTAGCTCAGTAATTCTAACAACCTCAATCAATAGCTAACAGCAGCATTTTAATACCATTTTATTTAATAGAATTACAAATGAAATTATATTTTAGCCAAACCAATTTTTGGTGATAGAGAATATTGCATGGAAATATTTGGACCAAGTCACCTAATTTATAAAACTCTTTTAGTAGCCTAACAATTTGCAAAACAGAAATAAAACAGAAAACAGAAAATAGAAAATGAAAACGGTTAGAACTTACTGTCGCGTTGGGCTTTCAGTGTACAGAAAGAATAGGCCCGGCCCACCGCGGCCTTTTCTTCCACCTCCCGCCGATCCCCTCGCGTTGTCGACGGCGCCCGTCGACACGTCGCCGATGCCGCACGCGTCGACCATCCGCCGTGCTCCTTGCGTAGATAAGATCCCCGCGGACCCCCAGGGCGAACCCTAGCCCTCATCCTCTTCCCCCTCGCTCGTTCTCTTCTTCCCGCGCCGATGCCCGAAGTCGCCGCCATGGCCGAGCTCAATGCCGTGGCCACAGGCCTCCCCGGCGCCTGAGACCGAGCTCAATCGCTCCGCCTGCCTCTTCTCCTTCTTCTCCGACCGCTGGACCGAGCTCTGCGCCACCACATCGCCGGGATCGAGCTTGGCACCATCTCTCTGTCTCCGGCGATCGCCGTCGACTCCGACGTCTCCCCTGCGCTACTAAGCTCCCACGGGCCACCTTGTGCCGCTGCGGTGAGCTCCAGTCCTTCTCCCCTCTCTTTTTGCTGTCCAACGCGCCCGGAGCGGCCGGTTCCGCCATGGCCGTGCCGAGCTCCGCCGGTGAGCTCGCTGCCGTCGCGGCAGTGGCCGCCACGGTCCACCGAGTTCGCCAACGTGTTCGTGGCTCCGAGTAGATGCCGTAGGAGTAGATCGCCGTCCATTTTGGCCTCTGTATCAACGCGCGCAAGTTCGCCGGATTTTGGCCTCCGCCAAACCTCGACGCCGACGACATTCCGGCCACTTCCGAGTCCAACCAGTAGCTCCATCGCGCGCGCGACGTCGGGCCGCGTCGAGCGCGCCTAACCGCGGTCCAAATGGACCACCACACCGAGTTCCGGCCGTCTCCGGCGTTCGGCCGCCGGGAATGGCTCGCCGGAGCCTGTTCCGGCGCCGGCGTCCGACGTGTCGCCGTGCGGGCCCCACCCTGTGACACCGACAAGTGGGCCCCTGGCCTGTGTTGACCTCGTTGACCTTTTCAATGCACGGTTACTGTTCACCCCCCTGTGGATGACATGTGGGTCCCGCAGCTAGTTAATCCGGATTAGGTTTAAATAAAATTTGATTAGACTAGTCTGACACTGACATCGCGGGCCCACCCGTTAATTAGTTTCTGATTAGGTTAATTTAAACTCTAATTAAGCCTCTGTGGCTGACCAGTGGGACCCACTAGGGCCCACTGGTCAGGTTGACTCTGGTCAGCCGAGCTGTTGACCTCTGATGTCAGCAATACGCGATACTGACGTCACTTTTTACTATTCTGGATAATTCGGAATTGAAATAATTAAATTAATTCCAGAAAATCAATAAAACTTTGAAAAATCATATAAAATAAACCGTAACTCGGATAAAAATAATTTATATATGAAAAACGATCAAAAAAATATGAAGAATCTGAATATGTAATCAAAATGCCTGTCCAACACTTCTAGCTAGGTGAACATGGAACTTTTTGACTGATTTCAATAAATGAATAGTGCATAACCTTTAATTAAATAAATCCAAATAAATTCCTAAATTAACTAAATCATTTAGTTAGGCAGTAAAACACCTATGCATATCGTTTAGGCATGTCATGCATAGTGATTGCATTTTTGCCGTGTATTTATTGTTTCTTCTTCCCCCCTTCTTTCCGATAGCCTCCGAGACCGACGCTGCCCAGGAGACCGACTACACCGCTGACGACCCCGCCTTTGCCGCAGAGCAACCAGGCAAGCAAAACCCCCTTGACGCATGCCTATATCACCTATTCTTTCTCTCTCCTGCTTGCATTAGAATTTGCTGCTGCTATTGTTTTATCCTATTTTGATGCATAGCCTGTTTATTGAAACTCCTGTTGATACTCTACCAGATATCCTAAATGCTTAGTATAGGTTGGATGAAATCCATCTGTGGCCCCATCCTTGTCCTAGTTGCCCCGCTTAGCTACTAGTGCCCCGATCGATGTGATCGTCGGGCTGAGAACAGCCCAACACCGCACACCCCCCCTAAGTTGTCCGACTCTTCAGAGTTGTCCTCGAGTGACGAGGGTGATACCTCTTAACTCACTCCCGATGATGTCTCCGTAGTATAGCTAATCGGACGTGGATTACCGAGAGTGATTCCTCTCCCTCCACCTCCGGAGAAGCTTCTGTCGTGCGACCCCGCAAGTGTGAATGCCTTCGAGGGTGATTCCTCTGGGTTCACCTTGACGGTAGCATCGATTGGGAATCCATCGAGGGTGATTCCTCAGATTACCCTCTTGATGTTACGGACACACGGTTACATATAACTGTTGCCCCTTGTATTATTGTTGCGGGACTGAAGGGACAGGCGGTACTACCCCGGTAGAGGTGGACCTGAGTTCCCGACAGTCTCCTGGGAAGTCGGGTTGACCTGGGAGGCACCCGCGAGATATTTACGAGGCGCAGCCGGGCAGGCAGAGACCGCCCTAGAGAGGGATGGGCCTGGCCCTTGTTGCACTTCCTCGAGACGGGACGATAGGAGTACTGATCGTCACCGCGAGCTCCTAATAACACGTTAACGGATTTGGGTATTGATCTGAGATGGCCACTGGCCTATACGCACTACCACCACGTGGGATAATGGTTATGGGACCCTCTACGTCGTATGTATCAGCCGAAAGCTCTGTCAGACGTCCAGTTCAGCATTGCGGCACGGTTGGGCCGACGCCATCCAGGACAGAGGTGGTGCCTGGACCCGCCATGTGCGCAACGACCCGGAGTGCAAAGGGCGATGGCCCAAGACCCCTGAGCACTTAGGATGTAGACCGGCGGGGACCTCTCTGCTTAGCCTAGGTAGGACTGCGTCGTGTCGATTACCCGAGGCCAAGCATTACCCAGCAAGTGTGTCCGGCCAGATGTAATCGAGCGTGCTGGGTAACAATAGTGCACCCCTGCAGGGAAGTTATCTATTCGAATAGCCGTGTCCATGGTAACAGGACGCTCAGTGTTGTATCCCGATCTATTACTACTTGAACTGGATACCTGTTAATTAATTGTAAGCTCCGGGATTGCTTTCTCGCAGGGAGTCGAGGAAGGATTCCTAGTCTTTGCTACAACATGCTTGCTATTTTATAATATGCTAATCTGCACTCTTCTAATGCTGCAAGACGCTGAAGATGCTAGTCTTCGATAGGCTAGGCTTCTCCCCCTCTATTCTGGCATTTCTGCAGTTAGTCCAAAGATACAGCCCCATTCCTTTGATACCGATACATATTTAGCATAGTTCTGATGTCAGTCTTGCGAGTACTTTGGATGAGTACTCACGGTTGCTTTGCTTCCCTTTCCCCCCATGCCCGATTGTTGTGACCAGATGATGGAGCCCCGGAGCCAGCTGCCACAGTTGACGACTTCTACTACACTTCTGGAGGAGCATACTGCTACGTGGAGTCCGCCGACGACCAGGAGTAGTTAGGAGGCTCCCAGACAGGAGGCCTGCGCCTTTTCGATCGTTGTCATTGTTTTGCCCCGCCTGTTTAAGGCATATATGTTTTACTTTTATATCTGTACTCAGATATCTAATGCTTTCGCTGATGCTTGTATGTCATCGAGCTTATGTATTCGAGCCCTCGAGGCCCCTGGCTTGTAATATAAAGCTTGTATTATTTTATTTTGTGTCTAGAGTTGTGTTGTGATATCTTACCGTGAGTCCCTAGGCTTGATCGTGTGCATTTGCGTGTATGATTAGTGCATGATTAAGTCGGGGGCGTCACACAAGTGCACCTCGACATTGAGCATTCCACCAAGGAGTGCCTCCATGAATCCGGAGCCCCACATAAACCACACAGGTCAGAGGTTGCCATGTGTCTGTGAGCTCGAACGTCCTCCGTCGGTAAACGATTGCTTTGAGAGTCTCCATAAGAACATTCTGATCTTGGCAGGAACCTTAATCTTCCTTAGCTGTTTCCATGCTTGAGCCTCATTACCCGTGCTGGAAGAGCCAGGGGAGCCATTCAACCAAGCCTCTCTTCTTTGTTTTGTTGCAACTAACATGTTGTATGCTGATCTTACCGAGAAAGTGCCATGTTTCTCAAAATTCCAGGCCCAGAAGTCCGACATGTTGCGTGTACACAGTGGGATACCCATGATAACCTTGGCGTCCATTGGCATAAAGATCTGTTGTACCCGCTGAAAATCCCATGAAGCCGAAGTTGCGTCAATGAGGTCCGCCACCAGTACAGGTGGATTAGTAATTTTGCAACCATACGGCCGAAGCATCTTAGTCCTTGGGATCCAGTTATCCTCCCAAATCCTTGTATCCTCACCATTTCCGATACGGCGGATCAGCCCCTGTTTTAAAATGTCTCGGCCCTCAATCACAGCTCGCCAGACCTGGCTAGGGTGACCCCCTAGAGTTGCTTGTAGAATGGAAGAGTTGGGGTAATAAATACTCTTGAGCATGCGAGCACTGAGTGACTCCGGGTTTTGTAACAAACTCCACGCTTGCCGAGCTAACATTGCAAGATTGAAGAGTTCAAAATCCTTAAAGCCTAGCCCGCCCATACATTTTGGTTGCGACATAGATTTCCAGGAAACCCAATGGGGCTTGCGTTTCCCTTCTTTGCTCCCCCACCAGAACTTCTTGATGAGCATGTTCAGATGTTCGCATAAACCCCTAGGAAGCTTGAAACAGGACATGGAGTAAACTGGTATAGCCTGTGCCACAGATTTGACTAGGACTTCTTTCCCTGCAGAGGACAAAGTACTCTTGATCCATCCCTGAACCTTACTCCAAAGCCGGTCCTTGAGGTATTTAAAAGCGCCATTCTTAGAGCTCCCAATATCAGACGGCATGCCCAAATATTTCTCATTCAATGTTTCATTTGGAACATTAAGCACGGCCTTTATATCCTGACGGATGCTCTCCGGCACCCCTTTGCTGAAGAAGATAGAAGATTTACCATAATTTATTCGTTCACCGGTTGCTTGGCAATAGATTTCCAAAACCTGGTTCACCTCGGTAGCACCCACACTGTTGGCCTTGAAAAACAGCAGGCTGTCATCTGCAAATAAGAGATGGTTTACCGGTGGCGCCGACGGTGCCACTTGCAGACCATGCAAGTTGGATGACTCACTTCTAGATTTTAAAAGGCACGAAAGGCCCTCTGCTGCTAGCAAGAACAAGTATGGAGATATCGGGTCCCCCTGTCTGATTCCTCGTGAAGGTTTGAATTCCTCGAGCCTCTTCCCATTGAACATAACTGAAAATTTCACAGTGGACACCAGGCTCATAACAATGTTCACCCATCTTTCAGTGAACCCCGGCTTCAACATGATGGCTCGAAGGTAAGGCCACTCAACTCTGTCATACACTTTCATCATATCTAGCTTGAGAGCGCAAGATTGATGCTTCTTTGCTTTATTTCTCTTCATAAAGTGAAGGCACTCATAAGCAGTTATGATATTATCAGTTATCAATCTACCTGGGACAAAGGCTGACTGCTCCTCAGAAATAATGTCAGGGAGAACCACCTTCAGCCGGTTTGATATCACTTCTGAAGCAATCTTGTAAAGAACATTACATAAACTGATCGGGCGAAATTGAGCCAAAAGTGTGGGGTTTTTTACCTTTGGAATTAAAACCAAGATGGTTTCATTTATACATTCTGCTGACTCAGTGCCTTCAACAATTCTCATAAACTGCTTTCGTGATCTCATCACCGCAGACGTCCCAGTGTCGCTGGAAAAAATGTGCCGGGAACCCATCTGGTCCCGGTGCCTTGGTGGGGAACATCTGGAAAAGGCCTACTTTTACCTCCTCCTGTTTATATGGTGCATTGAGGGAGTCATTCATAGCCTGCATCACCTTACACGGAACAGTAGACAAAACTTGCTCCATTTTTTTTTGAGGCAAACTTGCTCCATATTAAGAACACCCTCAGCGGTGTACAGCTCCTTGTAAAACACGCTAGCTAGCTAGAAGTACGAGTGCAGTCCCTCGTTGGGCCCGGCCCACGCTCGCGAGTGCCTGCCTGAGGCGAGACGTGCGTCCAACTTGCTGTAAGCGAGGTATAGACGCACCCGCAGCCCGCGCGGCTCCTGTGCTGATATTTTTGGCTACCAATATTTGGCTAGCCACTGAGCATGGTTAGTTTGCTCTTAGAGCATCTCTAACAGATCCCGTATAAGTTGACCCTTAAAACGCGTATAAGGTGCATTGTAAACTGTTTTTACGGTGCGAAATTGCCCCGGGCAGAGCAGACCCCGTAAATAAAACTCTATCTCACTATAGCCCATTTTTTTCTTTTTTTTTCTTTTTCCTCCCGTCCCGGCAAAGCCCGTCTCCCGCCACGGCGTGCCTCGCCCCGGCGCCGACCGCCTCGTCCCCGCCTCGCCCAGCGCCGCCCGTTCTCGGCCACGCGTGCAGTGGAGGAGCCCTGCGCCGCCCGCCCCGACCGCGCGCTCCCTGGCGCACCTGCCCATCCCCGATTGAGCCCGGCACCGCCGCGGCCGCGCGCGCTCCCCGGCGTGGCCGCGCGAGCTCCCCCCCCCCCCCCCGCCCTTCTTCGGCGCCGCCCCGCCCTGATTCGGGCCGCCGGTGGCCTGCTCCGCCCTGCCCGTGGACGGCCTCGCCTCGGTAGTGGAGGTCGAGCCGGCCGCAATTCGGACCGGCGGCGGCAAATTCCGGCGTGCGGCGGCTTCTTCCGACGTGCGGCGACGGATTCCGGTGAGTTTCGGGTAGATTCCGGCCATTTCCGCGGCGGCGCGTCTGCTTCGATGAGGTTTGACCAGTTTACGGGTTGAACTGTATACTGCCTTCGAAACTGTACATATGAGGTTCTCGCGGATGGATTTTCAGTGCTTTAAAAAGTTTAAGGCCCGAACGAGTTTTACGGGATCTGCTAGACGCCGTTTTTTCGACCGAAACTGTAAACACCTATTTTTTTACGGGTTTGGCCGCTTTTAAGGAGACGATTTTTTTTTGGAAATACTACTTTTTTTTGAACAAATTCGGAAAATATGATGAACAAATCAAAAAAATCAGAAATAGCACACCGTCGTCCTACTGTTGGACGAAACGTGACGTGTCGTCCTAACACTGGACGAAACCCGACGTTTCGTCCAACCGTTGGACGAAACGTGACGTGTCGTCCAGCCGTTGGACGAAACACGACTTGTCGTCCAGCCGTTGGACGAAACGTCTGTTTCGTTGTACCAGTGGACGAATCATCCATGCATTCGGCCACGAAACTGAAAATAGCCAGTTTCGTTTTTCTGGACAACGAAAACTCTTTTTTTTCCGCCTTATTTTTTCCCGCCAATATTCTTCCTGGCATTTTCGTTGCCGCCAATATTATTTTCAGCCTTTTTCTTTACCGCCAATATTCTTTCGCGCCTTTTTTTTTGCCGCCAATATTCTTCCCGCCTTTTTCTTTCCCGCCATTTTCGTTGCCGCCAATATTCTTCCCGCCTTTTTATTTTCCGCCTTTTTCTTTGCCGCCAATATTCTTTCACGCCTTTTTATTTTGCCGCCAATATTCTTCCTGCCATTTTCGTTACCGCCAATATTATTCCCGCCATTTTATTTTCCGCCTTTTTCTTTACCACCAATATTGTTTCACGCCATTTTCTTTGCCGCCAATATTCTTCCCGCCTTTTTCTTTCCCGCCATTTTCGTTGCCGCCAATATTATTCCCGCCATTTTATTTTCCGCCTTTTTCTTTGCCGCCAATATTCTTTCGTGCCTTTTTCTTTCCCGCCATTTTATTTCCCGCCAATATTTTTCCCGCCTTTTTCTTCCCCGCCAATATTCTTCGCGCCAACTCCTTTCCCGCCATCTTCTTTCCCGCCAACCCTTTCCCGCCATCTTCTTTCCCGCCAACCCTTTCCCGCCATCTTCATTCCCGCCATCTTCTCCTCTCAACCTATAAAATCCCCTCGACTCACTAAGGTGGGTAAGCATAGCAGTGTAGTCTCGTCAAGATGTCTGATTATCCTTTCGATCGTAGTTTTCACCCTAGTATGCCCAAATGTCTTCTGAGGTTAGCCAGCGATTTCAAGATAGACAATAAGATAGTTCCATGGGACGAACTTCTCAGTAGTGACACCTTACTGAATGAGTTGGCTCACACATTAAGTAGGTGCGGGTGGCCTGCAAGGACCTATGAGGAGATACGAAAAGAACTTCTCAGATTGCATGGAAGGTGGAAGAAGCAACAACATAAGGGTGAAGCATTCCTAAAGGCTGCAGTAGAACATACTTATTTATGGACCCAAGACAGCGAGGACGAAGACGATATTTTCATGCCGAGCACCAAGGCGAAGAGTACCGCATCGTCGAAAGCCAAGAGTGCCGCATCGTCGAAGGCCAAGAGTGCCGCATCGTCGAAGGGCAAGAGTGCCGCATCGACGGAGGATGACGATGATGCCTTCATGTAGTTTGTAAGCTGTATTTTTTAATTCAGCCCTACCATTTAATTCAGATGTACTTGTATCTTAATTGTAGGAGCATTATGTTGTATCTTAATTTCCCGTTGTAGTTGTTGCACGACGTTGTAGAATTAGTTTGTAGTGTCTTTTTGTAGAAGCATTATATTGTATCTTAATTTCCTGTTGTAGTTGTTGTATGACGTTGCAGAAATAGTTTGTACTATCAGAATTATCATATACATTATGTGTCTCATACATAGATAATGGCTCATACATAGATAAAAGTCGGAAACAAACATAGATAGAAATATGTCTCATACATAGATAAAAGTCGGAAACAAACATAGATAGAAATATGTCTGATGCATAGATAAAAGTCTGAAACAAATATAGATAGAAATATGTCTCATGCATACATAATAGTATCACTCGTCTCTATGAGGAAGCGTACGCGGTCTCCGCCGAGGACTGGAAAGCGTGAGTGGGATCTTCGGACGCACGTGACGTAGACCTCGGCCGTACAACGGCTCGTCAACCTCTGGTTGTGTCTCCTGCGTGGGAGGTGGTGGCGGAGTCTGATATGCTTGCTGAGACCATCGAGGTCCTCACCGCCCACCTCAGATGCTGGGACGCAAACCCACTCCTCTCTAGTGGCCTCAACCATACGTGCCAAAGGTAAAAGTCCAGCCCAAGCCAGCCTGCAAAATAAGAATGCAAAATTCAATTAGTGTGTGCATATTTTCAGGTACTACTGGAATAAGAATGACACATACCTATCAGCCCAATCAGGGTGTATCATCCAGTCAGACTTTGGAGTGCGAGTGACCAACACAGGGAGCTCATGACCAGCCTCCATATGTTTAGCCCGATGTTTTACATTAATCGTAGGATTGAGCAAAGGATACGGAGCCATTTCTGCGCATATTACAAAGTAAAACATAGTCCGCACATATTACAAAGTAAAACATAGTCCGCACATATTACAAAGTTAAACATAGTTCGCACATATTACAAAGTTAAACATAGTCCGCACACTTCAAATGCTGGGAGTTCTCTCTCCCTCACCCTCTCCCTCCCCGTCGTCCTCGACTGCCTCGGCCACGTCCACGCCTTCCTACTGACGTTGCAGCCACTGGCGTTGTAGCCGTCGATGTGGACGCACCAGCAGTATCACCACCAACGGTAAGAGTGGGACAATATTTCATCCTGTGGCCATATCCAGCGCATAGCAAACATTGTCTAGTACACCCACCGGCTTCAGATTCGTCCATATCATTACGGATGCGACATACCTTCCTTCTACCTCTACTTGTCCGCATCATATCTGGGCCTGGGATGTATTGCCTGTCATCCGGGTTAACCGTGTTGAAGTTACCCATAACTCTAAATCCAACCATCTCACCGGTCCAAGTATTCTGCACCGACTCTTTTAGATAATATTCAGACACGAAAGAGATCGCGTCCATTTTTAACTGGCCACATGCAGCCAACACATGTGAGCAAGGCAAGTGGAGCAGCTTCGGTTTGTTGCATGTGCACTCACATGTTGGCCTGACTCCACTTTCAATTTTCACCTCGTGCGTCTTCAACTCATTTGCAGAACCGAATCTATCGGTAGGTAGGCGCACCTCATACCTCCTTTCTTGATTACCAATGGCTGTGACAGTGTGCAACTTTGCTTTTTTGAGCTTCTTCGCCATGTACCGCATAATCTTTTCACAGTAAGGTGTTTCGGGATTCTTCTTAATATGCTTCTCAGATTTCAAGTGCCTATCTCTGAAATACTTCACCATGCCATGAAAAACACCCTCGACAATTGTTGTTAGTGGCATATCCCTATTCCCTCTGAGGACAAAGTTATAAACCTCAGCAAGGTTGGTTGTCATGGTGCCATACCTCGCTCCATGGGTGTCATGAAGCAAAGACCACTTCACGGGAGGCTCTTTCTCTATCCACTGTGAAAAATTCTTTATTGCCCTCCCCTTCTTTCTCTTCGTACCGGGCGGGTCAAATGCTGGCAAGTCACAAAGCTCCATTGGCTCTAGCTCTGTGTTAGTTGGTTGCTTAGTCTGTGCAGCTCTCCTTTCCTTAACCCATCGAGCTTCTTCCACAAAAAATCATACTTCTTTTGTTGGTTTTGTGCGCACAGCTTTTTGAACATATTCATGAGGCGCTTATTCTTGAACTGGGAGTAAAAATTAGCCCCAAGATGGCGCATGCACCATCGGCTCTGCATGTCCTGCCATGGTGCTGGTTCGTTCGAACCTGGCGTCTGCAGTGCCCGAATGGCCGCTAGTATACCCGGATGCCTGTCATGAAGGATGCACACATTTGGCCGGTCCTTCGCAATTGCAATTTTTAGCTGCCTGAAGAACCATAGCCAACTCTCCAAGTTGTTGTCAACCAGTGTTTCAACTGACTAATGTTCACTTTTTCTGGATCGGTCAGTTACAACTCCACATATGCAAAATCAGTCAGATCAACCCCACTCTCGTTTGATCGGACATTACCAGGACCATAGTAAACAACAAATTTGACTGATTCAGACATGTCTCCTGCCATAAAAATTCATACCCATCAACCACTATGTACCACATAATTTTTTATACAATAACCGGAATGTCTGCCATATATACATGACTACCACTAAGCAAACAACCGATCAAACGAACTAAAATTTCAGACATGTCTCCTGCAATTAAATTTCATATTCCCGTCAACCACTAGGTACCACATAATTTTTTTACACTAACAGAAATGTCTACCACATATACATGACTACCACTAAGTAAATAACCGATCTAACGAACTAAACAATCGTCATTTATATTATGAACTAAACAAAAAAAATTACACTAACAAAAAAGTGAACCTCATTAAACCTAAAATAAAAATGCACTAAACAAAAATGTGAGGTTATACCTTTGACGCGTGCTTCTCCGGCGAGCTCCTGTCCTCCGCGCTAATCCGAGCACCGAGCTACCCACGGCCAACCCGCACGAGCACGGCCACCACAGACAGCTGCCCCTGCCAAGCTCCTCCAATGGCCGCCCTGCCTCACCCCCGCCCCTGCCAAGCTCCACCACGGCCGGGACCAAGCTCCAATGGCTGCCTCCACGCCGGCCTCCCTCCTCTACCCTCTCCCCCACACGCGGCTGCCGGCTTCCCTCCTCTACCCCATTGACGGATCGGGTTACTAGTAGCCGGTTTCTAGCTTCATCTACTCGATTTAATGGCTAAATGGCCTGGAATCGAAAGAAATATGGGAAGAAAACGAAGAACAGAGAGAGAGAGCCGAGAGAAATGGAGGCAGGAGGAAGAAGAGGGCGGCCGGCCTTATCCCGAGCAGTTTCGTCCTACCCCCGGACGAATCAACTCGGGCCCGTCGGTGGCTGGACGAAGATGGGCCGTTCGCAGCCCACTTAAACGAAACACTCGTTTCGGCCAACTGTTAAACGAAACAGCGTTGTTTTGTCCTACCACGCAACGACACACCACGTTTCGTCCAACAGTAGGACGAAACCAGCGTTTCGTCCAACAGTACAACGATGGTGTGCTATTTTTGAAATTTCTGATTTTTTAATCTTACTTTCGGAAATTGTTGAAAAAAAAGTAGTATTTCCAAAAAAAAAATCCTGCTAGAGATGCTCCCGTAGGCTCTAGCGAGCGAGGAGGACAGGCTGGCCGCTGGCGTGTCGTTGACTCGTCCCGGCTGCAGTCAAGGTCATCGATCCTGTGTACGCAAACACAGAGTATAAAACATGATGGTGACTGGATCTAAACTGAGGTCGCTATTTCAAACGCATGCCCCATCGGCCATCGATCGGCAGGTCAGCTGCTGCTGGGCGTGCATCGTGCATGCAACGTGGAGGCCAGACAAGGACGACTTGGCATTTTCCTGCATGCAAGTGGCCGTGGCTTGGCAGCTCAGCTCATCTCATCTTTGCACTTGCACGTAAAAAATTATCTCCTCACGCACGTACATCTGATGGCTACTACTAATCAATGCAGTTAGGCAGATTTCAAAGCTCGGAATGTCCTGTTTGGCGCGGTGACCTAATCCTGGCTATCGGCACTTCACTCCCTCCCTTGCGCCCTGTCGATCCGGAGCCGGATGCATGGATATAATACTATGCAGAGCTGCTGACTTTTGGTACGTACTGTACGATACGACGACTTGTTTATAGCATGCGGGATCAGCCTTTGTGTCAAGACGCGCAAAGGCAAAATGGATTGGTGGACCGGGACGTGATGCTGCTACTGTTAATTGATCCTAGAGTCAAGAGGCCGTGGTGATCTGTACGTCGGTGTTCCATGATCGATGCGTGCTACGGTCCATGCAGGGCCAGGCGAAAGCAGCCAAGCAGGCAATCACAGGCTCATGTATGGTTTCCAACCTTTTGCGAGCCACCACGGGACGGGAGGAAGCCCAAGACAAAAAGACGTTAACCCGGGTACGCGTGGGCAGAACGTGGAGCGGGTCCGCGGGCCATGAGCCTGGAACGGGCACGTACTGGCGCGCGCGGTTGACCTCATTTCTTTTTCTTTTTTTTTTTCTTTTTTTTTTGCGGTTGGACCTCATTTCTATCCGCATGCGCTGCCGGATTTGGCTCCAGCATCCGGAGGTGGTTGGCTAGCTTGCAAGAGAGTGGTGTCGGGTTCGTCTCGGCCGGACGGATCGGACGCGGTTTCTTCTTCGTGCGGTGCGGTGGACGCCGTCCCATTCTGGCATGCATTCTCCTCTCTTTTTCCCTATTACCCCCTAGTCCTGGTGTATGCTCGCCTTGATCAACGACAACAACAAGATTTCCTGCTCCCGTCACAATCACGACGTGACTGTGCAGATTGCGTATGAACATCGGCTACCTACGTTGGTAGCCAGTTGTGTCTGCATAGATCTTTTTCTTTTAGAACAAAAATGGTGTTTGCGTAGATCGCAGCACGCAGCTCACTAGGTCACGCTCAGTTTCTTCGCGCGCGGGGAGGACGCTAGATGGTCAGAATCTTGGCTCCCGATCGGGAAAGGCTGTGGCCGTCGACCGGGTCGTCGCCTCCACCAACCGGGCGGTCGGTGCGTTCCCTTTTGTCTACCGCAGATGGGCCCTGCCTATGCTAACCGGCACCCTGCTGCTACCCCACCCTAGAGCTAAGGGAGACCAGACCATGAGACCAAGCCCATCATCCCCCTTCTGTTTTCCCCTATGTTTTTTCTCTTTTTCCGATCATTCTCGTTTGTTCTACTCGCCCGATGTTTGTTAATTCTGCCCGGATAGTGGGTGCTATAGGACTACATTATTTTTCTTTTTCTGCTCGGCCGGGTACTTTGTACCTGCCTGCAGCTTTGCATACAATGCATGCATGCATGTATCCATCCATCCATGATTGTATTGCATATGCGGTTGGGTTCACTTAACAAAACGAGGGAAATGGGCAGGGCTGGCATTCAGTCGGCTCTATTTTATGCCAAGAAGAATCGTGTAAAGCTCGTTGACAGGGGCAGAGAATTGAGCTGACAAAGCCTCAGGATACGTAGACGGACAGGGGAAATATTATTCTCATGCCCACTGTACCAAATATTGGAAACGGTGTTCTCTTGGTGGCTCTTTTGGCCAGAATGTATGTCAGTATACTTGCAAAAGCCCATTGCATACGAAAGACGCGTTCCTTTTCCGCGACATGTTTCTTTTCAGCGTACGTACAAATTATGCCACAAAACTCTATCCGTGTTCTTTTCTGCCGTGGTAGCAATGATGCTGTAATAATTTACTCCAGTGCGTTAAAACTTCAATCGGATGGCTATTGAACATTATGCTACTGTGCCTCTACCGCGCAATGATGGAATCAGACAAGTTGCGTTTCTCGTGCCAGAAAAATTTCTGAACTTGCATGCAGCCTTGTTATTAAATTCATATTAGTACTGCGCGCTGCGAAACCAAAGTTCAGATCGTAGACTAATGACATGACAGGTGGTGGCACACTGCGCCAGGAGACGAACACGGCATGGCGCATGTGATGGTGGTGCACGGGTGGGAAAAGGCTGCGAGCAACGACGTACGTGGATGACTTTGTGGCCAGAAAAATCGGCAGGATTTTACTTCAGACCAGAGCGTCCATCTCAGCCCAAATGCGTGCTGCATGGCCAATATCCAGCGATACGAGTAGATGGATCACACCATACGCTCTCATGAGGGGCAAGTACGCTGTGATCCAAAAGGATGACAGCAAGGCCGTACCTCGTGATGAAGTTTATGTTTCCAAGGAAGAAAAAAAATGCTCCATGTGCTTATGATTTCCGACGGCCACCCTATTTAAGTTCCAGCACAAAGCGTCGTCGTCTTGGACGTTGCTGCGATCTCCAACACTTGTGCAGATCTTCACATTGTATATCCCCTTTCCCAAATTCAGGAAGCGTACGAGAATCCAATTCTAATTTTTATCCAATTCAAAGAAGCTTATACCCACGCAAGTGTATCCCCTTATTTATCGCAAAAAAAATGCATCCGTTATAACATCCATGTTGTTGTTAATATCCGTTATAACCTCCGTTATAAATTTTGAATCCCAAAAGTTCACATTAAAATGCATTCCATAGAGTGTAAGTATGAACACTATAATTTAACAATTTTAAGTTTCTGCCACTATAGTTTCTGGTTTTTTTTTTTCATAATTAGCTGAGTGACTGAGTTGGGACATGTTGAGCAAATGCAGTGCAAAATCCATGTCCTGCACATCGTTTGGTACCCTGCATTGCACCATTGAACACTTTCATGCCTAGCGTTTGGTTGCCTGCATTTTTTGCTTCGGGGATGAGCACATGCAAATCACAACTGTTTGGCTGTGTGCAAATGTGTTGTTGGACTCACCCTTTCAAATCTGATGGGCTTACCAACTAGACCTGGGCATTCTTCGGGCCGGGCCGGGTTCGGGCCGGGCTTCATTAAGCCCGACTAACAAAATCCCAAGCCCGGGCCCGGCCCGCGGCCCGGAAAAATGTCTACTTTACCTATTAAAAATAATAAAATACTTAATTTCGGGGGTATATAATACTACATTATACCTATTTTTCTTAAAATATGTTTTGTCAGGCTTTTCCCGAGCTTCGGGCCGGGCTCAGGCTGGAAAAGCAAGGCCCGAGCCCGGCCCGGACGCCGGGCTTCGGGCCGGGCTGCCCATGCCCAGGTTTATTACCAACACACTACACAGCACCACACTTCACCTCAACACAAAGCAAAATCAGCATGAACACACAACACTGAATAACTACTGCATGCAAATAGGACTAAACACTACAGTAGCTTAATAGGAGGAGTTAAAGACAACAAGGGCATCCCATGCCCCTGCACAACCTCATGGTGGTGTTCCCTGACCAAGATGCACAATTTAACACCAAGGATCGATAGTTTAACACCTAAATATTCAATTAATTAGACAGACACCAGGACTTGGTAAACTTCATCTCGAAGATCCTCCCCAGCACCTTCTCCCTTTTATACCACTTTGTGCGGTATCTAGTCCTCATTGATGTCCGCACCTTGGATGATTAGGGGAGCACGCCTAACTCGATCACAATCGGTCTTTATGATCTTAGGAGTTTAGAAAGACAATAGCTAGTACTATGCTTGATCATATGAAAGGCATTATGCACTGATCAAGGCAATAGCCCAATGATGGTGGCCATGATTAGTGCACTACTCATTGGTATGCCCAATGATGGTGGCCATGGTCAGTGCACTGAGCATGGGCGCATGGCTATACCCAATGGCAGTTGCCTTGACCAATGCATTGATGAAGGCTATTGCCCAATGACAATGGCCTTTGCCAATGCAATGATCAAGGCCATAGCCCAATGGCATTTTCTATGATCAGTGCACTGATCAAGCCTTATGTGCCCAATGGCAGTGCACTGATCATGCCTTATGCCCAATGGCAGTGAGCATGATTAGTGCAATTTGTTCTATTGGAATGCACATTTGTCCTACTCTGATTATAGACATACTAAAATGCACATTTGTCCTAGGCAGATCATAGACATACTAGTATGCACATCTGTCCTACTCAGATCATAGACATACTAAAATGCACATTTATCCTAGGCAGATCATTGACATACTAGCATGCACATCTGTCGTACTCACATCATAGACTTACTAGCATGCACATTTTTCCTACTCAGATCATAGACATACTAGCATACACATATTAGCAAACATCCACTTCCTACTGAGATCATAGACATGCAACAAACTTGCTATTCATAGTAAAGACATGCATGTAAGCACGTAGTAGGCTAACAATGTGAGCAAGCAATGAAGCACTAGGCAAGCAGCACATCATGGAGGCAAAATTACATAGCAGCAACAAAGCATAGAGGCATTGGATCCGAATCAAATCTCATCGAATCGATTGGATTTGAATCGGATCGTAGCAGAAAACCCTAACCGCCGAAGAAGGGTGAATATTTACTTACCAGCTGCGGAGGCGACACACGTGGACGTACAGAAGCCGTCGGTGGAGATGAACCGAAGCCTGGCAGGTAGGAGAGACCGGCCACCACCGACAATGATGACCCGATGATACGTCTCCAACGTATCTATAGTTTTTTATTGTTCCATGCTATTATAGTATCAATCTTGGATGTTTTATATGCAATTATATGTCATTTTATATCATTTTTGGGAACTAACCTATTAACCTAGTGCCCAGTGCCAGTTGCTGTTTTTTGTTTGTTTTTGGTTTTTCAGAAAAACAGTACCATACGGAGTCCAAACGCTACGAAACTTTTTGGCGATTTTCTTCTGGACAAAAGAGACCCTAGAAGCTTCGGGAGGAGACCAGAAGACTCACGAGGAGATGACAAGGCAACAGGGCGCGCCCTGATGCCTTGTGGGCCCCTCGTGGCTCCTTTTGACCTAATTCCACTTCTATAAATTCTTAAATATTGGGAAACCAACAGAGAACCACCTCAAATAACTTTTCCGCCGCCGCAAGCTTCTGTTCTTCCGTGATCCCATCTGGAGGCATTTTTCGGCACCCTGCCGGAGGGGGAATCGATCACAGAGGGCATCTACATCAACCTTGCTACCCTTCTGATGATGTGTGAGTAGTTTACCACAGACCTACGGGTCCATAGCTAGTAGCTAGATGGCTTCTTATCTCTCTTTGATCTTCAATACAATGTTCTCCTCAATCTTCTTGGAGTTATATTCGATGTAATCTTCTTTTGCGGTGTGTTTGTTGGGATCTGATGAATTGTGGGTTTATGATTAGATTATTCATGAGAAGTAATTGAGTCTTTTCTGAACTTTATTATGCATGATTTTGATAGCTTTGTATTTCTCTCCGATCTATCTGTTTGGTTTGACCAACTAGATTGATTTATCTTCAGCGGGAGAGGTGCTTTGTAATGGGTTCAATCTTGCGGTGTTCTATATCCCAGTGACAGAAAGGGACAAGACACGTATTTGTATTGTTGCCATTAAGGGTAAAACGACGGGGTTTATTCATATTGATTGGGTTTACTTTGTCTACATCATGTCATCTTCCTTAAGGCGTTACTCCATTTTCATTAACTTAATACCCTAGATGCATGCTGGATAGCGGTCGATGGGTGGAGTAATGGTAGTAGATGCAAGCAGGAGTCGGTCTACTTGTCTCGGACGTGATGCCTATATACATGATCATTGTCATGAATCCGTCATAACTATGCGCTTTTCTATCAATTGCCCAACAGTAATTTGTCTACCCACCGTATGTTATGTGTTCGAGAGAGAAGCCTCTAGTGAAAACTATGCCCCCCCGGGTCTATTTTAATTATAAAAAGAAAACCTAAATATATTTGCTGCAATTTTTTTCTTTTATTTTCTTTTGCAATTTATCTATCTACCACTACGAGATTTAATCCTTGCAAGTAACGAGTTCAAGGGGATTGACGACCCTCTTGCCCGCGTTGGGTGCAAGTATTTGGTTTTGTGTGTGCAGGTGTTGTTTACGAGGCTTTGCATGATTCTCCTACTGGATTGATACCTTGGTTCTCACTGAGGGAAATACTTATCTCTATTGTGCTGCATCTCCTCTCCTCTTCGAGGAAAATCCCAACGCAGATCATTGTACCGCCCAATGTCAGAGCCCCTCGACGCTGCCGCCGCCATGCTCCTCGTCATGAGCGCGGCAGAGAAAACAGTTGCATCCGTCGAGGAACCCTGGTCTTGGGCCGGAGCAAGGGGAGAAAACCCTTGATGAATGGGGGTAAATATCCCCACAATGAGCACGACCGATGCGCCTCCCGCATCCACCGCCGAGTTCGAAGCACTCCCCGCCACCATTGCCGCCGATGAACCACCGACGACAGCCACACCCACAACGTCCGCTGGAAGCAGAAGGGGATGACAACCGGATAGCGGCCAAGAGGTTGCCGCCCGACCTGGTGACGCCGTCCACCCACCAGTCGTGGTGGGGGTGGAGTAGGGGAGGAGCGAGGTCGAGGGTCGGCCATGGGAGAAACCGAGAGAGCGGTGAGAGCGTGGTGTGAAATTGAGGGTGAACAGTGAGGCGAGATAGCGCAGACGAGTTACGAAGAGTCACGTGTAGGGTAACGCAGCAGAAAACAAAAAATTTCCGACCTACGTACCAGCCCAGGATCACTATGGAGACTGCATACAAGGTTTGATCTGTTTCGTTACCGACTCGTAGCGCAGCGGAAGTAGAGTCGATGACGATCGGCGGTGCAGATCCCCGCAGCTAGGATTTACAACCTCCCAACCGCGAGGATGTATACCCTCATCCACCCCCAGACAGCCCTCCGGGAGGCGGTCGGACAGTCCCTCGGACGGTGTCACGCACAGCCCTTCGGGAGGACCATCGAAACTCGGACGGTCACTCGGACAGCCCTTCGGGAGGACCATCGAAACTCGGACGGTCACTCGGACAGCCCTTCGGGAGGACCATCGAAACTCGGACAGTCACTCGGACAGCCCTTCGGGAGGCACTCTCAAACTAAGACCGAAACTACGATCTCTCTACAGAGTTGCACACATACGGTGTCATCTATCCGGCAGGGCTTCGCCGTCCAGAACTAGTTCCCACCGGAACCCAGACAGCCTTTCGGCTCTACGAAACTATTTCGCTGGGAGGGAGAGAGAAGCCAGAAATGTCATGACATTTGTATGTGAGAAGGAGTGAGTGTGGAGGCAGCCCCTCCACCTCTATTTATAGGAAATCCAAGGGGTAGGGTTTCTTGGCCCCCAAGCCTTCTAGAAACCTTTTTGGGAAAATATCCCAAAAGGTGACTTTTCCATAAATATCCCAAAAAGCACTTTCACTATTCACGACGACATTTTTCAGCGTCTGATCGAACTGAAAATATTCATGTGGGCTTAGAACATTTCCAGTACCCACCAAAACAATTTTCAACGCGAGCCGGAACAATTCCGGTTTAGTGATTTTCATTTGCGAAAAGTATCTGAAGCGGTTTCGGCAGCTCCGGAACATTTCCGGTTTTCATTCCGGAAAATTCCAGAAAGTTTCCAGAATGATTCTGGCACCCTCCAAGAATTATCAGGCATGTGCCGAAACCAATTTGACTTTATGGTGTACTCCGAAACAACTTTTCGGTTTAGTGATTTTCATCTGTGAAAAGCAACTAAAGCGGTTCCGGCAGTCCGGAACATTTCCGGTTTTTGTCTCTGAAAAATCTCAGAAGTTACCGGAACAATTCTGGTACCTTCCAATAATTTCCAGGCATGTGCCGAAACCAATTTGACTTTATGGAATACCCTGAAACAACTTTTCAGTTTCACCGGAACTATTCCGATATCCTCTCCGGAACGTTTCCGTTTCGTCCGAAACTTTTTCGGTGATTTTCTCTCAGACTCCCCGTCTAGTATTCAGCAGATAGATGACCCTTAAGCGTGTGACCCTATAGGTTCGGTGAAGCATAGACATGACCCGGAACCCCTTCCGATCAATGATCAACATCGGAGCCGTGGACACCCATATTGACCCCTATACCCACACGAATGAATATTCGAGTGAACCTCCAGTTGCCGTGTGCTATTCCTGTTGCTTCGCGATATGTTACAAATACCCGAGGTGAGACATGTAGGCATCCCCGTGGATCAACAACTTGTCCACTATGCCAGTTACCTCGTTACCGGTATTGTTCTCTTTTCTCGTTCCCGTGTTCCGGCATCCCCGTGATCAAATCACAAAGTGTCTGGCCAGACGATGATGGATACCGTAACACCGAGAGGGCCCAGAGATATCTCTCCATCGTCGGAGGAGCAAATCCCAATCTTGAGCTATCAAGTTACTTGACATACTTTTCCATGAACCCGTAAGCCGCCGTAATAGCCACCCATTTACGGATGACGTTTAACAAACCCCAAAGTTCATGAAGCAAGCATGAAGAAACTCGATACTCTCATGGTCTAAGGAATCATGCAAACATTAACCATCTCTGTGTTATTAACCATTAACTAATGACGAATGTATCTCATAGCATAACATCAATTCGGGTCGATTCAACACAAGTGTTCTACCAACAATTGTGCCCGCAAAATTGCCGGCATAGTCATGCCCATGATCAGGAAAACAGGATCATCGTGCAATACTTGAGCCAGTCATAGAGGCTTGACTAGGAATACTTTTTACCGTTTATTATCCCACACGTGCACATGAGTTTCCCTCCAAGCCTCGTTTTATTTGCAGACTCGAGAATCATTGCAGTTATAGCATGGAACATAAACATAATTATGAACAGGGAGATAATCAATAACATTTATTATTGCCTCTAGGGCATATCTCCTACAGACTCCCACTTGCACTAGAGTCAATAATCTAGTCAATGCTAATGCACTTTACACCTATGGCATACTGGTGTAAAATATGCTTCGCATGTGGTATAGCCTGATGTCCAACGGATCTGACGACTTCAGCTCCGTGTATAACTTTGCATATCCCCGCGTTTTCACGCTTTCACAAAATTCATATTTTGTGTGGACTTGGCTTTGCATATGTGTGAATCATTGGTCGAAACCTGATTCCTCAGACTGAGCTATGGAGCAACTATCTGCAATAGTGTCCCATAGACCAAAGCCATCTTGGAACCATACTAAGTTCATGAATGAACTATATGATTCAACAACTTCTTTGTCACTTCTTAAGCGTCAACATACTTAGCCTTTGTTATAGAATTTGCCACAGTATCTTGTTTGGAACAATTTCCAACTACCGTGCCACCATATTGTGTATTACACAAAACCCTTAACTTAAATCAAAAATCGCATGGAGCATTGATGAAGACTGTATCGATGTAATTACTTACAACGAGTACTTCATAATCTCCGCTTGCGAGAAAACATGTCATCACTACTACTCTAGTACTCAATGACATCTTTCACTGTTGTCCTATGATCAGTACTTTGATCACTTTGGTATCTATACTCGCAACAACTTTGGAGTATTGGACATATCTGGTTGTTTTTACATACCATGGAATACATGATTAATCCAAACACAAGAGTGTGTGGAATCACCATCATGTATTTTGCTCATCAGTGTTTTGGGACACCGAGTCTTGCAAAAACTCTTTCCATGTGACTTCGGCAAGAATCACTCCTTGACGGTTTTCAATGCTAAAAGGTTTTAGCATCTTGTCAATATGTATTCATAGCTTAGCCCCATTAGGTAAATCTATCTCCATAGATCATCATGCCTAATATTGAGGCTATTTAGCCTAAGCACTTCATCGAAAAACTATTTTCAAATGAAGTCCTAATTCGTGTCAAGAAATTTATTTCCAATTAACAATGTGTCAAGTACACAAGGTTTCTAGAAATATTATTATGCTCCCACTTACTTTCTTGAATCACAAGCATCTTCGATACCCATTTGATGAAGTTAAACCCCTTTGACCATTCCATCAAAAACAAAGATTCCAACTCCACTTTGCTCTCTTCTGTCCATCGCTGGAACTCTGAAGTTTGCATACTTACTAGCATCCTCTGGATCGACAATTACTTTGGACTGTATCACATACAAGTCCTAGGTTTCATTTCCATCAGATGGAAATCCTTTTGTCATCCATGTTTCATATCTCATGATTGAAATATGTATTAATTGCTAGTTCAACCCGAACCGACTTCAAGCATCGCTACGGTGAGACAATCTCATCGTAGTCAACTCCTTGAACTTGTTATTGCAACAAGTCGAGCTTCATGGATAAAACATTTTTTTCCGTATCATTTTTTAGTTCCATAAATATTCGTTAGACTCTAAGTCTTCCGAAAGGTGTATCAAGATTTTAATCTCGAATCACATATATGGAAACTATCTCGGATTGTATTGGCATTTAGCCAATTCCGGAGTCAGGGCCCATCAACGCTTCCTTGTGTATCGTAGGTATACTGTTGTCTAACAACAATATCTCGTTTGCGCACCTGATAGGTTTGCACGAGCTTTGCCTACGTGGTTCAGCTGCAAGTTTGACCGAAGTCCATACATTTTATTGTAGAGACTTCCGTATCAGTCGCAGTAGGAAACTCTGGAATCACTTCCAAGGTTTCTTTCCTTTGATCTGATGACGAAGATACTGGTTATCTCGTCGAGTTGCACTGTCCTCCCACTCACCTTTTGAAAGAACTATTCTCTTTAAAAGCATACCGTTTTGCGGCAAAAACCCTTTGCCTCGGTATAGTGGTGGGGGAATACCCAATGACTTGGGATAACCTTACAAAGTAGCACTTGTCTGATTTGGAATAGGTTTGTAACCTTTTACACAAGCCCCATATTCCAAATGTTAAGAAAAGATATAACATGGTTGGGCGTACCACACCATGGCGTCATTTCAACAGACCTGATGGAGCTCTTTTCAGTGTAAAAGCCGCAGTCTCTAAAGCATCACTTTAAAAGGGATAATGGCAAATTTATTTATGTCATCTTTGATCTTACCATGTCATGAATGGTTCGATTACATCAACACGGACTCTCCACTTGCAGTGGTGCTCCGGGAGGTGCAAGTTATGAAACCCCTTTCACAACTCATCAGACATTCGCTAAACTCGTAACTCAAATATTCCTTTCTGCAATCGAATTGTAGAAACATAATTTTCTTGTTACAACAACTTCTACTTCATTTTTGAAAACCTTATGAATGAATTCAAAAGATCCAGACTTATGTCTCAACAAGTAAATATCCATATATCTACCTGAGTCATTTCTGAAGATAGATAAATCCACTACTTGCAACAACATTTATTGGACTACACACATCATAATGTATGATCACCAATATGTTCTATGCTCGTTCCTTATGGCATGTGAACGGTATTTCAGTCACTTCACCTTTCAGAGGAAAGTTGCAAGTGTCAGATGATTCAAAATCAAATGACTTTAAAATCCATCATAATGGAATTTTCCATGCGGGTTTCTCCAATGTGACCAAATGCAGTGCCACACATATGTGGTATTCTTTTAGTCTTGCGACATTTAGCGTCAGTGTTATGGATGTATTATATTACCATCAATATTCATAACATATATCCCATTCTGGATGGAAGCATGGCCCTTTATGTTATTCATAACACCGAACATCAAAAGTTCTCTTGTGAATAACCTCCTTGCAAGATATGTTATGCAAAGGGCTAGAGTGTATGAAACTCTAAATGAATTATGAAAGTAAATACATAGGTAATGTATTATTATCAATATTCATAACATACTTCTCATTCATAATGAAAGTATGGCCCCCTTTTGTTATTCATAACTCCGAACATTAAAAGTTCTCTTATGAACAACCTTCTTGCAAGATACTTTATGCAAAGGGCTAGAGTGTGAAACTCTAAAATGAATTATGAAAGTAAATACATAGGGAATACACCGATGGAAGGCATAGTAACATTTACTATGTTCCCTGCGTGTATCTAAATCTCATTCCTGGCTAGTCTTTCAGGCCATAGTAGTTCTTACATCGAGTTGCAACAGAATGCAATCGAGCGGGTATCTTTGTGATTAACTCACAATACCCAAGAATTAGTGATTAACATGTTTAACCATAATTCCCAAGAACTATATCTCTGACCAGCCTTCTATACATCAAAAAACTTGTATGACTTTCATACATGAGCTGGATATTCCAGTCTTCTTTCCTTTTGCCTTTATACTTCTAACAGTTTAACTTCTAGTATTTCTCCTACTCTCAGAAGAAGCATCCAACTTAAGAGTGGCGTTAGCCCCGGACTTCCTAGGCGTGAAAGTTTCACTAACACCCTTCCGGATACTTCCTTTCTCTTTAAGTTGTTGTTTTATTCACCATCATCATATGACAGGCGTTCTTCTGGATCCCTCTCTTATCAGTCTAATGCATAGTAAACTCCTTTACTAACAGTTTGCAAACAAACATTGCTTTGGATATCTCATATCTTTTAGCCTTTGTCTGTCTCTGAAAATGATTTTCAGATTCCATGAATATCACATAACTATCCAAACTTTCGAAGTTTGGGTCTCATGAAAGCAAACGTATTGCACTTGACTGAAACAGAATTCTAGCTTTTGGATCGAAGGACGAGAGTCACATGATCCATAGCTTTAGCGGGAGAATACCGAAAGTATGCGATAGGACAAAGTCCTTCTCGGCACTATTGAGGACAATCCTCACATTACGTTACCAATCGTAAAGTTTTAACCAGATATTTAACAGCTATTCAATTTTAATAGGGAAGGTGGAAACGCGAGCCATTATTCTACAACTATTATGCAAACCACACTTAGACAGTGTTCAAAATTAATTGCACTGAGAATTAAACAAGTTAATTCAATAGTGCGCTCCCACTCAAATCAATATCTCTCATAATTGATTATGAATGATTCAAGACACGAATTTCAATTCAACGCCATTGATGGTGAGCATCACTGATGACGAGAACTTCAATCGTTAGGCAAACTTGCCGATCACATCTCTATGTGACTCTTGTTCATCTTTCGATGCGTGTGTTCCGAGCTCATGACTTTCATGCCTGAACGTCAAGACAACCAAGAGATCTCGCTGCGAGGTCTTAACTCACCCGCCTCACACATCCCTAATCGTTCGTACCCATGTCAGCATGGCGCACCCCGAAAAGTTAGGTGCCGTGACGGTGCTACACTTGGGAGAACACTAACTACTTGATATTTTTGTGAGAGATCACCCTAATAAAAAGCGACTACCGCGCAATCAAGAAGGGTGCATCATAAGGGATAAACATCTCAGACAATTCATAATAGCAAGATATGGTATAGCCCTTTCTGACGGAGAAGTCTTTCATTTCTTCGTCTTCGGCATTCGCGTCGGTGTTCACCTTCGCGAAGATTGCCACCACCTAGTCGATGCACCAGATAATATTGCTATCTCTATAGCTAATAAAATAAGTGCATTACATAAGGTTGACACGCAGGTCATTAAAGTGCAATCATATGGCTCCAGCCATCATGCCGAATCATGACACGCAGGTCATGTTAATCAATTTACATCATATAGCCATCTCATACATAATCAAATTATTATGAACACTGCTATACCACATCACATGCATATGCAAACCATCCTGCAAAACCAAGTTAGACGCCTCTAATCGGTTCATGCAAAATTTTATTTTACGTGGCTTCTAAGGTTTCGAAACAAACCGAAGCTACCAACGTCCATCATCAAGCATGATAATCCAAGTCGCTAGATTAACATTGCGGGGTGTATGAAACACGAGATAATAAAATCTTGAGCCCCATACTAAACTTCGTCATACGCGTGACCCCCGTGCAGATCATATCTGCATTGCCCTTTCGTCTGCGAAATTTCATCTTTCTTTTTAACTACGGTGGAATTCAAAGAACTGTTAGCACTTCGTTGATCAATCAGGATCGCGGATTGCCAGAACTTTGAAACTCCACCATACTGTTATGAAGATCAGAAATATGCAAATTCCAGGGAAGCAACAAGAACATCGGGTAACAGATTTCATCTGCTACCCGCACAAATAATTTTCATCAATAGAACACATCTACTACCTAATTATATTGTGCAACACCCATACATCTCTATGTATTCTAGATCGCAACCTGCATCTACGCATAGCACGGCTCTTGATGCCACTGTAGGGTAACGCAGCAGAAAACAAAAAAAATTCGACCTACGTACCAGCCCAGGATCACTATGGAGACTGCATACAAGGTTTGATCTGTTTCGTTACCAACTCGTAGCGCAGCGGAAGTAGAGTCGATGACGATCGGCGGTGCAGATCCCCGCAGCTAGGATTTACAACCTCCCAACCGCGAGGATGTATACCCTCATCCGCCCCCAGACAGCCCTCCGGGAGGCGGTCGGACAGTCCCTCGGACGGTGTCACGGACAGCCCTTCGGGAGGACCATCGAAACTCGGACGGTCACTCGGACAGCCCTTCGGGAGGACCATCGAAACTCGGACGGTCACTCGGACAGCCCTTCGGGAGGACCATCGAAACTCGGACAGTCACTCGGACAGCCCTTCGGGAGGCACTCTCAAACTAAGACCGAAACTACGATCTCTCTACAGAGTTGCACACATACGGTGTCATCTATCCGGCAGGGCTTCGCCGTCCAGAACTAGTTCCCACCGGAACCCAGACAGCCTTTCGGCTCTACGAAACTATTTCGCTGGGAGGGAGAGAGAAGCCAGAAATGTCATGGCATTTGTATGTGAGAAGGAGTGAGTGTGGAGGCAGCCCCTCCACCTCTATTTATAGGAAATCCAAGGGGTAGGGTTTCTTGGCCCCCAAGCCTTCTAGAAACCTTTTTGGGAAAATATCCCAAAAGGTGACTTTTCCATAAATATCCCAAAAAGCACTTTCACTATTCACGACGACATTTTTCAGCGTCTGATCGAACTGAAAATATTCATGTGGGCTTAGAACATTTCCAGTACCCACCAAAATAATTGTCAACGCGAGCCGGAACAATTCCTGTTTAGTGATTTTCATCTGCGAAAAGCATCTGAAGCGGTTTCGGCAGCTCCGGAACATTTCCGGTTTTCATTCCGGAAAATTCCAGAAAGTTTCCAGAATGATTCTGGCACCCTCCAAGAATTATCAGGCATGTGCCGAAACCAATTTGACTTTATGGTGTACTCCGAAACAACTTTTCGGTTTAGTGATTTTCATCTGTGAAAAGCAACTAAAGCGGTTCCGGCAGTCCGGAACATTTCCGGTTTTTGTCTCTGAAAAATCTCAGAAGTTACCGGAACAATTCTGGTACCTTCCAATAATTTCCAGGCATGTGCCGAAACCAATTTGACTTTATGGAATACCCTGAAACAACTTTTCAGTTTCACCGGAACTATTCCGATATCCTCTCCGGAACGTTTCCGTTTCGTCCGAAACTTTTTCGGTGATTTTCTCTCAGACTCCCCGTCTAGTATTCAGCAGATAGATGACCCTTAAGCGTGTGACCCTATAGGTTCGATGAAGCATAGACATGACCCGGAACCCCTTCCGATCAATGATCAACATCGGAGCCGTGGACACCCATATTGACCCCTATACCCACACGAATGAATATTCGAGTGAACCTCCAGTTGCCGTGTGCTATTCCTGTTGCTTCGCGATATGTTACAAATACCCGAGGTGAGACATGTAGGCATCCCCGTGGATCAACAACTTGTCCACTATGCCAGTTACCTCGTTACCGGTATTGTTCTCTTTTCTCGTTCCCGTGTTCCGGCATCCCCGTGATCAAATCACAAAGTGTCTGGCCAGACGATGATGGATACCGTAACACCGAGAGGGCCCAGAGATATCTCTCCATCGTCGGAGGAGCAAATCCCAATCTTGAGCTATCAAGTTACTTGACATACTTTTCCATGAACCCGTAAGCCGCCGTAATAGCCACCCATTTACGGATGACGTTTAACAAACCCCAAAGTTCATGAAGCAAGCATGAAGAAACTCGATACTCTCATGGTCTAAGGAATCATGCAAACGTTAACCATCTCTGTGTTATTAACCATTAACTTATGACGAATGAATCTCATAGCATAACATCAATTCGGGTCGATTCAACACAAGTGTTCTACCAACATTGTGCCCTCAAAATTGCCGGCATAGCCATGCCCATGATCAGGAAAACAGGATCATCATGCAATACTTGAGCCAGTTTTAGAGGCCAGACTAGGAATACATTTTACCGTTTATTATTCCACACGTGCATATGAGTCTTCCTCCGAGCCTCGTGGTTATTGCAGACTCGAGAACCATAGCAGTTATAGCATGGAACATAAACATAATTATGAACAGGGAGATAATCAATAACATTTATTATTGCCTCTAGGGCATATCTCCTACATCACGTCCATCTTTCGCGCTTCCTGAGGCGTGCATGCAGTAGCCACACAAAACTTGCTAGGGCCTGGCTATGAGGAAAACAACCGATTCAGCCGTTAGGGAATCTCCAAGGCGAACCCGCAAACCGCCCGCATCCGTCCAGACCGTGCTATCCGGACCGCGAAAGCCATCCAACGCGGACCTGTATCGGCCCGCGGCACAGTCCAGACGCGTTTTCTCCTACAAACCGGAGACAAACGTGGGGAACCTTTGCGGGAGTCCGGACACCAGACACGTAGGACTCCGACAACCCCGGCCCACCCAAAACCCTTCCCGAACCCCGCGCCTCCTTTCTCCCCATTTTCTCTCCTTCCTTCTTTCTCTCTTGCCTTCGCCGCCGCTCCACCACCCCGGTCGCCACGCCACACCCCTGCCGGAACTCTACATCTTTGTCACCTCCAGCGTTCCAGCCAGACTCAACCCCGCTTCTCCTCCGTCGCCGTTCAATCCCTGTCCTCCAACCGCCCCGCTAGGTACCATCCGCTACTGCTATACTCACCATGCCCGGCAACTATTCGATGAATTACCGGAGCTAAAAACAGTTTGCGAGGCTAACTGAAGGAAAAGCTCCTCCTTGCCACTATACTGTTAATGAACATGAGTACAACATGGGTTACTATCTGGTTGACGGTATCTATCCTTCGTGGGCTATTTTTGTCAGCACCATCTCTAATCTAGTTGGCCAGAAAAAGTCTCACTTTGCCCAAAGACAAGAAGCAGCTAGAAAGGATGTTGAGAGGGCATTTGGAGTTCTGCAAGCACGTTTTGCAGTTGTTCATGGACCTGCTAAACAATGGGATCCGAAGACCTTGTGGGAGGTGATGACTTGTTGTGTGATCATGCACAACATGATCGTCGAGGATGAGGGTGACGATGCTGCCGCAGCTCTAGAATTTAAGAACATGGGTGATCCTATCCAACTTCTAGACCAGAATCCGGCCACATTTGAAGATTTTATTCAAATGCATGAGCAAATTCGGCATCGACCAACTCACGAGCAGCTGAAGGAAGATCTGATTGAGCATCAGTGGGCGGTTAAAGGGGAAAACAATGTTGGAATGTAATATTTGAACTTGTTTAAATTTGAACTGCTGCTGCATGCGGCTATTTGAACGTTTGTACCCTGTATGCGGCTAGTTGAACGTGCAGGCTTTCAAAAAAAATGCGGCTATTTGATCGTGCGGGCTTTCAAAAAAAAAGAGGCTGGATGTATGCGGCTATGGTTGGATGGCGGCCTCTCGCATCCGTGTCCGCGGACTGGTCCCCTTGTCTGTGGACGGATGCGGGAGGAAATTTGCAGGTCATCGTTGGAGATGCACTTAGGACATGTTTGGTAGCCTTGGCAGTTGAGCCTGGCTCGGCGAAGGGTGGCTCAATGAAGCCTGGGTGAGTAGAAACAGCCAAAAAACCAACATCTGCAACATGTTTGGTTGCCTGCATGGACACTTCCTGCATTAGGGGATCGCTTTGAGCACAGTGTTCGGTTGCCTGCATTGTCTCAGCTCACACATAAGCAGGCTGTTTGGTTGCACACAGGGTGCGAGGTGTGCTAACCTTGTACCCTATGTGGTGAGGTTACCTTACACACAATCACAACTACCACACCAACGCCACAACACTGCAATGGCGACGAACTGCACGATGATGATCAAGTTCTTCACCCCAAAGTGTGGCGCCGTCTTGCCAACTTCAACATTGCATGCCTGCTTTTGCACAAACTTGACGTAAGCATCTTCTATCGCCTGCCTAGTCTTAAACTGTCTGTGGCTGCTATCGTTGTACCCTGAAACTTGTTGGTTGCAAGCTTCCCATGTACTGTAAACCCCTTGTGCCCTCCCGACGAACACAACATACCACTTGTCCTAGCAGTGCACAAAGAGCAACAGTTGAAGCAGCAAGCAATGTAGCAATCAAGCAGCAAGCATTGGAGCAATCAAAGCAATGGAGCAGAAGAGAAGTACTAAGCATGCATGAACATATGGCATAGCAAGTTCAACCTACCACTTCTATGGTGTCATCCTACCACCACCACATCCAAAAGAGGGTGTCATCCTACCACCGCAAGTTCGTGATCACCGTGAGGGGTTAGTATATACCACCTCACCAAAATATAAAGACCATAAGATTGTTTTCAAGCCCTGGCTACACAAAATATATGTCATCATCGTCATCGTCGTCCTTGTCACCATCGCCATCGCTGTCGAGGATCATGCACGCGGTAACCAGCAGCAAGCTCTAGTAGTAGTGCTTGCCCAGCCAGCTCCTAAGCCAGAGCACCCTGTGGGCGTCTGCCATGGCAACAAACCCAACACCCTGGGCCTTGTTGTCGAGCAGGTGGCTCAGAGCTGCCATGAGAGCCTCATCGCTGAACCCACCTTGCTCCATGACGGCGCTGTACAGGTCAGGGTGGACGTCCATGGACTTGCTCTCCCTAATGGCAGTTGCCACCTCCTTCACGGCCTCAGTCATGCTGGTGAAGACAATGATCTCCTCCTCCATCAGGCCGCCCCTCTTCCTCTTCCTATCGACCACAGGGACCTGATCAAATGGCCTGTCAGGGCCATCAAGGACTTCCTCTACGTCCGGGGTGCCTGGGAACTCCGGCATGGGTGAACCGAGAGGCTCACCGGAGCCCATGGCATGCTTGTCGGTTGCCAGCCCGAAGGAGAAGATGTGGTGCATCTGGTTGTAGTTCTGTATGGGTGTGTTGAGGAACTCAACGTCTTTGGGGTGGTCCTAAGAAAGAAGCACAAGCGTAGTTGTTAGTTGCGAGTAGGCAATGGTTGTCAGTGTGAAAAACAAAGGGGGCAGTGAGCTAACCGCGACATGGCCGGTGTAGTTGAAAGTGCAATCATGCCCTTACATCGTATTTTGATGTTGATGACAATGTACATGAAGGGGACTAACTATGTTTGTCAACTAAATCTCAGGTGTTTAGTCCTCGTGTGACAAAGTGTGTGGATCAAAGACATATGCGATGGATATGACTCATGGAAGAAGAAATACAAGGTTGTCGAGTTTTTGTTTTGCTTTCTTGAGTGTAGGGATCCCGCACTATTAAGAGGGGATCGATAGGGTTAGTAAGAGATTTGCTCAAATCACTGTGGTTTCAAGTTCTGTTTCTCTAAACCTATTAACATATCCATCTCTAAATATATGTCTTCTAGCTAGACAACTCAATTGTCCTTCTAAAAGTCTTAGGTGATCACACTCTACACTGGCTTGCCGGATGTCCGGGCACTAGCCGGATTTCCGGGCAATCCCAACAGCACCTCACTCTGCCTAGCCTCTCTGCTGGCCGGATGTCCGGCCCCGCGGTCGGATGTCTGGGCTCCCCTGCCCGGATGTCTGGGGGCAGCCCCGGATATTTGACTCCCTTTTTTCAGAAGCTGGACTATTTCTGGGTGTACACTCGCTGGATATCCGGCACTAGGCCGGATGTCCGGGCCTTCCTAAGTGGTCGGATATCCGGCCCGACCTATATATCCAGAAGCTTAACTGTTTCTGTGGTTACACTCGCCGGATGTCCGTCCCCTACCGCCGGATGTCCGGCCCTTCGTGCACTGCCGGACGTCCGGGTCGTGGTCCGGATGTCTGGGTTCTCTAGTTTTGCACTGCTCTGTGCGTTTGGGTGTTCGTTTCAAATGGTCGGATGTCCGGCCTTTGTCCCGGAAGTCCGGCCCATCACAGGCACTTACACTACAACGGCCATATTTGCTCCACCACTATATATAGCTTTCTTCCACTCCGGGAAAAGGTTGACCATTCACTTTGAGCTAACCCTAGAACACATTTCACTCTCTCTCACAACATCATACACTAAATCCTAGATCCCAAAGGGATTTGTGAGAGTTCTCAAGAAGTTGTCCAATCAAGTGATAGATCCACTCCTTCCCCTTCTCTTGACCAAAGGAATTTGTGATTTGAGCAAGTCTTGAGCTTTTCTCCATCGTTCTTGTTACTCTTGGAGGTTGGAGACTCCTAGGCAGTATGTGACACCCTGGTTTTCGCTCCTTGTTTTTTTTCCTTCGCGGGATTTGACTCCCGTCTTTTTTTCGATGTTATCGGGTTTTCTCTTGCCTTTGGGTATATGAAGATGGTCATTTAGCCTTGCCTTCCCTATCCAACCAGAGACTCTCTCCAACCCACCTTGTCTTTTTTCCTTCGCGGGATTTGACTCCCATCTTTTTTTCGATGTTATCGGGTTTTCTCTTGCCTTTGGGTATATGAAGATGGTCATTTAGCCTTGCCTTCCCTATCCAACCAGAGACTCTCTCCAACCCAACCTTGCTATCCCAGATTTATTCTCAGGATTTTGCCACCGAAACCCTACTCTCCGGTCTACCGGAAGGGAAACCCTAATTCCTTCCGTTACAAAGGAACCCCAATTTCCTTTGATCTATTGCCTCCCAAACTTTTCCCAGTAATCATCCTATCTCTATAAACCCTGGATATGCAAAAATATTGCCAAGTCATTTGCAATATTTTTCATTTAAAATTAATTCCTTTTTCTGCTGCTTAAAGGAATTAAATCCAGGAAAATATCTATCCATCTCCAAAGTTCATGAAAACTTGTGGAGATATTCTTTGTGATCATATTGAGCTCCCATAAAAATATTGGCCATAATTAAATAAGGGAAATTGCCTTTTCCTATTTAAAGCCAATATTGCACTTTGGGCACTTTCCAAAGGAACTACCATTTTGGTAACCAGGAAAAATCCCAAATAATTTGTGGAGCTTATCCTATCTATATCTTCACCATTTCCATCAAGATCCCATGTTCCACAGATCAAATTTTGAGAGCATCATCCAATTCTTGTTTCTGGATTTATTTTGAGGTTGTGAAGCAACTATATTTTATGTTGCTTCAAAAATTCTAAAATTAATCCAGGACCTCACATTCCCTAAATGATGTGACCATGAAAAAATTCACATCATTTTATTTAGCCATTTTCTCCCAAAAATTCCATCTAGTTTCTGTCCAGATCTAAGCTCTGTGAAGGAAGTACCACTTTGGCATTTCCAATTGAGCTGAAAATTTTCCAGCACCTCTATATCTCCATATCATCACCCTACACCAAAATTCAGATCATTCCACCAAGCCATATGAGTGCAGATTCAAGGTCAAGTTTCTGGACCAGAATTTGCATTGTAAAGGAAGTATATGCAAAACTTGTCCAAATGACTCGAAATTCTGGCAGCACCCAGTCCTTCCTACCACATTTCCATGTGACAACTTTTCCAGCTCATTGGCACCTCTGTTTGACCACAGCTTCCTCCCCAAGTTTCTATCCAGAAACTATTCTGGGTCCCCTCGATCACTCTAGAGCAATCCTGGTCCATCCAATGATCCATCTAGTCTATTTGACCAGTGAACTACCTGTTGGACAAGATATGGCAAGCAGGTACGCGCCGGAGCACGTAGTGCACGTGGTGACCGCGCAGCGGCCGTGCGGAAACGATGCTCTGTGCTCTGTCCGCTCCGTGCTGTCGCCTCCGGTCAGTCCCCGCTTGTCTGGGCATGTCCAGCGACTCCCCTCCGTCCACGCACCCCTCTCCCGCAGCTTCTCCCCTCTTCTTTCTTCTTCTCCACGCCGCGGCGAGTCCCGCCACCGCACTGTCTCCCCGTGACCTCCTCCGTCGTCTTCCTTTCCCTTGGCTCCTTCCTCCTCGAGCCGTCCCTTCCCTCTGAGCATCGTCAGGTCGGCACCACCCGTAGCGCGCCACCTCGCCGGAATGCCGCCAAGACACCGAGCTCTCGAAGTCTCAGCCGTCACCGCGAAGTCCTCGCCGCCCGCCTATATATAGCCGCGACCGGAGCTCTCCCCGAGCACCACACCTCACCCGCAGCCTCTTCCCCCTACTAGTATCCCTCCTCGGCCCTCATTTGAGCTCACAGAAGCTTCCTCGCCTCCAATGGCCGAAGCTCCGCCGGTGAGGCCCCGTTCAAATTCGGCCGCCTCCGGCCCCTTCTCTCCTCCTAGCCACCGCAGCCGGTCTCCACCACCACCCAGAGGGCCTTCCCGCCTCCATTCTTCCCCGGGGACGGCCACGACCTCCATCCCAAGTCCGCCTCTACCGCCGCCCACGGCCACTCAGGTAGTCGCCACTCCGGTCCTCCTCGACGTCCGCATCCGGCCGGGATGGATGCGGCGTTCTCTTCCAAGCTCGCCGGTGCCCGGAGCTCCGTCAGAGGTGCCCTGTGCCGCCGGGAGTCGTCGCCGGCGCGCGTCGGCCTCGCCTCTCCGCTGCCCAGGCGCAAGGTGGAAGAAGAGACGAGGAGGAAGGAGTCAACGGCCATGGGGCCCGCCCGTCAGCCAGACAACGCCGTTGACCCCGGGCCCGCGGTGACTTAAGTGGACACGTATTTCAGGAAATACGGTTCCCTTACCGGAAAGCGTACTCTGTCAGTACTTTAGGAAGAAGTGCGCTTTCTGTTTCCGAAGACGTATTTACCGAAGTGCGCCTTCTAATTTCAGCCCAGCCGCCGAATTGTTTAATTAGTGGACGTTCACCCGTTAAGGCCTAAAACGAGCAGTTTTCTTTTTGTTTATCGGCTTAACGAATGAACGGCCGTTTCTCTTCAACCGTAACTCCAATCGAGGTGATTCCAAAGCCCACTTCTTCAGTTCGTCGAGCCCGTTCCGATGATGTCACTTTCACCATGTTGACACTTTCTGAAAATGCCCATTTTGCCCTTGCCCTTATCCAGCCCCCTCCGACAGAGAATCCTTTCCGGTGAATTTTCCGCGAAGTGATCGCACTCCTCTCCGGTGCATTCCTCGACCCCCAGGCAAGCCGACCATCTGATATATGCCCTGAAGCATTGCTCTATGTTATTCTTGCGTGTTTAATTAATGGTTATGCCTGTGTTAGAAATAGTTAAACTCCTGCTAGTTTGAATTTGCTATTTACATTACCTACTAATGTTCATCATATTGTTGTTCTATCGACTCGTTGTGATATTGTATGGAGATAGGTTGTTAGGTTTTCATAATTGTTACATCTTGCATGGTTAATGTTACTGCAATATTATGAAATGTGACTTAATAATGACAACAGCCTCCTCCGTCGACTGGATCGAGTCATAGTGCCACCTATCCGGACTTACCCGTGCAGCCACATTTGCTGGTATGGGACGGCCCTGACTTGGTCTATTTTGTTGCCTCTTGTCGGTACCACCAAACTAGGGAGGATTATGCGTGCGTGCTACCCTGGCCCGGTAGGCGACGATAATCCTGTGAGCCCAGTTGAGTTATTTCCCGGCGTCCCCGTTTGGGATAGTGTTTGGCCACGACGGTGGCAGGTGTCATGGGGTGACACAGGGGCCACCCAGGACATGACCCTGGGAGGGTATGATTGTCGGTGGGACCGTAAGAGTGCCAGGAAATAGATCGGTTTGGTTGGAGCAGCACTGGTCCACCCGAATGGGAACATGTACTAAAGTACGAGGCCAGGCGCTCCATGGTGTGGGTAAAGTGCGCAACCTCTGCAGAGTGTAAATCTATTCGAATAGCCGCGTCCTCGGTCATGGACAGTTCGTATAGGCCCCTATTTGGTCTGTGTCGAGTCTGGAGGAACAAACTATATAATGTTATTGCTAAGACTAAACCAGAGAAAGGTAATGTTCGTCAGACTTGCAGTACAGATGCATGGACATCAGATGATGTCAGAGGTATGATTGCTAGCCATGTGATGGCTATGAGATGAGCGGTCGGATGACCGCAAAGTTTGGATCAGACTTGGATCATGAAATATTCGGAGTATGGATTATTTACTTGATATGCTTCACTTTACCGCATTTACTTCAGTAATTATCATGCTAGATAATCCTGCAATGACATGATGATTAATGCTGCTAGATGTTTAATCTTGCTAGATAATCCTATCATAACATGATAGTTAATACTGTTAAAATAATATGTGCATGCTTGAATGCCATGGATTGCATTGCTTGGTGTATATGTTGGTTTGGTTTGCTTGCGAGTACATTCAAAAGTACTCAACGGCCTTCAATGTGGCCAGGTTCACCTAAGGATTCGACGTCCACTAGCGAGGAGCCGGAGTGTTCGTGGGCTAGAAGAGTAACCCAGTCAGATCCCTGTGGATTGGAGCCGCACCAAGACCATGCTGCCTTAGATAGAGCTTTTCCGCTGCCATCGCCCTTGTAAAATAACATGTAAGCCTGATATATCCATTAATAAAAATGTCTGTGTTCATGATACTTGTTGTAAAAGCGCATGCCAGAGTGATTTCCTGGGCTGGTATGTGCGGTGACCGTCTGACTACAGTGGTATTCAGGCGGGCGCCACAATGGATGGTATCAGAGCCAGGCTGACTGTAGGTTACCCTAGCCAGACTTCATTGTCTTGTGCTCAGTAGAAAGCCCAGATGGATTTCAGCCTTCTTTGCCAGACCGGCACGGCTACTATTGATCGTAAGGCAACCCTCATAGGCTTTTGGCTCCATCAGACCCCCAACTCTCGTGGCCTTTGCCTCCGGTGAGAAATGTCCGCACCAGGCAACAACCCATGAGCCCTGAACCCCTAGGTAAACCAGATATCCCTACCTTGCTTGCTAGCCATGGCATTTCTCTTCTCAAATCTAGTTTCCTTTGGGAAACGCATATAAATTCCATCTTTTCCCCGGCAACCCTAGGATCATTGACTAAGCCACTTTGGCTATGGTCGTGCGTCGAGTTTGATGCTCCCTAAGGAAGTAGTAGAAGCTTGACACCAATTGCTACCAGGAGCATTGTGTGGTTTTGCTTCTAAATCCTTAGAGGTACATCGAGTGCGCTATACTAGTTATATTAGTGAATCTTTGGCCACATGTGTAAGGTCCGCAAAATTTGAGCTTTATTTGCTTTTTGGTTTTTCGTGGTTCTTGCCTCTTTTCTCGTCTCCGTTTTCTCACTTCGATTGGATCCATCCGCAAGTGCTGTCAAGAAGACCAACATACAACTTGGATACTACCCAATAGTCCAAACTCAGATGATTCAAGTCAACCACAAGATATTCAGAACAGCAACCCCAGAGCTGCCAAAAAGGAAAGAATGGGTCAGAAGCAGACTCTGCATGCAATGGACAAGGCCAGAATATACCTGAGAGAGTTTGCCTCAGAACAGTTCACATTTGAGAAGAAGTCAGATGAGTTGTCAGCAATGGACATCAGAAGGGACAAATTATTCCATCCTCGGTAGACGGATTATTTTGGTTAGTGGAGTGAACCTTGAGTCTTTCTCAATGGACTCAAGAATCATTTATTACCCACAGAAGACATATTCCAGGAAGGTGAATGTGCCGAGAGCAACAACAAAATTCTAGTATGTTGATACAAATTTCAAAGCATATTTTGGAATTCCTTGGTGCATATACCAAATTTTCTGGGAAAAGTGAACAAGGTTTGCGAGAAATATGGATGAGTTCATGGCTGCCCAGAATCAATGAGAATTCCAAACACCTGGAAGCTCAGCTAAACCGAATAGAATTATCCGTCAACTGTTCACTACCGGCAACACTTGGTTTGAATGCAAAGGGTATTCTGAATTAATTAACGACATGAAGTCTGCATCAGTTGTGCAACCTTTACAGCAACAATGATCAGACCAGCAGAAGGACAAGTGATATACATGACCAACGGAATATCTTCAAACAAGGTATGGCCTATACCAAGTTGTGGCTTCGCTATGGATAAATTTTGAATACTTCGGAAGGAAGCCAGAATCGGCCATAGGTCCGACTACATATCACAGTGCAAGGCTTTTGGTACAAGGAACCCAGCCTTCCTCCGCAAGCTATCAGGAGAAGCTTACAACGCAAGACTCCCTAATCTTCCTTGCTACACCACTTGGTGAGAAAGTTTTCTGGGATACGGCACTCCCATCTCCCTCAGCATGCTACCGCAGGAAGCTTCCAACATAAGGTACCCGACCTTCCCCAGTAAGCAACCTGAGGGGAAACTTCTGGGGTACGATACCCAGCCTTCTTCAGCACACTACCCTGGTAGAAGCTTCGAGCGCAAGGAATTCAGCCTTCTTTAGCACGCCATCGTGCCCGCAACAAGCTTGTCAGAAACACAAACTAGTCCAGACACGCGTTTGCCTCAGAACTCAGTGGTTATGAAAGGATTTATCCTACCCCTGCATATGTTGTGAGCATGCAGTCCAGGGGATCAGTTCATGCGAGCCACTCGTACATGGGAATGACTGTGTTCAGAGAAACATTGGCTCCACACTTCAAAGAAGGACATGAACGCAACAATCCCTACGAGATATGCAAGAGTAAATTGTGAATACAAGCCCAACAAGCTGGGATATGACCAAGGAGCCATGATGGTAGGTCATGACAAGTTCCCCAAAAAGGATCCCCCAAGAACAAGGAAGTCTTGAATAAACAATCTCCGCGGCGGTCAATGAAGTAAAGCTCCACAGACAAGGTGATATTGCCAATCCTTGTCAGACTCTTGCATATACGGCCACAACAATGCAGCCAGCATGTCAGCGTGAATATGGGCCATCAACTAAGATAAGAGGCTATGCTCCGAAGAATGCATGGAATGATAGCCATACTATGTCAGCTCAGTGGTCATAGCAAGGACCACAGAGGCTATATATGGCAGAGCCACCTCAGAGATTACCGTCTATGATTACTTTGTGATCATGCTCGACATGTCAGTTGGGAATCACCTGAGAACGAAGTCAGAATGCAAGAGACAGGAAGAAAGCATCCGTATAGAACCCACAGCCAGATTGAGTATTCTGACAAGGCAAAAAGAGAGCCACTCCTAGCCACTCCAGGCCATACGAGCACGTGAGTCTGGTACCCAGAAGGAATGTCTCGCCCTTGGCAGTCAGTGTACGAAGTATCGCAATAAAACCCGAAGCAGCTAGTCCCAGGCCATGGAAACCAGACTATTTGTCGATACTCGGAGCTGCCCACCAACCCCACCCAACAAACTACCAGCACAAAGGGTTTTCCTGACAGGAAAGAGAAGGATTCAATGTAGCCGTCTGGAAAAGACAGCACCGGAGCCATCCAAAAGAGGCAGTCAAGAGGTCAGTGAACAAATGAAGACAAGATAGCTGATGGATCCAAGTCGCACACAGGTAAGTCCCCTTCACCGGGAGGTAAGCCCGGAAATCTCGAGGACGAGATTTTCTTAAGGGGGGTAGGTTTGTGACACCTTGGTTTTCGCTCCTTGTTTTTTTTTTCCTTCACGGGATTTGACTCCCGTCTTTTTTTCGATGTTATCGGGTTTTCTCTTGCCTTTGGGTATATGAAGATGGTCATTTAGCCTTACCTTCCCTATCCAACCAGAGACTCTCTCCAACCCAACCTTGTTATCCCAGATTTATTCTCAGGATTTTGCCACCGAAACCCTACTCTCCGGTCTACCGGAAGGGAACCCCTAATTCCTTCCGTTACAAAGGAACCCCAATTTCCTTTGATCTATTGCCTCCCAAACTTTTCCCAGTAATCATCCTATCTCTATAAACCCTGGATATGCAAAAATATTGCCAAGTCATTTGCAATATTTTTCATTTAAAATTAATTCCTTTTTCTGCTGCTTAAAGGAATTAAATCCAGGAAAATATCTATCCATCTCCAAAGTTCATGAAAACTTGTGGAGATATTCTTTGTGATCATATTGAGCTCCCATAAAAATATTGGACATAATTAAATAAGGGAAATTGCCTTTTCCTATTTAAAGCCAATATTGCACTTTGGGCACTTTCCAAAGGAACTACCATTTTGGTAACCAGGAAAAATCCCAAATAATTTGTGGAGCTTATCCTATCTATATCTTCACCATTTCCATCAAGATCCCATGTTCCACAGATCAAATTTTGAGAGCATCATCCAATTCTTGTTTCTGGATTTATTTTGAGGTTGTGAAGCAACTATATTTTATGTTCCTTCAAAAATTCTCCAATTAATCCAGGACCTCACATTCCCTAAATGATGTGACCATGCAAAAATTCACATCATTTTACCTAGCCATTTTCTCCCAAAAATTCCATCTAGTTTCTGTCCAGATCTAAGCTCTGTGAAGGAAGTACCACTTTGGCATTTCCAATTGAGCTGAAATTTTTCTAGCACCTCTATATCTACATATCATCACCATACACCAAAATTCAGATCATTCCACCAAGCCATATGAGTGCAGCTTCAAGGTCAAGTTTCTAGACCAGAATTTGCATTGTAAAGGAAGTATATGCAAAACTTGTCCAAATGACTCGAAATTCTGGCAGCACCCAGTCCTTCCTACCACATTTCCATGTGACAACTTTTCCAGCTCATTGGCACCTCTGTTTGACCACAGCTTCCTCCCCAAGTTTCTATCCAGAAACTATTATGGGTCCCCTCGATCACTCTAGAGCAATCCTGGTCCATCCAATGATCCATCTAGTCTATTTGACCAGTGAACTACCTGTTGGACAAGATATGGCAAGCAGGTACGCGCCGAAGCACGTAGTGCACGTGGTGACCGCGTAGCGGCCGTGCAGAAACGGTGCTCCGTGCTCTGTCCGCTCCGTGCTGTCGCCTCCGGTCAGTCCCCGCTTGTCTGGGCATGTCCAGCGACTCCCCTCCGTCCACGCACCCCTCTCCCGCAGCTTCTCCCCTCTTCTTTCTTCTTCTCCACGCCGCGGCGAGTCCCGCCACCGCACTGTCTCCCCGTGACCTCCTCCGTCGTCTTCCTTTCCCTTGGCTCCTTCCTCCTCGAGCCGTCCCTTCCCTCTGAGCATCGTCAGGTCGGCACCACCCGTAGCGTGCCACCTCGCCGGAATGCCGCCAAGACACCGAGCTCTCGAAGTCTCGGCCGTCACCGAGAAGTCCTCGCCGCCCGCCTATATATAGCCGCGGCCGGAGCTCTCCCCGAACACCACACCTCACCCGCGGCCTCTTCCCCCTCCTAGTATCCCTCCTCGGCCCTCATTTGAGCTCACAGAAGCTTCCCCGCCTCCAATGGGCGAAGCTCCGCCGGTGAGGCCCCGTTCAAATTCGGCCGCCTCCGGCCCCTTCTCTCCTCCTAGCCACCGCAGCCGGTCTCCACCACCACCCAGAGGGCCTCCCCGCCTCCATTCTTCCCCGGGGACGGCCACGACCTCCATCCCAAGTCCGCCTCTACCGCCGCCCACGGCCACTCAGGTAGTCGCCGCTCCGGTCCTCCTCGACGTCTGCATCCGGCCGGGATGGATGCGGCGTTCTCTTCCAAGCTCGCCGGTGCCCGGAGCTCCGTTAGAGGTGCCTTGTGCCGCCGGGAGTCGTCGCCGGCGCGCGTCGGCCTCGCCTCTCCGCTGCCCAGGCGCGAGGTGGAAGAAGAGACAAGGAGGAAGGAGTCAACGGCCATGGGGCCCGCCCGTCAGCCAGACAACGCTGTTGACCCCGGGCCCGCGGTGACTTAAGTGGACACGTATTTCAGGAAATACGCTTCCCTTACCGGAAAGCGTACTCTGTCAGTACTTTAGGCAGAAGTGCGCTTTCTGTTTCCGAAGACGTATTTACTGAAGTGCGCCTTCTAATTTCAGCCCAGCCGCCGAATTGTTTAATTAGTGGACATTCACCAGTTAAGGCCTAAAACGAGCAGTTTTCTGTTTGTTTATCGGCTTAACGAACGAACGGCCGTTTCTCTTCAACCGTAACTCCAATTGAGGTGATTCCAAAGCCCACTTCTTCAGTTCGTCGATCCCGTTCCGATGATGTCACTTTCACCATGTTGACACTTTCTGAAAATGCCCATTTTGCCCTTGCCCTCATCCAGCCCCCTCCGAGAGAGAATCCTTTCCGGCGAATTTTCCGCGAAGTGATCGCACTCCTCTCCGGTGCATTCCTCGACCCCCAGGCAAGCCGACCATCTGATATATGCCCTGAAGCATTGCTCTATGTTATTCTTGCGTGTTTAATTAATGGTTATGCCTGTGTTAGAAATAGTTAAACTCCTGCTAGTTTGAATTTGCTATTTACATTACCTGCTAATGTTCATCATATTGTTGTTCTATCGACTCGTTGTGATATTGTATGGAGATAGGTTGTTAGGTTTTCATAATTGTTACATCTTGCATGGTTACTGTTACTGCAATATTATGAAATGTGACTTAATAATGACAACAACCTCCTCCGTCGACTGGATCGAGTCATAGTGCCACCTATCCGGACTTACCCGTGCAGCCACATTTGCCGGTATGGGACGGCCCTGACTTGGTCTATTGTCTTGCCTCTTGTCGGTACCACCAAACTAGGGAGGATTATGCGTGCGTGCTACCCTGGCCCGGTAGGCGATGATAATCCTGTGAGCCCAGTTGAGTTATTTGACGGTGTCTCCGTTTGGGACAGTGTTTGGCCACGACGGTGGCAGGTGTCACGGGGTGACACAGGGGCCACCCAGGACATGACCCTGGGAGGGTATGATTGTCGGTGGGACCGTAAGAGTGCCAGGCAATAGATCGGTTTTGTTGGAGTAGCACTGGTCCACCCGAATGGGAACATGTACTAAAGTACGAGGCCAGGCGCTCCATGGTGTGGGTAAAGTGCGCAACCTCTACAGAGTGTAAATTTATTCGAATAGCCGCGTCCTCGGTCATGGACAGTTCGTATAGGCCCCTATTTGGTCTGTGTCGAGTCTGGAGGAACAAACTATATAATTTTATTGCTAAGACTAAACCAGAGAAAGGTAATGTTCGTCAGACTTGCAGTACAGATGCATGGACATCAGATGATGTCAGAGGTATGATTGCTAGCCATGTGATGGCTATGAGATGAGCGGTTGGATGACCGCAAAGTTTGGATCAGACTTGGATCATGAAATATTCGGAGTATGGATTATTTACTTGATGTGCTTCACTTTACTACATTTACTTCAGTAATTATCATGCTAGATAATCCTGCTATGACATGATGATTAATGCTGCTAGATGTTTAATCTTGCTAGATAATCCTATCATAACATGATAGTTAATACTGTTAAAATAATATGTGCATGCTTGAATGCCATGGATTGCATTGCTTGGTGTATATGTTGGTTTGGTTTGCTTGCAAGTACATTCAAAAGTACTCAACGGCCTTCAATGTGGCCAGGTTCACCTAAGGATTCGACGTCCACTAGCGAGGAGCCAGAGTGTTCGTGGGCTAGAAGAGTAACCCAGTCAGATCCCTGTGGATTGGAGCCGCACCAAGACCATGCTGCCTTAGATAGAGCTTTTCCGCTGCCATCGCCCTTGTAAAATAACATGTAAGCCTGATATATCCATTAATAGAAATGTCTGTGTTCATGATATTTGTTGTAAAAGCGCATGCCAGAGTGATTTCCTAGGCTGGTATGTGCGGTGACCGTCTGACTACAGTGGTATTCAGGCGGGGCGCCACACAGTAGGAGTTCTTCGGAGAGAAATCGTTCATTGTGATTACCCCCAGAAAGTTTGTGAGGGTTTGGAGACCACCCCAAGGTCTACCACTAGTGGTTGAGAATCGCCTTCGTGGTGATATCTCAAAGAGATAACAGGGTGAGCCTTCGTGGCGTTGGTGTGCCTTCGTGGTAACATCCACCTCTCTAAACGGTGACGTAGCTTCCCTCCAAGGAAGTGAACATCAGCATACATCCTCGTCTCTCGGAGTTGCGGTTATCCCTAACCCTAGCTACCTACTTGTGGTTATTTGTCTCTTAGTCTTTACTTGCATTATATTGTGTTTGCCTATCCAATACTTGTTGTATTTTGTCACCTTGCTTAGCACTAGAATCACCTTTGCAATTGTTAGGCCCAGTTTCATATTCCGCACTATTGCCTAAAATTGCTAAATAACAATTAAAATTTGTAATTGTACCTATTCACCCCCCTCTAGGTCCATCTCAATCCTTTCAATTGGTATCAGAGCCTCGTGCTCTATTCTTGTGGCTTAACCGCCCTAGAGCGAGATGAACCCCGATGGGACCCCCCTTGTTGCAAATCCTAAGGATAAGCGCGCAGCTTCTTCAGAAGTGCACAAGTCCTTGACTTCTGAGGATTTAAAACGGGCCCTAGCTAAGAAAAAGGAGGAGCATGATGCTTCTATCGAGGCCTTGGTCCAAATGAGGTTAGCCGCATTAACCTCGAATCCCACCGCACCTGTTAATTCGGGTAGTGTGGCTCCGAGGCAAACTGCGACTACTTATCCCTTGGGCCAACAACCTCCTAATATCGACAACTCTGGTGTTTCATGGCTTGTGGGCAACTGGTGGGTCCCCTCTGGTATATCTTTTCACCAGTATTTTTTTATATATTCAATAAAAAATCTCCTTGAAATTTCAGGTCATTTGGAGATCCATAGAATAGGTATCTCTGCTGTAGCTATTTCAGGTCCAGAATTCCAGCTGCCGGTATTCACCCTCTTCATATAAATCTTGCAAATTAAGAGAGAAAAGGCATAAGGATTGCATCATAAAGGGAAATAATAACCAAATACATTATAAATAACAGTAGGAAATCATGATGCAAATTGGACTTATCAACTCCCCCAAGCTTAGACATCGCTTGTCCTCAAGCGAAAGCCGAAATCGATAATCATGACCACATGTTTAGAGAGAGAGGTGTCGATAAAATAAAATACGGACATGAAGGCATCATGATCTTTATTATAACAGCAATATATCATCATAAACTTGTCATGAAAAAGTGACAATTCATCCACGAGATAAAGTATGAACTACAAACCATATTGAAAACTAACAAACTATGATCTCAGTCACTGATGCAATTGCAATTCATCATATTATCAAAAAGAGCCTATGTAATGGCTTTGTTTAGCAAGTTCACATACTCAACTATCATTTAGTCTTCTATGATTGCTGACACTCACGGCATACTTATGGAGCAAAAGTTTCAGTCAGACACATAGAAAGATAGGGGCTTATAATTTCGCCTCCCAACGTATTTACCTCAAGGGTAATGTCAACAATAATAACTCATGATCACCTACATTCAACTGGATATATATGTCTGGATCTTTCCCAACCACATGATGCCTGCCAAGAGAGAAAAATAAAAACGAAATAGAGGAGAATACTATTGACTCTTGCATGAAAGTAAATACATAAAGTAAAAGGTAGGCCCTTCGCAGAGGGAAGCAGAGGTTGTCATGCGCTTTTTATTTTTGGACGTGCATGCTCTTAATGTAAAGGAACGTCACTTTATATTGCTCCTTGTGATAGTGACCTTTATTATGCAGTCTGTCGCTTTTATTCCTTCACCATCACAAGATCGTACAAAGCTTATTTTCCCTTACAATAAAAGTTCATACATATTTAGGAGCAATTTTTATTGCTTTTGCACCGATGACAACTTACGTGAAGGATCTTATCCAATCCGTCAGTAGATATGGTGGACTCCCATGACATGAAACTGGGTTTAAGGGTTTTTGGATGCACAAGTAGTATCTCTACTTAGTGCGGAATTTTGGCTAGCAAAAGATAGGGGAGCAAGCACCACATGTTAGAGGATCCAAAACAATATAGCTTGTTGGGGATATTCCCCACGGTTATAACCCGGCTATAGGTTTGACCCGGCCTAGAGCTTGAAGGCTCTAAGGGTTGCCCCGTTTTCCGGGTTAAAGACAAGATGACGAGGAGGAATCCAGGGCCCAGGGACGAGACCCGGTAGGAGGCCGGCTTGACAGGAGCCCAATGGGCTGGCTCGCAGAGAAGGCCCGGAGAGATGACCCGGCCTGGGAGACCCGGCAGGAGACCGGCTTAAGGGGAGCCCAATGGGCCGGCTCGTAGAGAAGGACCAAGAAGAGGAAAGCAAGACCTGACAAGAAAAACAAGACCCAGACTAGTATCCAGCTTGTAATAGAAAATAGACAGTCCTAATCCTACTAGGAATCTACATGTAAGCCGCCCCTTCAACTTATATAAGGAGGGGCAAGGCACCCCAAGAGGGACAAGTGAAGAGAGACAGACAAGTTTTAGACAAGATCAATGTAGAAGCTCTCGAGACTAGAGGTATCAAAACAGCACCCTTGTGACCGAGATCATCATCATCATCAATAGCAATCAAGCAGGATGTAGGCTTTTACCTCCACCATGAGGGGCCGAACCTGGGTAAAACTCGCGTCTCTCGATTCCGACCAACCCCGTTCAAGCTACCACCTTATTGCGATGGCCTCACCACTAAGTCCTTTCACAAGGACATCTTGCCGTGACAAAACCACGATAGTTGGCGCCCACCGTGGGGCGAGCACACGGTGGTGTTACGTTCTTGGAGGGAGCTCTTGAGGGATCGAGAAGCTCGTGATTGACCGGATGAAGAAGAGCCAGGGAACAATCGCGCAGGATAACCTAGCATGGGACAGCCTTGGGAAAGCCGGCAAATTCATCGGTCATCTGCAACAACTCATGGAGAAATAAACAATCAGATCAATCTACACGTACATCTGCTCAACTACAACGCCGCGGCCGACTCGCGGAGGCCGCCGACCCCTTCGGACGACTCGCGCGTCCGCGCCGGTTAGCAACGCCGTGGCCGACTCGCGCGTCCGCGCCGGCCTACAACGCCGCGGTCGACTCGCGCAGGCCACCGACCCTGCGGACGACTCGCGCGTCCGCGCCGGGTTCCAACGCAGCGGCCGACTCACGCGTCCGCACCGGTCTCCAACACCGCAGCCGACTCGCCCGTCCGCGCTGGCTCTCAACGTCACGGCCGACTCACGTGTCCGCGCCCGCGCCAGATTTTCGACGCCGCGACTGACTCGCGCGTCCGCGCCCGCGCCCGCGCCGGCTCCCAACGCCGCTGCCGACTCGCACGTTCATCCGACAAAAATACCAGGTGCTATTCACCCTATCTGTTTTTCAGTATATATTAATTCATCCGAGAACAATTACTCTGCCCTGTAATATTTTTACGCAGGACAATTATTCATCACAAAAGTGGCGTTATACCACGGATACGGAGCGTGCACCAGCATCATTCTACACTGGCGTTCGTCCGTGCCGCGATGCTCGACGGACACGCGAGTAAGCCGCCGCTTCCGCGGTTCAGTCTATATCAACAAGCCGTGGCCGACCCGCGCGCCCGCGCCGGCTTACAACGCCATGGCCGACTCGCGCGCCCCCGCCGGTTTACAACCCGCGGCCGACTCGCCCGTCCACACCGGCCTACAACGCCGTGGCCGAGTCTCCCGTCCGCGCTGGCCTACAACCCGCGACCGACTCATCCGTCCGCGCCGGCTTGCAACGCTGCGGTCGACTCTCTCGTCCGCGCCAGCTTCGAACGCCACGGCCGACCCCCACGTCTACATCAACACATTGGAGCCGCGCCCGTCCGCACGAGCTGCTCAACGGACGCGCGCAAGCCGCCACCTTCGCGGTCTGGTCTACATTAACACGCCGAGGCCGCGCCCGCCCGTACGAGCCGCCTAACGGACGTGCGCAGGCCGCCGCCACTGCAGCCCGGTCTACTCCGACAAGCTGGAGTAAAAAAGAAATATATGTCTATTATCAGCCTTCACCCGCGCCGTTTTGCCCAATGGATAGGCGCATTGGTCTGCCATCCCCACGGTCCGATCTGCTTCAGCACATCAAAGAAACAGGAGAGTCGCCCACAGACGAACCGTCTCTGGAAAAGCTAGGTGAGCCGGCTACCGATTGAGCCGGCAATTCAAAGCCAGCAAAAAGGAAAACGGCCCTGGAGGAGCCAGGAGAGCCGGACCAAGAGGCGTACGAAATCACTTTGGGCAAAAACGTCCCTGCAAGATCATCAACTCGCCACATCCAAGTACAAAGAATCTCAAACTGGCTCCTCGAGTCAACTTAAGACTCGGGGGCTACGCAGACATGACTCGGCAGATTTGGCTGGTTTCAACAAATACAAAAACCCCGGGTCGTTGCAGGGAAGACAACCCGGTCCCGGGGGCTGCTTCCTTATTGATGAAAAAGTAAGGGTTGCCAAAGAGGACTAGCTGCCATGATGCGCAGTTCAAATATAGGTATCCTGCCTCATTGGCGAAAAAGTAAAGGTTGCCAAAGAGGACTAGCTGCCACGATGGGCAGTTCAAACATGGGCATCCTGCCGTATTGGCGAAAAGAAAGGTTACCAAAGAATACTAGTCGCCATGATGCGCAGTCTAAACATGGGTAACCTGTTCAATTATGATCAATGGAATAAAGTTGGCTTATCTGGACCCCAGATGTTTTGCAGTAGTAGCATTGTCTCCTGTATATCCTATGCTGAGCTTTTCCATGATCATATGGTCACTTGGGGGTTTCCAACTCACCGAGTTTAGCTTTCTCACCCTCTTGACCCAGCATACGCCAAATATACTTGGTTAAACCTGCCTGTTAGCAAGATGCTACTCCGAAAAGGTGACCCGGCGTACGCCTGATGAGTCAATCACAAAGGTGACCCTGAATTCATCAGAGTTAAAACGTCAGTTGGTCACGTGAGAGCCGGATTTCAGAGAGCTAGGACAAACCAAAAGAGGCCAAAAAGCCTGCTTCACAGAAGCGAATCAGACTCGAGCCTCAAAAGCCGGTCTTATGTCGTGCCTCGAAAGCCGGCATTTTTATACTCTGTTATCATACACATACATCATCATACATTTCATCATCATAAAATGCATCATATATACATGCATGTATTCCTTTGTGTTGCAGGAGCCGGTCTATTGGCCAGGCTAACCATTTGCAGTTATAAAATTTGTTCAGCCAATCACTCTGACGCCTATATACGTTTGTTATAATACCAATGGATATCAAGCCGGCTTCAACATGAAGCGCCAATAACTGGCCTCGAAAGCCAACATTTTTTCCATGTTTATTCAAACTTGGTTCATAATTATTTTATATCATATGATTTGTTATAATACAATTCATTGTCTTGTCAAAGTATACTGTCGCAGAAGCCGGTCTTCAAGACCAGGTTACATTGTAACTATGCAGGAACAAACGAATCCTTGATAGCCAAAATGGCCGGGTATTATATGGTTTATCGAAACCAGTTTCAAATAACATGGCTATCAAAGCCGACTTTGAAACAATTGCAGATACATATTTACTACATCTACAAAACCGGCTTATAATTGAGAGTCGGGTCATCATCATGGTTTACCATAACCAGTATTGAATGATTGAGGTTTTCGAAGCCGGGTCAGAGATATGGCTATTCTTTCTAAATCCAAAATGCCGGTTTACGGTAAGGAGCATGGTATAATAAATTACCAATGGCAATTCGCAAATTGGATTATTGCAGTGCTACAAAGCAGAGCAAAAATGCAAGCAAGGATATCATGGCAAAGATCATGATAACCGACTTTATCAAAGGCAACATCATCCAGACAGTGGATCAGATTTTATTCTACAATGGAAGGAATAGTCCCGAGTCGCTGTAGGCACACGACCCGGCACTTGGGGGCTACATTATTCAAATCAAGATTACATCAAGTATGAAAGTCCCATGTCGCTGCAAGCATGCACCACGACACTTGGGGGCTAATGCAAGTCACTTTTCAAATCATTACATTATCAGAAGACCCGGCTATCTCAAGGAGATGAGCCGGCCCTTGGGGGCTACAGGTTGTTTTCTATTTAAGTGTCGATTCAAGGAAGAACTGGCTCATAATTTTCATAATGACCTGACCTTTGGGGGCTATAGGTCGCTCTTTATTCAAGTATGGATTCAATTGAAGAACCGGCTCATCCTTTTCACAATGACCCGGTCCTTAGGGGCTACGGTCTGTTTTCCATCATTTTCTAAGTCCCAGCCCAGTACTA